>CAWUFW010009939.1:147500-740096 GCA_963921515.1 Calotriton arnoldi
GGAGGTCTGACTGAGCAAACTCGGAGAAAAAGGACCATTGGGAAGGGGCTGAGAGGCAGGTGCGTACCCGGGCCCCTGGGGGCCCCAGCGGGCGGGCCCGGGTGCTGCCTTCCCCCCGTCTCAGCATCCCCGGACCTCACGGAGGTCTGACTGAGCAAACTCGGAGAAAAAGGACCATCGGGAAGGGGCTGAGAGGCAGGTGCGTACCCGGGCCCCTGGGGGCCCCAGCGGGCGGGCCCGGGTGTTGCCTTCCCCCGTCTCAGCATCCCCGGACCTCACGGAGGTCTGACTGAGCAAACTCGGAGAAAAAGGACCATCGGGAAGGGGCTGAGAGGCAGGTGCGTACCCGGGCCCCTGGGGGCCCCGGCGGGCGGGCCCGGGTGCTGCCTTCCCCTGTTTCAGAATCGCCGGACCTCACGGAGGTCTGATTGACCCTCTCCCTAGTAATCCGGAGGAAAATTACCCCCCTTTCTTGTAATCCGTGCACACGAGGTGACAGAGGGGACCCAAAGCGCAAAAGTACACGACCTCCTGGAGCCCTCGCTGGGATCGGGGAGGCAAATGAGCCCTCATCGGGACTTCCAGGGAAGCCCGGCCATCTGGTCACCCCATAGGAAAGCATTGGGGGCGACCAGATGGCCGAGGGGAAAGGTGCGACCAGATGGCCGGGCACTAAAGGGAAGCCATCTGGTCGCTCTGTGCCCCAACCAAAGAGTGAGCGGGCGCCGGGGCATGGGGACCGGAGGCCCAGGGCCCCAGCTGGGCCCCAGCCATGGGGTCTGACAGGGGGGGAGCCGACGGGCCCTCCGACCCGGGGCCCACAGACTCCTCGACAAGCAGGCGAAGCGGAGGAGGTCTGCACGGGACCGACGGACCCCTGTCCCGGGCCCTTGGCATAGAGGCAGGCCGGGGGACAGGGCCCAGGGCTGGAGCACCCGACCCGGGGCCAGGAGGGGCCCCTGGACCCAGCCGGGGCTCCTGGGCCCAGAGGCGCAGGGGAAGCATCCCCGGGCCCGCAGGACCCCGTCCCAGGCACCCTGCCACGCGGCAGGACCGAGGACGGAGCCCAGGGTGTGGAGGCCGCCCTCCCCGGGGCCCTCAGGGGCCCCGGACGGAGCTCCTGAACTTAGCCAAGCGAGGGGGGCTCCCCGGGTACGACGGAACCCCGTCTCGGACCTTTGGCATAGCGGCAGGCCGGGGGACGGGGCCCAGGGCTGGAGCACCCGACCCGGGGCCCGGAGGGGCCCCTGGACCCAGCCGGGGCTCCCGGGCCCAGAGACGCAGGGGAAGCCACCCCGGGACCACGGGACCCCGTCCCGGGCACCCTGCCACACGGCAGGACCGAGGACGGAGCCCGGGGTGGGGAGGCCGCCCTCCCCAGGGCCCTCAGGGGCCCCGGCCGGAGCTCCTGAACCCAGCCAAGCAAGGGGAGGCTCCCCGGGCACAACAGAACCCCATTCCCGGCCTTTGGCAGTGCGGCAGGGTGGGGGACAGGGGGCATAGCCCATCTGGTCCCCGGCAGAGAACCGCCAGCCTGGGAGGGGTGTCCCGGCATACCCTGCCCCTAGTAATCCAGAGGGAGGCTACCCCACTTTCTGGGAATCCGTGCGCACCGCAAGGCTCAGGGGACCCTGGGCGCGAACGTGCCCGACCTCCTGGAGCCCTGGCTGGGATCCGGGAGGCAAATGAGCCCTCATCGGGACTTCCAGGGCAGCCCGGCCATCTGGTCGCCCCATTGGAAAACATTGCGTGCGACCAGATGGCCGAGGGGAAAGGTGCGACCAGATGGCCGGGGTCGAAAGGACTCCCATCTGCCTGCCCCGAGCCGAGCCTTCCCAGTAGGTCTCCTGCCTGCCCACGCAGGGCTCGGGGGCTCCGCTTCCCGGGGGCTCGGGGACCCCGGCTGGGCCTCAGGCACGAGGAGGACCACCGGAGCTCTCGGGCCCGGGCGCCCGGGGGAGGACTGCCCGGGACCCATGGAGCCCGTCCCGGGCACCTTGCCACGCTGTGGGCCTGAGGAGGGAGCCCCGGATGCCTCAGGAGGTGTTGTCCGGGCATAGCCCATCTGGTCCCCGGCAGAGAACCGCCAGCCCAGGAGGGGTGTCCCGGCATACCCTGCCCCTAGTAATCCGGAGGAAGGCTACCCCGCTTTCTGGGAATCCGTGCGCACTGCGAGGCTCAGGGGACCCTGGGCACGAACGTGCCCGACCTCCTGGAGACCTGGCTGGGATCCGGGAGGCAAATGAGCCCTCATCGGGACTTCCAGGGCAGCCCGGCCATCTGGTCGCCCCATTGGAAAGCATTGCGTGAAACCAGATGGCCGAGGGGAGAGGTGCGACCAGATGGCCGGGACCAAAAGGACTGCCATCTGCCCGCCCCGAGCTGAGCCATAGCGGTAGGGCTCCCGCCTGCCCTTGCAGGTCTCCGGGGCTCTGCACCGGGGACCCTTGTCCCGGGCAGATGGACACTTGGCAGGCGGCAGGACGGGGGCTCCCAAAGCCCAGGCCCTGACCGAAATGCAGTCCCCGGGGCCGGTCCCTGCTTCTCAACCCAGCCAGGCCGGGGAGATCGGGGAGCCTGCCCAGGCACGAGGGACCCCTGTCCCGGGCACACGGACCCTCAGGACGTGCGCTCGTTTTCCACACATTTTTTCCAAAATTCTGCGTAGTGGCGCTACGCCAACTATGCCCAGCCCTAACCTAGTAACTACCCTATTTTTTTCAAATTTACTTCCAGATTATTAATAGCTGTGTAGGTGTGTAGATGCTTTAGCAGGCGTTGTAACCCTACTCTTGTGGAACTAAATTGAGCAAGGTCATCAGCATACAGAAAAGTTCTGATCGGTACACCACCGATCTCAGCAGGGTGACTGTTGATAGAGTCGAGGGATTATGACAAGTCGGCAATGAACAGGCTAAAAAGTAGGGGAGCTAACACGCACCCCTGTGTTACACCCCGTGAAGTGGGGATTTTCCTGGCTAGATGGGCACCATCTCCTAGCTTAATGCGAATCCAGGTGTTGGACTGTAACTAGATTATGGGCTCTAGGAGTTTTGAGGGAGTTCCCCACTTCTTTAGTTTGGACCAGAGAGTCCCCTTTGGTTCTCGGTCAAACGCCGCCTTGAAGTTAACAAAACAGCAGTGCAGCAAGCAGGGTGAAGATGTTGCCATGTCCATCAAGATTGACATTGCTAACAGGTTGGTTAGTGTACCAGATTTTGCTGTGAAACCTGTTTGGTTCCTTGGGATGAACCACTTTGATTCTACCCACAGACGTAGATCCTCCAGGAGCAGGCTGGCGTAGTATTTGGCCTCAATATGAAGGCGCGCAAACAACCTGTAGTTACTCAGGTCTGATCTAGAGCCCCCTTTATAAATGCAGTGTATTATATCCCCACGCCATGATTAAATTATAGTTGAACTCCTCAGGCAGTAATCAAAGAGCGTAGAGAACCATCCTGCCCAAAACAGGATATCCCGTATGAAAAAGGCCTGAGGCAAGCCATTGGGCCCTAGGGCCCCATCCTTCCTTGCCTTCAATATTACGTGGACAAGCCAACATGTCATCGGGAGCATATTCGTGGCTGGGGTAAGCAAGCGGTCTTGATCATTGGGCGGGACTTGAGTGGAAATTTTCATTTAGACTTTGAATGCCCCAGTCTGACAGACACTCTTCTTTCTCACTTGTCAATAAAAGCTTGGTAAGGAAGGATGCCCATTCCGATTCGGTGATATTCGCACAACCCAGCCCACTGGTTCCATTCATTTGCCTATTCACCAGGGACCAAAAGCTCCTGGAATTAGTTACTTGCACATATGACTTGCACATATGAGAGTTGCCCAGAAGTGTTGCAGACATTTTTGGTTCTCTGAAAAAATTTAGTCCTGTAGGTTTTCTGCGCCAACTTAAATACAGGAATCAACTCCTTTGCTCCAGGATACTTCCAAACAGCCCTCAGGCTCTTTTTAGACCCTGAATCATTGCTGTTGCGACAATTTGTGAAACTGGGCCGTCAAGCTGGTTGAGAAAATTTGACGAGCAGTCGGGTGATGAGGCTTGTCCATTCTGTAATCGGAGCCCCATTACCTGCCACAGCTCCAACTAGGAACTGTGTACATTCTGCCATGATGGCATCACTTGACAGCGTCACTCCATTTAGGGTACCTAAAACTCTCGGTGTGGATTCCTTCACATGTAACGCTGGCCAAGGCATGATATGATAAGTTGGAGTTTATGGTGATGATCTGAGGATGATGTTCACTCTCTTACGTGGAGCAATACAATAGCTTTGTATGGAAGAAAGCATTTCCGTATTACTGATGGTATAATCAAGGTAGGAGCAGATTTTTCCATCGGTTCTTGTCCAGTTCGGTGGTATGTCTTGTGGAAACCGACCATTCCATACTGTACAGCCCACACTATTAAGTAGCAGAAACAAGAGTTCGCCTAACGAGCTTCGTGAACAACCCCCTGGCCTGAATTGTTCAATGATGTTCTGAGAGCTCCCTAGAAGAGACCCATTGAAGTCCTCATGAGGATCTTGGAAGAGGTTTGTGTTAAAGTCCCTGGTTATAACACAATCTGCCTGTGGATAGTCCCTAACTAAATCGCATAGGATCAGTATTAAATGGTTGAGTTTTGACTTCTTCTCCCTTGCACAGGGATTGATGTAAACATTGATCAGCAGGAAGTGGCACTGTAATCTTCAATTGCTAATTTTAATTTATAACAACCAGCTCTCTTGTAAGATTACTGGGTCAGTATTCCCTTGCAGTTTAACTGAGGTGTATATAGATAAACCGCTTTTTATCTACCATACCTGTGCTCTCTAAGAGCTGGCTTCCAGTACTCAATGAAGCCCATTATCAGACAACTGAGCTCAGTTCATGTTTCCTGCAGAGCTAAGATATCATGGCCATTTAGAAACGTGATTAGATCTGGGGACTGTAGTTGCTGCGGAAGGCCATTGATGTTCCACAAGCACAGGGATGACAAAAGAGGCTTGGAGCACATGGGTGCCTTGGGGTCAGTTCAGACAAAACTCCTGTGGGACAGAACTGTGGGCAGCCAACTTCAATACTTCTTTAGGGGATCAGTGGTTGCTATTCTTTGTTCACTGCAGATTGTAACAGCACCACCCTGGGCATTTTTTAAGATTGAATAAAGTTTCTTCCTACAGGTCTCTAAGGAGATCTGTGGTTTCGCCAACACAGCTGGATAACCAGTCACTTTGAATGGGCTGATTTTAATGCCCCATGCGTTGAATGTCTCCGATCTAGATAGTATTGACTGGGCAAGAGTAGGTGAAGCAAACGTTGCTAATGTAGCTTCTGAGGTTTGAAAACCCTTAGGGGGAGAAATTCAATTGTCGTCATATCACATGACTCAATGCCACTCATCCAAGGAATAGCCTTCAGTAAACCCTAAAATGTTCCCCCTATTTAAAATGTCATGTGGGCCTTGTGAGTGATATTCCAGAATGAACAATAGTTTGGAGTATAAATGTTGTGATGCTGCATCCTGCTGTGAGCCACGGGACCTGGGTGGATCCTGTTCCACCTGCGGTGACACCAATACGATTCCCTGATGGAGTTCTTCCTGCGAGCCGTGCAGGGGGAGCTCAATTTTTTGTTTTGGTTCCAACTGGGGATTTGTTGGTCCCGGGGTCTTTTTAAGTATTACTTGAAGGTTGTCCTTCCAGGCCCGGACGGAGTTGCTGTTGACTAGGGTGTAAGGCCTAGATCATTCAGCAGGAAAGTCTTGGTTGGTCAGCTGCCCATGTTCTCTCAGTCTCACACTAGTAGTTCTTGATGTTTCAGCTTCTGAGCATGCATCTTGTTGCCTGGGCGATTGACTCTGCCCATTGCCAGGAGGGCCTTGTAGAGCCTTAGTACTGGCAGACGCTGGGCCATCTTGGAGGACCTCAGTTGGATTTTGAGATGACTGTTGGGGGCCACTTTCCGCGCCATTAAGTTGAGTATGCTCATTTTTTTTAACTTACAAACAGCGGACACAGGTTGCGAGGTTCAGAAGAGGGGTTGTTAGTTGTCTTGTTTCGCTGTTTTTGGAGTCTCTTCCTTTCCCTCTTACTGAGGAGATGTGGCGGCTGGAGTTCATCGGTAACCATTTTTCCAAGGACTGACTTGATCACTGGGGTAGAAGCTTCTGTTATAGGCGGTGAGAACAGTGTCCCTGACAGCTATAGATTCGAGGTTATTAACTGAATGTTTGTATTACTGGGGGGGCATGTTGGCTGCAGTTCATCTGAGGGTTTTTTCCAGTGGCGCAGTCAGAGCTGTCATGGGTCTGGGTGGCAGCAGCATTAACAGCTGCCGGGGAACTGGGCGCTGACTGGGGAACCTCAGGTTCCAGACTAGAACTAATGTGCACATCTGATGTTTTGCTGTTGTGGGCCACAGGGATTTGTTGGGGATTACACATCCCTTAATTCAGTCAGGACAGCATTAAGAAACATCGGAAGCGAAGACACGCTGTTGATGATGGGAGAACAGCAGCAAATAGATTGCACAACATTGGTAGTTGATTGTGCTCTACAGATCAGTTTGTTTAGATTATCAAGCTTGTTGTTTATCCTGCCATGAAAACAGCTAGCAAGTTCAGGAGGTCCACTTGTACCTCCAATTTATCTGAATGATAATTTAAGGCAGAGACAGTGGATTGTACTGTTTTCAAGAGTTGTAACCAAATTGTGCTGGGGGAAGCCATGGTTATATCAGGAGCAGATGTATCTTGCTGGCCAGGGATCCGAGTGGACTCTATAAGGAAGATGGACAGTTCTAAAAGGAATTGCTCATTGAATTCCATCTGTGAACAGGGTTTTCTGACCAGTCCAAATTGGGTGGTTTCATAGGTGAAAGTAAGATTATATATCCTGCTGGAGCCCAAGTCCATTGGGCAGCCGGTGGACTGATAAAGCAGTCCAAACCTGTTTCCTGGCCGAGGACCGGCAGCGGGATTTAAGTAGCCTCTACTTTGGAAGCATTGCACGTCCTGATGAAAAGGCTCTTTAGAGAAAAGAGCAGCTCTTGAGGGAACAAGAGAGATGGTGTCTAAAGGAGGGGTCAGAATATGATCGGAGGCTGTGGGTGGTTCGGAACATTTCGAGTTCATAGGAAATGTATCCAATATGGGAGATTGGGGTGGTATAGACGGTAAAGAGCATTGTTGACTGGACTCCAGGGCTGATGGGAGAAGTTCCCCTATCCTGTGGGGAGTCCCCACACGTCCCAACTTGTTCTTCCTGCACCTTGGGCAGTTAGCGCCCCTTCCTCTTCCTGCCTAACCTCGTAGCTCCCGGCTCCCAGGGGCAGGAGCCTCCCTCTAATAGCACTGCTTGCCTCCCCTCCGCTGTAATCTTCAACTGGATACGAGGCACGAGCACACTATCTTCAGCGAATTGAGGTGCTGTGCCTGATACTGTGAAGACAAGTGGGCTCAGTGGGCTCAAAATGTACTCACTCCTGCCTACCTGCTTGCCTAATGGTTAATGCTGCCTGTGGCTGCATAAGAAGAGACGACCATCTCTTTTTGACTACAGGCTGCATGCAGCTTGGCACAATGACGAGCCGGATAGGTATTGTAAAATAATCACGGCTGGGCCCTGTGATAAAAGCCCGTGGAAAACAAATTTGTGCTGGCCGCCACCCCCATGTGCAAGCTGCACCTCCCTAACGCTGGCCGCTTCCGCACTGCAGAAGGTTAAGCCTGCAATCTAGTGTGTCATGCACCAACCATGGTTACAGAAATTATTTGGAACTGGAGGAGAATCGGTGGGGAACATCGTCACTCACACTCTCTGATGTGGTCTTGGTCCTTTCCTTGGTCTTGGCCTTAGTCCTGATATTGGTCCTAGTCCAGGATGCTTTGCAGGTGCTCTATAGGTGCTCAAAGCCACATAGGGAGATCTTCTGGCTTCTTCTGGGCTAGCAGGTTACCATCACCGACCAGCAGAGTCTCATGAAGCCACGACCAGCAGAGTCCCGCAGAGCCATGAGCCCCGACAGGCCGGTGAACACTCTAGCGGTGCAGCGCACAACACGCTGCACCACGATGCCGGCCTTCTCACTTCACCACAGAGGCCCTAAGCTTACTGTGAGACGCAACTATGGGAAGAAAAAACCTTCAGGCTGTGGTCAGGCCGTGGTCCAGAGCAGTCAGCCAAAATCCAGGAGACCGAATTACAGCGTGCTGCCCGTGCCGAAGCCACCGAAACCGCCAAAACCACACCGCAATTCCTTCCTCTTTACTCCTTTCAGAGACCTGCGGCTTGCACAGCATGTGATGTCAGCACGCTCAACGCTCAGCATACCTATCAGCAGCAGTACAACCCAGTTATTTAATTGCATTGTGATGGTCAAAATGGCATGGAAAATGTTGAACAAGAAATTAGTTTTAGGATTTATGTCTCCTGGGTGATCAAGATCCAAGTGGTAGAAATTGGAATCCTGCTTATCAAAGTGATGGGATGCTCTCTGATGGTAAGACATAGTGCAGTCACCAATGTATTCTAGAGAAATCAAAGTGAACCCTTGCTCGAAATAGAATTAATAGAGTCATTGTGGCTATGCTATTAATCTGTTTCTGCACCCATGTTAAAATTATAGAACAGAAAAAGTCACCACCTTGAGGAAGGCATGCAAACTTCAAGAGAATAAGAAATGGATCAAAATTGAATGTGCCTTAGCTTTAAAACCACCCTCTCTAATCTAGGGTTGTGTAATCAAGGTTACCATCATCTAAAAAATCTAGAACTTTGTCAAGGAAAGGAAAATCTCAAACATGTCTTCTTCCTCATATCAATCAGATGCCTTTACCATGCATACCTTTAAGTATAATAAAGTAATGTTTATACATATATATATATTTATTTTTTTCTGCAGTTTTATATAGTGGAAACTTGACCCAAAGGTATCAGAGCACTTTACAAGAGCACTAGTTGCATTACAGATGGACACATTCATTTTGTAGGCATGGGGAGATTAAGTGATATATGCCAGAATCACTCCTGCCAAGACTTGAACCTGGTTCCCCAGATTCAAGGTCGGCCGCTCTGGCTGTTACGCTATATATATATATATATATATATATATATATATATATATATATATATATAGGCGGTGCGGGCTCTTACCAATTGAAGTGTAGCAGGACATATATAATGAAGTGTTGGAAGCTTCCTGAACACTTTGGCACTGATGAAGGCCGTGTAGGCTGAAATGCATTTGCCGCATATTAAATAATGGTGCTTCCATGGTTCCCCTGTGTGGCCTCTGCTCTTTCGACAGGAGGAGTTCTTGGGTGACATTGTATGCGCCAGCCAGACACGCGTTACAGAGGCCCCCGCTTCGCAAGTTGGCCCGGACATCGCTGGTTTCTGCTTCGGCAGTTCTTCGTCGTCCTCCAAGGTATTGGATTGGTCCATGCCCGCCTTTGTGTTTGGGAGAAGTCAGGGCGGTTGCAGAGAGGTTATGAACTTCATGCCGGGCTGGATGCATTGTCATTCCTGCCCCCGTCTAAAGATATCCTGAACTTGGGGGCTGGAGCGGTGTTGGGGACCCGAGGAGGCAATTGGATTTTAATTCAAACAGGAAATTGGTCTCACAAACACCGCACATTACCCTGCATCCCGCACAACCACTTGGACATTACAAAAGCAATCCCCACGCACCACCTACCTGACAAAGTGTATTCTGGGATTCACAGTTCACAAGAATCCCGCGAACTGTGAATGGTGAGCGTTGAGGGGCGGAGCGGGCTCTTACCAATTGAAGTGTAGCAGGACATATATAATGAAGTGTTGGAAGCTTCCTGAACACTTTGGCACTGATGAAGGCCGTGTAGGCTGAAATGCATTTGCCGCATATTAAATAATGGTGCTTCCATGGTTCCCCTGTGTGGCCTCTGCTCTTTCAACAGGAGGAGTTCTTGGGTGACATTGTACGCGCCAGCCAGACACGCGTTACAGAGGCCCCCGCTTCGCAAGTTGGCCCGGACATCGCTGGTTTCTGCTTCGGAAGTTCTTCGTCGTCCTTCAAGGTATTGGATTGGTCCAGGCCCGCCTTCGTGTTTGGGAGAAGTCAGGGCGGTTGCAGAGAGGTTATGAACTTCATGCCGGGCGGGATGCATTATCATTCCTGCCCCCGTCTAAAGATATCCTGAACTTGGGGGCTGGAGCGGTGTTGGGGACCCGAGGAGGCACTTGGATTTTAATTCAAACAGGAAATTGGTCTCACAAACACCGCGCATTACCCTGCATCCCGCACAACCACTTGGACATTACAAAAGCAATCCCCACGCACCACCTACCTGACAAAGTGTATTCTGGGATTCGCAGTTCACAAGAATCCTGCGAACTGTGAATGGTGAGCGTTGAGGGGCGGAGCGGGCTCTTACCAATTGAAGTGTAGCAGGACATATATAAGGAAGTGTTGGAAGCTTCCTGAACACTTTGGCACTGATGAAGGCCGTGTAGGCTGAAATGCATTTGCCGCATATTAAATAATGGTGCTTCCATGGTTCCCCTGTGTGGCCTCTGCTCTTTCGACAGGAGGAGTTCTTGGGTGATATATATATATATACCATAGGTTTCAGACACCTTATAGTTAGAAATTAGCATTTAAAAAACCTTTGAAATTCACTGAAAAAACCATAGGTTTCAGGCATGTTATAGTTAGAAATTAGCATTTAAAAAACCTTAGAAATTCACTGAAAAAACCATAGGTTTTAGGGACAGTTATAGTTAGTTGGACATTTCACTCGTACAAAACCAGTGAAATTCCCCCGTTATAGTTAGTTCAGCTAACTATAACTCGCGCCCCCGCAATGCACTGCTGATGATGTCACATATTACATCACTCATGATATGGTCAGTGACATCACTGATGACATCTCAAATGACATCACTGATGACATCATCCATGTGATTATTTGATGCATCTTCTCACACCCTAATATACCCCTAATATAACTTTTGATACACCCACTCTAAATTACAGACTGCCATTGTCAAAACCATAGACACACCATTATTGATTTAAAGCCCCGGGGAGTGGCGGTCCCTGGGGCCCCTTTGGGCCCCCCATCCCAATACTATAATTGCCCCCGGGATTTGGCCCACCCGGGGGCTGAATATTAACAAAGCGCGGGAGGCCGCGCTTCGTTTTTTTTCCCCTCGGCTGGATCCGCGCACCCTGAGCGGATTTTGCCAATTTAAAAAAAAAATAATAATAATTTTTTGGCCCTGGGGGTCCTTGTGGGACCCCTAAGCAGGCCTAGGGGTCAGGGTGTTTCTACCCTGCCCCCTTTTGCATTTTGCGCACTTGTTTCTTTTGCCTCGGTTCTACCGAGGCACAAGATGGCTGCCAACACTTCCTGGTTTGGAGTGTTGACAGCCAATTAGCATACAGCTCGTGATCGGGAGGGTGCGCGGATCCTCCGCGGCCATAGATATATATATGTGTTTTTACTTTTGATTTTCTCAGCAACTACTGAACGGATTTACACCATTTAACAAAAAGGGTTCTTTCTGAACCAAGAACTACCTCTTTGCCAAATTTGGTGTAATTCCGTTCAGCAGTTCGGGCTGTAGCCGTGTCTAAAGTTTCCTATGGAAAATTGCATGGGGAAAACACATTTTGGGACCCCCCTTTTTTCTCAGCCCCCGCTTGATGAATCACCCCGAAACTTTCAGGATAGGAGCGGACCAGAGCGCCCCACGAGTTTTGAAAATTTCGCGAAGATTCGTCAACCGGCGCCAAAGTTATTTGAAATAGAATGTTGTGAATTTCCTATGGAAAATAGGTCCTAACTATAACTATCTACTGGCGACCGCCAGTAGATAATATATATATCTATATATATATTACCTACTTGCGGTCGCCAGTAGGTAGTTATAGTTAGGACCATGTTTCCATAGGAAAAACATTTTTTGACTTGCCCCTATAACTTTGGTGTCGTTTGACCAATCTTCATGAAATGTTCCCAAAAAAGTGTCAAGGTAGGTTCTGGTTGTCATGGAAAGTTTGGGGGTGATCCATGCAGTGTGGACCGAGAATTTGGGGCCCGAAATAAGGGTGCGCTTGTAATGTTAATTCACTTTGGAACCTTTAGCTACACCTACACCCCGAACCGCTGAACAGACTTACACCAAATTTGGCAGGGAGGTAGATGTTGGTTCAAGGAAGTGCCTTTTGCCTATTTGATGTAAATTTGTTAAGTAGTTTTTGAGAAATTTAAGCCGAAAATTATAGTGATATCTCTGGCCGTGGCTATTTTGCGGTGGTTTTGCGATTAATTGTGAATGCATGTGCCAACGGAAATGCTCTGATTGGCTAGACCAAACCTGAACAGAAAGTTGCGGCTGCCATTTTATTTTATTGCTCGGGAACAGTTCCCGGGGCTGAAAACCTAACATATCTACTCTGACCCCTTATGTTAGGTTTTTGAGAATTTTTGAGGAATGGGGGTGTTAGTGACACAAGTTATGTGTCCAAAATAGATTTTTTTAATCATGCGCGAAATTTGCTACGATGCCGCGACCGCCAGCACGTTCGCCCCATGTTTCATTGTGGGGACATCGCGACTTTCGACGTCGTCGAGAATATTGGTAGAGATATTTTTTTAAATCAGTGAATCATTAATACGCATTGTTATAGAGATATTGAGATTTTGATAAATGTTTTTATAGAGTTATTTATATAGTGAGTTATCTACTGTGATGGTTAGAATTAATTATATAGTTATAATGTTTGAATGTGGTGGTGTCTAATGAATTCCTGCTTTTGTTTTCCGTTTTGCGACGTGTCCAGGGGAATCGCGATTATCAACGTCCTCGCAATCTCTGAAGTCTCTGCGAAATGATAAAATAGGTTTTAGAGATGTTTTTTATAGAAACTCTCTAGAAAAACATGACTTTAGAGAATACTGTAAGAAACCCCTAGTGTGTAAAATATTGCAGTATGTGTGGATATATGTGTGTTAGACTATATGGAAAATGCACAATTGTTGCGGTTAACAACATCATCGCGACACCCCGAATAACCGCGGAAACGGAAAATAGTTCTGAAAGACTGTTTTTAAAGAAAATTTGTATAAAAATATGAGATTAAACATGCTTTGAAAGAAGTATGTATATAGTAATATGTGTAGCGCAATGTTCAGAATGGATTTTTTTACATATTATTTTTTGATGTATTGGCGGCCATTGAATATCTGCTTTTGTTTTCTGTTTTCGTGACGTGTCCGGTGTAATCGCAATTAACAATGTCATTGTGATCTCCGAAGTCACTGCGAAAAGATAAAATAGGTTTTATGGATGGTTTTTATAGAAACTCCCTACAAAAACATGACTTTAGAGAATACTGTAAGAAACCCTAGTGTGTAAAATACTGTAGTATGTGTGGATATATGTGTTTTAGACTTTATGGAACAGGTGCAATCGTTGCGGTTAACGACGTCATCACGATGTCCGGAATAAACGCAAAAATGAAAAATAGGTCTGAAAGATGGATTTTAACACAACTTAGTACAGAAACATGAGTTTAAAACATGTTTTTAAAGAAGTATGTATACAGTAATATGTGTACGGTATTGTTCAGAATGGATTTTTTGCATATTATTTTTGGATGTGTTGGTGGTCATTGAATGTCTGCTTTTGTTTTCCATTTTCGCAATGTGTCAACAGGGATCGTGACAGCGTCGCGAATATAAAAAATGTTTAAAAAAACAACGCTTATTAATCCACTGAAGAAAATACAAGCTTATAAAAATACCACTTATGGAGAGATTTTAGATAGAAAATACAATTTAAAAACCTTAAAAATTCAGTAAAAAAATCATAGGTTACATGGATGTTATAGTTGGGAAATAGAAATTGAAAAACCTTAGAAATTCATTGAAAAAACCAAATGGCACAGGGACGTTATAATGAGGATTTAGCATTTAAAAAACCTTAGAAATACACTGAAAAAACCAAAGGTTACAGGGGCTTTATAGTTAGAAAATAGAATTTTAAAAAACTTTGAAATTCAGTGAAAAAAACAAAGGTTACAGGGACGTTATAGTTAGGCTGACATTTCACTCGTACAAAACCAGAGAAATTCAGCATTTTTAGTTAGCTGAGCTAACTATAACTTGCACACCCCCACAATGCACTGCTTATGACCTCACATATTACATCACTGATGACATGGCCAGTGACATCACTGATGACATCTCAAATGACATCCCTGATGGCATCATCCACAGAATCTCTCACACACCCTCTCACACTCCAATATAACCTTTCATTCACCCACTGCAACTTCCACACTACCATTCTCAAAACCATTGACATAACCATACCAGTCATTACACACCCACTCACTGATTCATAGGTCTACACACACATCCACTCAGTCACCCATACAGTCACTCATACACCAACTCACTCACTAATACAGCCCCTGATATATCCACTCATACACCCATACAGTCACTCACACACTGTCAGTCACCCATAGAGCTACTCACACAGCTACTCACTCACCCATAGAGTCAATCACACAGCCACTTACTCACCTATACAGTTATACACACACCAACTCCCTTATTCATACAGATACTAACACATACTCACTCACCTTTACAGTCACTGACACAAGCACACACTCACCCACACAGCCACTATCACAAACCCTCTCTCACACATACAGTCACTTATATACTCCAACACTCACCTATGCTGCCTTTCACATATGCAGTTACTCACCCATATACCACTGACACATCCATTCACTCACCAACAGAGCCATAAGCATACTCACTCACCCATACAGCCCCTCACAGACGCACACACGAACCCATACAGCCACTGACTCACCCACTCACTCATCCATGCAGGCAGTCACACACACATAGCTCGGCAAACTATAACTGCTGAATTTCTCTGGTTTGTATGAATGAAATGTTAGCCTAACTATAACGTCCATGTAACCTTTGTTTTTTCACTGAATATATATATATTATCTACTGGCGGTCGCCAGTAGATAGTTATAGTTAGGACCTATTTTCCATAGGAAATCCGCGACATTCTATTTGAAATAACTCTTGCGTCGGTTGACGAATCTTCGCGAAATTTTCAAACTTTATGGCCTGCTCCGGTCCGCTCCTACCCTGAAAGTCTCGGGGTGATTCGTCAAACGGGGAAACTTTAGACACGGCTACAGCCCGAACTGCCGAACAGAATTACACCAAATTTGGCAAAGAGGTAGTTCTTGGTTCAGAAAGAACCCTTTTGTTAAATGGTGTAAATCCATTCAGTAGTTGCGGAGAAATTAAAAAAATAAGAGTCAAAAAATCAATTTCCCATAGGAAACTTTATGCAAGGCTACAGCCCGAACTGCTGAACGGAATTACACCCAATTTGGCAAAGAGGTAGTTCTTGGTTCAGAAAGAACCCTTTTTGTTAAATGGTGTAAATCCGTTCAGTAGTTGCTGAGAAAATCAAAAGTAAAAACACATATATATCTGGGCGGAGCCTAACCACACATGTCATCGTGAGATCTGATTGGCTGTCAGCACTTCATCCTGGAATTGCTGGCAGCCATCTTGGGACCAATATAAATGATAGTACCCCATTGAAATGCATTGTAGTGAATCGAAGATTTTGAGGGTTACCAAAAGGAGAACTATAAAGGGTGATAACAGACTTGAGTTACATTAGAATTCATTTGTTGATGGTACCATACTAATTTCAGGAATTGTGGTGTGTTCTAAGGTGATTTTACCCTGTGAAAAACCTTCTGCTGGGATATCATGAATCATGTTTGAGAGAAAACTATTTTCACATGCTTGTCCCATACAGTTTTGGAAGGTGCTCCAGAAGCTAAAATGAGAGCATATTTTCTGTAAATTCACATTATCTTTCTCAGTCATGTGAGAATGAAGTCTGACATTCTCAGTAAAACATGTACATCCAACAAGGGCAGAGACTGTCAGTTGATTCCTTTGTGTTCTACTGCAGCTTCCCAGAGTGTTCTAAAGAACAACTAGAGTGCTAACAGCCTTACTTATGACAAAAGTATGGCACACCTGAAGCCATCTTGATTGGAATAAACTGGTAACACTTAAAACATTTAATTTAAAAAGGAACAAAATGATGGGGTTCATCTTGTCATAGAAATTATGGTTAGTGCTCTGGAAAGAAAAATTAGGACATGTTTCAAGTGTGATCTCAAATATCTTCCTGTTATATTTCAACAGGAGCAGCCTGTCAGTTGATGCCTCTGTGTTCTACTGCAGCTTCCCAGAGTGTTCTAAAGAACAACTAGAGCGCTAACAGTCTTACTTATGACAAAAGTATGGCACACCTGAAGCCATCTTGATTGGAATAAACTGGTAACACTTAAAACATTTAATTTAAAAAGGAACAAAATGAGGGGGTTCATTTTGCCATAGAAATTATGGTTAGTGCTGCAAAAGAAAATTTAGTGCATGTTTTAAGTGAGATCTCAAATCCTCTTCTATTTCATTAGAAAATTCTGACACGCAGACTGAAACAATCACTTTCAATACCAGCAGTAGACTTCCAGTTAACTCCTTGGTGAGCAGTAGCTTTACTACAGTGATCTAATGAACAACTAGAGTGCTAACATTCTGAATTTATGGCAAATGTGTGACACATCTGAATGCCTTCTTGATGGAATCAAAGTAAAAAACTGAAAGCATTTCCTACTGAGGAGACTGCAGTAAATGAGGAAATTAGGAAACTTCATAACAAAGAAGTCTTCCAAGATGGCCACCAGTGAAAAAAGAGCCCAAATGTAGCACAAATATTACCCAGATGTAGCCCACATATAGCCCAATGACAAAAGTGTGCAAAACACTTTTTATTTTTAGTTTTTTTGCAGTTTTATGTAGTGCAGACTGGTCAGGTATTGGAGCTTTGCATCTTAAAACATGACCCCCCTACACTACAAAAACACCACTGCACTACCCTAAACCCTAAAACACTACCCCCAGCACGACCCCCTACACTACATAAGCACCACTGCACTATCCTAAACCCTAAAACACTACCCCCGGCATGACCCCCTACACTACACAAACACCACTGCACTACCCTAAACCCTAAAACACTACCCCAACACCACTGCACTAACCTAAATCCTAAAACACTACCCCCAGCACGACCCCCTACACTACCCAAACACCACTGCACTACCCTAAAACATGACCCCCTACACTACACAAACACCACTGCACTACCCTAAACCCTAAAACACTACCCCCAGCACGACCCCCTACACTACACAAGCACCACTGCACTACCCTAAACCCTAAAACACTACCCCAGCATGACCCCCTATACTACACAAACACCACTGCACTACCTTAAACCCTAAAACATTACCCCCAGCACGACCCCCTACATTACCCAAACACCACTGCACTACCCTAAATCCTAAAACACTATCCCAGCATGACACCCTACACTACCCAAACACCACTGCACTACCCTAAAACATGACCCCCTACACTACACAAACACCACTGCACTACCCTAAACCCTAAAACACTACCCCCAGCACGACCCCCTACACTACACAAGCACCACTGCACTACCCTAAACCCTAAAACACTACCCCCAGCACGACCCCTACACTGCCCAAACACCACTGCACTGCCCTAAACCCTGAAACACCAGCCCCTGCACGACCCCCTACACTGCCCGAACACCACTGCACTGCCCTAAACCCTGAAACACCAACCCTAGCACGACCCCTAAACTGCCCGAACACCACTGCACTGCCCTAAACCCTGAAACACCACCCCCTTCACGACCCCCTACACTGCCCGAACACCACTGCACTGCCCTAAACCCTGAAACACCACCCCCAACACGCCCCCTACACTGCCCGAACACCACTGCACTGCCCTAAACCCTGAAACACTACCCCCAGCAAAGACCTCCTACCCTGCCCGAACACCACTGCACTGCCCTAAACCCTGAAACATCACCCCCAGCAAGACCCCCTACACTGCCCGAACACCACTGCCCTAAACCCTGAAACACCACCCCCAGCACGACCCCCTACACTGCCCGAACACCACTGCACTGCCCTAAACCCTGAAACACCACCCCCAGCACGACCCCCTACACTGCCCGAACACCACTGCACTGCCCTAAACCCTGAAACACCACCCCCTGCACGATCCCCTACACTGCCCGAACACTACTGCTCTGCCCGAAACCCTGAAACACCACCCCCAGCACGACCCCCTACACTGCACGAACACCACTGCACTGCCCTAAACCCCGAAACACTACCCCCAGCAAGACCCCCTACACTGCCCGAACACCACTGCACTGCCCTAAACCCTGAAACATCACCCCCATCAAGACCCCTACACTGCCCGAACACCACTGCCCTAAACCCTGAAACACCACCCCCAGCAAGACCCCCTACACTGCCCGAACACCACTGCACTGCCCTAAACCCTGAAACACCAGCCCCAGCACGACCCCTACACTGCCCGAACACCACTGCACTACCCTAAACCCTCAAACACCAGCCCCAGCATGACCCCCTACACTGCCTGAACACCACTGCACTGCCCTAAACCCTGAAACATCAGCCCCAGCAAGACCCCCTACACTGCCCGAACACCACTGCATTGCCCTAAACCCTGAAACACCACCCCCAGCAAGACCCCCTACACTGCCCGAACACAACTGCACTAAAGCCTGAAACACCCCCCCCAGCAAGACCACCTACACTGGCCGAACACCACTGCACTACCCTAAACCCTGAAACACCACCCCCTGCTCGACCCCCTACACTGCCCAAACACCACTGCACTGCCCTAAACCCTGAAACACCACCCCCTGCATGACCCCCTACACTGCCCGAACACCACTGCACTGCCCTAAACCCTGAAACACCACCCCTCAGCACGACACCCTACACTGCCCGAACACCACTGCACTGCCCTAAACCCTGAAACACCACCCCCAGCACGACCCCTACACTGCCCAAACACCACTGCACTGCCCTAAACCCTGAAACACCACCCCCTGCACGACCTCCTACACTGCCGGAACACCACTGCACTGCCCTAAACCCTGAAACATCAACCCCAGCAAGACCCCCTACACTGCCTGAACACCACTGCCCTAAACCCTGAAACACCACCCCCTACACTGCACGAACACCACTGCACTGCCCTAAACCGTGAAACACCACCTCCAGCAAAAACCCCTACACTGCCTGAACACCTTTGCTCTGCCCTAAATCCTGAAACACTAGCCCCAGCACGACCCCCTACACTGCCGGAACACCACTGCACTGCCCTAAACCCTGAAACACCACCCCCAGCACGACCCCCTACACTGCCCGAACACCACTGCACTGCCCTAAACCCTGAAACACCAGCCCCAGCAAGACCCCCTACACTGCCCGAACACCACTGCACTGCCCTAGACTCTGAAACACCAGCCCCAGCAAGACCCCCTACACTGCCCGAACACCACTGCACTGCCCTAAACCCTGAAACACCAGCCCCAGCATGACCCCCTACACTGCCCAAACACCACTGCACTGCCCTAAACCCTGAAACACCAGCACCAGCACGACCACCTACACTGCCCGAACACCACTGCACTGCCCCCCTAAACCCTGAAACACCAGCACCAGCACAACCCCCTACACTGCCCGAACACCACTGCACTGCCCTAAACCCTGAAACACCAGCCCCAGCACAACCCCTACACTGCCCGAACACCACTGCACTGCCCTAAACCCTGAAACACCAGCCCCAGCACTACCCCTACACTGCCCGAACACCACTGTACTGCCCTAAACCCTGAAACACCAGCCCCAGCACGACCCCTATACTGCCCGAACACCACTGCACTGCCCTAAACCCTGAAACACCACCCCCTGCATGACCCCCTACACTGCCCGAACACCACTGCACTGCCCTAAACCCTGAAACACCACCCCTGCACCACCCCTACACCACCCCTACACTGCCCGAACACCACTGCACTGCCCTAAACCCTGAAACACCACCTCCTGCACCGCCCCTCCACTGCCCGAACACCACTGCACTGCCCTAAACCCTGAAACACCACCCCCAGTACGACCCCCTTTACTGCTCGAACACCACTGCACTGCCCCAAACCCTGAAACACCAGCCCCAGCATGACCCCCTACACTGCCCGAACACCACTGCCCTAAACCCTGAAACACCACCCCATGCACGACCCCTACACTGCCCGAACACCACTGCACTGCCCTAAACCCTGAAACACCACCCCCTACACTGCCCGAACACCACTGCACTGCCCTAAACCCTGAAACACCACCCCCAGCACGACCCCCTACACTGCCCGAACACCACTGCACTGCCCTAAACCCTAAAACACCACCCCCAGCATTACCCCCTACACTGCCCAAACACCACTGCACTGCCCTAAACCCTGAAACACCAGCCCCAGCACAACCCCCTACACTGCCCGAACACCACTGCACTGCCCTAAACCCTGAAACACCAGCCCCAGCACTACCCCTTACACTGCCCGAACACCACTGCACTGCCCTAAACCCTGAAACACCAGCCCCAGCACTACCCCCTACACTGCCCGAACACCACTGTACTGCCCTAAACCCTGAAACACCAGCCCCAGCACGACCCCTATACTGCCCGAACACCACTGCACTGCCCTAAACCCTGAAACACCACCCCCTGCATGACCCCCTACACTGCCCGAACACCACTGCACTGCCCTAAACCCTGAAACACCACCCCTGCACCACCCCCTACACCACCCCCTACACTGCCCGAACACCACTGCACTGCCCTAAACCCTGAAACACCACCTCCTGCACCGCCCCTCCACTGCCTGAACACCACTGCACTGCCCTAAACCCTGAAACACCACCCCCAGTACGACCCCCTTTACTGCTCGAACACCACTGCACTGCCCCAAACCCTGAAACACCAGCCCCAGCATGACCCCCTACACTGCCCGAACACCACTGCCCTAAACCCTGAAACACCACCCCATGCACGACCCCCTACACTGCCCGAACACCACTGCACTGCCCTAAACCCTGAAACACCACCCCCTACACTGCCCGAACACCACTGCACTGCCCTAAACCCTGAAACACCACCCCCAGCACGACCCCCTACACTGCCCGAACACCACTGCACTGCCCTAAACCCTAAAACACCACCCCCAGCATTACCCCCTACACTGCCCAAACACCACTGCACTGCCCTAAACCCTAGAACACTACCCCCAGCACGACCCCCTACACTACCTGAACACCACTGCACTACCCTAAACCCTAAAATACTACCCCCAGCACAACCCCCTACAATACCCGAACACGACTGCACCACCCTAAACCCTCAAACACTCCCCCAGCACGACCCCCTACACTATCCAAACACCACTGCACTGCCCTAAACCCTAAAACACTCCCCCAGCACGACCCCCTACACTACCCAAACACCACTGCACTGCCCTAAACCCTAAAACACTCACCCCAGCACGACCCCCTACACTACCCGAACACCACTGCACTGCCCTAAACCCTAAAACACTACCCCCGCATGACCCCCTACACTACCCAAACACCAATGCACTACCCTAATCCCTAAAACACTACCCCCCGCATGACCCCTACACTACCCTAAACCCTAAAACACTACCCCCGCACGACTCCCTACACTACCCAAAGACCACTGCACTACCCTAAACCCTAAAACACGACCTCCTACACTACACAAACACCACTGCACTACCCTAAACCCTAAAACACTACCCCCTACACTACACAAACACCACTGCACTACCCTGAACCCTAAAAAACTACCCCAGCACGAACCACTACACTACCCAAACATCACTGCACTACCCTAAACCCTAAAAAACTACCCCCAGCAGTACCCCTACACTACCCAAACACCACTGCACTACCCTAAACCCTAAAACACTACCCCCAGCAGTACCCCTACACTACCCAAACACCACTGCACTACCCTAAATCACTACCCCCAGCACGACCCCCTACACTACCCAAACACCACTGCACTACCCTAAACCCTAAAACACTACCCCCAGCATGACCCCCTACACTACCCAAACACCACTGCACTACCCTAAACCCTAAAACACTCCCCCAGCACGACTCCATACACTACCCAAACACCACTGCACTACCCTAAACCCTAAATCTACCCCCAGCATGACCCCCTACACTACACAAACACCACTGCACTACCCTAAACCCTAAAACACTACCCCCAGCACGACCCTCTTCACTACCTAAACACAACTGCACAATTTGTTACAGGCGTTGCAACGCAGGCCTGTGGTGCTTACTGGAAGTACCTAGTGGGCTAGTTGGGCCCCAGGGACCCTCAGGATTCAAGGTGACCTAATCCCCCAACTTAAAACGCACCACGGGGCGCGTTTGCACAGTGCTGAAGGGAGGGGCGGGGCCTCAGGTGACATGTGCGCAAACACGCCCTGTGGTGCGTTTTAAGTTGGGGAATTAATTCCCTTTGAATCCTGAGGGACCCTGAGGGCCAACTAGCCCACCAGGTACCTTCAGTAAGCACAACAGAGTTGCGTTGCAGAGAGGTGAAAAAGGTGCGTGGCCTCGGAACGCCTCTCTGCAACTCAGCTCTGTGGTCCTAACTGTAGGTACCTGGGGGCTAGTTGGGCCCCAGGGACCCTCAGAATTCAAGGGGACTTAATCCCGCAACTTAAAAGCGCGCCAAGGGGTGCGTTTGCACACATGTCACCTCAGGCCCCCCTCCCTTCACCACTGTGCAAACGCGCCCTGTAGCGCGTTTTAAGAGGTAGTTTTAATCCCCCTGCCCTATTATGTACTAGGGACTTGCAGAGGAGGTCATGCTAATCACAGGGGTACCCCAACGCATAGTGTTCCCTAGTGTATGTAGGTGTTTTCACTGTATTCTAAGTGTCTTTTAGCATAGCACTGGCTCTGGTTAGTCAGAGTCAGTTACCACCAGTACCCGTCTGAAAAAGTTGTGGGCACAGGATGATTTTGCAACAAGGCCTCTTTCTGCTCCTCTGTTGGTTCTTTCTGCACATCTTTTGCTTCTTTCTGTGCGTTTTTCTTCTTTCTTCACATGTCCTACCTCTGTAGGCATAGTTAGAAACTAGCATTTAAAAAACCTTTGAAATTCACTTAAAAATCATAGGTTTCAGGCACGTTATAGTTAGAAATTAGCATTTAAAAAACCTTTGAAATTCACTGAAAAAACCATAGGTTTCAGACACGTTATAGTTAGAAATTAGCATTTAAAAAACCTTTGAAATTCACTGAAAAAACCATAGGTTTTAGGGACAGTTATAGTTAGTTGGACATTTCACTCGTACAAAACCATAGAAATTCCCCCGTTATAGTTAGTTCAGCTAACTATAACTCGCGCCCCGCAATGCACTGCTGATGACGTCACATATTACATCACTCATGACATGGTCAGTGACATCACTGATGACATCACTGATGACATCTCAAATGACATCACTGATGACATCATCCATGTGATAATTTCATGCATCTTCTCACACCCTAATATAACTTTTGATACACCCACTCTAAATTACAGACTGCCATTCTCAAAACCATAGACACTCCAACACCAAAAACTACATACCCACTCACTGATTCTTAGGTCTACACACACATCCAATCACTCACCCGTACAGTCACTCATACTTAGTCACTCAGTACAGGACTATCATATGCACTCATACACCTATATAAACACTCACACACCGCCACTCATCCATAGAGGTACTCACACACCTAGTCAGTCATGCAAAAAACTTAATCACACACCCATTTACTCACCTATACAGTTATACACACACCAGCTCACTTACTCATACAAATACTAGCACATTCTTACGCTCTTATACAATCACTGATACAAGTACACACTCATCCATACAGCCACTCTCACAATCACACACTCTCACTTATAGCCATTTATATACTCCAACACACATATATACTGCCTTTCACATATGTAGTTACTCACACATGTACCACTGAGATATACATTCAATCACTAACACACCCATACACACACTCACCCACCCATACAGTCCATCACAGATGCACTCTTGAAACCATGCACCCAGTGAATCACCAACTCACACATCTATGCACAGAGTCACACACACCCCACCCACACAAACACTCAGGCACCCATACAGATACTCAGACAATCAATCAATAACCCATGTAGACACTCATGTAGCTATTCAGAAAGCCATGCAGCCACTTACAAACCAACAGACAGACGGATACAGACATTCACACAGTTTAGTCACTAACCCATGCATTCAGTAAGATACATTTAATCACTCACTTGTAGAGTCAGTCACTCACGTACTAAATCATCCATTCAGACACTTATACACCCACTCATTCTTCAATTCCCTATATATATTAAACATATTTAAACTTTACAGAAACACACAGTCACTGGATGATGTCATCAGTGATGTCATCAGTGATGTCATTTGAGATGTCATCAGTGATGTCATCAGTGATGTCACTGACCATGTCATGAGTGATGTAATATGTGACGTCATCAGCAGTGCATTGCGGGGGCGCGAGTTATAGTTAGCTGAACTAACTATAACGGGGGAATTTCTATGGTTTTGTACGAGTGAAATGTCCAACTAACTATAACTGTCCCTAAAACCTATGGTTTTTTCAGTGAATATATATATATATATATATTATCTACTGGCGGTCACCAGTAGGTAGTTATAGTTAGAACCTAGTTTCCATAGGAAAAGCATTTTTTGATGTGCTTATAACTTTGGCATCGTTTGCCGAATCTTTACGAAATTTTCCAAAAAGTTCCTCTTTTCAGGTGAGCTCCTATCCTGAAAGTTTGGGGGTGATTCGTGAAGGGGGGCTGAGAAAAAAGGGGGTCCCAAAACGTGTTTTCTCCATGCAATTTCCATAGGAAACTTTAGACAAGGCTACAGGTCAAACTGCTGAACGGAATTACGCCAAATTTGGCAGGGAGAAAGGTCTTGGTCCAGAAAGCACGCTTTTGTTTAAATGGGGTAAGTCCGTTCAGTAGTTTTAGAGAAATATCAAAATTTACAGATATCGATATTTGAGAATTCTGACATCTGATTGGCTGAGGCGTTACGAGCACGAGCGTGCGGCTCATTGGTTGCGAACTGTTGAAACTAGGAAGTGTTGGCAGACATTTTGTGACTGAGTTGAAAGGCGTAGGGCGAAACAAAAGAGAAAAATTGTATAAGAGGGTATAGTAGGAACACTGTGGTCTTAGTTTAAGTAGTCTGTACGGTGCAGAGGCAGGGAGTTTGAATGTTGCGTAGGCCGTGGAAATCACGTCCGCAGACGTGGAAATCACGTCCGCAGAACAACGGTGCGCGGTATTGCGGCAAGGTTGCGTAGGCTCTGGAAATCCCGTCGGGAAAATAACAATGCGCCGTATTGCAGCCTTCCTTTAATATAATGCGCAGTAATGTTTACTTATAATGCGGTGTTCACTTTTATCACGGACAGTGTCACTTTCTTACACGAAAATTAATATTATGTGGGAGGGCGTGTTCTGTTCGTGTGTCTGGAACAAAATTAACGTTTAATTGGCTGAGGTGTTCCAACAACGAGCGCAATGTTCATTGGCTGCGAACCATTGAAAGTACAAGTGTTGCCAGCCATTTCCTCCCCGTCCGCGGAGTAGCAGGGACATCTGATTGGCTGACGTGTTCCAAGCAGGACCTTCCCAAGCTTAATGTTCATTGGCTGCGAACCATTGAAAGTAGAAGTGTTGCCAGCCATTTCCTCCCCGTCCGCGGAGTAGCAGGGACATCTGATTGGGTGACGTGTTCCGAGCAGGACCTTCCCAAGCTTAATGTTCATTGGCTGCGAACCATTGAAAGTAGAAGTGTTGCCAGCCATTTCCTCCCCGTCCGCGGAGTAGCAGGGACATCTGATTGGCTGACGTGTTCCAAGCAGGACCTTCCCAAGCTTAATGTTCATTGGCTGCGAACCATTGAAAGTACAAGTGTTGCCAGCCATTTCCTCCCCGTCCGCGGAGTAGCAGGAACATCTTATTGGCTGACGTGTTCCAAGCAGGACGTTCCCAAGCTTAATGTTCATTGGCTGTAAACCATTGAAAGTAGAAGTGTTGCCAGCCATTCCCTTCCCCTCTGCGGAGCATCAGGGACATCTGATTGGGTAACGTGTTCCAAGCAGGACCTTCCCAAGCTTAATGTTCATTGGCTGTAAACCATTGAAAGTAGAAGTGTTGGCAGCGATTCCCTCCCCCTCTGCGGAACACCATGGACATTTTATTGGCTAAACTGTTCCTAGTACAAGTTTGCTCATTATTGGCTGGGTACGGTTCACTGTTGTGAACCATTTTGTGACGCACTTCAATGGAGTATGGGAAAAGAAAGTAGTAGCGGGGAGGGTAGGAACACTATTAACTCTGTACAGTGGTCGCAAGGTGGTGGAGAGGGATTGTGAAGGTAAAAATAGTTTTTTATATATTTTAAGGGCCATTTATATAATTGGCGTGGGGTGTACAAATCACGGCGGGAAAATAACAAAGTGTGTTGCGGTCTTCTTTTTATTAAGTTTGCGGGTGGGATACTTCCCAGGAGCACTGTTTAGTTATAATGTGGTGTTTACTTTTCTGACGGGGAGCTGTCGTTGCGCAATTTCAGTCTAGGTTTGAAATAGTTTTTATTAAGCAATTACAAATATACTTTCTTCGGAAACTGAAGCTGTATATATCAAACGGGTGACAAATAAAAACGCAATTCATAAAATATCCCTTAAGCGTGGGCACACCCTCCCTTTTTTTCTGCTATAGTTTGTAAAAGTGTTGCCCCATATTCTTGATAATATAAGAGGGCATGAGTTACTTTTAGATAAAGTAGAAAAGAAGTGCTACAAGAAACACTCCCGCACTACATCATCTCAGGTCACAAGAACAATAACAAGTAAAAAACAGTTAAACACAAATCACTTTATATTACATAGAAATATACGCTTTATCATTTTTTATAATTTCTATTATTGTAGAATTCGGGAAAGTTCGGTCGTAGTGCTTAGATCACGTACACCTTTAAGAATATATAGGATAGTAGTATAATAATATACACTACTGGTCGTATATATTCTATAGGGAGAAGGTGAATAGGAACCGCAACAGACAAAAATAGAAATAGTAAAAAAACATTCAGAAATGTAGGGTTTATCAACGGTATTCACTAAGAAAGTATCTACAGAAACGATTTTTTTTAAACTGCAATTTCCAAAAATATTATATTTGAAAATAAATCCCTAGGCAGTAATATGGTCAAATTCAGTCAAAGACTCATGTCAAAAACAGGCATGATGCAATTAACTCAGTGTCAACTACAGACATAACTTTTATAAAAAGTTTCTATTTATTATTAATCTCATGTCACAGTGGCTACAAGATGGATCTTCTTCAACGCGCGTTTCGGCGCACACTGCGCCTTCATCAGGAAAAGCCACAAACAATGTCCTCTGAAATAAATTAAAACTATATAAGACACAGTCAAGATAGTGTTTGACTAAAGGTGCATTCAATTTATGTGTTCGAATGGCCGAGCGATGTTCAGTTAGACGTGTGTGTGTATCTGCAGAATTGAATTGCTGTTTATTAGTCCTAGCAGCCTACTTTGACGACTTGTAGGAATTATACCTCATCCTTCGCACTTATTTAGTAAGAGGGCGTCATTCATTCTGCTTATTCTTAACATCACAGCTCTGCATGTATTATCTGGTATTGCCTATTTCACTTTCTATGGGGCTTCTGTTAGAGTTTCTTTCTGAATTCTTTCATCCTCTATGTTCTGACATAGATATGAGCACATATATTGGATTCTATTCTAATTGTCTTTTCTGTTTTCATTTCTGATTACTGCTTGGTGATGGTAATTTTTTCAATTTTTTCATTTTATCTAATTCTATCCTTTTGATCACGTAGGACACCTACTTGGTAAAGTATAATTATTAGGTCTGGTGTAGGATTGTAGTGGATCAATTAAATTTGTAAATTTTGTAACTCAGTGTTATATTACTATATCTTATATAGTTTTAATTTATTTCAGAGGACATTGTTTGTGGCTTTTCCTGATGAAGGCGCAGTGTGCGCCGAAATGCACGTTGAAGAAGATCCATCTTGTAGCCACTGTTCAATCATTTTTGGTTTTATAATCCTGTTATCAATTTTATTAATTTTCTACCGTACCCAATTTTGGATTTTTTGTAGTATATTTCATTGTATTTATGTTGTTTGTTTTCAAACTGTAATGATTGAATTATTGTACTGATGAGTTATATACACATGTATGTCTAGAATTGTCTGTGTGTTTTTTTAAATGAGATTAATAATAAATAGAAACTTTTTATAAAAGTTATGTCTGTAGTTGACACTGAGTTAATTGCATCATGCCTGTTTTTGACATGAGTCTTTGACTGAATTTGACCATATGACTGCCTAGGGATTTATTTTCAAATATATTATTGCCCTCCCTAGGGTTCTTTATTCCTTGCAGGGGGTCCTTGTTATTTACATTAATTTCCAAAAATATTGTCACTGTAAAAATATCTGATCAAGTAAGTTATAAAGGTCAGTAAACTGTATTTCAGATGGTTTACTCCTAGCGGCGACAAATCTCCAATTCCTGTTGTGTGGAAATATCACACTCTTACAATATACACAGTGTCACTGATGGCACACAAAAAGGAAAATGAAAATGCAGTCATCAATACAGAACAAGATCAATAATGAAATACTTTCCAGCGATGAGTATGTTGAGAGCTTCTTTTCTCCGGGACTTCGAAATCTTTCATCTTTGCGCCAACGGGTCATAAAGTGCTCTGAGATCACAATGACTGTTAATATTATAATATACATATTCACAGTATATGATCCCAAGAACGAAACAGAGTAAGAACGAGAAGGTGCTGACGTTAAATATAAATCTTTAGTCTTCGCGTCGACGGGTCATAAACTCCACTGAGGTCAGTATAAATGTTCATATTACAATATACATACTCACACTACATGATCTCAAGGGAGAAATAGACTAAAAACCAGAAGCTGCTGACGTTACATATAAATCTTTAGTCTTCGCGCCAACGGGTCACAATCTCCTCTGAGATCATAATGTGTGGTTATTATAATATACATACTCACACTATATGATGTCAAGGGGGAAATAGACTACAAACTAGAAGCTGCTGACGTTACATATAAATCTTTAGTCTTCGCGCCGACGGGTCACCAACACTTCTGACGTCAAGTACAGTGTCAATATTATAATATACAAAGTCACACTATATGAGCTCAAAGGAGCCAGAACAGGAACAATGTTTGCTGTATTCTGTCTGTTTCTGAAAACAAGCTGCTGACGTTACATATAAATGGCAAAAACAACCAATAACACTTTTTTCTAAATACAAGTGTTTAAATATTGACAAATAGCTACGTATTATAAATATCTAGTATGCCATAATCAAACAACTTACAACTCAGGATTATGTTTTGTAGCCGCAAAAGAAGAATCCGACTGTAGAAAAGAGCACCTGCATCACTGAATGGAGACGCGTAAATAACTCGCAAAAACGAAACTAATCAATCAACGGGTGTGGTTTATATACTTTTTGGTTATTCAGTAGTCTATGGAAGGACCCATTTAGATGTCACGTTTTACAGTTGACACGTGCTCACGTTTTAACTGTTTAACTTGTGCACGTGTTGGAAAAAGTTACAAAATGTGAAGCGGAAAAAGTTTCGATTTCGAACCTAACACGTATAAGGTCCTTAATATGTACATACGTTGGAGAGCTTAAAAGTGTTACCCGGAAAACCGTGTCATTTCCATTCTCATGAGTAAATACATTTATTGATTGCCGTAATTCTAAATAGAAGACATAAAAAAAGATCTATCAGAATAGAAGAAAAAAAAAACGTGATAATATTTCTCATCACTATGGTTTTAAATTAAAAAAATGCGAGCATTTGTAAAGCTTACAGCTAACCCTGGAAAGGTGTGCCGGCACTCGGGGGCGTCGGAAAGATTAAGCAAGGTGTTGCCCACAGTGACATAGTGGTGGGCTAACGTGCCACTGGAGCCGGGAATCGAACTGTCAACGCTGTTGTTCGAAGTCAGGTATCATAGCTGCTCCGTCACACTTTTTCCACACTTATATGTTAATTAGTGCTAATTAAGTTTTAAACATTGTTAAATTATAACTTATAACAGACTACTGTTACAGTTAGTTTTTCACTACAAAAAGTATGCACGTCTTTTTTAAATTTAGTTAAAAACAATATAGGTTTCAGGGACATTGTAGTTAGAAATTAGTATTTATAAAACCTTTCAAATTCACTGAAAAAACCATAGGTTTTACAGACGTTATAGTTAGAAATTAGCATTTAAAAAACCTTTGAAATTCACTGAAAAAACAATAGGTTTCAGGGGCGTTATAGTTAGCTGGACATTTCACTCGTACAAAACCATAGAAATTCCACTGTTATAGTTAGTTCAGCTAACTATAACTCGCGCCCCCGCAATGCACTGCTCATGACGTAAATGTAAATCCGTATTTGTAAAGCGCGAACTACTCACCCTTACGGGTCTCAAGGCGCTGGGGGCCGTCATGGAAATTAAGTGAGCTATTGCCCACAGTCACATGGTGCTGAGCTGAGCTGAGCTGCCGCCGGAGCCGGGGATCGAACTGTGAGCCCTGTGCTCTGAAGTCAGCTGCCCTGGCCGCTGCACCGCACCTCTCACATATTACATCATTCATGGCATGGTCAGTGACATCACTGATGACATCACTGATGACATCTGAAATGACATCACTGATGACATTATCCACGTGAAAATCTGATGCACCTCCTCACAGTCTAATGTAACCTTTAATACACCCACTGTAAAATACAGACTACCATTTTCGAAACCATCGAGACACCAATACCAGTTACTACATACGCACTCTTTGATTCCTAGGTCTACACACACATCCACTCATTCACCCATACATTCACTTATACATGCAGTTACTCATCAATACAACACTATGATATGCACTCATACACCTATTCAGACACTCACACAACGCCACTCATCCATGGAGTTACTCACACACCTAGTCAGTCATGCAAAGAATCAATCACACTCCCATTTACTCACCTATACACTTATACACACACTACCTTCCTAATTCATACGGATACTAACGCATAATTACTCTCTTATATAATCACTGATACAAGTACACACTCATCCATACAGCCACTCTCACAATCACTCACTCTCACATATACTCATTTATATACAGCATCACTCACATATACTGCCTTTTACATATGTAGTTACTCACACATGTACCACTGAGACATCCATTGACTCACCAACACACCCATACACACACTCACCCACCCATACAGCTGTTTCCACATGCACTCTTGAACCCATACACCCAGTGAATCAACTACTCGCACATCAATGCACAGAGTCACACACCTCCAACCCACCCACACACACACTCAGGCTCCCATACAAATACTCAGGCAAACAATCAATAACCCATATAAACACTCATGTAGCTACTGACCAACCCATGTAGCAGCTTACACAACAACAGACAGACTGATTCACACAGTTTAGTCACTAACCCATGCATTCAGTAAGACACGTTTAATCACTCACTTATACAATCAGTCACACACCTGTAAAATCCCCATCCAGACACTTATACACCCACTCATTCTTCAATACACCTAAGAATATATGTAAAACATATTTAAAAATGTCAGAAACACACAGTCACTGGATGATGTCATCAGTGATGTCATTTCAGATGTCATCAGTGATGTCATCAGTGATGTCACTGACCATGCCATGAATGATGTAATATGTGACGTCATGAGCAGTGCATTACAGGGGCGCGAGTTATAGTTAGCTAAACTAACTATAACAGTGGAATTTCTATGGTTTTGTACGAGTGAAATGTCCAGCTAACTATAACGCCCCTGAAACCTATGGTTTTTTCAGTGAATATATATATATATATATATATATATATATATATTCACTGAAAAAACCATAGGTTTTAGGGACAGTTATAGTTAGTTGGACATTTCACTGGTACAAAACCATAGAAATTCCCCGTTATAGTTAGTTCAGCTAACTATAACTCGCGCCTCCGCAATGCACTGCTGATGACGTCACATATTACATCACTCATTACATGGTCAGTGACATCACTGATGACATCACTGATGACATCTCAAATGACATCACTGATGACATCACTGATGACATCATCCATGTGATAATTTGATGCATCTTCTCACACCCTAATATAACTTTTGATACACCCACTCTAAATTACAGACTGCCATTGTCAAAACCATAGACACTCCAACACCAATAACTACATACACACTCACTGATTCTTAGGTCTACACACACATCCACTCACTCACCCGTACAGTCACTCATACTTACGGTCACTCAGTACAGGACTATCATATGCACTCATACACCTATATAGACACTCACACACCGTCACTCATCCATAGAGGTACTCACACACCTAGTCAATCATGCAAATAATTAATCACACTGCCATTTACTCACCTATACAGTTATACACACACCAGCTCACTTACTCATACTAATACTAGCACATTCTTACGCTCTTATACAATCACTGATACAAGTACACACTCATCCATACAGCCACTCTCACAATCACACACTCTCACTTATACCCATTTATATACTCCAACACACATATATACTGCCTTTCACATATGTAGTTACTCACACATGTACCACTGAGATATACATTCACTCACTAACACACCCATACACACACTCACCCACCCATACAGTCCATCACAGATGCACTCTTGAAACCATGCACCCAGTGAATCACCCACTCACACATCTATGCACAGAGTCACACACACCCCACCCACACAAACACTCAGGCACCCATACATATACTCAGACAACCAATCAATAACCCATGTAGACACTCATGTAGCTATTCGCAAACCCATGCAGCCGCTTACACACCAACAGACAGACGGATGCAGACATTCACACAGTTTAGTCACTAACCCATGCATTCACTAAGATACGTTTAATCACTCACTTATAGACTCAGTCACGCACCTACTAAATCATCCATTCAGACACTTATACACCCACTCATTCTTCAATACGCCTTTCCCTATATATATTAAACATATTTAAACTTTACAGAAACACACAGCCACTGGATGATGTCATCAGTGATGTCATCAGTGATGTCATTTGAGATGTCATCAGTGATGTCATCAGTGATGTCACTGACCATGTCATGAGTGATGTAATATGTGACGTCATCAGCAGTGCATTGCGGGGCGCGAGTTATAGTTAGCTGAACTAACTATAACGGGGGAATTTCTATGGTTTTGTATGAGTGAAATGTACAACTAACTATAACTGTCCCTAAAACCTATGGTTTTTTCAGTGAATTTCTAAGGTTTTTAAATGTTAATTTCTAACTATAACGTGCCTGAAACCTATGGTTTTTTCAGTGAATTTCAAAGGTTTTTTAAATGCTAATTTCTAACTATTACGTGTCTGAAACCTATGGTTTTTTCAGTGAATATATATTTAGTATACTATGTATACATGTGAAAATGTGTCGGTCCACCGGTTTACCTCGGTGGCACGGAAAAAATGGGTGGAACTGACGTCAGCACGCCGACGAGGTCCTCTTATGGCCCCTATGACGTCATACGGTGTCGCGAGCGGAGCTGTGCTATTATGACATCGTCGTCGACGTGGGAGAGCTAGGAAAGAATTTCCGCGGAATGCTGGCGCAGGGCGATATTCACCTAAGTGTTCGGGCTAGTCCTTTGGGAGCAACTGTTTATGTTGCCACTCCAGAAACCGAAACCAGTGATCCGAGGGCAGAGGCCCTGCAGATGGCACACGAGGTGGGGAGCCCAGTCGTGTGCACCGGCGGGGCAGTGAAGTGACAAGCACCACTAGCCACAGAAAAGGTAACGAGGGCACTGAATAACACAGGATCTTCTCTTTGTATCTGGCAGGAACAACAAGGTTAAAATGCCCTAGTTCCAAAATGTAGAATTAGTGCTACAACGGTCTTCAAGAGGACCTGCGATGGATGCCGCTTCTGCCTTCCGTACACTGGAGGCGGCACATGAGTCACGCGGTACGGTCATACTGCGGTGGGACGCACACTCGTTGACCTCTAATGGCACTGCTCCACACTTCGGGGACAACGCTTTCTATTAGCTGTGTTTTCTGATGACGTGTCGCGCCGTCCCCGTCCAACAGCAGAACCCCTTTAGATCTAAACAGACTCTTCCACTCTCTCACCGGAAGTGAAACCAGGCCACGCGGACACTTTCACAATACAAAAGCCGGGAATGCACTTTTCGGTAAAAAAAACACATTCCTTCCTCCTAATTTATCAAATAAACGACTCACTGAAGAACAGGGGCCAGCTTCGATCAGTAAACAGCCGTTACAACGACTTTTTTACTTCGCGATACCATTACAACGCAAGCATTACCACGCAAGCGTTGTACATCGCGAAGTCATTACTATGCATTTTTTTAGAACGCATGGTCATTTACCACGCATGCCTTTACAACAAATTTTGTTGTAAAGGTATGTATGGTAAATGACCATGAGTTCTAAAAAATGTATACGATCCACGTCGTTGTAAGGAAACAGAGGCTGTTCTGTTTCCTCACAACGACGTGCACCGCCCCTCAGAGACGACATGAAGCAGGAACCACGCGGAGAGAGGAACCACGAGGAGTGATAGGTAAGGGGGATTGGGCATGGGGTGGTGGTTACTTTTCGAGGGTTTAGGGTAGTGCAGTGGTGTTTGGGTAGCGTAGGGGGTTGTGCTGAGGGTAGTGTTTTAGGGTTTAGGGTAGTGCAGTGGTGTTTGTGTAGCGTAGGGGGTCGTGCTGGGGGTAGTGTTTTAGGGTTTAGGTTAGTGCAGTGGTGTTTGTGTAGTGTAGGGGGTCATGCTGGTGGTAGTGTTTTAGGGTTTAGGGTAGTGCAGTGATGTTTGTGTAGTGTAGGGGGTCATGCTTGGGGTAGATTTAGGGTTTTGGGTAGTGCAGTGGTGTTTGGGTAGTGTAGGGGGTCGTGTTGGGGGTAGTGTTTTAGGGTTTAGGGTAGTGCAGTGGTGTTTGGGTAGTGTAGGGGGTCGTGCTGGGGTAGTGTTTTAGGGTTTAGGGTAGTGCAGTGGTGTTGGTGTAGTGTAGGGGGTTGTGCTGGGGGTAGTGTTTTAGGGTTTAGGGTAGAGCAGTGGTGTTTGGGTAGTGTAGGGGTTCGTGCTGAGGGTAGATTTAGGGTTTAGGGTAGTGCAGTGGTATTTGGGTAGTGTAGGGGGTCGTGCTGGGGGTAGATTTAGGGTTTAGGGTAGTGCAGTGGTGTTTGGGTAGTGTAGGGGGTCGTGCTGGGGGTAGATTTAGGGTTTAGGGTAGTGCAGTGGTCGTTTGGGTAGTGTAGGGAGTCGTGCTGGGGGAGTGTTTTAGGGTTTAGGGTAGTGCAGTGGTGTTTGGGTAGTGTAGGGAGTCATGCTGGGGGTAGTGGTTTAGGGTTTAGTATAGTGCAGTGGTGTTTGGGTAGTGTAGGGGTACTGCTGGGGGTAGTGTTTTAGGGTTTAGGGTAGTGCAATGGTGTTTGGGTAGTGTAGGGGGTTCTGTTGGGGGTAGTGTTTTAGGGTTTAGGGTAGTGCAGTGGTGTTTGGGTAGTGTAGGGGGTACTGCTGGGGGTAGTGTTTTAGGGTTTAGGGTAGTGCAGTGGTGTTTGGGCAGTGTAAGGGGTCGTGCTGGGGGTAGTGTTTTAGGGTTTAGGGTAGTGCAGTGGTGTTTGTGTAGTGTAGGGGGTAGTGTTTTAGGGTTTAGGGTAGTGCAGTGGTGTTTGTGTAGTGTAGGGGGTCGTGCTGGGGGTAGTGTTTTAGGGTTTAGGGTAGTGCAGCGGTGTTTGTGTAGTGTAGGGGGTCGTGTTTTAGGGTTTAGGATAGTGCAGTGGTCTTTGGGTAGTGTAGGGAGTCGTGCGGGGTACTGTTTTAGGGATAAGGGTAGTGTAGTGGTCTTTGGGTAGTGTAGTGGGTCATGCGGGGGTAGTGGTTTGGGTAGTGCATTGGAGTTTGGGTAGTGTAGGGGGTCGTGCGGGGGTAGTGTTTTAGGGTTTAGGGCAGTGCATTGATGTTTGGGTAGTGTAGGGGGTCGTGCTGGGGGGAGTGTTTTAGGGTTTAGGGCAGTGCAGTGGTGTTTGGGTAGTGTAGGGGGTCGTGCTGGGGGAGTGTTTTAGGGTTTAGGACAGTGCAGTGGTGTTCGGGTAGTGTAGGGGGTCGTGCTGGGGGAGTGTTTTAGGGTTTAGGGCAGTGCAGTGGTTTTCGGGTAGTGTAGGGGGTCGTGCTGGGGGGAGTGTTTTAGGGTTTAGGGCAGTGCAGTGGTGTTCGGGTAGTGAAGGGGTCGTGCTGGGGCAAGAGTTTTAGGGTTTAGGGTAGTGCAGTGGTGTTCGGGTAGTGTAGGGGGTCGTGCTGGGGGTAGTGTTTTAGGGTTTAGGGCAGTGCAGTGGTATTCGGGCAGTGTAGGGGGTCATGCTGGGGATGGTGTTTTAGGGTTTAGGGCAATGCAGTGGTGTTCGGGCAGTGTAGGGGTCGTGCTAGGGGTGGTGTTTCAGTGTTTAGGGCAGTGCAGTGGTGTTCGGGCAGTGTAGGGGGTCGTGCAGGGGGTGGTGTTTCAGGGTTTAGGGCAGTGCAGTGGTGTTCGGGCAGTGTAGGGGGTCATGCAGGGGGTGCTGTTTCAGGGTTTAGGGCCGTGCAGTGGTGTTTGGGCAGTGTAGGGGGTCGTGCAGGGGGAGGTGTTTCAGGGTTTAGGGCAGTGGTGTTCGGGCAGTGCAGGGGGTCATGCTGGGGGTGGTGTTTCAGGGTTTAGGGCAGTGCAGTGGTGTTCGGGCAGTGTAGGGGGTCGTGCTGTGGGTGGTGTTTCAGGGTTTAGGGCAGGGCAGTGGTGTTCGGGCAGTGTAGGGGTCATGCGGGGGTGGTGTATCAGCGTTTAGGGCAGTGCAGTGGTGTGCGGGCAGTGTAGGGGGTCGTGCAGGGTTGTGGTGTTTCAGGGTTTAGGGCAGTGCAGTGGTGTTCAGGCAGTGTAGGGGGTCATGCTGGGGGTGGTGTTTCAGGGTTTAGGGCAGTGCAGTGGTGTTCGGGCAGTGTAGGGGGTGGAGTTTCAGGGTTTAGGGCAGTGCAGTGGTGTTCGGGCAGTGTAGGGGGTGGTGCAGGGGGTGGTGTTTCAGGGTTTAGGACAGTGCAGTGGTGTTCGGGCAGTGCAGGGGGTCGTGCAGGGGGTGGTGTTTCAGGGTTTAGGGCAGTGCAGTGGTGTTCGGGCCGTGTAGGGGGTCGTGCAGGGGCTGGTGTTTCAGGGTTTAGGGAAGTGCGGTGGTGTTCGGGCAGTGTAGGGGGTCGTGCAGGGGCTGGTGTTTCAGGGTCTAGGGCAGTGCAGTGGTGTTTGGGCAGTGTAGGGGGTCGTGCTGGGGCTGGTGTTTCAGGGCTTAGGGCAGTGCAGTGGTGTTCGGGCAGTGTAGGGGGTCATGCGGGGGTGGTGTATCAGGGTTTAGGGCAGTGCAGTGGTGTTCGGGCAGTGTAGGGGGTCGTGCAGGGTTGTGGTGTTTCAGGGTTTAGGGCAGTGCAGTGGTGTTCGGGCAGTGTAGGGGGTGGTGCAGGGGGTGGTGTTTCAGGGTTTAGGGCAGTGCAGTGGTGTTCGGGCAGTGTAGGGGTGGTGCAGGGGGTGGTGTTTCGGGGTTTAGGAGAGTGCAGTGGTGTTTGGGCAGTGTAGGGGGTCGTGCAGGGGGTGGTGTTTCGGGGTTTAGGGCAGTGCAGTGGTGTTCGGGCAGTGTAGGGGGTCGTGCAGGGGCTGGTGTTTCGGGGTTTAGGGCAGTGCAGTGGTGTTCGGGCAGTGTAGGGGGTCGTGCAGGGGCTGGTGTTTCAGGGTTTAGGGCAGTGCAGTGGTGTTCGGGCAGTGTAGGGGGTCGTGCTGGGGCTGGTGTTTCAGGGTTTAGGGCAGTGCAGTGATGTTCGGGCAGTGTAGGGGGTCGTGCTGGGGCTGGTGTTTCAGGGTTTAGGGCAGTGCAGTGGTGTTCGGGCAGTGTAGGGGGTCGTGCTGGGGCTGGTGTTTCAGGGTTTAGGGCAGTGCAGTGGCGTTCGGGCAGTGTAGGGGGTCGTGCTGGGGCTGGTGTTTCAGGACTTAGGGCAGTGCAGTGGTGTTCGGGCAGTGTAGTGGTTCGTGCTGGGGCTAGTGTTTCAGGGTTTTGGGCAGAGCAGTGGTGTTCGGGCAGAGTAGGGGGTCGTGCTGGGGGTGGTGTTTAGGGCAGTGAGGTGGTGTTTGGGCAGTGTAGGGGGTCGTGCAGGGGGTGGTGTTTCAGGGTTTAGGGCAGTGCAGTGGTGTTAGTGTAGGGGGTCGTGTAGGGGTGGTGTTTCAGGTTTTAGGGCAGTGCAGTGGTGTTTGGGCAGTGTAGGGGGTCGTGCAGGGGGTGGTGTTTCAGGGTTTAGGGCAGTGCAGAGGTGTTCGGGCAGTGTAGGGGGTCTTGCTGGGGGTGGTGTTTCAGGGTTTAGGGCAGTGGTGTTCAGGCAGTGTAGGGGTTCTTGCTGGGGCTGGTGTTTCAGGGTTTAGGGCAGTGCAGTGGTGTTCGGGCAGTGTAGGGGGTCATGCTGGGGCTGGTGTTTCAGGGTTTAGGGCAGTGCAGTGGTGTTCGGGCAGTGTAGTGGGTCTTGCTGGGGCTGGTGTTTCAGGGTTTAGGGCAGTGCGGTGGTGTTCGGGCAGTGTAGGGGGTCTTGCTGGGGCTGGTGTTTCAGGGTTTAGGGCAGTGCGGTGGTGTTCGGGCAGTGTAGGGGGTCTTGCTGGGGCTGGTGTTTGAGGGTTTAGGGCAGTGCAGTGGTGTTCGGGCAGTGTAGGGGGTCTTGCTGGGGCTGGTGTTTCAGGGTTTAGGGCAGTGCAGTGGTGTTCGGGCAGTGTAGGGGGTCTTGCTGGGGCTGGTGTTTCAGGGTTTAGGGCAGTGCAGTGGTGTTTGGGCAGTGTAGGGGGTCTTGCTGGGGCTGGTGTTGCTGGTGTTTCAGCGTTTAGGGCAGTGCAGTGGTGTTCGGGCAGTGTAGGGGGTCGTGCTGGGGCTGGTGTTTCAGGGTTTAGGGCAGTGCAGTGGTGTTCGGGCAGTGTAGGGGGTCGTGCTGGGGCTAGTGTTTCAGGGTTTAGGGCAGAGCAGTGGTGTTCGGGCAGTGTAGGGGGTCATGCTGGGGGTGGTGTTTCAGGGTTTAGGGCAGTGCAGTGGTGTTTGGGCAGTGTAGGGGTCGTGCTCTGGGTAGTGTTTCAGGGTTTAGGGCAGTGGTGTTCAGGCAGTGTAGGGGGTCTTGCTGGGGGTGATGTTTCAGGGTTTAGGGCAGTGCAGTGGTGTTCGGGCAGTGTAGGGGGTCATGCTGGGGCTGGTGTTTCAGGGTTTTGGGCAGGGCAGTGGTGTTCGGGCAGTGTAGGGGGACGTGCTGGGGGTGGTGTTTCAGGGTTTAGGGCAGAACAGTGGTGTTTGGGCAGTGTAGGGGGTCGTGCTGGGGGTAGTGTTTTAGGGTTTACGTCAGAGCAGTGGTGTTCGGGCAGAGTAGGGGGTCATGCTGGGGGTGGTGTTTAGGGTTTAGGGCAGTGCAGTGGTGTTCGGGCAGTGTAGGGGGTTGTGCTGGGGGTGGTGTTTCAGGGTTTAGGGCAGTGCAGTGTTGGTCGGGCAGTGTAGGGGGTCGTGCTGGGGTGGTGTTTCAGGATTTAGGGCAGTGCAGTGGTGTTCGGGCAGTGTAGGGTGTCGTGCTGGGGCTGGTGTTTCAGGGTTTAGGGCAGTGCAGTGGTGTTCGGGCAGTGTAATGGGTCGTGCTGGGGCTAGTGTCAGGGTTTTGGGCAGTGCAGTGGTGTTTGGGACGTGTAGGGGGACGTGCTGGGGGTGGTGTTTCAGGGTTTAGGGCAGAGCAGTGGTGTTCGGGCAGTGTAGGGGGTCATGCTGGGGGTAGTGTTTTAGGGTTTAGGGCAGAGCAGTGGTGTTCGGGCCGAGGAGGGGGTCGTGCTGGGGGTGGTGTTTAGGGTTTAGGGCAGTGCAGTGGTGTTCGGGCAGTGTAGGGGGTCGTGCTGGGGGTGGTGTTTCAGGGTTTTGGGCAGTGCAGTGGTGTTCGGGCAGTGTAGGGAGTCGTGCAGGGGGTGGTGTTTCAGGGTTTAGGGCAGTGCAGTGGTGTTCGGGCAGTGTAGGGGGTTGTGCAGGGGGTGGTGTTTCAGGGTTTAGGGCAGTGCAGTGGTGTTCGGGCAGTATAGGGGTCTTGCTGGGGTGGTTTTTCAGGGTTTAGGGCAGTGCAGTGGTGTTCGGGCAGTGTAGGGGGTCTTGCTGGAGCTGGTGTTTCAGGGTTTAGGGCAGTGCAGTGGTGTTCGGGCAGTGTAGGGGGTCTTGCTGGGGCTGGTGTTTCAGGGTTTAGGGCAGTGCAGTGGTGTTCGGGCAGTGTAGGGGGTCGTGCTGGGGCTGGTGTTTCAGGGTTTAGGGCAGTGCAGTGGTGTTCGGGCAGTGTAGGGGGTCTTGCTGGGGGTAGTGTTTCAGGGTTTAGGGCAGTGCAGTGGTGTTTGGGCAGTGTAGGGGGTCATGCTGGGGGTGGTGTTTCAGGGTTTAGGGCAGTGCAGTTGTGTTCGGGCAGTGTAGGGGGTCGTGCTGGGGTTAGTGTTTCAGGGTTTAGGGCAATGCAGTGGTGTTCGGGCAGTGTAGGGGGTCGTGCTGGGGGTGGTGTTTCAGGGTTTAGGGCAGTGCAGTGGTGTTCGTGCAGTGTAGGGGGTCGTGCTGGGGTAGTGTTTTAGGGTTTAGGGTAGTGCAGTGGTTTTTGTGTAGTGAGCAGCGCATGCGCTGCATCGCTAGGCGAGACCTAAAAAGCATTGCACCAAGATGGCTGCCAACACTTCCTGGATTGAAGTGTTGGCAGCCAATTAGAGCCAAGCTCGTGCTTGTGTAGTTAGGTCCCGCCCAGATATATAAAGATATGTTTCCTTTAATATCTCGAAAACTACTGAACGGATTTACACCATTTAAAAAAAAGGGTGCTTTCTGAACCAAGCACTACCTTTTTGCCAAATTTGCTGTAATTCCGTTCAGCAGTTTTGGCTGTAACCGTGTCTAAATTTTCCTATGGGAAATTGATTTTTTGACCTTTATTTTTTGAATTTCTCAGGAACTACTTAACGGATTTACACCATTTAAAAAAAGGTCGCTTTCTGAACCAAGGGCTACCTATTTGCCAAATTTGGTGTAATTCCGTTCAGCAGTTCGGGCTGTAGCCGTGTCTAAAGTTTCCTATGTGAAATAACATGGAGAAAACACTTTTTGGGACCCCCTTTTTTCTCGGCCCCCACTTGCCGAATCACCCCGAAACTTTCAAGATAGGAGCTGACCGGAGCGGGCCATAAGTTTTGTAAATTTCGCGAAGATTCATCAACCGGCGCCAAAGTTATTGGGAAAAGAATGTTACGAATTTCCTATGGATAATAGGTCCTAACTATAACTATCTACTGGCGGCCGCCAGTAGATAGTTATAGTTAGGATCTATTTTCCATAGGAAATTCACAACATTCTATTTCCAATAACTTTGGCGCCGGTCGACGAATCTTCGCGAATCTTCAAAACTTATGGCCCGCTCCGGTCCGCTCCTATCCTGAAAGTCTCGGGGTGATTCGTCAAGTGGGGGCGAGAAAAAGGGGGTCCCAAAACGTGTTTTCCCCATGCAATTTTCCATAGGAACCTTTAGTCGCAGCTACAGCCCGAACTGCTGAACGGAATTACACCAAATTTGGCAAAAGGTAGCCCTTGGTTCAGAGTCGTGCCTTTTGGTTAAATGGTGTAAATCCGTTCAGTAGTTCCTGAGAAAATCAAAAGTAAAATCACATATATATCTAAGCGGAGCCTAACCACAGATGTCATTGTGAGATCTGATTGGCTGTCAGCACTTCATCCTGGAATTGCTGGCAGCCATCTTGGGACCAATATACATGATAGTACCCCATTGAAATGCATTGTAGTGAATCAAAGATTTTGAGGGTTACCAAAAGGGTGATAACAGACTTTAGTTACATTAGAATTCATTTGTTGATGGTACCATACTAATTTCAGGAGTTGTGGTGTGTTCTAAGGTGATTTTACCCTGTGAAAAACCTTCTGCTGGGATATCATGAATCATGTTTGAGAGAAAACTATTTTCACATGCTTGTCCCATAGAGTTTTGGAAGGTGCTCCAGAAGCTAAAATGAGAGCATATTTTCTGTAAATTCACATTATCTTTCTCAGTCATGTGAGAATGAAGTCTGACATTCTCAGTAAAACATGTACATCCAACAAGGGCAGAGACTGTCAGTAGATTCCTTTGTGTTCTACTGCAGCTTCCCAGAGTGTTCTAAAGAACCACTAGAGTGCTAACAGCCTTACTTATGACAAAATTATGGCACACCTGAAGCCATCTTGATTGGAATAAACTGGTAACTCTTAAAACATTTAATTTAAAAAGGAACAAAATGAGGGGGTTCATTTTGTCATAGAAATTATGGTTAGTGCTGTAGAAAGAAAAATTAGGACATGTTTTAAGTGAGATCTCAACTATCTTCCTGTTATATTTCAACAGGAGCAGCCTGCCAGTTGATTCCTTTGTGTTCTACTGCAGCTTCCCAGAGTGTTCTAAAGAACAACTAGAGCGCTAACAGCATTACTTATGACAAAATTATGGCACACCTGAAGCCATCTTGATTGGAATAAACTGGTAACTCGTAAAACATTTAATTTAAAAAGGAACAAAATGAGGGGGTTCATTTTGTCATAGACATTATGGTTAGTGCTGTAGAAAGAAAAATGAGGACATGTTTTAAGTGAGATCTCAACTATCTTCCTGTTATATTTCAACAGGAGCAGCCTGCCAGTTGATTCCTTTGTGTTCTACTGCAGCTTCCCAGAGTGTTCCAAAGAACAACTAGAGCGCTAACAGCCTTACTTATGACAAAAGTATGGCACACCTGAAGCCATCTTGATTGGAATAAACTGGTAACACTTAAAACATTTAATTTAAAAAGGAACAAAATGATGGGGTTCATTTTGTCATAGAAATTATGGTTAGTGCTGTAGAAAGAAAAATTAGGACATGTTTCAAGTGTGATCTCAAATATCTTCCTGTTATATTTCAACAGGAGCAGCCTGTCAGTTGATGCCTTTGTGTTCTACTGCAGCTTCCCAGAGTGTTCTAAAGAACAACTAGAGAGCTAACAGTCTTACTTATGACAAAATTATGGCACACCTGAAGCCATCTTGATTGGAATAAACTGGTAACACTTAAAACATTTAATTTAAAAAGGAACAAAATGAGGGGGTTCATTTTGCCATAGAAATGAACAACATTCCCAGCACGACCCCCTACACTACACAAGCACCACTGCACTACCCTAAACCCTAAAACACTACCCCCAGCATGACCCCCTTCACTACTTAAACACAACTGCACTACCCTAAACCCTAAAACACTACCCCCAGCACGACCCCCTACACTACCCAAACACTACTGCACTACCCTAAACCCTAAAACACTACCCCCAGCACGACTCCCTACACTACACAAACACCACTGGACTACCCTAAACCCTAAAACACTACCCCCAGCATGACTCCCTATACTACCCAAACACCACTGCACTACACTAAACCCTAAAACACGACTCCCTACACTACACAAACACGACTGCACTACCCTAAACCCTAAAACACTACCCACAGCATGACCCCCTACACTACACAAACACCACTGCACTACCCTAAACCCTAAAACACTACCCCCTACAGTACACAAACACCACTGCACTACCCTAAACCCTAAAACACTACCCCCAGCAAGACCCCTACACTACACAAACACCACTGCACTACCCTAAACCCCCTACACTATACAAACACCACTGCACTACTCTAAACCCTAAAACACTACCCCCAGCACGACCCCCTCACAACACAAACACCACTGCACTACCCTAAATCTACCCCCAGCACGACCCCCTACACTACCCAAACACCACTGCCATACCCTAAACCCTAAAACACTACCCCCAGCATGAACCCCTACACTACCCAAACACCACTGCACTACCCTAAACCCTAAAACACTAGCCCCAGCACTAACCCCTACACTACACAAACACCACTGCACTACGCTAAACCCAAAAACACTACCCCAGCACTACCCCCTACACTACCCAAACACCACTGCACTAACATAAACCCTAAAACACTATCCCAGCACAACCCCCTATACTACACAAACACCACTGCACTACCCTAAACCCTAAAACACTACCCCCAGCACGACTCCCTACACTACCCAAACACCACTGCACTACCCTAAACCCTAAATCTACCCCCAGCACGACCCCCTACACTACCCAAACACCACTGCACTACCCTAAACCATAAAACACTACCCCCAGCATGACCCCCTACACTACACAAACACCACTGCACTACCCTAAACCCTAAAACACTACCACCAGCATGACCCCCTACACTACTCAAACACCACTGCACTACCCTAAACCCTAAAACACTACCCCAGCACGACCCCCTACACTACCCATACACCACTGCACTACCCTAAACCCTAAACACTACCCCCAGCACGACCCCCTACACTACTGCACTACCCTAAACCCTAAAACACTACCCCAGCATGACCCCCTACTCTACCCAAACACCACTGCACTACCCTAAACCCTAAAACACTCCCCCAGCACGACCCCCTACACCACCCAAACACCACTGCACTACCCTAAACCCTAGAAAAGAAACCCCCACCCCATGCCCAATCCCCCTTACCTCTCACTCCTCGTGGTTCCTCTCTCCTCGTGGTTCCTGCTTCACATCGTCTCTGAGGGGCGGTGCACGTCGTTGTGAGGAAACGGAACAGCCTCTGTTTCCTTACAACGACGTGGATCATCTACATGTTTTTTAGAACGCATGGTCATTTACCATACATACCTTTACAACAAAATTCGTTGTAAAGGCATGCGTGGTAAATGACCATGCGTCCTAAAAAATGCGTAGTAATGACTTCGCGATGTACAACGCATGCGTGGTAATGCATGCGTTGTAATGGTATCGCGAATTTAAAAAGTCGTTGTAACGGCTGCTTACCGATCGAAGCTGGCCCCTGTTCTTCAGTGAGACGTTTATTTGATTAATTAGGAGGAAGGAATGTGGTTTTTTTACCGAAAAGTGCATTCCCGGCTGTTGTATTGTGAAAGTGTCCGCGTGGCCTGGTTTCACTTCCGGTGAGAGAGTGAAAGAGTCTGTTTGGATCTAAAGGAGTTCTGTTGTTGGACGGGGCCGGCACGAAACGTCATCAGAAAACATAGCTAATGGAAAGCGTCCTCCCTGAAGTGTGGAGCAGTGCCATGAGAGGTCAACGAGTGTGCGTCCCACCGCAGTATGACCGTACCGCGTGACCCATGTGCCGCCTCCAGGGTACGGGAGGCAGAAGCGGCATCGCAGGTCCTCTTGAAGACCGTTGTATCACTAATTCTACATTTTGGTACAAGGGCATTTTAACTTCGTTGTTCCTGCCAGATACAAAGAGAAGATCCTGTGTTATTCAGTGCCCTCGTTACCTTTTTTGTGGGTTGTGGTGCTTGTCACTTCGCTGCCCCGCCGGTGCACACGACTGGGCACCCCACCTCGTGTGCCATCTGCAGGGCCTCTGCCCTCTGATCACTGGTTTTGGTTTCTGGAGTGGCAACATAAACAGTTGCTCCCAAAGGACTAGCCTGAACACTTAGGTGAATATCCCCTGCACCAGCATTCCACGGAAATTCTTTCCTAGCTCTCCCACGTCAACGAGGACGTCATAATAGCATGGCTCCGCTCGCGACACCGTATGATGTCATCGGAGCCATAAGAGGACCTCGCCGGCGTTCTGACGTCAGTTCCACCCATTTTTTCCAAGCCACCGAGGCAAACAGGCGGACCGAGACATTTTCACATGTATACATAGTATAATAAATATATATATATTCACTGAAAAAACCATAGGTTTCAGGCACGTTATAGTTAGAAATTAGCATTTAAAAAACCTTAGAAATTTACTGAAAAAACCATAGGTTTCAGGCACGTTATAGTTAGAAATTAGCATTTAAAAAACCATTGGTGAATGAGTGGATGTGTGTGTAGATCTTGGAATTACTGAATAGGTGTGTTGTAACTGGTATTGGTATGTCCATTGTTTTGAAAATGTCAGTTTGTATTTTTGAGTGTGTGTATCAAAGGGTATATTAGGGTGAGAGGAGGTCTGCCACTCTATCACAAGGATGATGTCATCAGTGATGTCATCAGTGATGTCATTTGAGATGTCATCAGTGATGTCATGAGTGATGTCACTGACCATGTCATGAGTGATGTAATATGTGACGTCATCAGCAGTGCATTGCGGTGCGCGCGAGTTATAGTTAGCTGAACTAACTATAACGGGGGAATTTCTATGGTTTTGTACGAGTGAAATGTCCAACTAACTATAACGCCCCTGAAACCTATGGTTTTTTTCAGTGAATATATATATATATATATATCCAAATCCAAATCCAAATACATATATAAGTATATATTTTTTTTAATAGTGTGTGCGTCTATCAAAACAATACCCTTTCAGGCCTAGAGCACTGCATAAATTATGAAAAAAAAGAAGCAAGGAACTCTTGGTAGTTCACAAGTTTAGGTGGAGAGAAGCTCTATATAGAGCACCCTACAACACCAGCGACACTCTGAATCTGCTCTTCTCAAATGTCTGCTTTTCTAGCAAAGTTTTTAAGCATAGGATTAGCGCAGTGCAATCCACGCCGATCTAGAAAGTGACAGTCTATTTCTATTTTTACAGTAAAGCCTTTAATCATAGGATTAGCTAATGCCATCCATGCTGAACTGAAAAATGACAAAAGAATTTTACCACTCCAGGCACAGTATTAAAGCTTTGGATTGGTAAAATACCAATCAAGCCAACCCGAAATGAATAAAAGTAGATCCTGACACATGTTTTGCTCTTGTTATGAGCACTTCAGAGAGGTATAGCTTTGTCCAGATACTAGTGAGCTCCCAGTATAAGTCAAAACAATACCCTTTCAGGCTTAGAGTGCCACATAAATTATGCAAAAAAGGAAGCCAGAAACTCTGGAAAGTTCCCAAATTTAGGTGGAAAGCAGCTCCATTATAGAGCAACCTACAACACCATCAACACTCTGAATCTGCTCACCTCAAATGTCAGTTGTTCTAGCAACCTTTTTAGGCATAGGATAGTGCAGTGCCATCCAAGCCAAGCTAGAAAGTGACAAAGTTGTTTGCCATGTTTGCAGCAAGGTCTTTAAGCTCAGGATTACCTAGTGCCATCCATGCCGAGCTAAAAAATGACAAAAGCCTTTTACCACTTCAGGCACAATATTACAACTCTGAATTGGTGAAATACCACCAAAGCCAACCTGGAATAAATAAAAGCAACCCCTGACACATGTTTCGCTCTTGTTATGAGCTCTTCAGAGAAGTATCGCTTTGCCCAGACACAAGGGTGCACTCAGTAAACACTACCCTTTCAGGCTTAGAATGCTGCATAAATAATGCAGAAAAGGAAGCAAGGAACTGTGGGTAGTTCCCAGGTTTAGGTGGAGAGCAGCTCTTATATAGAGCACCCTACATCACCAGTGACACTCTGAATCTGCTCACCTCAAATGTCTGTTTTTCTAGCAATGTTTTTGGGTGTAGGATTAGCGCAGTTAGCCATGTAAAACGCAGCAAGAATACTGAACACGACAGCTGTAAACTGAAAATTTCTGGATAGCTTAAACCACAACCTAAAAATGCAATGAATACCTGTAATTCAAGAATTAAACAGTATTTACAGAAAAATGTAAGGAGGCTTGGCAACTTCTTCAATTGATGGATGATGACCAATAGAATTTTCCGCAGATGAGTCTGTACAATTTGTAACCAAGAGCCAGAGAGTTTCTCTGCATATGGCTAAAGCTAACGGTTGAACATATGCTCTATCTAGTCGTTGATTGTAAGAAATACAATACCACCATGCTTGAAAGGAAATAGATGATATAATGAGAGCTTTCCCAATCATCTAATAAACTGCCTAAAATATATTTGAGTATGAAAAGGGTACATTTGTATGAAAAATATCATTACATTGATTCCATACCTGCAACCAAAATTGATGTGTATTAGGGCAGGAGAACAGATTGTGATATAAATCAGCTGAGGCTCCATTACCACCCTCTTCAAGAGGGTGGTAATTCAGTCGCAAATGGGAAGGAGTCACCAGGGGACCCCTTCCCCTTTGTGACTGGCTCTGAAAATATTTTTTAAGGGCAGGCAGTGGACCCAGGGACCACTACCTGCCCTTAAAAAATGAAACGAAAATGTTTCTTTTTTTTTTTTAAATGCATCCTGTTTTCCTTTAAGGAAAATGGGCTGCATTTTTTTTAAAAACTGCTTTATTGAAAAGCAGTCCCAGACATGGAGGTCTGCTGAGCCCAGAAGGCCACCATCCCTGGGAGGGCCAGCCATTCCCAATGGGGTCGCAAATTGGAAGTGGCTCATTAATATTCATGAGCCTCGCATTTTTTGATCCCAGTGGGAATCGCTAACAGTGTCTCTGACACTGTTGAACATCCCAATTTGCGACTCGCAAATTGCAACTCGCAATTGCGACTCAACTTGCGAGTTGCAAATTGGGTGGTCGTACATATGGCTCGAAGAACGGTAAGTTTTACAAACATTTTATAATCCAAATTAACTAATGAGATGGGTCTATAATTTTTGCATAATTTAGGGTTCTTACCTTCCTTAGGAATGAGGCAGATTAAGGCTTCTTGAAATATTCCTACTGCAGATTTATTATTAATAAAGAATGAAAATAATTTGAAAATTGTAGGTAATAAGAGTTTTGAAAAATAAAGATAAAATTCAACTGATAATCCACCAGTACCAGGAGCTTTACCTTCCTTGATCAAATCCCTTTGCATTTAGAAGTTCATGTGTAGTAATCTCATCTTCTAAAGGAAAGAAATCAGTAATGGGAACAAAAAATTGTCCAAGAGAATCAGAAATAGAGATTAATTCAGGTGTGTACAATTTAAAATAATAATTTTTAAATTCATTTAAGATCTTAGTATTATTAACAGACAGACATTATCATCCTTTACAATAGTTTCAGTTTTCATCCTTTCTTTTTTATCTTATGATAGTTGGATAAAACTTTGCTTGCCTTATTTTGACCTCCATAGTATTTGGCGCTGGATTTAAGTAAATAAGAGGCTGCGTCCTCTGTAGAAAGTTTATTTAAGTGAAATTTAGCTTTAATTAACTAGTATTGTTGAAAAGAAAAAATTATTCAGCAAATATTTCAAAACTTTAAGTAAGTTGGGTATCTAATAAGAAAGAATTATTAAAACCGCCATTTTTTATTACCTTTAGCAAAAGGCATTAGATCCAAATCCATGATAACTGGTGTATGATTAATAGTGAACTAATTTCTGAATTCAAAAGATGTGGAGATAAAGATTTAGAGATAAATAAATTATCTATCCTGGGTTGGAAAAATTGTACTGGAGAAAATAAAGTATATTACTTCAAAGTCAGATTACAGAGCCTCCATGCATCTACCATAGATCTATGGTCAATGGTTGACCTAAACTGTTTATGAATAATGGAAGGGATAAAAGTAACCTTAGAATTATGATCAATGAAAGGGTCCATAATAAGATTGCAATCCCCCCCAAGATTCAAGTAATCATCCAAAATAGATATCAATTTGTCTGAAATATTAGGCCAAAAAAGTTGATCAGGTTGTGTAGGTGCATACATGTTAAAAATAGAGAAAGGAATTTTTATTAATAATTAGCTTCATAATAATCCATCTCCCCTACACATCAAATTCTTGAGAAATTAATTGCCCATCCAAAGTTTTTTTGCAAGGAATAGCAACTCAATTTTTCTTACCAGAACCTGGAAAAGAAAATACCTTTCCCACCCATATAGCACAAGTTTGTTTACTTTAGATTGTACCATGTTTTTTTTGTAACAAAGCCATATCCGTTGCTAACTTAGCCAAATGTAATAAAATGTTCTGCCTTTTAATAGGTAGACCCAGCCCCTTAACATTCCAAGAAGTTACTTGTAAGCCATTAACATGCATTCACAGTATTGTTGATAGTACTATACCTTACAGAACAAAACTATGCAAAACGCTGTCTTACAGAACAATAATATGCAAAGCGCTGTTACTTTATAAAGTTGATGAATCTGATCATATAAACAGTACAGACATAAAGAGAGGATAGAAAGAAGCCAAAAAAAAGAATATGAAAAGGGAAACAGGAGGAGAAATTGCAACAATGAAAGAATAAAGAACACAAACCCTGAAAGAATCAAATAAGTAATAGCTATTGACAGACAAATATTGAGGGGTGTTGGATCCATAAGGAGAGGATGGCATGTTTAGGATCCAGGGCCGTCAGAAAGGGGAACGGACCAATGAGAAGAAAGTAAATGACATCAGCACAACAGGGAAAACACCTAAGGGGAGGTAAAGAATACGATTAACTTTTGGTTAGTTCTATAAATATTCATATAGCAAGCTATAAGTCAAACGTGTGTTAACAATAAGCATGAATATAAATTAGACACAGCACTGCAGTGTGAGTCAAAAAGAGAATACTTCATCAAGAAGAAAATCTTGACGTATGCATATGTTCTTCTTTGCCAGTATCCAAGAATTTCTGTAATAGATTAGGATCCTCATATGTTGTAGTTTTATTTTTATATGTTACATTAAACAAACATGGATGAAAGAAGCCAAACCTAACTTTTAAAGAGCATAAAGCAGGACACATCACTAGTAATCCTTTCTGTCGATCTGCAGGAGATTCAGCTAGATCCTAAAAAGCTATGGGCCAGATGTACGACCCGTTTTTGCATGCGCAAACGGGTTGCAAAAACCCTACAGGGCCATGTACAAACGCTATTTAGCGAGTCACAATTTATTTGCGACTCGCTAAATAGCGTTTGCGACTCGCAATTTGGAAGGGGCATTTCAAGGGCATCCCTTTCTAATTGCGACTCTGAGCCCTATGTATGACTGTTTTGCGACCGCAATTGCGGTCGCAAAACAGTCGCAATTGCCACCTACTTCAAGTAGGTGGTAATGCTGTCGCAAATGCATGCAAAAATATTTTTTAAGGGCAGACAGTGGTTCCAGGGACCACTGCCTGACCTTAAAAAATGAAACGAAAACGTTTAATTTTTTTTTTAAATGCATCCCGTTTTCCTTTAAGGAAAAGGGCTGTATTTAAAAAAAAAAGCTGCTTTATTTAAAAGCAGTCCCAGACACGGTGGTCTGCTGAGCCCAACAGGCCACCATCCCGGGGAGGGCCAGCCATTCTCAATCGGGTCGCAAAATGCGAGTGCCTCATGAATATTGATGAGCCTCGCATTTTGCTAACCCTTTGGGAATTGCTAACAGTGTCTCTGACACTGTTGTACATTTGGAATTGCGACTCGCAAATTGCGACTCGCTATTTTTCGCAATTTGCGAGTCGCAATTCCAAATGGCCGTACATCTGGCCCTATATCTTGATGCCAGACAAGGAAACACAACCTTTACTTTTAGCGTCTTCGAGTACTTTGAGATATTCAGTATATTCCAAAAAAGAAGAATAACACTTCTAGGTCTCTGAGAAGAAGTACCTTGAGCTCTTTGACCTAGTCAGAGTGTGCATTGAATATTTAATATAATAGACTCTGGCATGTCAAGTTTATTTGGCCAAAAGTTTGGAAAAAGACAATAGGGTCAAATCCCTCCAAATCTTCTTTCAAGACATAGATGTGCAGGTTGTTTCTACGATTATGATTTTCAAGGTCGTCATCATGTTTTTTGAGGTATGCAACCTCCAATTGAAGGTGGTGAATATGTTGACTAACAGCCTGTAAATCTCCAACTCTACGTTCCACCTCTTTAACTCTGTTATCAGTTAAGGTGCATTTATCATCCAACCTCTGAAGTTTTTTATTTGTTTCCTCCATGTAAGATTTAAGAGTTCTGATTTCCTCTGGAATGAGCTCCATTGAGATCTGAGTAGGAGACTTTACTGGAGAAAGTGGATCTTTTTTCACTCTCGATATTAGTAGCGATAGCGATATTAGTAGACATCCCATTTTTCAATCTAGGTTTGGCAGAAATCATGTTTGTAGAAGGATGATTCAAAACCATTGAATCCTAAGGAAGATAATATTTATCCTCCGTGTTTGAGTTGGGCTGTGATGAGGTGGAGGATGTAGAGGATGTTGATGTTACAATATGTGGGGAGCATTTAGAAGTCAGACCAGTTTTGATAGATTGAACTTACCTTGAACTCTTGGTGCAACCCATACGAGGGTAAGTAGGGCCAGAGGTGAGGAACTGTTCACAGGAAGAGGTAAACATTAGCCCAGTATAAAAGTGAAATCCCTGCAGTATTGTATAAATAAGTAAAGGCCTCAAGTTAATAGGGAAAACACTGTCATCATCAAATGTAGAAAAGAGGCTAAAAACATTATAGCAAAGGAAGCAATTTTTATGAGAAAAGTGAGGGGGGGAAATGTCTTTCCATATTGACATGGAAAATCAATAAAAAACCACCAAGGTATGAATGTCTTATTTTGGGCCTGAATTTTGTTGTCGTTTGAGCATATATTAGCAAGAGGCGTCCTGCAAAGGTTCTGGTATTGGCTTCCTGTCCAAGAAGTTTGACCTGTATGGCTGGCTATGGTTAAGACCTACAGCAAAGGTAGAGACCTACTGCAAAGGGAGATTAATCTATAGTACTGAACAGATACTGAACAGAATCTATACTACTGACCAGGGATCCCTTAGATGAAAAATTTATCTGAAAATGTAGGAATACTTAGGAGACTCAGTCAGAGAAATATATCATTGAAGAGATCTCCCAGATCACAGTTATAGCTAGTGGACTGTGATAGCCAAATGTAAATGTCCAGTAATAGGACCCACACTGGCCATTCCTCAAGACATCAATAATGCCAAATATTTCAACACAGCCAGGTATTTTAAAAGAATCTTGGGCTGGGTAAAAGAAGCAGCTAGTTTCCTCTAACTATATCTGAATTACTTCATCCAAGGAATGCCCGAGAGTAGGTGTTGAGCACTTCCACATTTTCTTCTTTCTCCTATTGCAGGTGTTCTTTTTGGAAGATAAAGGAGTCCATGATCATTTAAGCAGATATTGGAGAAGACTGGGTGTAGGCCACGTTCCTTTCCATTGTGGCACAGGATAGTTGTAAAATGGACTTGTAGCTACCCCTTAGTTTTGCAACAATAAAAATATAAAAAAGTCTTGGCTTGAAGGCAGTCTTGTCAACATCTCTTGAAATCAAAACCTGAGAAGAGAATGCGCAGGAAACAACATCATGACATGATACCAACCTTCCATGTGCTGAGGATGCAAATGAAATTGAGGCCTGAGTGAAGTAAGAGTATGCTTTCTCACAGTTCTCATCACCAGGCTTCCATTAGTAGAGTCACCCCTACAATAATGAATCACAGATTCTCCCAGCTACCAGAGCCACTCCCTGCAACCCATCCAGGACTGTTGAAATTAAAAATGCAACTTCAATGGAAATATAATCTAAAATTAAGTAAATGTTATATATGGTTTGGCTATGAAGCAATCCATGGGCTTCCCTAATTCTGTTTTTATAACCATGAATAACACTATCTTTGTGCTGCACAAATGCCTAGTCAGTGCAACAGGAATCAGGGGCTAGAACCATAACTGTGCACGGCAAACAGCAGCAAAGATAAAACCCTGCCTTCCTCTACAGCAGCAGGTGCAGGGGATGGGACTGGGCCAAGGGAGTTGGCACATTGAGTTTTGACGTCAACAAGTCCACCAAGATCTAGGGGCAACAGTGTCAAATGAAAGAGCACAAAAATACCCGTGCCATGATTGGCCAGTGGCATTCAAAGGAGTCAATCCTGGCCACCAGGAAGGTGTACTTTACAGTAGCCTGAAAAGCTCAAGGACCACATTGTATAGGGCCACTGATGACAGGAGAATGTCTTGGCTCATTGGACACTCAGATTTTGCAAGGTCATAGCGTTGGGTGGAGAAGAGACCAAAATTCAGAAAAACAAAGCTAGAAAACATTACCATCAACAAAGTCTGATTTGGCATGCCAGGCATGGTGTGGAATGAGCTGATCCCCAAAGGTGTCTAGCGTTTTGGTAGAGAGAGTAAGGCCAGGAATTCTGGTAATATATTTGAGGGGTAATGATCTGGCAGATCTATGGATGGGGCAAATACTGGCAGATTTGAATTGCGATTGGACTACAGCAACTATATCACTGGGCCCCACAGTCATTATATGGTCTGAACTAATACCTAGAGTCGAATGGAGAGGAGACAAAGCAGCAGTGCAGCAGAAAAATCTAGGAGAAAGATAAATGTCACAATGCGCAAATTCTGTTAAACATGAGTTGAAGATATGTGAGTCACGGGCTGAATAATCAAAAAATGCTGAGGTACTATTCTGAGGATAAGGTACATCTTTCAGTGCATGGACATGTTCTTGCCAGGGGCGGCTCCTCCACTTGAAAGGAGGAGCGTCGCCCCACAAGCCCCAGAGCTGAAAAATAAAACGGTGATAAAGTTAATTTATTACCATTTTATTTTTCAGCAAACGGTCCTGAACGAAGTGTCAGGGCGGGGCCAGCGCTGCAGAGTGGCAGCAGCAGAGAGCTATGCACTTTAAAATGCGCATGTCTCTTTGTCTGGCCGTCTTGGGCCGGCCACCCAGACATGTGCATTTTAAAGTTCTCTAACCTAGCTGTCTTAGACAGCTGGGTTGGAGAAGGCGCAGGCCTCCAGTGCACTTAGGAGCACTGAGAGAGGCCGCTCTATCCAATCCTGACGCTGCTTTCATGTTGTGAAAGCAGTGACAGGATTGGGTAGTGCAGTTTCCTGCATTGGGAGCTTCCTTGAGTAGAGAAGACACCCGAGGGAGGAGGGCGTCGCACTGCAAGAAAGAAAGGAAGGTAAGTTTCTTTTTTTTTGTGCCCCCCAACCACCCCCACCCTTGGTACATGCCAGCCGCCACTGGTTCTTGCTCAACATCATGGAGACAATGGAGGTAGGAGGGTGTTCAGGACACAAAGGGTTCTGTCAAGAAGAGAAAGGGGGAGCCTCAAAGGGACATTGTCCCAGGACTTCAGGTTGCTCGGGGCTGAAGGGTCGCTCCCACCAGGTAGACGCCACAACTTAGGGAAAAAGGAAAACAGAACTCGGTAAGGAGGGTCTCCGGGGTGCTTAAGCATAAAAAGGGGTTAAGGGAGTGAGGGACTAGGCACCAACCATCCCTGTCATGCAGTCTTTCCTCATACTCGGCCAGATGGAAGTCTGCCTATTCTGCCCATTGTATCTAGTGATCAACGGTGTGCGGCCGGGCCCGTTGTTGAGACTGCTGCACCCGCCAAAACACCCACAGACAGAGCAACACTGGTCCGGCCTCTACCGTTTGGAGGTGGGGGCCCACTGAGTCTGGCATCTTGGATTGACACAGTTCGAGTGAGGCGGCGGAGGTGGGCCCACACACGCAGTGACCAAGCTGAGCGCATCGGGGGTGAGGCCCGTTTTTTCCCCCCTGTAACACCTCTGGGTCAAAGCGATGTGCGACCGGGCCTGGGGTTGAGGCCACCCCCCCACAAAAAATCCCACGGCCAGAGCAACGCTGATACGGCCCCTACTGTTTGGAGGTGGGGGCCCGCTGAGTCTGACCTCTCGGATTGCGGCAATTTGAATGAGATAGCGGAGGCGAGCCCACGCACGTGGTGACCAGACCGGGCGCTGTGCGCTGCCCCCAGAGGTGGCGGGCATACGCCTGGAGAGATCCTGAGGGCGGCAGAGGAGGCAGGAGGCCTTCGCCCGCGATGAGAGGTGACATCCTGCAGGGCACTCATCCACTGAGGCAGAGACATATCAGGTGAGCCTGCAGCGGCGCTGTTCAACTGAGGTGGGGGGTCCGGGGGTCGGTCAAGCCTAGGCCCCCCCCAGGTACAGAGCAGAGTAGTAGTGGGAGACTACCTGGGCGCCACAGCACGAGGATCAGTGCGGGGGCCGGATCAGGCCTATGCTGATCCTGACTCCGTCACAGAGGTCGTTACCTGAGCTTGGGGGGGACTGGCTGAGATAGGGGGGTTCCGGGGGCCGGTCGGGCCTAGCTCCTCCCTCACAGGATCTCCCCTGCTTCGGCCTGGCAGGGCTGCAGCAGTGCTAACAACTGACTAGAGTGGTCCCTAACTCACGAGCTTTTCGTTAAAAAGACACGTGCTTGGCTCATCTGGGTGACCGCTGGGGTAGGGCATAGCCCTAAGAAGCTGGGAAGAGTAGTGGAGGCACTGCGAAGTCCGCAGAAGATAGACGTTCACAACTCGCCCCCTATGCGGAGCGCTCAGCAGATCGTCATGGGCCGCCTACGTTCTAATACGCACCAGGATGTCCCTCCCCATGGCCAGTCCGAGGGAGCACCCAAGGCTTCAGGACCACTGGTGGGGCGAACCAACTGGACATAGTAGCCAAATTAGACTCGGTACTGGTGGCGGTGGAAAGGATCGGCACCACGCTGGAACAGACGCGCACCTCCCTGAAGGGCAGGATGGACACCATCACCTCCGACTTCACACTTCTCCGCGCTGATCAGCACAAGCTATCTGACCGGGTCCGCGACAAGGAGGCAACACTGGCGGACCTCCAGCCCCGATCCCGTAATTGGGCATCCACACCTCAGGACCTGATGGATCGAGTGTGCACCCTGGAGGAGAAGGTAGATGATGCTGAAGGGAGGTCGCGCCGCAACAATGTGAGGGTGATTGGACTACTGGAGGGGGCGGAGGGCCGGGATCCAGAAGGCTACACAGAGGCCTGGCTGAGAGAACTGCTTCCCCCGGGGTCGCTCTCACCGCAGTTTGTAGTGGAACGGGCCCATAGAGTTCTGGCTCGCAAACCCCCTCTGGGGACTCGCTCTCATGCCTTCTTGTTCCGTTTAATGAACTTTAGGGATAGAGATGTCATACTGCGGGAAATCGGCAAGCACCCCGGCCCTAAGGTGCAAAATGTCACCGTCTCCTTCTCCCCAGACTACACTGCCCACGTTCAAAGAAGGCGAGCCACCTTCGGCGCAGTCAAGAAACAACTCAGAGATCTGGAACTCCAATACTCCCTACTCTTTCCCGCCCGCCTTCGATTTATCAGAGACGGTAACACCCGATACTTTGATTCCCCTTCGGAGGCCTGGGACTGGCTCGAAGAAAATGGGTTGACAACGGGCCCTAGGCCCTCTGAGGATTCCCGAGCACACGTGAGACCCCGTCGTGGCCGTCGTGGGAGGAAAGGCAGGGATATGCGGTTGACCGTGGCGGCCCCAGGTCCCGAACAGATCAGATCAGAACGTCAAGTGGCATTGCAGGTCGCGGCGGCCCTTCAACCTGCCAGATCGCCTTCACCCACCAGCTCCGTCGGATCCCTGCCAAAGTCCGGAGATGCCGGCTCCACACCGGAATGGTCAACTGACGCGGGCTCACCTCGGCTTCCGGAAGTCACTCCCCAGACTTCGGACGACATTATCTGAGAACATGTGGCCTACCGCCCCAATTGCCTCGCATTCACATGTAACAGAGATCAAGGGTTCTAGATTACACACCAGTCCCAGATTATCCACGATGTACTCCTGGGACTTTTCATGCACAATTACACGTCCGATGCTCTATCTCCTACTGTAGAGGGGTGAATAAGGGGGATGGAATTTGTAACCGTTTTCTCTCTTCTCTCCTCTTTGTTAAATCGGTGCTCCCCCCGAAGTCAAACAATGACGTTAGACTAGTTGCCATGATAAGGTGTAAATGTTTGGGTCGACCTTCAAGTTGGGGGTCCGCACTTATGATATTTCAGGATGTTCGGATGATACATATTATTATTTTCACCCCCCCACAAGAGTCGCCTTGCTCAGAGACCTGCTGCCCCCGCATATACCCTTTCCGGGGGGTGTTCATCTCACACAGGGAAACACACCATGCGGGTGGGACCTGATAGCCTTATATCGCCACAATGACTAATCTCAACATCGTAACTTGGAACGTCAGGGGCATACATACACCCACCAGGCGGTACTCCATATACGCTTACCTGCAACGCAGAGCGACCAGCATCGCGCTATTGCAGGAGACGCATCTGACGAACCATGAGGCTGTCCAGCTGCGCCGTCGCTGGCGGGGTCAGATATATAGTACTAACTACTCATCCATGGCTAGAGGAGCGGTTATATGGGTCAAAGCAGGGGTTCCCTGGGAGGAGGAGGAGGTGCTGGTAGACCCCGCTGGGCGGTACGTGCTGGTTGGGGGTAGACTGAATGGCCAGTCTGTTTTGTTGGGCTCCATCTATGCCCCCAATACTGCGCAGGGCGCCTTCCTAAACAGTCTGTCGGAGGTGCTGCTCCGGTGGAAGGATGTCCCATGGCTACTGGGGGGAGATTTTAACGCTGTGTTAGATGTTTCTCTTGATCGCTCCTTCCCTCCCCTAAATCGCATCACAGCTCCCTCAAACGCACAACTTCTACGTACCTGGATGGGCCATTGGTCGCTTGCCGACGTCTGGCGAGAGCGTCATCCGCATTCTAGAATTTATTCTTTCTATTCCCCGGTTCACGACTTACACGTGCGCCTAGATCGCATGTTAACATCCGCTGTCCTGCTCCCTCTGATACAGTCTACGGATTACCTGGGTCGGACACATTCAGACCATAATCCACAAATAATGCATCTGGCCTGGGAGGTGGGACCACCTCCGACCCTGGTCTGGTGGTTGCAGACAGCGGCCCTGGAAGACCCGGTGTTTCGAAGCTCACTGGAGGCTGCGGTGGCCAGTTATTTCGAGCTCAAAACGGATTCTACAGAATCAATCCTGACAGAGTGGGAAGCTTTGAAAGTAGTGGTTAGAGGACACTGTCTGGGGCAGACATGGAGTATTCGTAAACAGCTGGACACGTCATTGTCTGCTATCGAGAGACAATTGCTCCAGCTCAAATCGCGGGACCGTTACTCGACCGGACCAACGAAAGCGGCTAGATGATGCCCATACGGAAAGAGGGGCGCTATTAGAAAGACTGCTGTACCACAATTATTTGGCGCATTCGGCCTGTTCACACTCTGCTGCGGACAAAGCGGGGAAATTATTGGCCTATTTGATACGGCAAGAGCATGCCCAACGCCCTATACAGATGCTGGTGGATGACCTGGGGCATAGGCGGAGTACTCAGAAGGACATTCACGCAGCAATGACAGACCATTATGCCAGGCTGTATGCGACCCGGCAGACAGGAAACAGCCAAAGTGTGGTGTCATTTCTTGACACAGTGGAGCTGCCCACGCTAACGATAGATCAGCTCCTTGCCCTGGAATCCCCATTAACGGAGGATGAAATAAGGGAAGCGCTGCGGTCCCTGGCATCCGGCAAGACGCCGGGTTCTGACGGACTCCTGACGGAATTCTTTAAGATATACGCGGAAAGACTGGTGCCTCATCTGCACTCTCTGTACGCAGCTGCAATCACTGACAGGACCCTGCCTCCGTCCATGCGTACAGCCAACGTGGTCTCTCTGTTGAAGCCAGGCACGGATCCAACGTTTCCTGGTTCCTACCGACCGATTTCAATTCTGAACACGGACTATAAAATTCTAGCCAAGATTCTGGCCAATAGGCTGGCCCCACTTGTCCCCGGCTTGGTACATTCTGACCAGAACAGGTTTGTCCCCCACCGTAATACCGCTTTGAACATACGATGCTACTTTCGGGTGGCAGAGTACGCCCCAATCGACTGGCCTCGCTCGGGTTGCGTAGTATTGGACCTCGAGAAGGCCTTTGATTCGCTAGCCTGGAATTTCCTTTTCCCTGTCCTGGCCCGGTTTGGAATGGGACCATATTTTATTAGTATGATACAACTGCTATACCAACATACGACAGTCCAGGTTAGAACGGGGCCCTATATTTCAGATCCCATTCAGGTGCGACGGGGGACCTGGCAGGGATGACCGCTGTCTCCTCTCCCTTTTGAGCTAGCAGTGGAGCCGCTGACGGCACACGTCCGCGCCCATGTCGACATGGGTATTACTTTGGGAGATGGCACGCACATTATTTCATTATATGCGGACGACCTGTTGTTGTATGTCCGTGACCTTCATAACATTCCGCCCTCCCTAGATCAAGCCCTAACGCACTTCGCACAAGCCTCGGGATTGCGGGTTAACGCAGCAAAATCTATTCTTTCACCGTTCCTACAGGAGACTCCCGACCCGGGATATGCCCTTGGGGGGATTCCAGTAGCATGGTGCACTGACCCTTTTAGATACTTGGGGGTGCGCGTCTACCGTACTAGGGTAGACTTATTTGAAGGGAACATACTTAGAGCCAATACAGCCATCCAGTCACAAATGAACTTCTGTAAGACACTTCCATTGGCAATCTCGGGGAGGATTGCTCTTATTAAAATGGTAGCCCTCCCCCGCCTCCTTTACTACTTTACCACCCTGCCTGTTATTATTTCCCCTCCATTCTTCCGCCAATGGGAAAAGACTGTGAGGGACTTTATATGGGGGACGTTGAGACATAGGGTGTCTATGGGGAAACTATATTTGCCTGCGGAGTTGGGGGGACTGGCGGTGCCTAATTTCGAGCACTATTACTTAGCCTCTCAGCTGCAGTGGGTTGCTCGGTGGCTCTCATCTCGGTATTTGGCAGACAGAGCTTCGTTACAGCCCCCAATAGCGCACTGTGTCTTACTGTATGTCTTTCATCCATGTGCGAAGCCCAGGCCTCCGGACACGCTCTTACTCACAGTAGCTTATAAATGCTTTCGTAGGAGCCTTTTCCTCACCAGAACTACCACCCCATATGCGCCCGCTATCCCATTACTAGGAACACCACGAGGGGACATTCACACCACTTCAGCCGAACTGCGACACTGGGCCGCAGAGGGCATCCAGGACACGGGAGATCTTTTTCAAGATGGCTCACTCATCCCATATCAGGAACCCATAGGGGAAGGGAACTTACACCCGGGACAGTTTTTATTGCACCGAGCACTTATAGCCTCGCTGTCTTCTAAGTGTGGTTCACTTGCTCAGGAACCACCTACACACCACACACTGCAATACCTTCATGTGATGGGAACCAGGGGACATTTGGCACGATGGTTTGCGTCCTCTCTTCATCAGCACACGGAGACCAACCTGACCCCTCTGAGGCAACACTGGGAGGGAGCCTTGGGGAGGGCATTCACAGATATGGAGTGGATTGCTGTCCGGGGTAGTCCGACATACATCACGCGCAATCAGCGGTTTAAGCAAATTCAATTCTGTGTGTTACATCGGGCTTATCTCACCCCAGCTCAAATCAATAAGTACTTCCTCAGGACAGATGCTTCCTGCCCTAGATGCCGTCAGCTAGATGTGGACATCCTCCATATGTTGTGGCATTGCCCTGTCTTAAAAGAATATTGGAGCAGCGTGGCAACCACACTGGCCACTTGCACATCTCGCGCGGTCCCAGCTAGATGGGAGGTACACATATTGCACCTATTCAGCAGGAATAAGAAACACAGGGCTACCACCCGTTTTCTTGATCTGGGACTAGTAGTAGCAAAACGCTTGATCACCAAGCGATGGAAATCCCCTCTGGCACCTCACACATTAGCCTGGCACCGGTCCCTACTTAACTGGGCTAGGGCGGAGGGAGTGGCTCTGCGCAGAGAGGACCTACTTGGTATCCGTAGGTTCACCCTAGCGTCTCAATGGGATACTATGGTGTCGAATTTACAGGACATAGTTACTAACACTGGGGAGCCTCGAGACGATAACCAGGTCTAACACCCAGCACTCACCCTTCCTGGGCACATGGGTAGAGTAGTGCCGACTTCCAGGGATGTATGACCCCGCTTCATAATGTCGCTGTCATTGAGCCCTGTTAGGGCTGGTTTACTCTGTTATACCACATACGGCAGCAGGTCTCAAGCGACTCCCTTACCCCTCCTTTGCTTAAGTTGTCCTCATTTTGTTGTACCCTATGTCCACAGTTCTGGCCTATGATACACCATGTCTGAAACGCCTAAAGACTGTTCAGTGGTAAGACTCTCTGGCATTGATACGCCCTCTATACAGATACTGTCACGAGTCTTCTCTCAGTATCCTGTTGAATAACTCACCTGTTTACACAGTACTGTACTTGACATCGCATCATTTGAAAGTACCTATACATGGTGTCTATGCATTGTTCATGTTGTATGATTAAAACGAGAAAAAGGCAATAAAAAAAGATTTAAACAAAAAAAATGAAACTATAATATTCACTGCACTTGTCAGGATATCCGCTACTTCAGGAGAAGGTACAATGCACAACAGAGTTCCTTGCTGTCTCTTACATATGATAGCAAAGATTTAATAGTATGTAACATTTCTGAATTTTATCAGAAGGGCACAAGAAGCGTTCTGCTTTTCCTTGTTCCTGTAAGGAAACATCTGAAGGTGCAACATAAGAGCGATAGGTATTTTACCCCTAAAGATGCTCTCTGATGGATGTAGGTGTCACTTTGGGGACAAAACGTTTGTGGTGCATGTCTACAATTCCATGGGCCCTGGAAAGGAATCCACAAAGTGTTGGCTCCTTCGGGAACCCACACACAAAATGATCATGACACAATGGAGTTCTTTCCCACAGTATCATGGACGTTCTAAAACATGATCACACAGAGGGATTCCAGTGAAAATGGCATCCTCAAGTGGGAATCCTTCTAATGTCTATTCTAATGGCATCAAGTCCCTCAAACGGATGCCCCCAAGAGTAGAGCTTACTGCAGCTCTTGCTGCTAGTACACTGTCACCTACCATTGTCTAAATGTGACAACAGAGCGCAAAGGATGGCAGACTGGATATCTGCCTTTCTTGGCATATGTTCTGCTACTGTCCTCTAAATTACCCTGGTGTTTTCTGGCCATTTTGGGTTGCAACAGGAGTAATGCAGTTCTTAATTTGAGCTGGTGGTTGCAGGTGGAGACCACCAGCATTCAATAGCTCTGGCTGTGGGCGTCTGTGCAAAACGTTGGGCTCTGGCATTTATTCCTTTACAAAGTAAGTTCTGAAGCAGGGGCATAACAAACACCCCGCAGCCCCCGCAGTGGGGGGGGCCCCAGTCTTCAGTACATGAAGGGGGGCCCCCTTAGCTCATCTGTAGAGAGCTGTATGTCTCTTGCTCTAAAGCAGCTGCAGTGTGCAGCCTGCTCTGAGCTCCTCGCGCTGACCCAGGACTGAAGAGAAACAAAGTAACAACTTACATTGTTTCTCTTCAGTCAGAGCCAGGCCCGGAACAAGGATGGGGGTGGGGGCCCTCAGAGAGATCCTTCTCCATAGGGCACTGCTCCTCTGAGAAGGGACAAGGCAGCACAGAGCTGACAGGGCCAGGAGAAGGTTTGCAGCTCTAGGAACAGGACTCTGTTGGGACGCATTGGAAGGTAAACAAGCATTGGAAATGCAATAGGTCTCGCATTTGTTTGAGTTGGAGCTATTGGCATTGTAAATGGCAATGTTTTTTACCTATTTGTTACAGAGTGTATGCATGTGGTGTGTTGTGGAATCATGTGGGTTGGATTGAATCAGTTAGTTGTGTAATTGTGTTGCTTGGAATTGTGTGGTGTTGATTGAATTTGTGTATTGGAATTATGTGGCATGGTTGCTGTGGAAATATGTGTATAGTAATTATGTGGTATTAAGTGTCCTGGAATTATTTGGAGTGGGATTGTGTGTCAAGCTAAATAAAAAAAAGTTAACTGTCCTCATGACATCTAGCACTTTTTGTTTTTAAAGAGATAGCTTCGGTATTTATCTGTGAATAATCTGCCATAAACATAGCGCAAAGTATTAACCTTTTCAAAACTAGGGTGACGGAATTCCATCGCACGAGCAGCGGGAGGAGCAGGGAGGCGGGGCTTTAGCAAGACGCAATGCAGATAGGAGGAGGGACTATTACACGCTGTAACAGGAGGAAGCATGAAAGTACTATGATGGGCAACAACATTTTTCTCTTAGTGAAATCGCCTGGGCATCAACCAAGCACCCAGGGGTGGAACTTTGGAAAGCAGTCCACCAAAAGGGGGCCAGCATTTCTGACTGGCACAGCAGAGAGCGAGTGGCAAGCGCTCTGACTCTAAGCTTGACCTAAAAAGTAGAGATATGCTGCTACTTTGGGTCTAGGAAACCAGGTTAAAGTTTCAGAGTCAGATTTTTCATCCAGCATGCATGGTGCTGCTGGATGCTGGACAAATCAGGACAGGCTGAAAGTCAGTGACATGCTGACAGCTGAATACCTGGTATAGCAGGGCCTAGGGAGGAGGGGTTGAGAGGGGCATGACCTCTGCCCCCCAGAGTACACAGTGATGCTGGGTGCCAAACATGAGTTATTGGAGATGCCAAGAGGGAGCGTTAAAGCTTGGCACAGGCAGACAGGATAGGTTTTCAGCTGAGTGCAGACCTAAGGTCCCAACACCCAAAGTGATGCTGGTGAAAAGCAAGACCTGCCTGAAGGGGTCTTTTGTAATGGGGTCACTTTATAGCTGCTATGACCATAGCTTCCTACTATCTCTTCAGGGGACAAGAGATACACCACCCATATGTCACACTCTAAAAACACGTCCTCTTAATGCAGGTAAATGTGAGGAGGAGAGTGGGAAGAAGGCTGAGATAGGCCCCAAAGTTCCATTTCCTGCTGGCCTCTGTATATCCACAAGCATGTGTACACACGAAGGATAGCTGCCCCTTTCCCCTTACCGGCTTAGGGGCCGATTCCGATCTCGGCCGGTAGGGCTCCGAATCGGATTCGGCTTAACCGGATCCGATTCGGAGCCCTATTTCCCGACCGAATCGTACGCGCGTCCGGGCGAGCGAGTACGATGCGTATTCGCCGACCGACTCGTCCGGGCATCCCGACCGCTCTGACCGACTCGTTCCCGGGTCTAACCGCACCGACCGACTCGCTCGGACTCGACTCGCACCGCGCAATGGAGACGTTCCCCGGCCGGGTAAGTACGATGCGCGCCGCGAGCAGTCCGACCGAGCCGCGCACTCCGGCTCGAAAGAGCTGTCGGAGCCGTACTTTGGGGGTCCGTGTCGGACCCCCCTGTATGCGTAGCCGCGCGAGTCGCACACAGGGGGGACCCATGGGTCCCCCCTACCTGTGCCGTGTACGGCGCGAATCGCTTCGCCGCGTACACGCTGTAGGGGGCGCCCTTGTCCGCCTCGCACCCATTGAGTCAATGGGAGCCCGCGTACGCGTTGTACGACAGGCTCCCATTGACTTCAATGGGAGTCCGACCGACTCGAGTCCGATGGCATACGTGCGCATCGTACTCGTTCGGTCGGACTGCACGGGTCCGATTCGGTCGGAAATCTCTCCGGGTCCGGCTCGGTCAGAGAGATTTCCGGCCCGAATCGGCCCCTTTGTGTTAAACATGCAGGCTAACAACTGCATGTGTAGTCTTGGAGTGAATGTGACCCATTTGACAGTTCTATGTGTACAAGTCTCAGAGCCATGTGTGCACGTGTACATATGTCTTCTGCATTCATTGCTTTTGGGTACAACTCCCAGTGCCACAGATGCACCTGTGTAAACTAGGGATGACGGCAGCTGTTTTTCTACATTCCAGTATCCGTGTTCATCCTCCTGGGTCCCAGTCACATGCATGTGCACATAGGCGGCTTGAAGGCTTCTTTGTACTCTGTATAAAACCAGGAGCCTCCTGTTATATTCAATGCATTGATATGTTGACATCAGACTCGGTTTAACCCCTTCTATCCTAGTGGTGTACTGTTGGAGAGGTATGGAAGGAAACAAAATTGTTTTAAAAAAAGGGGATGTCTCCCAGGCAGTCATAATGGAATAATAAATGGAGTACTGGTTCAGACAGGCATCCCTTTTGGGTCGCTCTGGGTACACGCAGACACCGGAAGTTATTGTCGCCTTGGCTGAAGCACGCAGTATCCATGACACTGTGGGGCTGCCGCCATGACAGGAGGCCAACGCTCTCTTACCTGAGGTGTCCCACATGTTCAGCTCTATCCGCTGCTACCTAATCTCAAAGCTTGCAGTGTAGTTCTCAAAGACAGCAGGCACGTAGTTCTCAAAGACGGATGTGACAGCAGCTGCGAGTTAGTACCGCCACGTCGAGAGAGCTGACAATTATTAGCTACAGTTGTGTTAAACAGTATCAAAGCTGGTTGAATTAGAGAAATGATAACCATTTTTTTTTTAATTGTAGCACTTACTGTGGAAGGCGTGCAGATTTCAAGCGCTGTAAATTATAAATGTCAATGTAATTCCACTGTAGCGACATTCCATTTATTTAAGTGCATTAATATCCCATTCATCTGAAATCCGTTTTTGCAAGTGCCATTATAATCCCACTTTAGCGGCACTTAGTTTATTCATGTGCCATTATAATCACACTTTACAGCACTCAGTTTATCAAAGTGCTATAATAATTTCACTTTAGCGGAGCTCAGTTTATCGATCTCGGAAGGATGAAGAGCAATAGAGACACAATGGTGGATTGGAGACAGTGTACTACATGTTACAGACAATCACCACAGCAGGTTCACTCACCCACTAATTTAGCCCACCAGCCCCAAGTTGGAGCGATGTTTGTTGCGCTGCTCGTAATTGTTATGCAATGTACGGACATAACCCTCGGCATCAACTGGTTAGATGGACGGTATCGAACTATGACGCCAAAGGTTAAATTAATGGTAGATAGGTATGGGGCACCCGCAAGCTGCATGTTCATGTGATGTGTGTTTATTATGCGGGAACTACCTGCCTTCCTCAATGTGGGGTTTACTTCCAGTAGGAACAGCCATTGCAATATCCGCTTCTGCAGCGCACAAGTCTGCAGCAACCCACCCTGCCTGGCCACATCAAACCCCCAAATGGGCGTCCATTAAAAGAGAATAAAGTTCTTTCAGACCAGGGAATCCGTGTTCTGCAAATCATCCTGCTGCTTTTCAATTAAGGTTGAGCAGCTCAGACTCTAGTGTATGCACCACCCTCTGATGTAAGGCAGTGATGAAAGCACAGATGCAAGTAGCCCGCATAAGGTGTAGTTTGTAAAATACACCTACCCGGTCGCTTCACTGAAATACTACTCCTGTTGTGTGCATGGCCAACCTCGAGGAACTCAGGAGGTGGAGCCATTGCGCGCTCTGCCAATTATCTGCCATAAACATAACCTTTTCAAAACAAATCCTAAACAAGCACTGGTGTTCCGCCCACAGAAATGCATACTCCTGGAGAGGAGAGCTGCCGGAACAAAGCGTGCTTCCCGCCGCAGCAGCTGCTACTGTGCGCGCCGCTGCTCGCTCCCGCGGCAATACTCCGTGGGAGTGAACTTTTGAAGAAAGGTGGGACATGCACCCACCAGTAGCCATTTGCAGGCTACGATTTATTAAGGACATGCACAAAAGCCTATCCAAAGCATGGGAGGAGTCAGACCTCCACAAAGTACCTACAACAGATCGCCTAACAGCGCAAGCGCTTTATAGGCTCGACCTAAAAATCAGGGGTAGAGCTATCAGTGGTGCAGCCGGTGTAGTGGTGCCCAGCTAGCTTGCCTGTGGAGACTGCATTTATTTTACTCTATGGCTTCTCAGATCAGTGTTTTTCCTCGTATCTGCCCTGCACCAACCTCTCTGTTTCCATTCCCTGGAGAGAAAGAAACTGGAAGGGCAGGTAGAAAAAAAACAGACCGGCTGCAGATAGGCATCAGAGATGATCAGTGGTTTAATTTGTAGATTATTTCTGAGAGGCTGTATCGCGATGGTGCTCTGGCTGCTTGTCAGGAGCTGTGATGCTTTATAAGTGAGTGGCGCAGCATCAGCCATCCAAGGACAGAGCAGTTCATAATCAAGACACTTTAGAGGAGGTGCTGCGAAGGCAGGGTAAGCACTTTCGGCACATGCAATGCTTTCAGTTTGTCACTCCCCCCCAGGGCCGGCTTTAGCTCTGGTGGTGCCCGGTGCTACAGTCTTTTTTGGCACCCCTCCTCCAATGACCTCCTCCTCCGATTCCCTCAACACCATCTGGCAAAAGTGCCCCTCATCTCTCCATAGCCCCTCTCTCACATACATTTCATTTGTTTTAAAGCACTGTTAAAGGCTGGTTTTACTAATCACTCACCTAGCATAATAAAATACAGATCTGTTCTTTGCAGCAGGCATATTAACCCTCTGTGCTACTTTATGGCAAGTTAAAACTGCCACTAGACACAACTCTGATCTATTTCTCTAGAAGGAACATTCATTACAAGAGTTATGTTGACATTTTTATTGCTGCCAGAAAGCTGGATGCACAAGGAACTCTGCAGCAGGCGTTTTTAAATCGTAAGAAGCTACTAAGCACAGTGCCCCTCTCCAGGTCAGCGCCTAGTGCAGCCGCACCACTCGCACTGCCCTAAAGCCGGCCCTGCTCACCACTCCCAAGCTCAATTGCTATATGCATATTTTCCCCTAAAAGCTAGAAGAACTTATAACAATGAACCAATAGTGGAAAGTTGAAATAAACACATCTAAGGAAGACAAAGTGATTTTCCAGGGTGAACGAAGGTGAGTGCTTCTGTTCTTGTTCTAGAAACTTAGACGCTTACTTGGCATTTAACTAAAGTTTGTTGTCTGTACATACAGTCCCTCCTGGGGTGCAAAGTCTTTTCCATTTTTTAGGGGATGCCAGAGCTCATTAACACAATGTTATAAATGTGCTTAGATTCACTGCAGTCCATTTGGGTGCAGCGCTTGTGCTGGAGAAAGGTTCCTTGACCTGAGCTCCATGGTAAACACTGCAGAGGACCCAAGAAAACAAAGCGCCGGCCAGTGCATATTTGAATGTAGGGGCAAAAATACTGCAATTTGTATTTTTCAGATGGCATTACGTTGTTAAAACCTATATGCAGTGTTATATTAGAATGCTGCCTATCCATGATGTGATGCAGCACTTGGAGTTATTTAACATATTACTCCGGTATGGGATTCTAACCTTATTTTATAGTTTCCTTCTCAAGTGCAAAGTGAAACGTCTACACATAAAGAAGTCTGAACTCTCAGAGAGAAATATAAGGGACAGAGTGGAAGATGAAATGAGAGCTGAGAGCGCGTCCGTCAGAGCAAGAAAATGAGAGAAAGGAAACGTGATTGAGAAGTGTAACAATATGAGGGGAAACAAATGTGAGAAGCCAGAGAAAAAATTAGGTGACAGAAGAAGCAGAGCATAAGGGGTGAAGAACGAGAGAGGGGGGAAAAACAGAACGTAAAACAGAGGAGGAGCAAGATAATGAGAAGGAGATAAATGGAAAGAATGAGAGTAAGTGAGGCAGAGAGAGAGACAGACGACGGGTGAGAGAACTAAGAAGAGAAGAAGACTTTGAGAGAGGGAGAAAGTGAGAGAGAAGATACAGTGAGATCAAAAGAGGCTGGTAAATTTGTACAGTAATGCCTTTGAGACTGTAGAAATATAGAACAAAGAAACACTTTATTATAAGAGGTGCCTTGAGGTGAAGAAGGTTATCAGAGAGTTCCACAGACCAAAGGAGAGTGAAATAAGTTTACAGTGTTTGAAAGTAACAGCGAAAATATAAGACCACAAATCTGAGAAACCTTAAAGCACCCCGAGATGTGAATATATAAACAGAGAGGAAAAAAGTAATGTTTAAAGAGCACAAATGCGTGCATGTGAGAAAGAAAGCAGAATTAGAGCTATGGAAATTTGTTAATTTGCACTTAGGAAACAAACACTCTGGCGTATGAAAGAATACAAGATCAAAAGGTGGAAGAAAGCCCCAAAGATAAAGTATAAAAGGAGCCTGAGAAACTCAGAGAGCCACATAAAGAATGAAAGAGACCCACAAGAGCAAACGAGGCACCGTTGAGAATGAGGGAGAAAGGCAGCTAAGCCACGAGAGGGAGAGCATATGAATTTTGAGTTTTGTAAGGATCACTAAACAACAATACGTTCTCTTTCTGTTGAACATCATCAAAATATGTTGTGCAGAGAAAATTAAAGAAGCCAGAGATATTAGATTGTGTTGAGTGGACCGGTGTCAGGGGATAGATAAAGAGAGGGGGGGACGGATTAGCAAAGAGAGAAAGGTAATGTTAGACAACCTAGGAGAGAGTGAAAGAAATCCCTTCAAATAGATAGAGAGATGGGGCGAAGATGGATGAAGTAGGGCCTCAGGGAGCAATAGTACAGGCCCCAGGGAGGCAGAAAGGGTGAAAGAAACAAGCCCAGAGAGAGGTGATAAAAAATGTTGAGAAAAAAGAGCTCCATAAATGTAGGGTAAAATGATCCCAAATAGGAAAATGGGTGGAAGAGAACAGAAACCCACAAAGAGAGTGAAAAAGTAAAAGAGAAAGCCAGTGAAAGACAAAGGGAAAGGGGAGAAAGCTTCTGAAAAGTTTTAAGTTAAGACTTTGCAAAAGAGAGAGAAATAATGCGGAAGGAGAAATCCACTGAAACAATGGGTAAAGGAGACACATAGGAAGAAAATTAGCTAAAGGAAACACCGGAGGGAGAGGAGAACACTATTCCCTTTACATGAGTTGGTTGTCAGTGTGCAGTGCATGTGTGATGTACTGGATTGCGAGCAGAGAGTTTGACGTTCTCTAGGTAAGTGTAAATAGTTCACACTGGTCTGATCAGCCACTGCCGTATTCCCCAACAGTGCTACCTTCTCAGACTGCTCAGCTTGATCGAGGTTCATTCATTAAGTCTCATGGACCACTACTGCATATTCCATAATTAAAATCCAACTCTGTGTCAGGGATTAAACTTCCCAAGCTGATAACTCTTAATACATTGATGATTTGACATTTAAGGCTCACATTTACCATCACACTAATCAACGTGAATCTACTTTTCTTCAATCTTGGTGCAATTAGAATATCTTTATTTATAAAATACCTAAGTATTTGGTGGCATATTCTATTCTGCTTGATATAATGAGGCCTTGGCTTTTTCCCTAAAACGTTTTAATTCGCTTTATTCTCCTTGTAAATAGTGCTTCTTATTGATGTACACCACTTTGAATTTTACTTCTTTTTATGGAATATTATATTAACAATGTTAAAATGTAAATATTTTGCAGACTCATTGATCTTATATGGTTCAGATCTTTTTATTAATTTATCCAGGAACAAATACTCTTACCTAAATCGAAAGGCCGATGAGGTAGAACAGGGGGTCATAACAGTGGTAGAACAGAAGAAGGCGATAAACAGCGAGGAAGGGTGGATACCAGGGGTGACTGGATAAGGCGGGAGGGGAGGGATAAAATATCAGGGGTTGTCACCCAGGGAGCATAGCCTCTCTCACCAGAATTAGCTCTTTCACAACATATTCCATGTCAGCAGGCTGGGCCTTTTAGTGCATCGTACCCACTGCGGTCAGTCTTTGTCTTGCTGATCAGGCGTGCCCCCTCGTCCTGTAAGCTGGTGTACTCATAAGTAAAGAGGACTAGTAAGTTCCCAAAAGTCCTGTGCCAGAAATTGGATGCATGGGCCCCTCATTTTGTCAAAGTGTAGCAACTTGTTCTGCAGGGAAGCAGTAAGCTTTTCCATCTCTGTAAGGTCCCACAGTTTATGCAGCCAGTGAAAGTGAGACGACAATGTATCTGTGCCCCATTTGGTTTTGATGTCATGTTTAGCCCCACACAAAGCCAAAATCCATTATTATTGCCTTCCCTTTGTTAGAGTGTAGAGTGTGTGTCGGGGCATTGGGGAGTCTCAGTAGGACGTAGCTAGAAAGACAAGGTATATCTGTTGCAAACATTTCATTGATATCTTTCAGAGGGCCTACCAGTAGCGTTTGAGTTTGGGACATAGCCAGAGGAGATGAGTCAGTGTGTGTGGGTGGCCAAAGTTGCGTTAACAGCCATTAGGACTGTTGAGTTCCCATTTCACCTTTTGGCTGGGGTGTAGTACCAATAGTGTGTCACCTTAAACATTGCTTCTTTTCCTGAGGCACAGAATGAGGAGGTGTGCACTTTGTGGAGGATGTCAGTCCATTTCTTTTGGATGAAATGAAAGTCCAGCTCAGCTTCCGAGCTGCGGGGCTAGAATAGTTGCACAATTCCCATGTTTTGAATCGTGTACCCAGACCCGCCTTATCCAGTATTTCCCACAGAAAAAGGCCAGTGCACTCGATCAAATGCATTGTCTCTGTCAACTGACAAGAGAAGTGCTGAAACTCACTCTACAGTGAACGTCTGTCTGTCAGTCTCTCAGACACCCTGGAAGAGAAAGCTGCACAGTGTGAAAGGTTATGTTTTTGACTGGTTGTCTTTGTCTTTATCGATTTAGAGAAATTTGGGGAAGACACCTTGGATTGTTTCTGCAGGACAGTAGGTTGGAGAAAGAGGTCGGTCTTAATTTTGGACTGATGATCAATAAGTCAGGATTTGGGGAAACTAGTGAGTCTTGACTAGCAGCATCACATGTTGGTAGGTTGGGTGTTGGCAGGAGATCCTTGAGTTGTTTTCTGAACAGTAGCAGGTTGGATGGGTTGTGATGCTCTACAGGAAGTCTGTGTCAAGGGCTGTTGTCAAACATTAAATGGATCAGCCCTCTGCAGAGTATTTTAAAGTGAGTTATTGGGAAGGCGGTGTGAGTTTGGAACACAGCTTATTTTTTGGGGTGATTTTGTCCTTGATCGATAGTGGTGCTTATCAGTAAATGGCTTTGTGAGGTAGTGGCGTGGAAGTTGAAAAAGAGCGAGTTGTTAGCATCCAGGAAATACAACAATGAACTGTTTAAATACATCTGTCCAAGAATGGTAACAGACAGTTGCATGTGTTAAAAACCTTAGCCCTGCCTGGTCTTTACAATTTATTATCAGAGTCTGAACACCAATGAATTAGCAAAATTAAAAGGCAGCAGGGAGAGATTCCAAAACCAGGTTTACTAATGTCACAGCTGATGGAAAATGTTGATAAACTTACTCTGACCACAAGAAAAGTGTACATCCCATTTAAGCCAATGTGCTTACCTAATTGATGCACCTCATGCATTATACTCTTTTTTACCGTTTCCTATGTTGGAATATGCCTGGGGGGTTTTGGGAGTTGTGTCAATGTGGATGTCTCTGTGTATGAGGTATTGACCTGCTGGGGGCTTTTTTGTTTGCATAAGAGTCCATAACAACATTGCTATGTCACTGTACAGAATACAACGAGAATGCTGTATGAGTGATAAGGGAAGTGAAGGGGTTTGAACAAGGCTATTATACATGGCCCAAAACAAAAAGTGCTTTTGGTTGGTCGAGGTAAGGATGTGTCCCCCACTCCAGATAAATCCTCTCCTCCATCAGTGGCCTTTTTGTATGTGTGTGAGTGTGTGTTTGTGTGTGTGTATGTAGATGGAGAAAGAGAAAGAGAGAGAGAGAGATTCAAACAATTTAATCAAACAACACTGATTTGCTACAAAAGGTAGTTGGACAATTTAATGTGTGTGGCAAGGTGCAGTGTCTGTTTTTTTGTGTCGTCACCCAATACATTGAGCAGCTGTGGTGGTGGGCACAACGGGAGCCAGGACAAATAGCACTGGGGAACAGGCACCATCTGGCCTCTCTAGAGACACCAGTGAAGACTCTGGAGTAAACAAATACAACCTTTGAGGCTAGGGGTTCTGGGAGAGTATGAGGAAGAATAAGGACAATAAGGTCTGTACAGGATTGATGAAGAGCATAGTGATAGATAAGAATACACTGGAAGCGCTAATCAAGGGACCCAGCGAGAAAGTATGAAGGAAAGAAATCACGAGGTGCTATAGGGACAAGGTCAGCTGGGGAATACAAGAGGAAAAGAGAGGTAGCGAATGGAGAGGGTGAGAAAATGGACGAAGGGAATACAAAGCAGATAGCATAAAAAGAGCAGAGAAAGGGAGAGAAATACTGCACAGGAGATAGGAAAAGCATAGTGGAATGATTTCGACAGGATGGGAGAGAAAACGTTGGAGATAAAAGTGACAGAGAATAGAAAGAAACAGGCTGGGATGAGAATGAAGAAAATATAGGATGCTCCTAAATAATGGAAAGGAAGAGATAGAAAGCAAGAGGGAGGAAGGAGGTGTGAAAGAGAAGGAGCAGTGGATGCACTTTTGGCAAAACCGAACGAAGAGTGGGCCCGATGTTGCATATCCTGACAGGAGTATGCATCAGGAAACCCACCTAAAATAGGGCAAACTTCCCTTGCATACTGATGGCAGGGACCCTGTAGTGGATAGACCACCACCTATGATAGACTGCTGGCAGACTAAGCCCAACTGTTAACTCCACCATGCAGAGTGAGTGAGCCGTATTGGTACCAGTGGAGTAGCAATAGCCCCCGCAGCCCCTGCAGTATGGCGGGTCGCTGGCCTGAGAGAACTTGACTGGCGCAGAGAATGGGGGGGGGCCTCCATGTACTTTGCAGGGGAGCCCCCTCAAGTTTCGTTGCGCCACTGCACTGAAGTAATGTCATTAATCAGATATGTGCCTATGTTATGAATTGCAATATGTTGACAGCTCAGGCAACTTCGGCAAATTTTGCTCACATCTAAAGCCCAAATGAAATGGCTGAATAGATTTATACCAAACTGGGCATGAAAGCAGAACTTCATTCTTAGTAGATATGGCACATTCTTGCTCTCCTCATTTGACACAACACAGTGCAGCAAATTGCCTTGCTGCATTGCATTGCGTCAAATGTTGGTAAATCTGGCCCCACGTCTCTAAACCCAAAGCTGCCAAATACCACTGGGCTGGATGCCTCACCATAACCGTCAACCACTGTGCAGCAATTCTCCGACCAATCGTTGCTAGTACAGTGGGAGCACTATCATTGAAAATATTATGCCAGCCAAATGTCATGCTAGATGGCCATGTCATGGCAGGAAGCAACATGTTTTTTGATTTCCAGAAACAAACCCCCAAATAAAAAATGTTTTTAAAAAAAAGAAATGTCCCTGTCATACAGGGGGCTTTCTCCATATAGTTTTGAGACATGTTTCCTTTTTCATGTTCTTAATTGCTATAATTTATGCAGCTATTACAAAGATGTCTGAAGGCTTGACATAAATCGGGTGTGGTGGATAGGCCACCGGCTAAAGGTTTCCAATGGAGGAGCTGCTGAGTCTCCGCCATTGGAAACCATGCAGTTCTCCACATGTAAATGAGATGGGGAACTACACGGTTAGTGAAGGCATATTCTGCTGGTTTACGGTGGTTATCCACCAGTTTCTAATTGAACCACAATGTATTGTTCATCGCTTTTTTGTATTGCCAGGATTGTTCTCAGCTCTCTTTGCTTGAAGTGCCATGCTGGATCTATTATTTTTTTGCCCCCACTCACCACACACACATCTAGTACTAGAGGAAGCGCGTCTGCATAAGCCTGATAGTATACACTTATAGACACCGGTTTTCATGACAGGGCCTCAAATCTCTTCAAAAACAAAGGTTTGGAGAAATCCCCAGAAGATCTCTAAGTGCTAGAACCTATACTAACTACTTAGAACGCCCACCTTCAGGGATGCGCTAATGTTAATACACAGCATTAAAGATCAAATGATGCCCCTAGACTATTTTCTATACTGGCATGCTGCTAGTTACCAACTCTAACCTTTGATTTGTTTGGTGGTTAGCTATGGCTCAGGCAAGGCATGGGAGTTCCACCTCGACAGTAACACAGCAGAAAGGATGTTAGTGTAGGCAGGCCATCTGCCCTGATGCCTTGACACTAAGGGCCTCATTACGATGTGACCTACAGTCGGAGGCTTTCCGAGTCACATCGTCGGTTTCACTTCCAAGTGTCGCATTGCAATGCAGGCGGTTGAAAGTGAAAGAGGCCGGTCATTCCGGCTGGATTTGAACGTCAGGCAGTCAGAGGCCTCACCGTAATCCCTAAGGACGGCGTTTCCGCCGTCGGAATTACGATGTCAGCTTCCGGCAGGCTTTCCATGTCGGGCTTTCTGACATGGAAAGCCTGTCAGAAAGCGACTTTGGGGGCCCTAGCAGGGCCCCCATCTCCCTGCGGCTTCTGGTTGGGGGCTGATGGGGCACCTATGGTGCCCTCCTGTTAATCCCTGCACTGTGTGACAGGCACTGTGAGGTGCCTGCCACACAGTGCAGGAATTAACAGAAACTCCCATTTCTCTATGGGAGCTTGTGCTACTGCCGGTTTACAGCCGCAGTACAAGCTCCCATAGAGAAATGGGAGTATGCAACCGCACCATGTGCGTTCGCATTGTAATAGCGGTGTAGGGACCGCCGTCCGGCGGTGTTTGTCGGTGCTCGGCACCGGCACCTAATTCTGAACACTGGCTCCTATGACAGTTCACCACATGGTGACGCTGTTTGTCTAAGTTTGAAGTTAACTTATCAGCAGCATGTTGAACAATAAATATGCATGACAAATCAATAATACCGGTGCATCTGGGACACATTGTTGCAGGTATAAACATGTGATGATTAGTAGGTGTATTGGTACTGGCATGTGGCAGAGCTAGCAGCATCAGTGGGTGGTGCAAGCTGCAATGGCCTCTTGTGAAAAACCTTGAGCATTGGCACTTACCTTTTTACAAATTAAGCACTGGTCTATTGTCTTTGAGGGAAGCTTGCAGTGTTGCTCTCCATGTTGTAACTGTCTGAGTGTAAGTCTTGCCGCACTGCTGTATGCTGTGTATTTGGGCAAAGCTAACTCTTTTGCTTCCTGTTTGGTTTGTGAAGGAAATTTGCACTGCCTACTGAATGCACTGTCCTTGTTCTATGAGGGAAGCTTGCATTACTAGTGCCTGTGCTGAGCCTGTTCTGTTTGTGAGGAAATCTTGCACTGCTACTGCCTGTTTTGCATGTGTAGGTAATATGAACTGCTTATCAATGGCTGTACACAATATTTGCCCCTTGATTTTGGATTTGGCTTGTCAGAGGTAAGGACAATGGCTTTCAGTAGTCACTACGCTCTATATGGTTTACCTAACATGTTCGGAGCAGATGTCTGCAGGGATGGGTCATGAAAACTGGACGAAAAAGCCTAACAGGCATAAAAACCTCCAATAGAAAGAAGGTGAGTGTAGAAAATTGGGGTATTAATTGAAGGGGCTGTGTACCCCCCTCAAGTAATAACCACAAACCTTGTCAGGGTGAACCCTTAAAGTAAGTAAATTAGCCTGTTTCAACCCCTGTGTGAGAAGTTGGCCTGGCATATGCTGTCCACTAATTATAGTGGGCACCTTGCACCAGTCCAAATCGACTCTTATGGTAGGTAGGTTAAAGACAACCTTATTGAAAGCTATCCTAGTGGTAGCTGTGGAGAGCAGCCTTCAGGCTAAGTCTTGAAGGAATGTAAAGCAGCTTGTTTTACCAGTCTATAATCTCTTGAGTGACCAAATGAAAGAGCACCACACCAGGTATATATTCAAAATATATGTATTTATTACTAAACACACCCCTCTAGTCTCTTTATGAGGCTAGAGTTCGAAGTACATAGGTTATAAGATCTTAAGTCACAGTAATAGCACAAATACACGTTTGGGCCCTAGGGGCGTACCAAACCATATACCAATAAAGTGGTATGCGAACCACGACTGAACTAGACACTAGGCCTAGAGCCTCTAGAAGTGCTTGGACCACAAGGAACCACCCAAGGTAGTGACACAGGGGACCCACGGGAGACGCGTGCAGTGTAAATACATAACCGCGATACGCCGTTAACTTCTATGGAGAAAGTCGGGATCGGGAAAATAGAGGAAAGGGACACTTAAAAGAGGACTAGGACAAAACCCTTTGAGATCTAGGACTTTGAAGAGTCTCTACCCACGGGAGCACCGGAGTACTCGTGTTACCTCACCCAGGGAAGCCGGGTGCATAGGTGCCTTTCGGAGTCGGGTTTCGTTGTCGTTTCGTATGGCGATCTGCTGCAAAGTGCTGCTGGCGACCAGGAGAAAAGTGTCCGGGTGGATCCAAGAGTGGATCGGAGTTCTGAAGAACCTGAAAGCAGAGGGGACAGAGTCTGGGTCACTAGCCAGTGACCAGGGAGGCGATGGACAGATGCCCACCGATGTCGAGTGCTTCAGGTTCATTGATGGTCGTCTTGACTCTTCAGCCACGAGGTCCGGGAGGCGTTGTCGGTGACCAGGAGCAGGATTCGGGCTGTTGCTCGAAGTCTGTCGAGTGCAGAGGTGTCGGCGACCAGATTGGACCCAACAAGCCTTGGCAACGGCAAGTCTCGAGTAAGATGTAGATCGTCGATGATGCAGACCAGCAAGGTCTGGGGAACTCACCCAGTGAAGGTAAGTGAGGGCAGGCCTGGAGCAACCAGACTGCCAAGTAAAGAAAAGATTGGCCTTCGTTAAGGGCTACTAGCCAACGGGCTAGCGACCGCGAAGGAGCCTTGTGACGCCGCACGTGGAGCTGGCTTACAGGACACTCGTGGAGTGGGGGCCAGTGATCTTCGGTGCAGGTGGTGCTGGAGGCTAGGGCTACTCGGAGCCCAAAGCACGACTTCTTGGGAGACCCAGAAGATGGTGCACTTGCAAGTGTGCTTGGTGTCCAGGGGTCATGGTCTCAAGTCACCCACGATAGCCACGGGCCTCAGCTTTGCTGGGGACTCAGGGTAGCCTCGGGGAAGTCTGAGAATCCACCTCTGGTGATGCGATGACTTCGGCGTCCGACGGGAGCTTCAGTAATGCGAACTGGACAGATGCTTCTTTGGTGCCTGCCAAGCAGGGGAGTCACTCCTTGACCCCAAGGGAGATTCTTCAGTCCTCTAATCGTGAGTAGAGCGTCGAAGGTCCAGGATTCAGTTTCAGAGTTTCGTCCAGGTATAATCTAAAGTCCTAAGGACTGGGTTCCTACCTTTATTCTAATAATAGGGGATGGACTACTCTGTGGCCCCACCTATGGGTGGGTCAGGGCAGAGGGGTGGCTACACCCCTTTCCTTTGTCCAGTTCGCGCCAAAGCAGGGGCTGAAAGCCCTGATCCGGTTTGAACTGGGGTATGCACAGGGACACCAAATGTGCCCCCAGTGCAGGACTTCAAAGCACCCGAAAGTGCTCCCGCCCAGCCCCAATACACATTGTCCTGTCTGGGGAGGTGGTCACACCTCCCTGGGACAGGAAACCTATTGTCCAGGCCTCCCCTGCCGGAGTTTCGTCCAGCAGCAGGAGGCCAGACTCGTGTCTGTGGCAGCAGCATCCATTTTGTGATGCCAGGGCTCTGGAAAGAAGTTACCGGGTAAGCCAGAGTTAACATGTCTTTCCCTCTAGAAGGGTGGAATGCTACCCCCGCCGCCAGGATTGGCGGGGGTAGTATTCCAAGATGTTTGACACCAAACACGACATGTTTAGGTGCAGCCATTCCAAAGTTAGCATTTTACCGCGAGGATATAATGCGCTTAAGAGTATATGGTCAGGCTGCACTACAGACAGCATCAGAGATGGTCTCCGAACGCTGCAGAGGGGCCCTGCTCATGCAGGGGCACCCTCTCACATAGGAACCATGCACTCTGCCTTTAGGATTGATAAGGCCTGCCTTAGGAGTGACTTATAGGTTTATATGTGTGTATGTATTTAGTGATATAGGTAACCTATATCACAGTAAGGGGTGCATGCACCACCTTACCCAGGCTGCAGTAGCAGACCTGTGGTGTCAGTTTGGATGGCCTTCCAGGGGTGGCACAATACGTGCTGCAGCCCCTGGTAGGCCTCTGAGGTACCTAGGCCCTTGGTACATAGTATACCATATACTAGGGACTTATAAGGGCACTCCAGATTCCAATCAGAGATGTGCCTAAGGCACATGGAAACCATTTTACAGAGAAAGCAGATAGACTGGGGCCCTGAATAGCAGGATCCCAGTCCAACTAAGTCATAAACCAGCAAAACACCATAAAAAAGTGGGGGCAACCATATAGTCAGATTCCACCTTCCTACACCCTGCTGGTAGCTATGGCAGAGATCAGACAACCTTAATTTAGAAGCAACGTGTAAAGTATTTATGCAGTACCAAAACAGTAATAAAGTCTACACACAACACAAGAAAACCCCCAAACTAATTTAGGAAAACAGAGTAAATTTAAATAAATAAAATGACACCAAAACAACAAACATCCAATAAGGAAAACTGGAGCTATGTATTTTTAATGTTTAAATGTGAAAATAGCAGCAAAAAGCATTCAGCTCCAACCACGATAATCTAGTTGCATTTTACCAGTAGCAAGGGCACAAGTTAAGTCCAACAGCGATGGAGGGTGGGACGGAAACAGAAACCAGGTGTAACCTGGTCAGAAATTTTACCTTCAGACTTATCCTATGACATGGAAGTAAAAAATTCTCAACAGGGGGGGCGTGGCTTAAAAGGCCAACATGGCAGACGCAACCTAGTGAGGCTCCGACCGCCCAAGCCACTGTTCGCCGTAATCCGCCATAAATCCGGACCCCAGCGTCACAATCCAGCATCGCCGATTACGAGGAACCGGTCGTGCTGCAGCAGAATCGGAAACAGGGATTCGGAGACTCGATCAAGCAAGTGTATGGCCGTGAATCGGCAGCCCGGCCTACGCCACTGTCGACCTGTGGACTCAGCTTGTCGGCGCACCATATCGCAGAGGCCACAACAGAAATAAGCAGCCGGCCGGGGGCGCAGCCAGAGGTGAGGGGGCACCGCCGTGGTCGCTGCCGGGGTGGGCACGGTCTTGCTGTGCGGTAGCCGCCCGCGGCCCTGGTGATCATACGACCAGCGAGGTGAGGTGAGCCGTGGCACCCCCGGGGCCACGTTGCGGCACCCCGAGGGCCCTGGAGATTTGATAAGAACCCCCAACAGGCTCCCGAGAGCCCAAGAAAAGGGCCAACAGCTACAGGCGGCCGCATTTAGGTGTCGTGGTGGGGGGGCCTGGCCAGGATCGACCCGAAGGCTGGCGAGGGGCCAGGTCTGCTGCCCCCGGATGCCCCGTCACTACACTGCACAAGGAGCCGGGGATAAACATGACCCCATATTGAAAAAGGGCGCATGTCTGGCAGCCCGGTTCCCCCTCATCCTTGGGCGCCCACGCAACGATCGCCTGAGATCCATAGGTGACGTGGAAACCTCGGGGCCCCCAGGTGGTTGATGAGCTCCCTCTAGAGACCTGGTGGGCCCCGGAAATGAAGAACCTCACCTACCTGGTATACTGGGACAAGGAGCTCCCGGGGATCGGGGGCATAGCTGGGAGCGCGAGGCCCTTCGGCGCTGCGTGGGCTGCGCCTGCAGTCAAGACAGAAAAAGGGCTCTTGCGGTCAGGCAGGCCCAATTGGAACATGCCTGGAGGTTGTGGACGTCACGGCTAGTAATAGCCCCTTGGTGCCCGACGGGCCCCCTACAGAACCCGGGTGGACACCAGCGGACCAGACCGCGACCACTGGCTACCTGGTAGGAGTACTGGAGCGGTGAACCGCAGAATACAGCCAAGTAAATGACCGGGACACCTCCTACACACCTAGCGGAGATGTCTATCTCCTCGCCACAAGGCCATATCCCGCAGGGGCTGTGGCCCCGGATGCCAAGTGAAGTGGATGTACTGGGGCGGCTAACGGTTTGGCGGTCCGGCGAGTTGGATTCCTTTAGGGGGTCCACTTGGCCGGCCTCCTAGGGCTGCGGAAGCAGCCAAGCTAGGCTTGGTGCAGCTTGCAGTCCGGGTGGCTAGAATCCGTGAGGCCCAGCCTGCGATGCCACTCTGGGAGGGGTCCAACGGGGCGCTTCGAAGGAACAGCCACCGGACGCAACAAGATCTGCTGCCCTAAAGTGTGGGCCAGCGAGGGTGCAGACGCATAGCTGTTGGAAAGGGGAGATTCTCCGCATTACCGTTCCCCCTCCCCCCCTCCTGTGCCCTACCATCCAACATGGGCAAGGACAAACAGGCGGGCGCTGGCCCCAAACAGAGTACCCTGGACCAATTTAGTTCTGGCCCCGGCAGCTCAGGGGGAGAAGATGCCGGTGGTCCGATCCCCGATAATGCGACATTGCTGGCAGCGATCACCCAATCACGAGATGCCCTGGACGCGAAGATCGGAGCCGTGGGGTCCGAGGTCTCATTCTTGCGCCAAGACCTCCGCAAGGCAGTCGATCGCATCACAGAAGCTGAAACCCGTGTCTCAACCGTAGAAGATACAGTGGCCTCCCTCCAAAAAAAAGTGAACAAGATGACGGTTGTGGCACAGAAACTGGCGTCCCGAGTTGAAGATGCGGAGAGCCGTTCTCGGCATAATAATTTGCGCTTCGTCGGCTTCCCGGAGGGATGCGAGGGCTCCACTATGGACAGCTTACTTACAAAATGGTTGAAGACCCTACTGCCGGGAGATTCCCTGTCTTCCTTCTTTGTGGTGGAGAGAGCCCATTGGGCGCTGATGAAGAGGCCCCCTCCTGGTGATCGCCCGCGACCGGTGATCGCTAAATTGCTAAATTATGCCGACCACGACGCAATTCTCCAGTTTGCAAGAACCCATAAGGACCAGTTGCTCTTTGACTCACATGCCATAATGATTTTCCCGGACTACACCAGACTCGTACAGCAACAACGACAGTCCTTCACAGCTGCCAAGCGTAAGCTTCGGGAACTCAACATATCCTACATGTTGCTCTATCCCGCTCGGATGTGGGTCACATACAACTCGAAGTCATACTTCTTTGATTTCTCTGAGGCTGTCTTCACGTGGGCGGATGAAATAATGCACCTCAAGCCGCACACCCCACCATCGGTGGAATCGGACTCCTCACAGGGTTCACAGAGGAGTAGGCAGAAGAGAGGTAACTCTAAGAGGAGGCACAGGTCCAGATCCAACTAGCGGTCCCAAACTCAGGATGATAAGACATAATATCAACCAACTGTCACCGCCTTTCGGGCCTGTGGCCCTGACAGATAACACCACCTTCTTCCCTTGATGCAGAACCGCTGGGTGAACTGATCTGGCTGGGGGCCACCTACAGAACTGCTACGCCCCTAAATTGTTATGTTTAACTGTTTTGGGATGTTTTGTGGAGTTCATCGGGCTCCCCCTGCTGGGGCCCCGGTTGCTTCTCCGCTGCGACAGGTACTCCTTGTTTATGGAAGTATAGGGTTGGGGAGTTGGGGGGTGGGAAAGTTTTGTTATATTATGTTAACATTGTTGTAGACACCGAACACGCACTGAGACCACATTATACCTCCGCAACCGTGATAGAGATTTGCACTGACAACAGATGACTCGATACAGCCATAGTCCCCAATTGGGGGAATTAAACATAGTATCCTGGAATGTAAGGGGGTTACTCAATAAGATCAAGAGGGGCGCGGTACTGCGACATGCCAAACGCTGTGAAGCTGACGTCCTCCTGTTACAGGAGACCCATCTTCTAGGCAACAAAACTCCATGTCTCAATAGATTCGGATATACCACAATATACCATTCTGGGTTTACACGGGGTTCTCGGGGCTCGGCGATCCTGGTGCATCGCCGTGTCCCATATATCATCTCTAAACATTGGTTGGACCCTGGGGGTCGGTACACTATTATCACAGGCACATTGTCCGGTGAATGTTTAACCATAGGCAGTGTCTATGCTCCGCCCCCCCTGGGACAATCCTTCTCAGATAGAATTTCACAGGTGTGGGGGGAGCTCCCTGAAGGCCTGATAGTACTAGGCGGAGACTGGAACGACGTCATGACACCTCAAGACCGATGGAGTGGGCCAGGGCAGGAACCCCACACAAGTAAGTCCAAACTTAACCTCCTGGCTACTACACTGGGGTGGTCGGATGCGTGGCGCGCCCAATACCCGTCCGAGAAAGATTTCACATACACATCAGCAGTACATGGCATGCTATCACGACTTGATTATATCTTCCTTCCCCATAGCTACACACACAGGATATCTAACATCTGCATCTTGCCTAGGGGTTTGTCTGACCATTCTCCGGTCCAGATTAAGTTACGCCATAATTCTCAAAGGCCCCTCTATCGATGGCGTATGTCACCCTGGCACCTTAAAGACCCCACCTACCAAGAGGTCCTTCACCAGGCCATCACCGACTATCTTTCGACCAACACAGACACAGCCCCGTCTAGTACTACCCTATGGGAGGCTCTCAAACCTACAATCCGGGGCGTTGACATAAGCTTCCGGACAGGTTAAAAACGAAAATGCCTAGCTCAAATATTGGAACTGGAAGATCATCAACGGTCCCTTGAGACATAAGTGGCTGCAGGGGCCACCCCAGGATCGCAGCGCAACCTTCTCTAAGTCCAGCAACAAATACATCAACTCCTCACTAATGAGGCACGTGAGATTTGGCTGGCAACACAGCACAGGATCTATCAGTGGGGAGACAAGTCGAGTAAAATGCTTCATCGGCTGTGCCAGGCCAAGATGGCCCCTATTCCCATGCCGGCACTGCACGATACAGATGGGGTACTATGCACCTCCCCGGAGACGGTGGTCCAAGTATTCTTAGCATATTATGCTTCTCTATATCAACAGAAGGAACTCATATCAGGTGCCCTTATTGATGAGTTCCTATCAGACATACCCCCCCACAAAGTCTCTGACCACATACGAGACCTATTAGACGCCCCTATAACATTGGACGAGCTCAGATGGGCACTGGCCAATACCCACCCCGGCAAAACACCTGGCTCCAACGGCTTCACCAGTGACTTTCTACAGCCACACATGACAACATTAGGCCCACACCTACTAGAGGCACTCCATGAGGCACTCGAACAACACATTTTACCCATAGATTGGCGCCACGCCGAAATCGTGGTGTTCCTAAAACCCGGTCACCCTCCCGAGGATCCCTCTTCATATCGCCCCATCTCCCTTCTTAATTTTGAACCCAAACTCCTCGGCAAAGTTCTCGCCGACCGCCTCCGCTCGTACATTCAAGATCTCATTCACCCAGATCAATCTGGCTTCATGCCACAGCGATCCACCCGGCATAACATTCGACGGGTCCATAACGCCCTCGCAAAGGCCCGAGAGCTGGGCCGACCTGAGGCCATCCTCTTGGCCGACATTGATAAGGCATTCGATTCTTTAAGCTGGACATACCTTTTCAAACTCCTTCGAGCCATTAACTTCGGACCGCGCTTTCTAGCGTATATCCAGCTGCTATATACGGACCTCTCGGCCTCTGTGTGGGTGGCGGAACATAGGTCGACTCCCTTTCCCATTCGCCGTGGCACGCGGCAGGGCTGCCCCCTGTCCCCGCTGCTATTTGCCCTGGCCATGGAGCCCTTGGCCACCTGGGTGCGGCAAGACCCGTTGATCCAGGGGTTTCAGTGGTCGCACGAGTGTTCCGAAAGAATCGCGCTGTATGCCGATGATGTGCTCTTTTTTATGACTGACCCCTCGTCCTCCAGGCATCGCATTCTTCAGATCCTCCGGGTGTTCGGTGAGACCTCCGGCTTGGGCGCTAACCCCTCAAAATCAGTGCTCTACCCTGTGTGTGGAGACCAGAGACACGGAACCTGGGCCGCACGGTTATCCCATGCCATAGAGGGATTTAAATATCTTGGGGTATTTATCTCATCATGCCCCACGATATCGTGGACACACAATATCACCCCACTTCCCCCAGCCACTCGCGAAGAAACCACAGTATGGTCACAGCTGCCACTGTCATTGTACGGTTGCTCAGCCATTTTTAAAATGGTCTCCCTACCCCGATTATTGTATCGGCTGCAGAACTTCCCGTATCCTCCGCTCATGGTTCACCCAACTGAATGCAATCCTTAACAAGTTTTTATGGCAGGGAGGGGCGATTCGAGTGGCGCTACATACCTGTACACAGTCGACCTACTGCAGAGGCATTGCAGCGGCGGATATATACGCATATATTGCAGCATCCCATCTCTTAGTCATTAACGAGTGGTGGTATAGTTCACAGTCCGACCTGGCCTATGCCGTGGAATGGCTGGTAATGGAGGGCACTCCCCTACAGAAACTCCTTTATAGCCAAATGAATCTCGATACCCTCCCTACAGCCAGTAAAACAGTTATCCAATTATGGCAACACACGGTTAAAACCATGTGCTGGTTGGGACACTTGACACAAACAACCCCGCTATGGCAGGGCACATACATCCACCCCATCTCCGAATTAAAGGCTTTCATAAATGGGACCTCCTCGGGATCTCCACACTGGGCGATATCATGCATGGCCACACCCTTAAATCCTTCCAACAACTACAGAATGAGTTCTAGCTACACAAATCGCAGTTCTACAAATACCTACAGCTGAGACATGCCCTGACCCCCCAGATTCGCCAGCTTGATGAATTACCTGAGTTTCACCCCCTAGAGGACCGCCTATTTATGGGAGACCTGGGGGCACACAAGAACAGACAAATTTATCAGACCCTGACCACCCACACACAAACCACACTACATAAGACCAGGGAGGCATGGGCGACAGATCTACCAACCATGACAGACGATGATTGGACCGAGGCCCTAGCCAATCCTCGTAGTGCTGCAGTTTCCACATGATACCGCCTTATCCAATTCAGATATCTCCAACGCGCATACTATACCCGATCCTGGCTGTGGAAAATGGGTGCTATCTAATCCCCCCTGTGCCTCCGTTGTGGGGGCGCCGCGGGCACATTCTTACACATGGTCTGGAGCTGTGAAACGCTACAACCATACTGGCAGAAAATCTCGTCCTGTCTGGGTCGAGTCCTGGCCAGGAACCTTCCACTCGATCCTAGACTGTTTTTACTTCACAGTATAGAGAATATTGGTGGGAACAGCTACAAACAACACCTGCTGTTCCTAGGCCTCATGTTGGCCAAGAGGGACATAGCCCAGATGTGGAAGGCGGCTTCCCCGCCGAGTGTGGGGGGATGGAAAAAGGCAATGGACAGATGCATGGGTGCCGAGATTGCAGTCTACCAGGCGTGGGGCTGCCCGCAGAAGCACAGAAAGATTTGGTCTGGCTGGGCGGCATATTGAGGCATTGATCTACCCCCTCTGCCACAACCTGACCCCTCATAAATCCACTGGTAATAAACCCGACTCGTCACTAAGCCACAGACAAGTAACCTTGACGTCAATGCACACACATTTAGTCCAATGCGGTTGTGGGATTTCAGCGGGGTTCGGTGCTACTTTTTAGTTGTTAGGCAGGATGTACAACAGGTAAGTTCGATGAGGTTCTCAAAAACATGGTACTTTCTACATCGATTTGAATTTGTAGTATATGCATTGGGTATCGCCCATCCTGTACCTTTGAAAATTAATAACATTTGTTGTGAAACAAAAAAAAAAAAATCTCCGCAGGGTAAGGCAGCAAGCAGGCTGCGGTTAATTTGCAGATCTGCCATAAATTCCATTGTCCGATGTTAAAATCACCAAACAATAAGAAATTGTCAGTCTCTAAAATGTGCGGAGCCAATCGATCAACCAGTTTAAAACTGAAATCTTTCTTTGGGCCTGGGGGGCGGTAGACTAATGCTCCTTTCTAGGAGCCACAGGTTGATAATTCCACCTTAAACACACATCTCTAACTGCTTAGAGTGATGCGTGTCAATAATTGAAACCTTGAGATTGTTGGAGAAGGCGATAGCCATTCCGTGTCCCGCTTTCTTTTCCCTATCCAATATAACCAATCTATATTTTTCGGGGAAAGCAGTTAGAATACTGAGTAGGGTCAGGGGATAGAGCCATGTTTCAGTGATGAAGCAAATGTCAGGGTTTTGAGAGGACAGCCAGTCCCATATCTCTGTTGCATGTTTAGGAATAGATCAGGGTACCCAGTAAAGTCCCCTTACTTCCAGTCCTGGGTCATTCGCCCTGTATATCGACAAGTCTCCAGACTCTGTAGGGATAGGCTTGATATGCTTCCAGGTCCTGACACTGGATTATGTATCTTTTTCAAGGCTCCCAAATCTCTTAGCAGTGTAAAATATAGTCCCCCCACAAGAGAAGCTGCAACAATAACAAGAAAAAGGGCCTACCTTGGGGTGTGTTTAGCACATTTTATAACTATGTCCCTATCATGCCTAACCCCCCTTCCAATTCTGCATAGTTCCTCACCTGTATAGCTTTGTCTAATCCCCAGTTCCTAGGCCAGAAGTTGCAGGGGTCCTGGCAACTGGCAACGGACGGGCGCAGATGGGTTTGCCGCGTTACGCCAGTGTTGTGCCCGCTGCACGCGCCCGCATTTCCATGTGTCCAAATAGGCCCCACCAGCTACTGCCATCACTGAAAAACTAGAGCACAGACCGCTTCATGAAGGGAGCTAATCAGCTGTCAGGTGACAGCTGGGCTCAAGCAAATTCACATCCAGAGACTTTAGGCAGAGAAAAGCTCAAAATATTTATTACAAATCCGACTTCAGCAGTGACTTGGGTTTGTTATAAATATTTCAAAATAATCTAAGAATGACATATGTAGGCACTTCCTAGACAGAAATAACATTATAAAGTTTAATATTGCATCCCAATGCTGTCTTATAGAGCTGCCAACCTTGTTACAGTGAAAATAGATTTTAGGGCATTTCCATTGTAAGGACATGATTAACAATAAAAGTTTACATGTCCTACTTTTCAATACCATGCACCCTGCTTTCTGGGCATAAAGGCCTACTTAGAGTGACTTATTAACATTTAAAAGGAAGGTTTAAGCCTGTCAAAAGGAGTTATTTTGACAGGTCAATTTTTCAGTTTAAACCCGTCAGTCAGGCTGCACATGGCAGGCCTGCAGACATGTTTACACTGTCTCTGTAGTGAATGACACAATGGGCTCTACAGTCCACTTGTGACATTTAACTTACTGTCCTTGAAAACACTTTTGTTCCATATAATAGGGTCTTATATGGGAAGTTAAACATGCCAATCAGGGGTATGCCAATTTCATCACATTGAAAGGGGGAGCACAGGCACGTTACCACTGGGTGGACAGAGTTCTACAGCCAGCAAAAACAGTCAAGACAAAAATCTGGGGTGATACCATGCAAAAGATGGCCATTTTCAACAGAGAACAATCAAAGAACTCCAGGAATTCGGAACAATATTGTAAGTTGAAGACTCAAGGTCCGAAAACCATAGTGTTGAAATGTCTGCAGTGGATCAGAGAGCAGGATAAAAGGAAAAAAATAGGGAAAAAGAATTAAAGAATGAAGGGGTATGACCGCATCAAAAATAGAACTTCAACTGTGTCCCAATAAAGTGACTTGATGATCTGATGGTATTTTATACTGTGTGACAAGAAACAGAAAGTAGAGACCTGTTGCAGGAAGTGTTGTGATAATCTAGGATTAGTGTGATAAGCTTTATGATAATGATGGCCATATTGAATGAGTATTTTACATGGAATAATGAGGTGTAGCTGGAAGAAAAAACATTTGAGGGTCATGTAGCAATATGTAGAGCTCTCATCAAAGCCCCAACACAAGGCCCATGCTTTCCACGGAACCTTCTGAGAGCTGACATTCACCAAGAAGGAGAATGCTATCCCACCCATGTTTTCCCAAGGTGAGTGGTGTCATTGCAGGGGAACACTGCCCGGCAGAACAGAGACAGGCAGGCACTGCACCAGAGCAGAGAAAGACTGGTGTTGCACAACAGCTGACAAGCCAAGGAGGCGCGTGCAAGCATCACAGTTAACTCTTTACCAAAGCAGAGAACTCTGTGCTCCCAGCACCCAACAATGCCAGGTTGCATGGCTGCGTCAAATCTGCATCACGTGGCCACAGCAGCTTTCTGAACCGTAGTTTTCCAGCTTTGGACCTGTGAGCACAACCCTGCTGCTTCTTGAACTTGCACTGTTTTGTGTGTGTGTGTGTGTGTGCGTGTGCATGCGTGTGTGTGTGTGTGTGTGTGTAGGATAATTCTATTGTCGCTAGCAAACCCATAAGAAGTGGCTATAGCCTTGGTTTTTTCCTTTTCAGGCACACTGTTCTAAGACGTTGCAACACAGTTGTTTGCGACATACCTTTCTTTCATTATAAATGTGAGTTCTGTTCCAAATACAGAATGTATGAAGTCTGAAAGATCTTTTTGACCTGCAGAATAGCTCTGCTGTCTGAAGCATGAACATGTCTCTTCTCTGTAAATGGAGGCATAGATTTACCAGCAGATACCTGAGTCTGTAAAATCGCTTTAATTTGAAGGGATATTTTTGCTATCAGATGACTGTAGCTGTAGGGATGGCTTTGATGCCCAAATACTGAGCCTGTGAAACCTATGTAACTCGATGGATAGATGCGCTTTCTAGGTCTGAACTGTCAAAGTGTACAAACTGTGTAAACTGAGAGGTAGGTGTGCTGTCCTGACCTTGGTTCTGAAACAGGAGGAATAAGCTCTGTCTAAAGCCTAACCACATAATATGCATTTTACTTTAAGGATGATTTTACTCGACCTTTAAGGTCTATGTAAACTGGGGGATTGCTTTGTTGTCAGATTCCCAAGCTTGTAAAATCTGTCTAACCTGTAAGATAGCACTTCCATTATTGGCCTTAATTGAAAGGTCGTTTTAACTTGAGGATTAGCTTTACTGTCAGAGACCACATCAATATAGCCTCTCTAAACTCAGGGATAACTTTGTTAATAGATACCTTCACTTGAATGAGATGTATTTGTTTATTTAAACGTTCTACAAAGCACAAGCATGGTGCCTCAAGCCACTTTGCAGTGCTTAAAGGATAAGTGTGCAGAACAAGACTTTGGGGCCGATTCCGATCTGGGTCGGAAAGCTCTCCGACCGAGCCGGATCCGGAGTGTTTTCCGACCGAGCCGGAGTCCTGCAGTCCGACCGAGCGAGTACGATGCGGCCGCATGCTGCCGGACTCGATTCGGTCGGACTCCCATTGAAGTCAATGGGAGACGGTCGTACGACGCGTACATGGGCTCCCATTGACTGAATGGGTACGTCGCGAACAAGTGCGCCCCCTACAGTGGGTACGCGTCGGTGCAACCCGCACCGTACATACCTGTGTTGGGGAGACCCATGGGTCTCCCCCTGTGTTCGACTCGTAGGGTTACGGGTTTTGGGGGGTCCGGCACGGACCCCCAATGTCCGGCTCCGGGAGCTTTTTCGAGCCGGACGCTCCGACTCGATCCGGCTGTCCGACGCGTACATCGTACTCGCTCGGTCGTATAACGTCTCCATTGCGTGGTGCGATTCGTTTCCGTACGAGTCCGTCGGAGCGGTTCGGATCCGGAAACGGTTCGGTCGGAACACACGCGTACAATCGCATCGTACTCGCTCGCTCGTACAGCTGTACGAGTCGGTCGGAAAACAAGCGTACGGCTCGTACTTTTTCCGGCCGGATCCCGTTCGGAGAGCTTCTGACCGAGATCGGAATCGGCCCCTTTGTCTTTCAGCGATATCACAAAAGGTCGGGGAGACACTAAGGGCCTAATTCACAAAGGTAAACATACACTTTTGTTTAAGTTTACAATTCTTTGCTATTTACAACGGATTTTATGATCAGTACCTTTACGAGTGTGGAGTCTCCGCACATAAAAAGATAGGACTGTCCTATCTTTTTATGTGCAGATTATGTGCGGAGATTCCGCACTTGTACTACTTGTAAATCTCTTTATGAATAGCAAACAATCGTAAACTTACACAAAAGTGTAAGTTTACTTTTGTGAATCAGGCCCATGGTGATTTTATGCTCAGCACCAGTGTATCCATAAAGTATGGCACCACCAGCAAAGAGTAGCAAAGAAAGACATATTCTGGTTCCGACTTACAAATATGCAACTTTTGCAGGGGAGGGGTTGTCCCGTGCTAAAACCCATGTTGTCTATAACACAAATTTGCTTCACAACATTCATACTCACATACCTATCAGGATGACATTGGTCAGTGTTGGTGGAACCTAACTCCATATCGAGGCCAGAAATGGTCCAGCAGCTAAGCTGCCATCTTGGAACCTTGGAACCAAGTCTTAGCTCTGACAGTTGATTGAAAATTGTCTGATTATGGTCAAATCATTTATTCCCCCATGCCTAAAAATGTCAATATATGTGAAATGAAGTGCAAATATAGATCTGTGAAATATAACCAATGTATGCATTTCAAAGGTATGAACACCAATAGATGTATACAATCATATATCATTTACCTGCACCCGTGTCAATCTACAGTGCTCTACTGTTGCCCATCTAGATTTGCACTATACAAAATGCCAATGCAATTGTATGATTCCCAACTACTCCTACTTCAAAACATTTAGAGTAAGCAGCATGTTTGTGAAGTGTATATAGTTGACATAAAGTTTCTGAACAGCTAAAATATAACCGATATCATTCTTCAAATAATAAAAAAAAAATCCAAAATATCTATCATTCTATTACTCTATTCATATATCGATGGACATTCCGTTTTGTTTTCTACATCTGTGGACCTGTATTTCCAGCCATTTAAGTATGTGGGTCCTTTGAAGCTGCTTTTTGTTGTTCATGGGGGGACACTGCTAAACGCACTTTTATACCCTGGTGGGAATTCGTCCCAGGGCGCTGCTAGTGCTGCCAACGTTGCCACTGCCTCCTGGTTTCTCCGCAACTGACCAGCGCTAACCCTGGTGGGACTCAGAGTCCCAGGGTGACTAGCGCCTCTTGCCAGTTCGCACAGGTGCGGGGGAGGAGTCATCACGCGCTCTTAAGCGCTTCCACCTTTCCCGCGGTGCGGGTCCTTTGAAGCTGCTTTTTGTTGTTCATGGGGGGACACTGCTAAACGCACTTTTATACCCTGGTGGGAATTCATCCCAGGGCGCTGCTAGTGCTGCCAACGTTGCCACTGCCTCCTGGTTTCTCTGCAACTGACCAGCGCTAACCCTGGTGGGACTCAGAGTCCCAGGGTGACTAGCGCCTCTTGCCAGTTCGCACAGGTGCGGGGGAGGAGTCATCACACGCTCTTAAGCGCTTCCACCTTTCCCGCGGTGCGGGTCCTTTGAAGCTGCTTTTTGTTGTTCATGGGGGGACACTGCTAAACGCACTTTTATACCCATGTGGGAATTCGTCCCAGGGCGCTGCTAGTGCTGCCAACGTTGCCACTGCCTCCTGGTTTCTCCGCAACTGACCAGCGCTAACCCTGGTGGGACTCAGAGTCCCAGGGTGACTAGCGCCTCTTGCCAGTTCGCACAGGTGCGGGGGAGGAGTCATCACGCGCTCTTAAGCGCTTCCACCTTCCCGCAGCGTGGGACGCGCGCGGGCGAAGCCCGGGCCAAGGGCGGGCCCGTCCTTGCCCGTCACTGGCAGGAAGTGGCAGGTCAGGGCCACCCCCCTTGAATTTAGTCGTCCCTGTTGATCAGCGCTGCTGTGGATCCCATGGAACTCTAATTTTAACTTTTTCCTACGGCAAGTAGACTGATTACCCTTGTGTATTTCGGACTGCAGTCACCTGTAAAGACTAGCTGCTAGGTCTGTGTGTCATTGCTACTGGGACATTCCTTTTTATGAAAAGACTAAAGTATTTTGTTCCTTCATTTCTGAGCTTCGTAGTGTAAATCCTGTGCGTTTCTTATCATTGTAGTTTTTCCTTGCTGGTTCTCATCCGATAAGTTGTTTTATAGTTAGAAATGGGCAAGCGCACCTGTATTGCTAAAAAAACCCGGGCACAAATCAATTCCCTCACCCCGCCCCCTCCGACTTCAATTGATAAAATGTTGCAAAGGGCAATTGGTGCTGTTACGTCAGAAATTGAGCGTACCGAAAGGCGGTTGTCAATTACCCCAGACCTTTTCTTGCCCCTAGTGGACCTGCCTAGTTCCAATACTCCCTCGTCAACTGTGGTATCAACTGGAGAAGTTTTTCCACCCCCTCAAATCCAAGAAAATGTCACAATGACTATAACAAAATCGGTTGATGAGGTTGCAGGCCCACGTAAAAACGGGAAACGCAAGCAGTTAGTCGGGAGGGCAACTACGAGTAAGAAGCCAAGAAGAGGGAATGATCCAAGGGCACAAGATCTTGACAATCGGGATTTACCTTTAGAACCTGCCCTAGCCCCTAGTGTGCACCCCAAGTATCCAGACTGGGCCCAAGCGCTATTAGCTGATTTAGCGTCTCGACTTAGTGTTTTAATTAAGCAAGAGGTAGCCCCTTTAGTCGATCAATTAAAATCTTTGTCATCTATGATCACAACGAGGCAAATGCAACCTAGTTCCAATGTAACGATACTCCCAGTGAGGGAGGGTCTTACGAATCCTGACCCTGATACTAACTCGAGGGCACATGTAGGTACAGAGGGGACCGTTAGTGTTCAACCTTCCAACACCCGGCAACTCACTAGACAAGCTCATAATCTCACTCAGCAAAATCTTCCCGCCCAGCACGAGCAAGAGCACAACACTAACATAACACTAAGAACAGCGCCTATTGCGAATCAGAATGACCGCGCAATGAATAGTATGTCGATTGCTCACCGACTAACTAGCGCTTCAGCAGGGCGAAGTGAAACCATAGAGGATTTGAGAAGTAAGACTGATGTGGTTCTCCCAATCATTAACCTCCCCCCTGAATCATCGCCATATGTAGTTATCCTAACGGGAGTTCCGCCCCGTAAAGATAACCAGAGGGAGACACAGCTAGAACTCAGGAATAAGACGCTATTTTGGTTAGCTACACATAGACACTACCCCTATGAGAGGGCTGGGGAAATTCTTATGGTGCGGAGGGTAGATTGGGTGGGTTCTACTAATAAATCCATTCTAGGTGATAGTGTGGTTATTAATTTCAAAAACCCCCAGATGGTACGTTTGATAATAAACTATAGACCGACTTCTGGTGAACCCCGTACAGATGTGGGAGCTTTCCCGCTGGATTACTTTTATTCCCATTGTCGTAATCCTGGTAGGGTAAAATTTCCCTTGGGGCATTTTGGACAAATAGAGGAAGAACGGATTCATGGCTTCAGACATGCTCATAGCAGATCCTTGATGTTTAACTTGCCTGTAAATAATCGCTATGGACCCTTGGAAGAAGTGGACTGACCATTAAGCTTGAATGGTGTGTGTTGTACAGAGAATATTCTGAAACCCCGGGAAGGCTGTGTACAGTTAGTCCAGGTGAGCCCCAAGCAGTCACTCCTGGCGGTCCCAGGTTTGTCATTGGGGGCTACTGCTGAATCCCTTTTGCCGGTTGGGGAACAGCTGGGATTATCTTATATCCCTAGACCCACTTTTACTAATCACTCCAGTCGCTTCTCTGATATTATTCAAGGGAATGCCCATCTAAGCACATCTCATGTTCCTACTGTCTCTGCGGAAGGAGATCCATGTCCAGGTAGTGTGCTTAGGATTTTATCATGGAACGTAGCTGGTATTAAGAATAAACTTTCCTGCCCAGAGTGGGGATCCTTTGTAGACCAGTATGATGTTTGCCTGTTTCAGGAGACTTGGGCAATAGATGATTTTGATAGGGTGGGTTTTGTAATATTTAATATTCCAGCTATCGCTAGCCAGAGGGGCAGACCTTCGGGTGGATTATCCATTTGGGTTGCCTCTCACGTGGGCTGTACACCTACCCCCATCAATACTCATTCTAGAGATGTCCAATGTGTAATGTTGGGCTTTCCTTCTAAATTGCGGCTTGCTTTTATTAATGTCTATTCTCGCCCTGCAAGTCTGTCCCAGGAATCAAAAACGCTGGATGACTTAAATTCCTTTATTCCTCTGGTATCGTTAAATACAAGGCTGATAGTGGGAGGCGATTTAAATTGTCACTTTGAACCCCTCTCTGGTGCTCATGACATGATTATCAATGAGGAGGATCGCCAGTGGGCTATCCCAGATCCACAAGTCCAGCCAGCAAAGACTTGGTCCCCCCTGGTACTCCAAATAAATGCTATTTTTCTTAACCATTCCCTGAGAGCCTGTAATGGGCGTACAGCCTCTGATAGACCGGGTAAACCTACGTTTAATAGAATTGGCCAAGCATCTTTAATTGATTACATTCTTGTCGAGTGTAGATCTTGGTACAGAGTTCTGGATTTTGCTGTCCTCTCTCGACATGACAGCGATCATAATGCTTTGACATTAACTTTTAGGGTCCCAGATTCTGGCTTCCTCCCCCAAACAATCCCCCTTTGGTGAATAGTTTATCTTTCACTACTAATAGGAGAAGAGTTAGGTGGGCAGTAATAAAACAAACACCAGAGAAGATGGGAGCTCTATATGAAATAGTAATTCCAGCTTTCCAGGAACTTAGTTGTTTACCCGCTGACTGGGATAACCCAGTATATTTTGATCAGGTTGCGGTACTCCATAAGAAACTGGCAACAAATCTAGCTGATCTCTTCCATCCGATAGTACGCCCTAGTAAAACAAAAAAGGCAACCCATAAGTGGTTTAATGATAATTGTCGTAAGGCCAAACGGGCGTTGTTAGTGGCTATTAAAGATAAAAACAAGCCACTAACTAAAATTAGGAGAGCTCACTATAAAGTTACTGTCGCTCATGCGAAGCAGTCCTGGGAAGAGAATAAGTGGATGGATATTAAGACCGCCCTACTGAACCGGGACATGAGAGAATTCTGGGCCATAGTTAGAACAGGAACTAGGGAGGGTAACCCAGCGGTTGAACCTAATATTCCAGCAGAAATATGGGCAGAACATTTTCGGGCATTGTATGCAGTAGAAGCTGATTTAGACCCCCAGCCTTGTAACCATAGTTCTCCCACAGGTGGCGTGGGTTTAGATAGTGGGCAGACACTGGATACATGTCCTACTGCCCTTACCCGCGCTAACGCGGGGGTTCTCGGGATAACTCTTCGTGAGGTTGTCTCGGCAATTGAGAAATTACCAGCAGGCAAAGCACCTGGATTGGATAGGCTTCCAGGGGATTTGTTTAGGGACGAACCACATATTTGGGGTCCCTATCTTTGGGTCCTATTTAGCGCTATTATGAATGGCATGCCAATCCCTGAAACCTGGGCTGGGGCAGAAATTGTCCCAGTTTTTAAAAAGGGCTCTCCTCTAAACCCTGCAAACTATAGACCGATCAGTCTGATCGATGTCACACAAAAGCTATTTGCAAGGGTTTTATTAGATCAAATACAGACCTGGCTGCTTGAGAATGACATCATAAGCCCCTACCAAGCCGGATTCAGGAAAAACATTTCTACCGTGGACCAAATCTATAGACTCCAACTTATAGTTTGGAAGACGATAACAATTGAGGGTGGCATCCTCTTTTTGGTTTTCGTGGACCTGAAAACGGCTTTTGATTTGGTCCCCAGAATTAAACTTTGGGGGGTGCTCAGAGAACTGGGGATTCCCCCCCACCTGCTTAGCATGCTTATTAAGCTGCATGAGGCCACTTACGCCCAAGTAAGATGTGGCAGGGGTGGAGAATTAACTAACAGACTACCAGTTGACAGAGGAGTGAGACAGGGTTGTGTGCTTGCACCCACCCTTTTCTGCCTCTATGTCAACGCATTAATTGCACAACTCTCTGAGGTTGAGGATAATGATGCTCCTAAGTTAGCAAACTCAAAGATACCGGCATTGATGTTTGCTGATGATACTCTTTATTGTCTAAGACGTCCAGGGGGTTCAGAGGATACTGGATAGGTTTGTTGCTTTTTGTAATAATAGGGGCTTGGTGATAAACACCTTAAAAACAAAATTTATGGTCCTTAATCCGCCTAGGAAAATACACTCAAATCCTAAATTAAATGGCATCCCACTTGAAAGGGTTTCCGTATTTGATTATCTGGGTGTCACCCTCACTGAAAATATGGAATGGGCTTCCCAGATAGCTAAAGCCAAGCTAAAACTTGCCCAGACTGCCGGGGGAATAGCCAAACTGTTAAGGGAATCAACGATGAAGCCCATTGCCCCTGCCATTGAGATTTATAGGGCGCAAGCGAGGAGCTGCGTTGTATGGGGCTGAACTCTGGGGACATTGCTCTTCTGTCTCCTTAACTAAGGTTGAGAACAGTTTCCTCAGGCAAATCTTGGGCCTTCCACCTAGTACACCGCTTACCCCTTGCGGCTAGATATAGGTATTGCCCCGATTGAAGATGAGGCTGCCTTACGATCCCTAACTTTTGGCGAAGGCTTTGGGTGACCCCAGAATTGGTTGAATATCAAACAGAAACGAAGGATCTTCTAGCTCATCTAGGGGCCCTAAAAAAGTCCCTTGGTTTATGCATGTTAGGCATCTATGTGCAATGATAGGTAAACCAACACTTTGGACTAATCCTGAAGAAACCAGTTTTATAGTTTCACGAGTTGAACTTGTGAAAATGTATCGAATAAAAAAGCTTGAGGCCATTCAGGTAAACCCGAAATTAGGTCCTCTAACTATACTGTTCCTCACAGTCAAGGAGGACTACAAATTTGAACCTTTTTTGGATGATATTTTACCTCCCATAGCAAGGAAATTATATGTGCAGTTTCGATATAGTATTTTACCTATCCGGGCTTTTACTTCTAAATGGGCTCATTTGCCCCCTCGTGGGTGCCCTGCTTGTAATAACCACGAGGAGACTGAACTGCATGTTTTATTCTTTTGCCCTGGGTATAAAGAAGCAAGGAAAAGTTGGCTTGTACAGTTGTGCAGGAATCTGGGGTTTGTGCAATGTATGGTGGCATTTAGAGTTTTGAAATATGACACTTCTAAGCCTATAGTTTTTGCTGTTTCTCGGTTTCTAAATGCAATGTGGCGAAGGAGAAGGGGTTTCCTTCATAAAGAAATACAATTAAAAGATAATAGCCTGATTGCAGTACTAATACAAGAGCCCAATGCTTAGACCACTTTAATGGGAATTTGCTTTAAAATTTTTAAGATCAATGTAGATTCTTTCTTCTTTTTTTCTGTTTTTTTTTTTTTTTTTTTAATTGGAACTTGTTTTTTATCTATTTATTGCAACATTACTGTGCTGTCTTTTGCTTAGGGCCTGTTTAGTTATACAAATGAACCGACCAACTATAGGGAATTCCATGTTTTCTCCATGTACTTGCAATTGTTTGGATGTATTCAATTTTTTTAGGAAATTTATGTCACGATGTGTAGCCATAACTCTTCTAATGGAAGTGGTTTTATTTTCAGGCTGGAATGTTTTAAACTCAGAATGTAGTTTTACCGATTTTTGTATACTTTTATGGTCCTAGTGACCGAAATAAAGGTTTTTGAATGAATGAAAAGTATGTGGAAACTTGAAAACTGAAGTCCTTATACTCAATGCCAGAGTCTGAATAGGTACAAGGTCATTTAAATATTGAGTCTAAGGTGGTCATATAGCCAAGTAGAGCTTGCTGGCCTATGGATAAAATATAAGGTGTTAGGCTACGATGAGGTAACTTATGTGTGGCTACAGGTTTATGATTGGTGGATCTTAGGCTCCAAGTTGATCGGTAAGGTGTCAGAGAGGTAGCTAGAGGTCACATCATTTACTGCTTTTAAAAGAGGTGTTTGCAGGCTGGCATATTGCACTGCTTTTGGTGGTGAGCAAGCTGATTTTGTGGTGGTAATGCTGAGCTGGGTGTATGCCAGGGTGAACTATACAGCATTAAGGTAGCAAGATTTAGAACTTACTTGGTGGTGCATAGAAGAAAATAGGGAGGACACCTAGAAGGCTACTACAGTAGCACAATTTACTAGATACTAATGGGCTTGATTCACAAAGGTAGGTTACACTTTTGAGTGAGTTTACTGATGAGCTTACCCTCCATGATGCTATGTTATAAACTGTTAGAAATGTTTTGCCAGTAAAGCTTTTGATCATATTGCCGCTTTGTTCAGTATATATATTTATTTCTTTATCTGTTTGTTTACTGGTTTTATTATATTGCTCTTGCATCTTTCATGGCAACATGTACGCCAAATAAAGTTTCCAAACTGAACTGAGTAAGTTTACAGTTTTGAGTAAGTTTACTACTTCGTTGTATTCACAAACTGTACTTATGTAGTAACTTACATTTTTGTATAACATATACTTTGTAGTAAGTCCAGCACTACACATGGCCAACCACTGGTACTGCAACACCCTCCCATAGAAAACCCCATCAGAAATATTTATGTTAAATTAAATTATTTAAGGTAGTTAAAATACAAATTTATATAAATTAATATTAAAAATATTTAATAATACTATCTATCTTTTAACAGTTTTAATGTATTTTTTAAATAATATATGTGTACCATTCTTATATATTTTAAAGTAAACTTGCTCTAAGTGCTGTTTGTGAATGAGGCCCAATGAGTAAATGAGTGCTTTGGGGATATTGACTGACATGAGAGAGAATGTTGCGCATATGTTCAGTAATAGAATGTATGATGTAGTTGCTGTATTAGTGTTGAAGCTACTATTTTAATGGATAGGCTAAAGAGAACCCTATGGTTACTGGCCGAAGGAGAGAATTTTACAGAGTCCGAGGAAACAAGGATAGAGTCAGTAAGAAAAAATGTGTGCAGTAGTGGATCTTAGTATTAAAGGAGTTGAGCAACAGTGACTATCATAACATGAATGGAGGGAGGCAAAGGGAATTCTTTGGCTGGAAATACGATGTGGCAGTTGAAAAGTTAACAAACATTAGGTATCAGCTTAGATGTAATATAGAAAGCCTAATGAAGAGACAATTTTACATTAGAAAATAAGAGGGCTTAGGACCAAGGCATGTGAGATGCCCAGTGGAAGTAGGTTAGGTCTTGGAATCTTTGAGAACTATGAGAAGGAGTAAGAGCAGCTAGAGAGGTAAGAGGTAAACCAGTTCTGTGCTTTGCAGAGATGCCTGGTGAGTGAAGGGAGGAGAGGAGAGTCGGATAATCAACACTAATGAAGGCAGCAGATAGGTCAGTATGAGGATGGAAGACAGTCAGTTCAGACGGGCAGGGATGATGATGAAGTTTAATCTCACTGAGAGTGCTGTTTCTGTAGAGCAGATGTCTCGAACCAGTCGATCGTAAGCTACCAGAAGCTCACAGAAACCTTCAGAGTAGCTCCCAGCCTGGAGTTCATTTTTAACTAAGAACGGGAAGCCTGATCCTTGTGCCCTGAGCCCTGAGCCTGAACCCTTGCACCAGCACTTTATCCACAGCCCCTGGAGGGGCTGCAACGCGGTAAAGGACGCTCGCGGTTCCCGCGGGCGGGAAGCCTGATCCTTGTGCCCTGAGCCCTGAGCCTGAACCCTTGCACCAGCACTTTATCCACAGCCCCTGGAGGGGCTGCAACGCGGTAAAAGGACGCTCGCGGTTCCCGCAGTGCGGGACGCGCGCGGGACGTGCCCGGGCGCGGCCCGGGCGAAGACCGGGCCAAGACGGGCCCGTCTTAGCCCATCATAGGCCGATAGAGGCTGGGCTGGGCCACGACTCTTTCATTTTTTTTCTATTTCGTTCTCCATTTGTGAGCCCGAACAAAGTATTGTGCTCTACGCCCTTGCAACCTCCCCTATAAGTGATCTGATAACGGGGGTTACTGTAAGAGACTGATTAAGACTTGTGTGGAACTTTGTGGAATCATAAAATTATATTATTGTGTGCTGATTTATATGTGGTAATATCTATTTTATATTTCTATTCGCATATTTTGGTTATTGTTTTTGTACTATACTTTTTATCCCGATATGGGGAAGAGGAAAATGCAGAGTATTCAGACTAAAAAACACAGAAATCGGGGAGCATCCCCGCCAATCTTTATTAAATTATCTAACAGGTGCCGTGGGCGCTATTGAACGTCAGATAATTACAGTCGAAGAAGCTTTGAAGCCGGGTTCTGAGATTGCAGAAATAGAGGTTGGAAAATGCAGTGATCTAGAGCTATTAGGCAGGGGGACTGCAGATGCTGATGCTAATGGCTGTGCGGTAAACATATCCGATCATATATTGTGTAGTGAAATTGAAATAGAATCAGATATTCAACCACCGACTAAGCGCGCCAGAAATCCTGAGGGCTTATCAGTCTTGGAGCCTTTGAGCCCAAGCCTGTGCTCTAAATCAAGCACGAACCCACCCAAAACGCGCAAAAAATTAATAAAAAAGAATAACCCATCTTCAACGTGTAAGTCAGAGAACTGGGAGAAATCGTTAGTTAGTAGTAATATGCGTACACAAAATGAGGTGGGAAAATTAAAAGGTAAAATGGACGCAATGGACAAATTTGTAAGAGATACATTAAATAGTTTAACAGCTAAAATAAGTGTAATGGAGGGAATTTTAGTTAAATGTTTGGATAAATTGGAGCTTAGGCAGAAAGAAGAGTTCAATCAAGTGCCCAAACAGGTTTGTAATACTGATGTTATAAAGTCAGCTAATGACCATGGATATGGGCCTGTAGACTTAGCCCCACAGATCCAAATGGCTAAGGCGGGGCCATCACGTCCTACTATATTACCCAATACCCTACATAAGTGCCCCCCTTTATATCCTCCACCAGCTACTGGCAGTAGCTGTGATATGATATCATCAATGAATAGGAAGGGAACACAGCACTTTTATTTAGATCTCCCACCCGAGACTACTCCGTACATAGTGGTCCTGGCAAATGTCCCAAAATTAGAAATAGGGACACAAGAAACATGCGAGACTTTAAGGAATAAATCTCTACATTGGCTTGGTATGAGGTCGGGTCTAACAAGGGAGCTCTTTGATGAGTTTAAGATGGCAAGGAGAGTGCCATGGGTGGGAAGAGGACAGAAGACCCTTGTAGGGGACTGTGTAGTTCTAACTCTTAAATCCCCTGAACTAGTTAATTTGATCTTGAGTAGAGCAGAGTCCCACACTGTGATAGGACAGGGTGTTATTGTGGTTCCCTTGGGGTTTTTCTACCAACCAATTCACGGTAATAATATCAGGGTGAATTGGAATACAAACAACTTAATTGAACCAAGGTCATTTAATATCAGAACACATAATCGATTTGAGACCTTTAACGACCTTGAAGGAGTCGATTGACTGGGTTCTGTTGTATTACCCCGAGCTATAACCAGTGGATGTTTGTTTAATCCATTGGATGTAGGCTTAACGTCGCCAAGCTCATTTAATGACATACCAAATATCCATGGTGTCGTATCTGAGAATCAACTTAGAATTGTTAGTAATTCAAATTTAAATACATACGATGCTGCTTTACAAATCCCTACATCCCAACTAATAGTGGTACCATCTGAAGTTGTAGAGGGTGATGTAACAATTAATAAGAAAGTTAGCTGTAAGTTTATGTTTTGGAATGTGGCGGGACTAAAATCAAAAGTGATCAATAATGAGTGGGCTGTTTTTATAAATAATTTTGAGATCATTAGCCTACAAGAAACTTGGGCAGAGGAACCAATTCATCTTAACGGTTTTAGAACATTCCATACACCGGCAATAAGATCGCCCAATGGCAGAGCTAAGGGGGTCTCTGTACCTATGTGTCTAATTGTTTGAAATTGAAGAAGGTTGAATTAATGGTTGATAATCCATACTATCAAATGTTAAGTTTACAAGTTAAACAGGGGCTGTGCGTGATTTTATTAAATTTTTATAATAATATCCCTCCGGCGATATTAGAGCAGACATTAAGGAATATCTTTAATGATTTAAATGATCTACAACAGCATTCAACCAAAGAATCTATCATCCTATGGGGAGGTGATTTTAACACTCCTATATGTCGTATGGCTGAAACAGGGATTTGTGGATTAACATATGCAAAAGATTTTGGTTTCCAACATTTCCCACACACAACATATGGTGATTGTTTGAATGATATTATGTTCTCCTTGGATTTGGGGTTTGTCAATTGTCTTTGTACGCATATGGTACCTTTTTGCCCGATGTTTAATGGACGTGGTGCTTCTACTATTATTGATTTTATTATGATTACAACGCGACATTCTTCACGTGCAAAAGATTTTATTACTCATGATATTGCCCTAAGTGATCATTACCCTCTTAGTATTGTTGTAGAGATTTTTAAATCAGATTTCACTATGAGAAGCTGCCCTGTAACGCTTCTGCAAAATATATCATTATGCAGACAAAATGGTTATGCATTAAGGTGGGAAAAATTGGATCCGATAGATTTTGTAAAACAATTGGTGTCACAGAAGAAGGAGATGTTTTTCTCATGTCTAGATCCGCTGACTCCCCATTGTAAAATAATAGAGAATTTTTCAATAATCTCTACTCATATTAAAGAACTTTTGTGGGTAAAAACAAAGAAGCGCAAGCCCATTAGTGAAGGGTGGTTTGATTCACAGTGCACGAAGGCTCACTCTAATCTGAAACGCGCTCTTAATGCTAGAGTAAAAGATCAAGTTCACATCAGGATAGCTAGAAGGAACTATCAAAGAGTACTAAAAGAGAGGAAGCTAGCATTAAAAAGGAAGCATGGGATGCCCTACATGAAGCCTCTATTAATCGTGACCCCAAAGCTTTCTGGAGAGCGGTAAATGTCCCATTCATGGCTGGGAATGAAAAAGCAACCATTGAAATAGCTATTCCTGAGTCGGACTGGATAACACACTACTCAAGATTGTATAGGAATACTGAGTGGGAAGAGACGGGATTAATGCTTAATGTTGAGCAGGAATCGCCACCTACTTTCCGGAACTTAGCCTTGGACTTCACCTTAAGTGAGGTTAATGCTGCTATTAAGGCAAGTTCTGGAGGTAAGGCCCCGGGCCCAGATTGTGTACCTATTGATTTATTTAAATCTAATTTGGAACTGTGGGGTCCACTTTTAACTCAGGTTTTTAATGCCTGCTGCTCTATGGGATTTTTAAGGACATGGTACGAATCTATAATCGTGCCAATTTTTAAAAAAGGAGATAGGGCTGATCCTGTGTGTTATCGCCCTATCTCCTTGTTGGACTCCACAGTTAAGGTTGCAGGGAGAGTGATTTTGGAAAGGTTACAGGCATGGGCGGATGAAAAGGCAGTTATAAGCGATTTGCAATATGGCTTCCGCAAAGGACTGGGCACTATTGAACAAGGATTAAATTTGCACATTTTAGTAGATAAATATATAAAATCTAAAAGAGAAAGGCTGTTTTTAACATTTGTCGATTTGACTGCGGCATTTGATTGCGTCGTCCATAATGAACTTTGGGCAATTTTAGAGAGGCTGGGGGTAGATGTTTTATTAATTTTGTTTTTAAGACAGCTCTATTCTGAGGCAAGGGCTAGTGTGCGCTATGGCTTGGGGGAATGCACTAAGAGTTTTAGAGTAGGTAGAGGTGTCAGACAAGGCTGTGTTTTAGCTCCGTTTTTATTTACTTTATATATTAATGAGTTAGAAGATATACTTGTTAAGGAGTGTAGGGATACTCCAACAGCCTTAACACGCCCAATTCCCGCGCTCCTATACGCGGATGATGCGGTCCTTATGGCCCGCACTCCGCTGGGCCTTCAAAGAGTTGTTGATTCCTTCTCAAAATTTATGATTAACTTGGGCCTTAGAGTAAATTGTTCGAAAACTTTTGTAATGAATTGTGGGAGCGAGGCTAAGAAAAAGGCTATCCCTATCTTTATTGATTCAAAGATAATTGAGAGTACTAAAACCTTTTCTTACTTAGGAATTTTATTTAGTAATTGTGGATCTTGGACTCGAGCAGTAATGGTCAGAAAGCTCTTGTTCAACAAATCATTGATGGCACTATTAAATTTTAGTAGAAAGTTGGGAAAACGTTCACCGGATGATTTGATAAAAATTTATAAAGCAAAATGTGTGGCGGTTGCCACCTATGGTGCCGGCATCTGGGGTATTGCTAATGTTAATTCGCTCCAGTTGGCCGAAAATTTGTTTTTAGGTTTCTTTTAGCTGTACCAGGTAGTACGTCAAGTTTTATTTGTCATAGTGAACTAGGTATGCCATTCCTGGAAGACTTGATCAAGATACAGCCTGTTCTTTTATGGCACAGGGTTTGGACTACTGATGAGGCCTCCTTCAATAGACAAATTTTGAAGGATGCAATGGGTCTTGACGGGGCCAGACACATAAGATGGTTGGATTATGTCAAAAAATTTGTAATTCGAATAGGCCATCAAGAATATTATACTGACCCTCTCACTTTGCGTAACGTGACGAGAAAAGAATTAAAGAGTGTATGCATGCAGTGTTTAAACGAAATGAGAATTAAGGTTGAAAGTGGAAAAATAACGGTTCAAACACATACTCAAACTTTGGCTGCTTTAACTATACAACCGTATATTATATTTGTAACTAGAGATTATGATAGATTTTTGTTGACAAGATTTAGATTAAACACTTTGCATAGGTCCCTGAGTTTCCCGAGCAAAATGATTGGTCACGATCCTTGTGTAAATGTCCTTGTGATGATATTTCTGAACAATCAACGATGCATATTTTGTTATTTTGTAGTTTTTACTCAACATCCAGGAATAAGTGGATTAAACCGGTCTTAAAGAGATTCGGATTGAGACAGTGTCGCCCTGCATACCTCGCTTTACAATTTTTAGATAATGAATTTATTATTATCTCTGTTATTGCCTTTTTAAAAACAGTTTTTAAATTACGTAAAACAATTGCGATTTGACTTCTTATCAAGGATGTATATATATAATGTTTTTTATCTCTGTTTGTAAGTGAAATAATATGTGCTTTTATGGTTTACATGTTATGTAACCGAATAAAGTTCTTTTGAATTGAAACTAAGAACTGTAATAAATAAGTGTTGTTTTTTCCATTTAAAATTAAGGAAAGGCTAATTTTATTTTAAATTATTATCTTCTTGCAGATAACAAAGCCTTACAATGAGCAATGTTCCACTCAGATTTATGACCCATGTGGGTCACAGAGGTTCAGAACTGAAGCACTGAGGAATTTAACTCCTAAATCAATCGTTCTCAACTCAATATTGGAGCATGAGAACAAAATGATATTTCTGAATGCTTTTAAATGAGAGAAAATTAAAATGAAGAGTAAACTTAATGATTAAGTTGACTCTTCATTTTAATGTTCTTGTTCTTCCTTTTCAAAATGTCACATTTACAAACAGCAGGCATCTTGCTCCCAGTGGATGGTAGACATAGTACCATATTTATAACTGAAAAATACAGTCATTTTCTTTTAAATGGCAGTAATTTAAAGTGCAGAAATATGTTCCATTAAGAGCAGACATTTTTTCCTTATTAGGACCATTTTTACAGAACATTTTTCAGCACTTTAAATTTCTACCATTTAAAAAAAAATGGTTGTATGTTTGCGTTGAACAAGTAACAGTGCCACATATGGCAAAAGGTATGTCTTGTGCCACAAATACATACGACAAAGCTTCTCAGTCACTCATACACATATATCCCATTAATTCACACACATGTTCATACATCCTCAGAGACCATGCACTCACTGACAAACACGGAGGCCCTATCATAGTACCCCTAGTCACAGTATTTTGTTCAAACCATAGTATCGGGCTCCATGGACATTAGGTTAAAAGTCAATAAAGCTGGGTGAGGGGGTGTCTGGTAACAATGCGCAAGATACTTGGCCTTCAGTAGCTCATGACGATTTTCACTGATCAGAAATAGCTCTCATTACAGAAAAGGTTGGAGACCCCTGCTGTGGAGGAAAGGGTATAAACAACTGATAGGAGAGGATTGTCTAGATTGTTTGAGGAAAGATAAAGTGTGAACTGATTAAAGAACAATAGTTCCAGCATCTTTGCAAAAAAGGGAAGTTGAGACACTGCAAGATGGAAGGAGATAAAAGATCGGCAATAGGTGTTCTCAGTCAGGCTCAAAACTCACAGCAGTGTGTTATCAGTTCACTCTCAACACTCACACATTGACTCACCGACACCCATCTAATCACCCATCCATCTATATATTCCTATGCACCCATCCAATCATCCATACCATGGAAGCCGTCTTTGCATCCACACACACCAATACATCTATTCAATTAGCTACACACATTCAAGCATTATCCCACTGATTCACACTCATGTGTTCAAGGATGCGTTCACAGACAATTGTTACATACTAAATAAAACAATTAAGAAGGTCGAGACATAGGATCAGGGCTGTCTGACTCTATGTTATTAAATGAACCCTCCACAAGGCAATAATTCTAGACAAAGCCATAAAGGTTTATTCAAGGTCAGGGTCATTACAGAAGGCAAAACGTTGTCAGTTAAGATCATGGGGAATCAGAAGTCATAATAACTCAAAATCAAAATATGCAAGAAGATTAAATTAAGGTAAATCTCTAAAGCAAGTATCAAACTGAACCAAAGTATAGTTAAACAAGAGGACTAACATGGAGTCTGCTCTCTAAGCAAGTGCAAACAACTCTAAGAATAAATAAAATGGTAGGCTGACATAGAGTCTACACAGCTAAATTCTAGGTAAGTAAACAGACTAGTGTAGAGTCTGCTCAGGTAGAAAGTCAGGGAAAGTCTAGCACATCTCCCAAAAACATGACATTTTACATGGTTTTAGCAAAAAAACACATCCTCAGTATCATAAGACATGAGCTAATACAGCTGAATTATAAAAGATACATTCATGTAAACCAATCTATTTTCAAATAAACAAGATACATCAAATAAGATATATCTAGCAACAGCATATTAATAAAGAGGATTGCCTAGGAATTGAAGGAGATGGCATGACATTTATGTAATACAGAAATACAACAGACAGTTCAGCTAATGGTCCCCAAAAAGACTTGAGCAAAGGACCTTGAATGTTGTAACGCAGGAACACCCCGGTCATGGCTGCCTCGTGAGGAAGACACATTATTAAAATAATTTTTTTGCACAGTAAACAGCACCACAAATGAGGCTTCTATTTTTTCTGATTTACCGAATTGCAAAAGCACACAGAGGAACATATGCACAAGAAGAATGCTCTTTTACATAAAGTAAAAGGTCACTGTCTTTCTGCAACTTTGAATCTTAAACTCATCTAAATTGAGCATTTTTATTATTAAAATACATTCATCCATCCATCCACTCTAATACTTTCATCCCTCTAGCTAGCTATTCAGCCACACGTATAACCAGTGATGCATTCAGCTATCTACACTTTCCATGTATTCATCTATGCCTTCTTTTTTTCATTTATGTTCCCTTGTATATCCACCCAGACTTATAAATCAATCAGTCCATCCACTCACACACTCACACATCACCTCATGATGTTGTGTAAATGTGTTGTCTGTGACTATATATGTTTCTTATTTTATTTTGTCTCTATGCGTATAAGTGTGTCCTAACTGTGTTGTCAGTGTGTAGTTGGTGCCTGAATACATTACTTTTTGTATATTTTGAGCATCCTGCTTTTACTTGTGTCGACTTTGTGAATGGCTGTGATTTGGTATGGCCTTGTATGTCTTTAGGTGTGTTTATGTGTGTTGTCTCTGTGTGCGGTGACACCTTTAGATCTGTTGCTTTCTGTTTGCACATGAACATGTTTGTCTCTAGAATATTTGTCTCCTTGTGTACGTCTTACTGGTTTTATCAAGGTGCTTTGTTTTTTCCACCACCCCTACTGGGATATGTGTTTTTCCGCTCGTTACACTTCTATCACTAAACTCTGGCGATGTCTTCGGGGGACGGATTATTTCCTTTCCCCTTTGCCGTCTGATATTCGAGAGTGGAGAAGCAATAAGCTATCGCTATGGCGTGTCAAAATGTTCGCTCTGACTCTGAAAGTTAAATTTAACTTAAAGCTGCTAACTCCCAATGGCTATACAGGTCCACTCACAGAAACTAAGGAAATATATTTACTAGTCCATTTGGATGTGTTGCCCTGCTACTTACCTCCTTCCCTTGCAAAACAAGTCTCAGCGGAGGCTCTGCATCCTGTGATTCTGGGCAGATTTCTGTAATAGAAGTAGTGCTCATGTAAAGCATTCTGATACCTTCGTTCGCACCATATAGTGCTTCCAGGTTCGAGAGGTGGGGGAAGCGAAAAGATGCACTCTGTAGAGTGTTTAAACAAAAAAACATGAGCCATTAGTGAATTAAATAAAGCTGAAATAAATAAAGCACGTTTGGATGTGAGGGCGATCTGGCTGGGTTTAGGGGGAAAGAGGTGGTAGACATATGTTTTTGATCTGCATTTCACTAAAAACATCATTTACCAGAAATGTGCTAAAGGTGGCTAAAAAGCTGTTGGGGTAGCGCTTTGGTTTCCTTGTCTGTTGCTGGTTTAAAAGTTTGCTCAAATTAATGCACTTGATCATGTAATCCCGATGCTCCCAAATACGTATTTTCTGCAACCCTTGTCGCCTTCCTGAAGCCAGTAAGAACAACAATTGGTCCCGAGTACCTCTTTTGGAGACCAAAGAGGCAAAAGGACTCTTCAAATTAATTAATTGAGTCACCAGAAAGGTTTTCTCATAATTACTTAAATAAGAGAGTAAAATACTCTTCAACCATGCACCAGAGAGAAAGACAAAACAATTGAATTCAAGAGACAAAATCTTCTTGATATATTTGTTATAAAAATTGCATACTCAATAGAACAATAGACTGCTGTCAAAACAAAGGGAAGTGCAATAAAAGTGCTCAAGTGTGAGGTGAGTGGAAAAAGGGGAAATCAGAAAAGAAACAGTTTAGAGAGCATAGTATCTTAATTTTGCAGAGATAACACTGGTTGCAATAATGCTAAGAAAAGTAAACCAGTGTTCATAGGCCTGTTTACTACACAATTTTGCCATATTCTCCCCTGTCCGTTTTATATAATGATGCTGTTGTTTTTTGAATGCATCATCCAGTTGCGGGAAGGACAAGTACATTATATTCCAGGCCATAGAAAGTGGGGTGTCGACATTTCGACCCGACTTAAGCGATGAGGGTAAATTTAAACCTCTGCATGCAGGTCTTCATCAGGACAATGGAAATGGAAGAGACAACCTAAATAAAATAATGTAACATTAGAGCCGGTCTCCCTGGTGCGTGAAATGTCATAGAAACAACATTAATTAAATGTATGGTCACTGACTGTGGTGGGTGCCTAGAGAGGCAGGCCGGGTCAGTCCAACACTCCCGGCAGGTGGGTAGTCCTTGGTATAAGAATGGATCAGGTCAGAAGAGTGGGTGGTCTGCAATCATAAATGTATCAAATTGTAAGAGTCCCCAAGACAGAAAAGTGGGGTTCTAAAGGTAGAAGTCTAAGTACTATAGACTTAACACCGCACTCAGGAGGAACCCTGTAGCTCACTTAGCGGTTCCAAAGGAAGTGAGAACTGAATGTTCACTTGGCATTCAGTTCAAGTCATGAAAAGCGAACCAATCACAAATAATATCTAAATGGATAAATAAATAGAATGCGTCGGAAAGGTCATGATATGTACCATTTTCAAGCCTCGAGGCAGAAGCCAGGCGCTCTGCTTACAGAGAGCCAGACATGCTGTTACCTGGTTAAGTGTCCGTGCGGCAGTGAGCGGAAGCTCCTGTCCGTGCGGTTTCTTTGAGGTAATGCGCGTCAGGAGACAAGCAGTTTAAGTGATCGCAACGTGCAAGCTTTGCGTGCACATAAACGACGTCCACCAACCGAGGGAGTGGCAGCCATAGGCTGTCATGCCTGTAACTGATCGGGTGTCATTCATGATGCACTGTAGATGGAAGAAAGACTTCCTTCCCTATGTTTGTGATACAATGCGGCTGCGGGCCCGCAACGGTACCTCGTATTACACAAATGCTGGCAAACACATGCCGCTCAGCATAATATGACAAAAATACATTGCTGCGCAACTCGTCAAACCATACAATTGGGCACCATGTATCTTAGCGAATATGTCACAAAACAGACAAGCAATTTACAATAGTGCAGCATTAAGTAGCGTTGTGCAGTTACAGATTCGTTGCATATCAAAAAGTAAAACAGACGGTTATTAACAATGGTACATTACTTACAACATATATAATAGGAGTGTATTATATATATAATTATACATATGTATGTATATATAAACAAAACACGCCGTCTCCGCACTTCCCCGCGCTGCCAGGCGAACAGAGACAACACGAATCCCAGGTATTTGGCACTGATGAAATTTATTCACAGAGCTGCAATCTGACGCGTTTCGGACAGAATGTCCTTTCTCACAGATAGTCAGATACGGCCCGCCATGTTTTTAAATTTGCTGGGTGCACACCACGTGTTTAACTAACATAGACAAAATACTATGCATATATCCACTGTAAAAAGCATTGGTCAGTCTGTTTTCCAAATCACGATAGAACATGTCATAGTTGTTTAAATGTGATATCAAACAAATGGCAATAAATAAATAAACCGTTGTAATAATTAAATGCTTAAATGCAATTTTAAATTAAATGCCAATATTGCAAATAAAACCTATAGGGTCCCACCTCAAATTGCTGTCTTAATACTGGTAGTAAATAAGTGCGAATCACGCACAATGCTTGTAAATATGTACTTTTTGGTAATCATTGTGTGCAAATTACGCCTTTCGTTGTAAACATAGGTCCATGTGCAAATATAGCCAATTCCTGCCTTAATGCGCCTAATAAATATGTGCAAAACACGCAAAAATGTTTGTAAACATATACATCTTAACAAACATTGTGTGCAAATTACGCCTTTCTTTGTAAACATAGTTCCATGTGCAAATATAGCCAATCCCATTGTAAGACCATAAATGTAGTTCATTCACCGCATAAATGCTAGATGATAATTCAGTGCAAATATCGCAAAGTAGTTTGTAAATTTGTGACCCCTTTATAAACATTGCAATATAACTATGGCTTATACTCCTGTTGCCACATATATCATTCTAATATCGTGTTAAAGTCACTGATTGCAATATTTCAACATTTGAGAATGACTTGACCAGAATCAAATGCTCCACTTAATAAATATTAATGCATAAAGTACTAGTGCTGCATAAAACCCACGTGAAATGAAAAAAACAAGTGAAATGTGTATTTAAAAACAATCATGCTGCAAGGAGGCCAACCACATTAAATATACAATCAAAAGTCGCCCTCAAAACCAAAGTCCAGATTCTAGATACAATATATTACTGCTTGTATTCTTTATAAAAGTGATACAGGTCTTCTGTGGTGTTTAAACCATTAGGGAATTTGCTATCCAGTTCTAGTATTAGTTTGGATTCCATCCTTCTCAACATCTTATCCCTGTCACCTCCTCTACGTGGTTTGGGAATCGCCGTTATTACAAAATATTTCAAACATTGCAAACCATTGCTATGTTCTTGTTTGAAATGCCTGGCTACAGGATACGAGCCATCGTTATTTACAATAGCTCGAAGATGTTGGAGGATTCTGACATGCACCTGCAGCTTGGTGCTGCCCACATATCGCAAGCCACAGGTGCATGTCAGAGTGGTGTTGATTCGAAACCTGCAAGCCCTGCAGCTGGAACATTTAACAAACCCCGGCCGGGGTTGTAACCACATTTTGTCTTTCTCTAATTCAGGGCTGTTCTTGGCAATTTGGGTTTTCATCGAGGGTCTTTTCCTATAAGTGATGGTAGGACATGCTGTGAGCCTCGGAGCTAAAACCGCATCAGTTAGAAGTATAGGCCAACTGCGTGTAATAATGGCTCTAATTTTCCTTTCCTGTTTATTGAAAGTTGTCACGAATCTGGGAACAGAGTTATTGTCACTCTCATCTGAGACAGTGTTGTCCGCCCCCATGGCGGCAAACAAGGAAGCCCTAGATTTGGCATTCATTTTGCTAACTGCCTGATTCAGGATGGATTTTTTATAGCCCCTCTGTCTGAATCTCATGAGCGCTTGATTAGTGCAAATTGCCATATCTTCCTCGGTACTGCAAATCCGCTTGAGCCGTAGTAGCTCGCCATATGGGATATTGTTTATTATATGTTTGGGGTGGGCACTGCTGGCATGCAGTGTGGAATTGCCAGCAGTGCTTTTCCTATGCAGAGTAGTTGCTATTTCCCCCTCACGAATAAAGATGCTTACATCTAAGAAATCTACATGTTCCTTACTGATGTGAGATGTAAATTTCAAATTCTCGTGATTAACATTGATCTCATTAATAAAATCAATAGCGCTTTGTTCATCGCCTCTCTATATGATAAAAACATCATCGATGTATCTCATCCATTTTAAAACATGGTCAATAAATGCAGAGCTGTGAATGCGCTTAAGAACCTGCTCCTCCCACCAGCCCACGTGCAAACACGCGTAGCTGGGGGAGAAGCAGGCCCCCATCGCCACACCCCTTTTCAGCAAATAAATGTCATTGCCAAACAGAAAATAATTATTATTCAAACACCAAGATGCTAGCTCTACAATCATTTTGTTGTGGCTGTAGCACTCCAACGGTCTAGTACCCAAAAAATACTCCAGTGCTCTCAGCCCAGTAGGATGTTCTATGCTAGTGTAAAGGGATTCGATATCCAAAGTAATGAATATCGAATCCGCAAACCATGGAATATTCTTGATCTTTTTAAGACAATCCCCGGTGTCCTTGATATAAGTTGGCAGACTTTTACTAGATCTTGTAAAAAAGTCAATATACTGAGTGATGTTTTCCGCCACACTCTGAATTGCAGATATTATTGGCCTCCCAGGGACAGGTAGCGTCTTTTTGTGCACCTTAGGTATAAGATATAGCCTGGGCAATACAGGATATTCAACATGCAGAAAGCGAAATTCCTCATTCGAAATCATGCCTTCTCTTTTCCATTTGAAAAGAACTTTTTTCAGGCCTTCTCTGGCAGCATTGTAATTTTTCAATGTTGATTTTTCATAGCACAATGGATCACATAAATGTCTGTGTGCTTCTATGATGTAATCCTTTTGTGGCCAGATTACAATGTTGCCACCTTTGTCAGACGTGGTGACAACAATTTGATGATTATTACTGAGTTTCTTAACCAATTCTGCATACTGATTTTCCTGTTCGCTTTTATATCTTTTGCGATGTTTAATTGATGGTGCAATTTCTTGAGATCTTCTACTATTACATCTTGAAAGATGTCAATAGCGTCCTTGGGCATGTTTGGCACAAAACTTGATTTAGGCTTAAAAGGACTCATGTTAGCTCCCAATTGTGCAACAGCTGCTTCAGTTAATCTTTGTTGAGTAGATGCTTCTTCTTCTGTGATACGCTCATTGACTGTGTTGGTATGACCAAGTTGGTGCATTGTTAGTAAAGTTGCAGCATCAGATGCTAAGAGATCAGTGTTGGATTGATTATCTAAGCTGAGCTCCTGTTCTTTTAGACCTTCCTTGATACTGAAAAACTTTTTAGTTTAAGCTTATGAATGTAGCAAAAACATCTATGCGTGTCCATGTATAGTTAAAGTCACTTATGGGACAGAAAGACAAGCCGAGGCTTAATAGTTGTTTTTCAGCTTCGGAAAGAATGATGGAAGATAGATTTATGATAGTGTTGTCATCTGTTATTGTTTTTTCGCCAGTACTGCTTTTTTGATTTTTGTAGCCGTTTCCGCTTTTTGCGGCGTTCCCGCCTTCTTGCGTTGTTTCTTGTTCTTTTTCTTTTGATTCCTTGGCCTTAGTGTCTGGCGACGATCGAACACTAAAAATCAATTTCTTCTCCTAAATCCAAAATTTTGGACTTGTCTATTGCCCCTGTTCTGTCAATGCTGTCATCATCGGATGATATGCTGCTCGTCATTGAATCAATTTCACTGCTCATTGAAACTGCGTCGGCAGGCGCGTTCGCCATAGATCCAGCGCCTGCTGTTATGTTCGATGCCTTATCATTTAGTTTGGATCTTTTTGCATTCTCATATTTTCGAGCAAAAGTGTATATACGCCCCTGCTCGTAATGATGGTTAATAATCTTCTTAACCTCATTGTTCCATGTGCAGAATGTGGTGACACCAATCATGCTTTCCTGTTCCTGGTCAGATTTTTGTTTGGGTTCCAGAAGAAAGTCCCTGTGGCAAAACCATGCACGTTTGCAGGCTCTCTTGAGTAAACTCTTCGGGTATCCCCTCTCCACTAGTCTGATAATGAGATCGTCTGATTCATTGAAAAAATCTTGTTTCTTGGAGCAGTTCCTCCGAAACCTGAGAAACTGACTGAACGGTAGATTAGGATAGGATAGGATAGGATGAGGATTTATAAAGCGCACTAATACCCGAAGGTGCCAAGGCGCTGGGCGGTAGAGAAGAAGAGAGTAGAAAGACGGGATGCTGACTAAACTGAAAAAAGCCAAGTCTTCAGCAGTTTTTTGAACACCGGAAGCGATTCTACCTGGGAAATCGTGGAAGGTAGAGTATTCCAAAGTTTTGTGGCCGCCACCGAGAAGGAACGGCCGCCCCATCTGGCTTTGCGGACTCTAGGGATGATCAATTTTCTCTGGGAGGAAGATCTCAGAGCCCTCCCAGGCATATACCATTTAAACATGGTTTTCAGCTGCTGCAAACCTTTATTATGCAGGGCCTTGTGAACCGTACGCAGGGCTTTGAAAGAGATTCACTTCCTAATAGGGAGCCAGTGCATAGTGCACAGCCCCTCCTTTGCTGAGTGCCTTTTGGGGATATTAAGGATCAGCTTGGCAGCCGCGTTTTGTACAACCTGAAGTCTGTTCAGGGAGGCCTTACTAATATTCAGATTCAAGGCATTACAGTAGTCAAGCCGGGAGGTAACTAGTGCAATGATCGTGGGCCGATGGAGTGCTGATGGAATATACGGGAGTACCTTTCTGAGAGTCTTCAAAATGTAAGAGTAATGTCCCTGAGATTCCTAGGGTGGTGACTAGAATAACGTAAAAGCGTTTTCCTTTTACTCTCTTTCCTGTAAAGGGAGGTATACAACCTGCCCCTATCTTCCTTAATCATAATGTCCAAGAAATTTACCTTGTTGTTACTGTACTCAAGGGAGAATTGAATGTCACTTGATCTTTTGTTAAGCCAATCATGGAATGTGAGCAAATCTTGTTCGCTGCCTGACCAGACCATAAGAACATCATCGATGTAGCGTCTCCAAAGATTAACATTGCCTCTGTATGGGTTCTGGTCACTGAATATGTGACACTGTTCATAGTTATCCATATACAGAATGGCCAAATCTGGTGCGAAACCTGCTCCCATTGCTACCTCTTTAGTCTGAACATAATACTCTCCCTGGAAAAAGAAAAAGTTCTTACTCATGGCAATTTCTAGCAAATTGATTATGAACTCAGTCGGGACTTGGAACGGTCTGGGTCTGTCACCCAAGACTACTTTAATTACATCCAATGCATCCCTTTGTGGTATAGAGTGACGATATGTCCATGGTCACCAGCAGTTGTTCTTTACAATCGAATGCCACATTATCTACCAGTTTGATGGTTTCCATGGTGTCCCTTAAGTAGGAAGCGGTACATTTAGCCCTGGGATTAAGGAATATATCCACATACTTACATAGTGGTTCCAAAATGGAGCCACACCCTGATATTATAGGTCTGCCTGGTGGATTGACCATGCGTTTATGAATCTTTGGTAATGTATATATGGTGGGCATCCTTGGCTGTGTATTGTTTAGGTAGCTATGTTCATGTATCATTAGAAAACCCTCTTCTAGGACTACATCAGTGGCCCTCTTGATGATACCTGAAATTTCCTTAGTGGGGTCAGCTCTGAGTTTCATATAGTTCTCCTCCACCCCCAGTTGGGTTAAAATTTCAGTCTTGTAGTCAGTGGCACTTTGAATCACAATCGCTCCTCCCTTGTCAGCGGGTTTAATGACGATATTCTTGTTATCTCTCAGATATTCAAGAGCCATACATTCTGGTATGGAGATGTTGATTTTGATTTACTCTTTTTTGGACAGGAGATTCATGACATTTCTTAGTACCACCTGCTCAAATGCCAATATCTTATGGGACATAAAATGGTATGGTGGTGTAAAGTTAGAAGGTGGTCTAAGGCCTGTGTTGGAGAAAGTTGGTTGCAGTGGAATCTTGGTGAAGTAATGTTTCAAGCGTACCTTCCTGAAAAATTGGTGTAATTCCATTTTGAGGTTAAAGGTTTTGGGTAGTGTAGTGGGTACAAAAGATAGGCCCTTGCATAATACCTGTTGTTCATCAGGTGTCAAATCATATCCCAATAGGTTAACCACCTGGTTGTCTAATGTGGTGCAGGAGGGAATCACCATCTGTAATGCTGCCTCTGTTTTTGTATCTCCCTGTGGGTCTCTGGTTGGAAGCGGACCTGTTTCTTGCCCCTGCTCCTGCCCCAGTTCCGCCCGGGGTCCCTCAGTCCAGGGGGTCTGCCCCAGGGTTGGCCCCTCCCCCTGTATTCTGGCCATTGACCTTCCCCTAAAAAACCTTGCTGGTGTTCTTGGTAGGGGTACTCCAGGTGGTAGGCACCTGTGCTTGTGCCAGGTCTGTCAGTCTCACTATCAGATCCACTAGCTGCAGAGGAATTCGAGAAAGTGGTGTACTTCCTGTATCCTCCCTGACCTCTAGTGGAGTATCTGCCTTGTGTGTCCTGTTTGTAGTATCCCTCCTATAGGTATGGGTAGGTGACTTTCTTTTCATAAAGTTTGATGTCTCTTGCTAATCTGTCCAGTTTATTAGTCTGAGTGTAGGTGTCAAAATCCTTTATGGTTCGCTCCAAACGTTCTAAGGTCTCTTTAGCATTAACCAATGCTTTGTCATTGATGATCTCTTTTTTCAATTCAGCTATCTTTTTGGTTAGTCGTTGGACCTCCTCCAGAGCTGCCTCGACTTCTAGCACCATCCAATGGCGAGAACAGTTATCGGAGACAAAACTAAAGTTTTCTTTGAATTTGGGGTTGTCTACAAGTATCGCAGGTTCATTCCCTACCTGGAGGCCTACCGGAATGATATTAGCCTGGAGATATTTTGTGATACATGACCGTGGAGTCTGGTATGTATTAACTTCTTTTCCAGCCTCTCTAGTTTATTTATCTTTTCATTAAGAGTGAGGTCTATGCTGGGTGTGGATGAACCCAGGAAAATGGAGCCGGCTTGACTTTGTAAAAGTCTATCGATATACTCCTCACTGTATGCCAGAGTCTCTCTTTCAGACATATCCTATGAGTGTATTTCCACACTGTTAAGTATTTTTAACGTACAACATAAAAAATTCAATATAACATACAACATAAATAAATTACAGACATATTATATAGAACCCTCGCAGGTAAGTACCTGCTCAGAAAGACCATTACAAACTAATGGGGAAACCTAGAATGAATCAAAGTACCTGGGTGCAGTATGATAAGAACAACAATTGGTCCTGACGTACCTCCTTTGAAGACCAAAGAGGCAAAAGGACTCTTCAAATTAATTAATTGAGTCACCAAAAAGTCTTCTCATAATTACTTAAATAAGAGAGTAAAATACTCTTCAACCATGCACCAGAGAGAAAGTCAAAATAATTGAATTCAAGAGACAAAATCTTCTTTATATATTTGTTATAAAAATTGCATACTCAATAGAACATTAGACGGTTGTCAAAACAAAGGGGTGTGCAAGAAAAGTGCTCAAGTGTGAGGTGAGTGGAAAAAGGGGAAATCAGAAAAGAAACAGTTTAGAGATCATAGTATATTAATTTTGCAGAGATAACACTGGTTGCAATGTAGCTAAGAAGAGTAAACCAGTGTTCTTGGGCCTGCTTACAACACAGTTTTGCCATATTCTCCCATGTCCGCTTTATATAATGATGCTGTTGTTTTTTGAATGCATCATCCAGTTGCGGGAAGGACAAGTACATTCTATTCCAGGCCATAGAAAGTGGGGTGTCGACGTTTCGACCCGACTTAAGCGATGAGGGTAAATTTAAACCTCCGCATGCGGGTCTTCATCAGGACAATGGAAATGGAAGAGACAACCTAAATAAAATAATGTAACATTAGAGCCGGTCTCCCTGGTGCGTGAAATGTCATAGAAACAACATTAATTAAATGTATGGTCACTGACGGTGGTGGGTGCCTAGAAAGGCAGGCCGGGTCAGTCCAACACTCCCGACAGGTGGGTAGTCCTTGGTATAAGAATGGATCAGGTCAGAAGAGTGGGTGGTCTGTAATCATAAATGCATCAAATGGTAAGAGTCACCAAGACAGAAAAGTGGGGTTCTAAAGGTAGAAGTCTACGTACTATAGACTTACCACCGCACTCGGGAGGAACCCTGTAGCTCACTTAGCGGTTCCAAAGGAAGTGAGCACTGAATATTCACTTGGCATTCAGTTCAAGTCATGAAAAGCAAACCAATCGCAAATAATATCTAAATGGATAAATAAATAGAATGCATTGAAAGGTCATGATATGTACCATCTTCAAGCCGCGAGGCAGAAGCCAAGCGCTCTGCTTACAGAGAGCCAGACATGCTGTTACCTGGTTAAGTGTCCGTGCAGCAGTGAGCAGAAGCTCCTCTCCATTTGGTTTCTTTGAGGTAATGCTTGTCAGGAGACAAGCGGTTTAAGTGATCGCGAGACAATAGATTCAAACGTGTTTTATCTATTTCCGTGAGAAAAACTTATTGCTAGGATCCTGTAGTACATGGGAGTTTTCACAAGGGACCACTTTTGAATTTGCAAAGGTTATCGTCACAGTTTATAGATGTGTTTCTTATGACATTTTAGAAGTAAGATTGCTCCAAGACATGAGGACGGGTTGCGATGTGCACCAAAATGAAAATAGATAAAACACGTTTGAATCTATTGTCTTCAACAAGAATAGCTTTAAAATGAAGCCCTGAAGAAGTCCCTCTGGACGAAACGCGTTGGCTACTGTGGCTCTCAATTTTAACAGAAGAAGATTGTGAACAAGAATAAAGAATTTTTCAAAATATAATTATGAAGAATTTGAGTCATTGAAACTGTTCTTGGAATAACATAAAAAGATAAGCACGATGCCTTTGAAGATAAAACAAGATTTAAAGTGCTTGGCTTTGGCACCCTGTTGCTACATACTGACCGATGGGAAGTTGTCATAAAAGAGCAACAAATGCTTTTTAAGGATGCATCCCTTGCACAACCCATGAGTCTGTAAATTAAATTGAATGCCTCAAGAGCACAAGTAGAAAGGGGGCGTTATATTTCACCACTACGATAAGAAAACAGCAGTGAAGGATTTCCTTGGAACCTTCTAAACCAAACATATTGTAGCATTCTCATGTGAGGCAGGCGTGGAAACACTGGGTAACGCAAACATTAAAGTACCAAAACCGCGTAAGTCAAACATTATTTGGAGACGAATGTACCATGATTAGATAATAGGATACATAGGAGAAAACTTATGGTAGGTTGTTAAAATCTAGGGTTATTGTTGTTATGTAAGCGGTAGCTCAACATGACGATGTGACTAGCATGACACAAGATTATGTAGCAACTCACAAAAGCCACAAGTAACAGCGTGTCCGCTTTAAAGCCCTCCTCAGGCTTACACTGTAGCTGGCACAAGAACACACACAAGACACAACTAGGAGCCTGGCCATGGTCAACCCTTCACATGGGGTCCCTGGTCCATCATAACATGAACAGAGCTAAATTAATCTGTTGAGCAAGGAAGCTCAATACAAGTTTGGAGGTTTTTGGCTACAACAGGGAAGGCCGTTTAAACTTTAGGATCATCAGTAGCAGTAACGAAGCCTGGTCACGCCTCATGATAAGTACATAATTCTGCCTTGCTCTTTGAAAAGCGTTTTAAAAAACTTGGGGCATCATTACGATGGCGGGCGGACTTTCCACAATGGCCAAAGGGACCGCCCGCTATAGGTGCGGCGGTCCCGCACCTGCAATTACGATGCCACCGCCACCGTGGCAGTGGCATCCCCTATTCCCAGCATTGTGGCGGGCGGTGCTCACAGCACCGCCCGCCACAATGCTGGGAATGCACGTTGTGCATTGACATGCACAAGGTGACAGGCACCGCGCGGTGCCTGCCACTTTGTCCATGCCAATGCAGGGGGTACCATAGGTACCCCCCATGTGCACCCCTCACCCCCCAACATCCTGGGGGCCCGCTACGGGCCCCCAACAGCGAAGACCATATGCCTTTCCATGGCGGCAAAGGGCTGCTTTCCACCACCATCCTGATATGGATGGCGGTGTCTTGCAGACACCGCCACCATGTTAGAGCCCTTTTCCGCCCGGTCCCCTGTCGGACCGGCGGAAAACCGGCAGACGGTCTTTCCGTCCGCTGGGTCCCCCCGCCATCATAATATGGCGGGGGAAATGGAATGCGGGCGGTGAAAAATAGCGGGCGGATCGCCACCGCCATACGGGCGGTGACGATCCGCCCGCTATCCTAATGACCCCCTTGGTTAGGAACAGTTAAAGGAGGGATTAAAGTTGGACCCTTTAGTCTTCATTTTCTGATTAACTAAAGTTTTGGGAAAATGAACAGCAAACAGGGAAAGCAGATTAGCTAGGCAAGAACGCATAAACAAGCTGCGGTAACATTTTAATTCCAAGAAGTTCAGCCTAAAAGAAGACATGCGCTCGCAGTGCAATGTCAAGGCATCTAGATTTACAGGCCTGTTTTCAATTGTACTTGAAAACGAAAGGCAGGGTGAGCAGCTGTGTGAAAGGAGGCACTTCCCATGCCACCGTGCAGAAACAAAAGAAACAAATAGTGTTCAGAAACAAGCCTAAATGCACACAAGTGGAAGTATACAAGAAATGGGGTGGTGCTCTGTGGGAGTGAACAACCAACCAAAAGGAGGGACAAATTGGAAAGATTAACCACTTGAAAGCAAGGATTTTTAAAGGACACTGAAATAAACAAATGAAAACCAATGGGCGGACTGTAACCCCAGAAAGTATATACAACAGTTCTCAAAGATCGACCTAATTAAATTGTTTTCCATATGTTCTCTTAAAACATAGATATCGGGGTCCTCTCTCCACTAGCTGTAAATTAGATGCCATTAAACAACAGTTATTAGGCTTATTCAGAGTACAGGGGAGACAGGACACAGGGTTTCCTTGTGAAACCAACCAGTGAGTATCTTTGCAGTTTTACAATAATAAATATAATAATAATAATAATAATAATAATAATAATAATAATAATAAATCCCAAAGTGTGAGTTTAATTATACTAGAAAGAAGGGAAGAGGTTGGAGGCACGTTTACCTCGGTCTCCCAAGGTAATCTTTTCAAAAACCTACACAGCAGCTGTCTGGAAAACCATCTCAAATGTGTATGCTCCCCTAGGGCAGTCCCTAGGGACACTTACATTTGTGACATTCTGCTGCCTAGTGGCTGTTCATTAATAAATCCAAGATGTTGCCAAATATGCAATATGGGCCAATGTTCATAGAATTTATTTCAGATATATAAAATCCCCAAAACTTGACAAAACAGCACACATATACAAAGCAAGTATTTACTTTTTACTTTTTTGAATTTTTAAGGCGCACAGCTACCCGGAGGTTTCCCGGCGCCATCGGACCCACGCAAGAAGAAAGAGATACCCTATTGGTTAAATAACCACGTTTTTAGGTCTTGGCGGAATTTGTAATAAATAGTTTCATGCCGGAGTTGTAAGGGCAGTGAATTCCACAGTGAAGGAGCTAAGCAAGCAAAAGACCGACCACCCATACGTACTCGCTTGATCCTAGGGACTTGAAACTTTGCCTGAGTAGAGGATCGAAGAAGACGCGCAGGGAGGTAAGGGTGTACCAAGGCACTGAGATACTGTGGCGCTGCACCCGATTTAGGGGCCGATTCTGATCTCGGCCGGTAGTGCTCCAAATCGGATTCGGATTCACCGGATCCGATTCGGAGCCCTGTTTCCCGACCGAATCGTACGCGGGTCCGGCCGAGCGAGTACGATGCAAGCACCCGCGAAATCGCCGACCGACTCGAACGCGGCTTCAACACGCTCCGACCGACTCGCATGGACACGACTTCGCACCGCGCTATGGAGACGTTTCCCGGCCGGGTAAGTACGATGCGCGCCGCGAGCAGTCCGATCGACTCGCGCCGTCCGGCTCGAAAAAGCTGTCGGAGCCGGACTTTGGGGGTCCGCGTCGGACCCCCTGTATGCGTAGGCGCGCGAGTCGCACACAGGGGGGACCCATGGGTCCCCTACCTGTGCATGTACGCGCGATGCGCATGGACGCGTACATGCTGTAGGGGGCGCCCTTGTCCGCCTCGCACCCATTGAGTCAATGGGAGCCCGCTTACGCGTTGTACGACAGGCTCCCATTGACTTCAATGGGAGTCCGACCGACTCGAGTCCGATAGCATGCGTGCGCATCGTACTCGTTCGGTCGGACTGCTAGGGTCCGATTCGGTCGGAATTCTCTCCGGGTCCGGCTCGGTCGGGGACATTTCCGGCCGGAATCGGAATCGGCCCCTTAATCTTATGCATATAGCATAGGGCTTTAAATTTAGTGCGATTCTCCATCCTAAGCCAATGAAGGTCGTGGAGAGAACCTGAGATAGAGGCCTTTCTAGGTAACTGGCAAAGTAGTCTGGCCGCAGAATTCTGGACTACTTGCAGCTTTCGAACCACCTCCTTATTGGCTCCTAAATACAGGACGTTGCCGTAGTCCAGTCTGGACACAATCAAGGCCTGGATAACTGTTCTTTGCGTAGAATTTGGTAACATCCAAAGTATTTTTTTGAGCCATCTTAGGATGGTGAAACAGGTTGAGGCGACCTTAACCGCTTGCTGCCTCATAGATAGTTGGTCATCTATGATTATGCCAAGATTGCGGACTGATTGTGATGGTTGGGGGAGATCACCCATTTGAGGCGGCCAATGTTGGGGTCCTCAGAGATCTTTGTTTCTTCCGAGGAATAGAACTTCAGTTTTCCCCCTGTTTAATTTCAACTTGTTGGTATGCATCCAGCTAGCTATCTTTTGCAGCCCTACCTGGAGAGAGGACACATTAGATGCCTCCTTGGTGGACAGGGAGAAGATTAGCTGGGTATCATCCGCATATGAAAATATGGTTAGCCCAGCCTCTTCAGCTATTGTGGCCAGGGGGCTAACATAGATATTGAAAAGTAATGGGCTAAGGATAGATCCCTGCGGCACTCCATACGGGGAAGCATGGGCCTTAGAGCTTGCGGTCGGAGAAAAACCTGAAAAGTCCTGCCAGACAGAAAGCTCGACAGCCACTTGAGTGCTGATCCGACAATGCCCCGAGAATGTAAAAGTTGTAGAAGGGCAGTGTGTGACACAGTGTCGAAAGCAGCACTCAAGGCAAGCAGTATGAGTGCCACAGTTTCTCCCATGTCAAGACGTTGTCGAAGAGTTTCTGTGACTCCCAAGAGCGTGGATTCTGTAGAGAAGCCAGCTCTAAATCCCGATTGTGATGTGTGTAGGATTTTTGGGAGTCCACAAACTGCGTCAGCTGCTGATTGATATGTTTTTCTAAGATTTTAGAAAAAGCTGGGAGTAATGAAATCGGGCGGAAGTTAGATGGTTCCGCCGGATCAGCATTCACTTTTTTAGCAGGGGAGAACCATGGCATGTTTCCAAGCCGCTGGTACTATTGCTTCACGTAGCGATGCATTAAGCAGTTCCATAATAGCATTGAGTAGTGGTAATTCCAGTTTTTGAAGAACGGGAATGGGGAGAGGGACCTTGGGAGAGCCAGATTTAAGGCTAGTTAGGATGCGGCTGAAGGAGGGAGTATCTAGAGGCAGCCAGTTATCAAGCGTCTTGCCAGGTCTTGCAATAGTGGCCTGCGTCATTGGAAGAGTGGTACAGCCTGATGTAGAGACATTGATCTTTAATTGCAACTCCACATTAGTTGCCGTGGTATTAAATTCTGTATAAATCTTTTCTATTTTATCAGTAACGAACTCTGCCAGATCTTCACATTGCGCTTCATTTAACCCAGGTGGCACTGGTTGGCAAGTTGCGCCTGACAGCTCTTTCACTACTTTAAATAGGATTTTAGGACTGTTATGTGCCAATGAAATGATGGTATTTACGTGTTCAGCACGAGCAGCATTACACAGGGCATGATAGTCTTTTTTTGCCAGTTTATAAGTTTGTAGTGATTCTGGCGCATAGTCCTTCCTCCACCGTCTCTCCAAAGCTTTACATTTGGTTTTTACTACTTTTAATTTTTCAGAGAACCAAGGGGCAGGAGGGCGATGATTGTTCATTTTTTTATTAGACGTAGGAAGACATGCATCAATAGATGTCGTCAACCAGGTTTGAATAGTGTCAGCATCTGCTATATTGGTTGAAGTGATGGCAGGAATATTATTCTTGAAATGTTGATTAAATAGATCTACATCGAGATTCTTCCAGTTTCTAAACCCCGCCTTGGTAGAGGAAATAAAGGAGTTTTCGCACTGCATTTCCAGTTGCAACTTAAAACCAACCAAAAAATGATCTGACCAGAGTATAGGGAAGGCTGCCTGGCATGAGATACTAGCTAAATTGGAAAAAATGGGGTCTAATAGATATCCTGCTTTATGGGTGGGACCTGAGTTACAAAGTAGAACATTCATGGCTGCCAAATCAGCAGTCAAAGTGGTGCTGATAGTGCATGTGGGGTCATTAAAATGAATGTTTAAGTCTCCTAAGATAGTGAAGTTAGTTGCTTCCAACAACAGAGAGGCGATAAGTTCTGGGAGCGTCGATGCCCATGAACCTGCCGGTCCCGGAGGCCGATAAATCAGGATCCCAGAGAAAGTGAATTGAGATGTAAGCGAAAGTTTAAAAGAACTGGCTTCACAGCCTTTACAAGGTAGGTCCTCCCATTTACAAGTGTAAGCATTTTTAAAAATGAGTGCAATACCCCCTCCAATTTTATCCACACGATCCTTTCTAATGATCGTATAGTTGGGAGGTAGGGCAATCGCAACATCTGGTCCCGAGCTCTCAATTAGCCATGTTTCCGTAAGGAAAATGGCATCTGGTTATGTATTCAGTAGAAGGTCATAGATATCTTCCTTATGTTTGGGGAGTGACCTACAATTTATACTAAAAAGGTGAATTCCTTATTTTTAACAGAGGAGGGCATCTGTGTGTTAAGGTTCATGGGGGTGATGATAGTATCAATATGTTCCCTACTGGGTGGTGTGGTGAGGGAGAAACCACAGCAGTGACAATTAGAAGTAGAACTTCCTAGTTTAAGAGACTTGCATTTCGGTTTTGGCTTAGGGCGCAGTTCATGTAGTAGTTTTTGGGAGTAAGTCCGTATGTCCTTGAGAAAAGGAGCAAGGGTTGTGGCCCCTGGTCCCGGCTGGGCGCGGACGAGCGCAAACGGGCTTGCCTTTGGCGCGCCGCCAGCGCGTCCGCTGCGCGACGCGTCGGCCATTGGAATTTATGCTAATTTGTCAGCTGATCTGCTAACAGCGGATCCCCGCCTCCCCTCGCCTCTAGCCCGGAAATGAATGTAACCGCGGCTCCCTTCACAACAATCGGGAAATCCCGTGGTGGACCGGGGAGCAATGCGGTGAAATACGGGTGTCAGATGCGTGCAGGTAGGCGCAGTAGTGCAAACAATTCTAATTGTGCAGATTACAAGTATAAATACAATAAACGGTGCTTCATAAAACTTCGCAAATATTATTAAAAACAAATTGAATCATGTTAAAATTAGTGAACAAGGATATGATCTACGATTAATTAAAATGTGTTAAAATATTTTGTATGCAGAAAACTATGGGGTCTATTATGATGTAGGGCGGATCGCCACCGCCATGCGGGCGGTGGCGATCCGCCCTACATCATACCCCGCCTGCCACCCATTTCCCCCCCGCCATATTAGTATGGCGGGGGGACCCCGGCGGACGGAAAGACCGTCCGCCGGTTTTCCGCCGGTCACACAGGTGACCGGGCGGAAAAGGGGCCTGATATGGTGGCGGTGTCTGCTAGACACCGCCATCCATATTAGCATGGCAGCGGGAAGCAGCCTTTCCGTGGTGGCGTTGCCGCCACGGAAAGGCATGCGGTTTCCATAGTTGGAGGCCAGTTGCGGGCCCCCAGGAGGTTGGGGGGTGGAGGGGGCACATGGGGGGTACCTATGGTACCCCCCAGCATTTGCATGGACGACGTGGCAGGCACCGCGCGGTGCCTGCCACGTTGTGCATGCAAATGCGCACATGCCTTTTTTGTGTTGCGGCGGGTGCTGCTAAGAGCACCGCCCGCCGCAATACAACAAATGCGGGATGCGCCCGCCAGTGTGGCGGGCGCATCCTAATTTCTCATGCGGGACCGCCGCATCCTTAGCGGGCGGTCCCATTTCCCGGGGCGATGGCGGGCGGACAAAGTTGGATTTAAATCTGCTTACTAAAAAAAAGTCGAGTACAAGAAATTCTGCATTTAAAGAAACCACTTTCAAGACCAACATCAAAATCCCAGCAAATAGAAAAGCTGAAGTTATGTACAATGAATAATCTTTTCCCTGTATCCGATAACCTGAAAGCCTCTCCCTATGGTGCACGGGCGATTGAGAGCAAAGCAGAGAGACAACAGAAACAAAAAGAAACTAATCAGTATGTTGGACCAGCCATACTAATTCAACCCCTCATCCCTCTCCCTCAAGTAAACTCATTAAACACATTAGAAGCAGCACTGTCATGTGATCACCTACTGTCCATTTGGAACCATTCTAAGAAGGCCTGACCAAGTCTGCCTGGATAGATAGGGTTTCACACATATTTCCACCACAAACCTAGGTAGAAATCAGAAAATAGGAACAATTGAATGTGCCTTAGAAAAAGGCAAAACTGTGGAAAAATATTGTATTTTTACAACTCTTCTTGTTCCAGAAAGCTGTGAAGGTGATAATGTTAGCGCACCAAACCTGTTGATGCCATTTTTTAGGGAATAAAAAAACATTTTCTTTCTTGCACAGCACTTTTTTCCTGTGTTTCAAACAAACATAAAATGTTGCTGTATTTTGTCTATTTTCTTAGCTCTCTCCAGGGTAACCCACAAACCCTGGTTACATTACAACACCCAACATGTCGGAAAAAAAGGAAGCAAATTTGGACTAGATACGTTTATGCGGAAAAATGTAATGAAATCTTAAGCATTAAGTGCCCCAAACATAAAAAGGGTTTAGCACTGGGGCAGCTTCAAGAGTTAAGGGGATAAAAGGAAGTCACCTCCCTCACCTCTGTTCCAGGTGGTGCTATAAGGATATTTAGGGAGTGTACCCTGCCCTCTTGCTTATCCGCTGTCCAATCCAATCCCAGCACCTGGTCACACAGACCCTTTAGTTTCTTCACCTTTCAAAGAGCTGCTTTGATTGTGCCAGTCTTCTCCACAATGTCGCTGCACAGTTCAGCTATGGATTGTGATAGTGTGCTCTCTCCCTCATCAGTCCCTCATCATCCAAGAATCGCTGCCCCTTGTGGGAGCCATAGTGCGAGGCTCAAAAAAGTTCTTCTTGGCTATGTTCCTCGCAGCCATGAGGACAGGTGGAAAATCATAATGCTCACTCAGTACAAGCACAATAGAGCAGGTAGATGGCCATAGTGCTAAGCGCCAGCTGGATAGATATTATAATTCAATGAGGCCCCCGGGAACTGTCAGTGAAGCAGAAGGTCCAAGGGCAGGTCATCCACTGGATCTTACATCCCCTGTTGTTTCAAGGGCCCGGGCCACCACTCAAAATGTTTTCTGTCCTCTTCTGGCCCTCACCACTGCATGCCTCTCTCAGTGGGGTAATGCACAAAGAAGCCCCCCCCCCCTGCACAATGTATACAGGGGATCCCTGTGTCTCCCATATCTCACAGCTATTCATTGGCCTGCAGCTGAATGGGGGCCCCTAATGGGTTATGGAGCCCCTGGTGGGCTGGGGCTCTCCTGCAACACAGGGGCTGCAGGGGCCTGCGTTACGCCCCTGGCCTTACTCCCAGGCACCTGACGACGGTCCTCAGAGAATCATTGCAGGGCTCTCTCTGCTCACTACACCCAGCCCACTGTGGTTTCCAGTGCTCCCCAGTAGTCCCTCAACTCTCACTCAGAGGGGTTTGCCTTGTTTGAGGTTGCCACCACCAGTGCTGACTACTGCTGCCCCCTCGCACACAACATTGTCATTGCCGCAGTGAGGACTAGCAGGCTGCATTAGTCTAAATCTGTAGTGTTGGGAAAGAAAAAAACACTTTCCTGTGAACAGGTAGATTTGATACGTCCGCTCATCGTCCCTGGCAGATCACCAGTGCCTTGAGTCCACTCTCTACTTAGATAATTATTAGAAAATATATTGTGTCCACAAATATTCTCCATTTACCCCTTTTAGGATTAAAGCTTGGTGGAAGAGCGAGGTTGATGTAGAGAAGCAAAGCTGCCTCTACATGTGTCAGAGGCAGGAAGGATGAAATGTTAGTTTGCGGGAACAAATCTGAAAACTCTATTGATTACTCTGCAGTATTAGGTGATGGACACATCATAGTATGTTTGTCTAAGATCTGAAATGAAATCTCATCATTTTACCTTTCACTTTAATTTTCATATATGTTCCTTATTCACAACTACCTCATGCATGGGGCTTGGCAACTATATTTGTAGTGTAAATGACAAACCAAGTAAATGAGAGGAAAAAGGAGTAGTGTTCAGGGAATCAATTAATCAGAATCTGGAACTTTTCATTTTCTTATTCCACAGCATGCTCAGTTCTTCCCATTGACCACCCTCTGGTATTTTTGTTAAGTCCACCTACTTGCAATGACACTGACTGACCAGTTCCTTTGCTGTTCCTCAGGTAGCGCAGATGTATAAACTAGACCTATATCATCAGTTAGGAATGAATGTGAATGGTCGTAGTTAGTCTCTGACTAGGCTGCTGCTTCCCTGCCTGTTTCATGAATGTCCCTCTCCTCTCTTTTCCACAATCACTTTCAGGGTCCACTGTTGTACCAGAAGTGGTTCCCAGTTTCTCTGATTCCATGTTTATCAGTATCAAGAGTAAAGATTTCCTCTCTGCAGGCAGAATTCGCAGAGTTTTGCCCATTCCCTGCTCCGTTCAGAGCTCCGCAAAACTCAGGGAAGTGAAGGGGAGCAGAGTTTTTTCTCTTGCGCGTCTCGCCAGCTTTAAGTTGGCAAGCGCAAGCAAGAAAAATTGCACGCTAGATCTCTCAACGTGGGCGGTCGCAGCAGATCACAACCGCTTGCATTGAGAAATCTGCCGCTCGCGTTGAAGAAGCAGCCGCTCAAGTAGAATATCTACTCGAGCGGCAGAAAGAAGCAGCAACGTCTGACGTGACGCACAGTGCCATTCACAATGATTTTACAGTACGGGACAAACTCCCGGCGCTAAAAATCAGTGCGAGCAGCGGAACTTACCACACTCTGCTGCTTGCGGGACTCTGCGGAGCGCGGCAGAGTTTTTAAAGCACTTTGCGGAGTTTCACATTGTAGAACTCCCCGAACTCCACCCAGGCCTAGTCAAGAGTACCCCATTCTGCTGATGACAAATGCGCTATGTATTTATATTCAGAAGTTAATCCCAAACTCTCCCTGAACGGATGCTCCTATATAGCTAGATATGTATCTACACACTATGAGAGGGTCCTGCACCGAGATTAAAGTGGGAAAGGGGTAGGGAAAGAGAGAAGACACAAAGATTCAGTGTTGTTCCGCGACTGGAGTCCCATTCAGCACTTGTATAAATAATGCATATAATCACTGTATCAGGTTTCCGCCTGGGTGCACTTTAGTTTAAGGAGACGCAAACCATAATTGTCATAAGAACTCATAGCCATACAAGAAACTTTAATGCCATAGAATATGAGAGAGTATGACTTACCGGCTCCTTCAAGAAGTAGGCACTGTGGCGCACTAGCAGGCACCTGGAGACACCCCTGGATCCTGAAGGAATGAGCGGTGGTGATGCAATCAGACCACAACCATGTGGCCTCTGCATCCATTATCTTTGTAGATAATGAAAAAGTTATGGTAATCTCAGAAATGTGACCATGCCACATGCTCTGAAATGAACAGTTGCACACCACAGTGTTCATGTGCACAACACACCAAGGATACTGTCCCCATGAACACGTGCACAGCCTGGGAGTGGCTGCCCCCAAGTGCCACCCACAAAACCACATGTTGACCCCCATACACGGAACAGGTGATGCAGCCTTACATGCCTTAGGATACAGTGTGGACAGGCTGTGGTGTTGTAGGTGTGCCCCTCACTCCCTGGGAAGTAAATGTGGCTGGCATACGTTCACATGTGACAGGCATGGTGACATATGCCAGTGACTTGTACAGGGACGCGTTGTACAGCAATGGACCGATCGGTGAGCACGCATTGGCCATTGCATACAATGTGAGCGGGTACGCGTTGTATTCGCAATACGCGTTGAACAGCAATGGACCGATCGGTGCGCACGCATTGGCCATTGCATACAATGTGAGCGGGTACGCGTTGTATTCGCAATACGCGTTGTACAGCAATGGACCGATCGGTGCGCACGCATTGGCCATTGCATACAATGTGAGCGGGTACGCGTTGTACAGCAATGGACCGATCGGTGCGCACGCATTGGCCATTGCATACAATGTGAGCGGGTACGCGTTGTACAGCAATGGACCGATCGGTGCGCACGCATTGGCCATTGCATACAATGTGAGCGGATACGCGTTGTACAGCAATGGACCGATCGGTGCGCACGCATTGGCTTTGGCCTGGCATGGCAACGGACGCGTTTTCAAACCTTCAACGAGTCTGATGCTGTAAATTCAGTTGGCCACCCACAACAATGTTGCAAATTCATGGGTGTCATGAAGTTGAACTTTTGAAGGATGCTGTGGGCATGTGTAAGTGGTGCAAATCCATGGATTGGCCAGATTCAGAAGATGCAAACGACTTGGACCTATCACTTTGGACACATGGGACAGTATCTGCCTCAGCAGCACACATATAATGCTGGCTGTTCCCCTGAGAGCTCACTTGCCTGCACTACATGCTCCAGGACGACATCTGCCACCACCACTGCTGCTGTATCTGCATCCTCTGACTCCTGCAATGGCACGCACTGTGGAGAGAGCCCCAGCCTTCAGCACTGAGGAGAACCAGGCCCTGCTGGACAGCCTCCTTCCACAGTACAGCAAGCTGTATGGGAAACCAGGGGAGCAGGTGAGTGTGCTGTCCACTGCCTAACTAAATGTGCATGTTGTCTGACTAGCAAGACCTACAGTCTGCACGCCACTGGCTAGCAGGCTCACTGAGTAGATGTCACCCCCATAGTGTGTAGTTACATGCACTGAACAGGTATAGTGCAGTAACAGTGCATTTAAACGAGGTTTTACTTCCCAGGCAATGATACCATGTAGTAACTTCTGGCAAACTGTTCATAGCCATCGTTGCACTGCCTGTGTACATCATGTGCCCCTGTGATTTAGACATGTATATCCAAATGTGTGATGCACGGAAATGTTGCATGTGTAGTAATGGGCTTTTCACTTTGTCATCCTCACAGGTTGATGCCCACCAGAAGCAGAAGATATGGCTGACCATCGTCCGGGCAGTGAGATCCGTGGGGGACTACAAGCGCCGGATCCGCAACTGCCAGAAGAGGTGGCAGGACCTTCGGGGCTGGACCCGGAGGATCGCACGGGTCCAGCTGAAGCTGTCGCCTCCTCGCAGAAGGGGCGGACACCGGACCCTGACCCCCCACATGCTCAGGATCCTGGCGGTGGTTTCCCCTGATCTGGATGGGCAGCTGAAGGCCAGACAGCAGCAAGGAGGGGGTGAGTCCATGACTGCATTGTGAACTTTGTCTGCCATGCTATGTGCCCTCCTCTGGCCTGGTTAAACTTCCACAGTACATCAGTCATGTGGTCCAGGACCCATGTCCCTCAATTGTGCACTGCCCACTCCTCATCTGATACCCAGGTGTGGCCCTTACAGTCAGGGAATTGTGTCACGTGGGTACTGTGTCCTTGCATTTTGCTTAGCTCAAGGTGGGGGAAAGCATTTGTTCCCCTAACTCTGTGGTGGGCATCATGGGTGGGTCCATTGCTTACACAATGCCTGTGTTCTGACATGTAATCTGCGTGTTACTTTGATATGTGGTCCAATTGCTGAGCTGATCCACCACATGAGCCTGGGGTATTTGGCACACACCGATGCTGCGGGTGGGAACAATGTTTGGGCCTCAGGAGTATGTATATCAAGTGTGTCACACATACTTAGCCACCTGCCTACTGTCCAGGGCTCATCCCTCATTCACGTGGGGCAGGACAGTCATGCCTACTCCAGGCCATACAATACACTCTGTACTCCCACTCCCGTGTATCAGCTGACACGTTGTGCTCAGTGATATGTCCCCTCAGGTGTCTGCCTCTGTGTCATTGTGCTGTGGCTTCGTTGTCAGGACTACTGGGGTGTTTCTCGGTTGGGGCTCAGCATGCCACCGGAGATGTGACCATAGGAGACGATACTTGTCTGACACATAGGTGTTTGATCACTTGACCGTGCAGACTGGGGTATGCGAATGTGAAGTTCAGGCAGCTGTTTCCCATTCACAGCATATTGTGAGGTGCTCAGGTTCCGAGGGTTGTGTTACAGGTCTCCCATATGTCCAATTGGTATGACGTGGACAAATAAGAGTTCAGATGATGTAGTGTGTGGGGGATGGACATGTGCACTTGTTCAGCTCCAGGACTTGCATTCCCCATGACCTAGGATTGTGACACAGTGCAGACTGCTGTTGTCTGGCTGCCCTTTCCATGTGACTGGAGACAGTGATGTATGACTTAGCAGGCATGCCTGTGCCATGGCATGAAACTTCCAATGAGTGATCCTGCAGGGGAGTGACATGTGCTACATGCACCCCATTGTGGCAATGACTATCAGGACATGGGTGCATCATGGTGTCTGGTGCTGGTATGCATCACATGCATTTCAAAATTGACTCTGGCCATCCCTTTATCCGGACATCTGTACTGACTCAGTGGCAAGAGTTGTGATGTGTGCATGTTCACATACTTCACTGTGTTCTCTGCACTGTCCAACTACTGTGTAGGTGGTGCATGTGTCCACACTGGGGTATTGCCATCCCACAGACACCAGACAGATGGGTGCAAGGCCAGGAGGGATGTGAGTGCCATGGTTGACCATCAGACTGTCAATTGGCTTCTCCTACTCTGTTTGGGCACTTTTGGCAGTGTTCAACTAAGGATGCCAGGGCTTGGTCTGTAATGTGCTGTACTTACTGTGTTGTGTGCGGTCGGTGCAGGTGACTGATGTTTGTCTGTTTCCCTATTGTTTGCAGATACATCCACGGCCACAGGAGGGGACAGCTCCACGGACCAGGAGGAGCCGCAGAGCCAGACTGGGTCAGCAGCCGAGCAGTGGTCGGAGGGACCCAGTGGCACGGAGGGCGAGGGGAGCCACACCAAGGAGTCCTCAGCAGCATCCACCTCAGCTGAGGACCACAGCAGCTCGGAGTTTGACTCCCTTGTGGAGGCGGGTGTCAGCAGCCACCACACCCCAGCTAGTGTTGCTGTCCCCGCCACAACCACCACCACCACCGCCCTCCCATCGGCTCCCATTCCAGAGGTCCGTGGAGGCTCCCGTGTTCGGGAGCATGTCTCCTTCGTGCCAGGCACCGCACCCCCTGCCCCTGTGTCCCCTGCTGCCCTGAGTGAGGAGTCTGTGTACCTCCTTCGCCAGCTCCATGTAGGGCAGACAGCAATGCTGAGTGTCCTCCATGCCCACACCACTCTGTTGACTCAGCTGGTGTCGTTCATGGAGGGCATCTCATCGGGCATGTCTGCCCTACAGAGGAGCAATAGGTCCATGGACTCCTCCCTAATGGCAGCAGTGTCCCTCCTCCGACAGTCCCTCACACCTCCTACCTCTGCCCCATCCACACTCCCCAGCACCCTACCTGTCCCAAGCACACACACACCGGCACAGGCACACACCAGCACAGACACAAGCAGCACACAGACACACACGCCAAAATCCAGACGCACACGCACAGTCAGGGGACTGAAACCACACTCACAGGGGATGGGGCCCAGGCACACACACACGCATCCACAGTCACTCCGCAGTCCTCCGATACCTCTCCCTCCAAGGCCCCTTCCCTTGCCTCACCTGCAACCCCACCTACACAGCGGGTCTTCCTCTGTGACCTCGGCCTCTTCCCCTCCCGATCCAGCTGATCCAGCATACCGGGGAAGAGGAAGTCCACCCACACAGAGGGGAGTGCCCCTCGCCCCCGGACACCCTCCCCAGGCGCAGACCGACTGAGGCACCCATCCGCAAGTCCCCCGGACCCGGAAGAGCAAGACCCCGCCGCCGCCCTGCAGCTCAACCACCAAGACTCCTTCCTCCATCCCTCAGGCCCCCACTCCACAGGTGCCCCCACCACACCCTGCCCCAGGTTCACCCACCCACAGATACACCATCCCCAAAATGATCCGGCCTTCTCCCCCTGCTACTTGCTCTTCCAGCACCACACCCCCCGCTGCGCATGTCTGTGCCACTGGTGTGGAGACGGTGTCCACCCCCTCTGTCCTGCCCACCTTACCTGAACCCCATTCTACTCCCCTGGAGATAGGCACTGCAGTGGAGTCCACTACCACCCCGTCTGACTTGGGCACTGCAGTGGGGAACCTGTCCACTCCATCTGCAGTCGTGCCAGCACCCACACCATCTGAGTCATGCCCCCAGTTGTGCCGGCACACACCATGTCAGACACCTCCACTGTAGTTGTCAGTGACTCTCCAGCACCCACCACCCCTTCCCTGCCTCCTTCTGGTGAGCCCTGATCCTGTCCCTGCGGTGCCTGGCCTGCCCCCCGTATGCCCCTCCGAGGGGATTGTCCCTGGTGTGTAGCAGTGCAGGCATGCGAAGGGTGACATCTGGCACTGTCACCCTGTTTGGACTAATATTATGGACTGGCCATTGGCCTTTGTTATATATTTTCTTTCACTTCTCTCACCCAAATGCTGAATAAAGCAACTTTATGTTCTCTAGTTGTTTTGCTTCTGATGTACATGTTGTTGATGATGCTAACCGTGCCCTTGCTGCAGTGATGCTGATTTTTGGTCTCATGAAAATGAAGTGTTACTGTGCAGGAACCCATGTGGTCCACGGGGAATGTGTCCTATCCTGTAGTGTATCCATGTCATCCTTTGCAGCATATGAGGGTGTCATGTTTCCAAGATTTGGCAATGGGAATTCCTAGGTTTTATTGGCAATATCACATCTGTGGCTTACAGCCCTGCACATCTGTTGTGCTTGCCATTGTACAATTAGTCTACTTCCCTGACTATGTGGCCATCTCCACTGGACATGCAAGTTTGGGCATCAATGGGGAAGGACTCATCTGTGTTATCAGTGCAACTTGCTATACATGTGTGTTGGATCTGTGCTGATGATTTCGGTGACACTCCCATGACCAGGCTGATATGACGGGAGCCTTCATTTGGTGCTAATTGTTGACTGTGTGACCAAGTGTTCTGTTGACATGATGGAGCCCTACTGAGGCAACGTATGGGCCAGCTTTCCTCACACAGGAGTGGGGTCCCCTCATGGCAGTGTGTAATTCTGTGACATTGCCTGAGCCCAAGGTGTGTGTTGTGTGAGCATGTCTGTGTGTGTTCACTTCCATGTTGCTGGGCATGCTGGGATCCCTAGTGATGTTCCTGTTTGTGATGCTTGCTGAGTTGACCTATGTTCCCCCAAAGTCTTCTCCCTGGGTTCTCTGGGATGTGGGTGCATGGCACATTACTGGTCATCAGGGTGTCACCCATAGGTGTGTTTGCTGTCAGGGCTGAGTTTGTGGGCAAACGCAGATGGGACACAGTCAGGATTCCCCTTGGCACTTGTTGTTTACACCTGTCATGTAATTTCCAGTTTGTGTTATCTTTCAGTGATTGTGACACGTTGTGTGTGTGACTGCTGCCACTCCTCAGGGTCAGGGCTGCAATGTTGGAAGTTGTCTATGTGTGTTCTTTGTGGGTGACCTTGGCTTCTTCATTGGTGTGTGACTGTGGCCGGGATCCCATTGGTTGGTGTGGTATTGCCGTCATGTCCATGTACAGCGTACTGTGCAGTGTGTCAGACATTCAGGAGTCTTGTTGACTGGCCATGTGAGATGAGTTTCTGCACCTTAGTTGCCACCACCACCCCTGGGATTGTCATGGGTGCATGTGCAATGTCACCAGTGCATGTGATCTTCACTGCTGCACATTGTTGGAGGTCGAGGTGTGTGGTGTTGAGTGTGTGCAGATGAGAGTTGTTGCCCGGCTATGCCCCTGCCTCCATGTTGGCCTTGGCTGACTGGCCGTGCTGATTGATTTGTGCTTGTGTAGGTGTGATGGTAGTTTGTTGCTCAGGTCACATGACTGTGGTTCACAGTGTGAACGACATCTAGCTTTGTCATCACAGTGGGATTCTCATGCAGCCCAGGGTCACCACATTGTGGGGACCCTGGGGGTAGTGCTGTGGTGTGTCTGTGTCTTGCTGTGTTAGTTGCTGTTCCTACATGCTTGTGTGACATGTGTGATTTGTGCTCCCTCTCATCTAACAATGCCTGATTGCCCACATAGGGATTTGGATCCATGAGTTACTTTTGTGTGGCAGTGTATGCGCATCTGTGTAATTGGTATTCAGGCCTCCTCATGTGTTGTGTGGTTGCCTGGGGACACTGGCACACCCCCTCACCTGTTGTGTTTGATGTGCAGTGTGGGGCTGCCTGTTTGTGTTTGTGCATCTGCACCACTGCCTTGGCATATCTTCGGTGTGCCATTGGCTGTATGTTGTTTAGTGGGTTCCCCTGCTGTCCCTGGGACTCCTAGGTCATCAGTCAGCACGATGATCATGGCTTGTGTGTCCCATTGCTGCCATGGTATGGTATCTGTTCACCTCACATCTACAGTCTCCACAGGATATCTCCATTTGTGTGCCCATTGGTGCAAATATGTGGGTCTGCATTATGATGGTCACTTCTGTCATTGTGTCATTGATGAATGTTGACAGTGTCAGCCCCCATGGGTGATGTTTGTCTGCACATGGCCAAAGGTATGTCTTCTTTGCACTGCACTGTTTGCCTCACCCAATCTATGTTGCTATGGGACACAACCACTACTTTGCCACTGATGTGTTTGTTGTTCTGTGACCAGGAATCATCCATGCAGTTTGGCAGTTGCAGCTTTTTCAATGTCAACACTTACCTTTTGATCACTGTGATGATGGGGGTTTAGACCCCATTGCCACAATGTTCAGAATGTGCTTCAGCTATGGACCCCACACTTACCTTTTGGTCACTGTGATGATGGGGGTTTAGACCCCATTGCCACAATGTTCAGAATATGCTTCAGCTATGGAGCCGACACTTGCCTTTTGGTCACTGTGATGATGGGGGTTTAGTCCCCATTGCCACAATGTTCAGAATGTGCTTCAGCTATGGACCCCACACTTACCTTTTGGTCACTGTGATGATGGGGGTTTAGTCCCCATTGCCACAATGTTCAGAATGTGCTTCAGCTATGGACCCCACACTTACCTTTTGGTCACTGTGATGATGGGGGTTTAGACCCCATTGCCACAATGTTCAGAATGTGCTTCAGCTATAGAGCCCACACTTGCCTTTTGGTCACTGTGATGATGGGGTTTAGTCCCCATTGCCACAATGTTCAAAATGTGCTTCAGCTATGGACCCCACACTTACCTTTTGGTCACTGTGATGATGGGGGCTTAGCCCCCATTGCCACAATGTTCAGAATGTGCTTCAGCTATGAACCCCACACTTAACTTTTGGTCACTGTGATGATGGGGGCTTGGACCCCATTGCCACAGTGGTCATGGTCTGCTTGCATTGTGGAGGCCACACACATTTATGTGTGACACATGTGATAGGGGGTCACATTGTATGTTCAATGTCATGTTCAGTGTTGTAGGCATTTGACACAGTCTACACACGCTTGTCATGGTGTTGGGAGGCTGTTTTTGTCTTACATTCCATATGTTGGAGTATGCTGGTTGTGTCATGCATTACCCATCCTATGAGTAGGGGTGGTGTGGGTGGTAGGCATCCAGCCCCCATGGGTAGGGGTGGTAGTAGTGGTAGGCATCCAGCCCCCATGGGTAGGGGTGGTGGTAGTGGTAGGCATCCAGCCCCCTGAGTAGGGGTGGTGGTAGTGGTAGGCATCCAGCCCCCCATGGGTAGGGGTGGTAGTAGTGGTAAGCATCCAGCACCCCATGGGTAGGGGTGGTAGTAGTGACAGGCATCCAGCCCCCATGGGTAGGGGTGGTAGTAGTGACAGGCATCCAGCCCCCCCTGAGTAGGGGTGGTGGTAGTGGTAGGCATCCAGCCCCCCATGTGTAGGGGTGGTGGTAGTGGTAGGCATCTAGCCCCCCATGGGTAGGGGTGGTAGTAGTGGTAGGCATCCAGCCCCCTGAGTAGGGGTGGTAGTAGTGGTAGGCATCCAGCCCCCATGGGAAGGGGTGGTAGTAGTGACAGGCATCCAGCCCCTGAGTACGGGTGGTGGTAGGCATCCAGCCCCCATGGGTAGGGGTGGTAGTAGTGGTAGGCATCCAGCCCCCATGGGTAGGGGTGGTAGTAGTGACAGGTATCCAGCCCCCTGAGTAGGGGTGGTAGTAGTGACAGGCATCCAGCCCCCATGGGTAGGGGTGGTAGTAGTGACAGGCAGCCAGCCCCCCTGAGTAGGGGTGGTGGTAGTGGTAGGGCATCCAGCCCCCCATGGGTAGGGGTGGTGGTAGTGGTAGGCATCCAGCCCCCTGAGTAGGGGTGGTGGTAGTGGTAGGCATCCAGCCCCCATGGGTAGGGGTGGTGGTAGTGTTAGGCATCCAGCCCCCATGGGTGGGGTGGTGGTAGTGGTAGGCATCCAGCCCCCATGGGTAGGGGTGGTAGTAGTGGTAGGCATCCAGCCCCCCCCCTGAGTAGGGGTGGTAGTAGTGACAGGCATCCAGCCCCCCATGGGTAGGGGTGGTAGTAGTGACAGGCATCCAGCCCCCCTGAGTAGGGGTGGTGGTAGTGGTAGGCATCCAGCCCCCATGGGTAGGGGTGGTGGTAGTGGTAGGCATCCAGCCCCCATGGGTAGGGGTGGTGGTAGTGGTAGGCATCCAGCCCCCCTGAGTAGGGGTGGTGGTAGTGGTAGGCATCCAGCCCCCCATGGGTAGGGGTGGTAGTAGTGACAGGTATCCAGCCCCCCCTGAGTAGGGGTGGTAGTAGTGACAGGCATCCAGCCCCCATGGGTAGGGGTGGTAGTAGTGACAGGCAGCCAGCCCCCCCTGAGTAGGGGTGGTGGTAGTGGTAGGCATCCAGCCACCCATGGGTAGGGGTGGTAGTAGTGGTAGGCATCCAGCCCCCCATGGGTAGGGGTGGTGGTAGTGGTAGGCATCCAGCCCCCCTGAGTAGGGGTGGTGGTAGTGGTAGGCATCCAGCCCCCCATGGGTATGGGTGGTGGTAGTGGTAGGCAGCCAGCCCCCCATGGGTGGGGTGGTGGTAGTGGTAGGCATCCAGCCCCCCATGGGTAGGGGTGGTAGTAGTGGTAGGCATCCAGCCCCCCCTGAGTAGGTGTGGTAGTAGTGACAGGCATCCAGCCCCCCATGGGTAGGGGTGGTAGTAGTGACAGGTATCCAGCCCCCCCTGAGTAGGGGTGGTGGTAGTGGTAGGCATCCAGCCCCCCATGGGTAGGGGTGGTGGTAGTGGTAGGCATCCAGCCCCCCATGGGTAGGGGTGGTGGTAATGGTAGGCATCCAGCCCCCTGAGTAGGGGGTGGTGGTAGTGGTAGGCATCCAGCCCCCCATGGGTAGGGGTGGTGGTAGTGGTAGGCATCCAGCCCCCTTGGGTGGGGTGGTGGTAGTGGTAGGCATCCAGCCCCCATGGGTAGGGGTGGTAGTAGTGGTAGGCATCCAGCCCCCCATGGGTAGGGGTGGTAGTAGTGACAGGCATCCAGCCCCCTGAGTAGGGGTGGTGGTAGGCATCCAGCCCCCATGGGTAGGGGTGGTAGTAGTGGTAGGCATCCAGCCCCCATGGGTAGGGGTGGTAGTAGTGACAGGTATCCAGCCCCCTGAGTAGGGGTGGTAGTAGTGACAGGCATCCAGCCCCCATGGGTAGGGGTGGTAGTAGTGACAGGCAGCCAGCCCCCTGAGTAGGGGTGGTGGTAGTGGTAGGCATCCAGCCCCCATGGGTAGGGGTGGTGGTAGTGGTAGGCATCCAGCCCCCATGGGTAGGGGTGGTGGTAGTGGTAGGCATCCAGCCCCTGAGTAGGGGTGGTGGTAGTGGTAGGCATCCAGCCCCCATGGGTAGGGGTGGTGGTAGTGGTAGGCATCCAGCCCCCCATGGGTGGGGTGGTGGTAGTGGTAGGCATCCAGCCCCCCATGGGTAGGGGTGGTAGTAGTGGTAGGCATCCAGCCCACCTGAGTAGGGGTGTTAGTAGTGACAGGCATCCAGCCCCCCATGGGTAGGGCTGGTAGTAGTGACAGGCATCCAGCCTCCCCTGAGTAGGGGTGGTGGTAGTGGTAGGCATCCAGCCCCCCATGGGTAGGGGTGGTGGTAGTGGTAGGCATCCAGCCCCCCATGGGTAGGGGTGGTGGTAGTGGTAGGCATCCAGCCCCCCCTGAGTAGGGGTGGTGGTAGTGGTAGGCATCCAGCCCCCCATGGGTAGGGGTGGTGGTAGTGGTAGGCATCCAGCCCCCCATGGGTGGGGTGGTGGTAGTGGTAGGCATCCAACCCCCCATGGGTAAGGGTGGTAGTAGTGGTAGGCATCCAGCCCCCCATGGGTAGGGGTGGTAGTAGTGACAGGCATCCAGCCCGCCATGGGTAGGGGTGGTAGTAGTGACAGGTATCCAGCCCCCCCTGAGTAGGAGTGGTAGTAGTGACAGGCATCCAGCCCCCCATGGGTAGGGGTGGTAGTAGTGACAGGCAGCCAGCCCCCCTGAGTAGGGGTGGTGGTAGTGGTAGGCAACCAGCCCCCCATGGGTAGGGATGGTGGTAGTGGTAGGCATCCAGCCCCCATGGGTAGGGGTGGTGGTAGTGGTAGGCATCCAGCTCCCCCTGAGTAGGGGTGGTGGTAGTGGTAGGCATCCAGCCCCCCATGGGTGGGGTGGTGGTAGTGGTAGGCATCCAGCCCCCCATGGGTAGGGGTGGTAGTAGTGGTAGGCATCCAGTCCCCCTGAGTAGGGGTGGTAGTAGTGACAGGCATCCAGCCCCCATTGGTAGGGGTGGTAGTAGTGACAGGCATCCAGCCCCCTGAGTAGGGGTGGTGGTAGTGGTAGGCATCCAGCCCCCCATGGGTAGGGGTGGTGGTAGTGGTAGGCATCCAACCCCCATGGGTAAGGGTGGTGGTAGTGGTAGGCATCCAGCCCCCATGGGTAGGGGTGGTGGTAGTGGTAGGCATCCAACCCCCATGGGTAAGGGTGGTGGTAGTGGTAGGCATCCAGCCCCCTGATTAGGGGTGGTGGTAGTGGTAGGCATCCAGCCCCCATGGGTAGGGGTGGTGGTAGTGGTAGGCATCCAGCCCCCCATGGGTGGGGTGGTGGTAGTGGTAGGCATCCAACCCCCCATGGGTAGGGGTGGTAGTAGTGGTAGGCATCCAGCCCCCCATGGGTAGGGGTGGTAGTAGTGACAGGCATCCAGCCCCCCATGGGTAGGGGTGGTAGTAGTGACAGGTATCCAGCCCCCCCTGAGTAGGGGTGGTAGTAGTGACAGACATCCAGCCCCCCATGGGTAGGGGTGGTAGTAGTGACAGGCAGCCAGCCCCCCCTGAGTAGGGGTGGTGGTAGTGGTAGGCAACCAGCCCCCCATGGGTAGGGGTGGTGGTATTGATAGGCATCCAGCCCCCCACGGGTAGGGGTGGTGGTAGTGGTAGGCATCCAGCCCCCCCTGAGTAGGGGTGGTGGTAGTGGTAGGCATCCAGCCCCCATGGGTGGGGTGGTGGTAGTGGTAGGCATCCAGCCCCCATGGGTAGGGGTGGTAGTAGTGGTAGGCATCCAGTCCCCCTGAGTAGGGGTGGTAGTAGTGACAGGCATCCAGCCCCCCATTGGTAGGGGTGGTAGTAGTGACAGGCATCCAGCCCCCTGAGTAGGGGTGGTGGTAGTGGTAGGCATCCAGCCCCCCATGGGTAGGGGTGGTGGTAGTGGTAGGCATCCAGCCCCCCATGGGTAGGGGTGGTGGTAGTGGTAGGCATCCAGCCCCCTGAGTAGGGGTGGTGGTAGTGGTAGGCATCCAGCCCCCATGGGTAGGGGTGGTGGTAGTGGTAGGCATCCAGCCCCCTTGGGTGGGGTGGTGGTAGTGGTAGGCATCCAGCCCCCATGGGTAGGGGTGGTAGTAGTGGTAGGCATCCAGCCCCCCATGGGTAGGGGTGGTAGTAGTGACAGGCATCCAGCCCCCCCTGAGTAGGGGTGGTGGTAGGCATCCAGCCCCCCATGGGTAGGGGTGGTAGTAGTGGTAGGCATCCAGCCCCCCATGGGTAGGGGTGGTAGTAGTGACAGGTATCCAGCCCCCCCTGAGTAGGGGTGGTAGTAGTGACAGGCATCCAGCCCCCATGGGTAGGGGTGGTAGTAGTGACAGGCAGCCAGCCCCCTGAGTAGGGGGTGGTGGTAGTGGTAGGCATCCAGCCCCCATGGGTAGGGGTGGTGGTAGTGGTAGGCATCCAGCCCCCATGGGTAGGGGTGGTGGTAGTGGTAGGCATCCAGCCCCCTGAGTAGGGGTGGTGGTAGTGGTAGGCATCCAGCCCCCCATGGGTAGGGGTGGTGGTAGTGGTAGGGCATCCAGCCCCCATGGGTGGGGTGGTGGTAGTGGTAGGCATCCAGCCCCCATGGGTAGGGGTGGTAGTAGTGGTAGGCATCCAGCCCACCTGAGTAGGGGTGTTAGTAGTGACAGGCATCCAGCCCCCCATGGGTAGGGGCTGGTAGTAGTGACAGGCATCCAGCCTCCCCTGAGTAGGGGTGGTGGTAGTGGTAGGCATCCAGCCCCCATGGGTAGGGGTGGTGGTAGTGGTAGGCATCCAGCCCCCCATGGGTAGGGGTGGTGGTAGTGGTAGGCATCCAGCCCCCTGAGTAGGGGTGGTGGTAGTGGTAGGCATCCAGCCCCCATGGGTAGGGGTGGTGGTAGTGGTAGGCATCCAGCCCCCATGGGTGGGGTGGTGGTAGTGGTAGGCATCCAACCCCCATGGGTAAGGGTGGTAGTAGTGGTAGGCATCCAGCCCCCATGGGTAGGGGTGGTAGTAGTGACAGGCATCCAGCCCGCCATGGGTAGGGGTGGTAGTAGTGACAGGTATCCAGCCCCCTGAGTAGGAGTGGTAGTAGTGACAGGCATCCAGCCCCCATGGGTAGGGGTGGTAGTAGTGACAGGCAGCCAGCCCCCTGAGTAGGGGTGGTGGTAGTGGTAGGCAACCAGCCCCCCATGGGTAGGGATGGTGGTAGTGGTAGGCATCCAGCCCCCATGGGTAGGGGTGGTGGTAGTGGTAGGCATCCAGCTCCCCCTGAGTAGGGGTGGTGGTAGTGGTAGGCATCCAGCCCCCCATGGGTGGGGTGGTGGTAGTGGTAGGCATCCAGCCCCCCATGGGTAGGGGTGGTAGTAGTGGTAGGCATCCAGTCCCCCTGAGTAGGGGTGGTAGTAGTGACAGGCATCCAGCCCCCATTGGTAGGGGTGGTAGTAGTGACAGGCATCCAGCCCCCCTGAGTAGGGGTGGTGGTAGTGGTAGGCATCCAGCCCCCCATGGGTAGGGGTGGTGGTAGTGGTAGGCATCCAACCCCCCATGGGTAAGGGTGGTGGTAGTGGTAGGCATCCAGCCCCCATGGGTAGGGGTGGTGGTAGTGGTAGGCATCCAACCCCCATGGGTAAGGGTGGTGGTAGTGGTAGGCATCCAGCCCCCTGAGTAGGGGTGGTGGTAGTGGTAGGCATCCAGCCCCCATGGGTAGGGGTGGTGGTAGTGGTAGGCATCCAGCCCCCATGGGTGGGGTGGTGGTAGTGGTAGGCATCCAACCCCCCATGGGTAGGGGTGGTAGTAGTGGTAGGCATCCAGCCCCCATGGGTAGGGGTGGTAGTAGTGACAGGCATCCAGCCCCCCATGGGTAGGGGTGGTAGTAGTGACAGGTATCCAGCCCCCCTGAGTAGGGGTGGTAGTAGTGACAGACATCCAGCCCCCATGGGTAGGGGTGGTAGTAGTGACAGGCAGCCAGCCCCCCTGAGTAGGGGTGGTGGTAGTGGTGAGGCAACCAGCCCCCATGGGTAGGGGTGGTGGTATTGATAGGCATCCAGCCCCCACGGGTAGGGGTGGTGGTAGTGGTGAGCATCCAGCCCCCTGAGTAGGGGTGGTGGTAGTGGTAGGCATCCAGCCCCCCATGGGTGGGGTGGTGGTAGTGGTAGGCATCCAGCCCCCCATGGGTAGGGGTGGTAGTAGTGGTAGGCATCCAGTCCCCCCTGAGTAGGGGTGGTAGTAGTGACAGGCATCCAGCCCCCCATTGGTAGGGGTGGTAGTAGTGACAGGCATCCAGCCCCCCTGAGTAGGGGTGGTGGTAGTGGTAGGCATCCAGCCCCCATGGGTAGGGGTGGTGGTAGTGGTAGGCATCCAACCCCCATGGGTAGGGGTGGTGGTAGTGGTAGGCATCCAGCCCCCCTGAGTAGGGGTGGTGGTAGTGGTAGGCATCCAGCCCCCCATGGGTAGGGGGTGGTGGTAGTGGTAGGCATCCAGCCCCCATGGGTGGGGTGGTGGTAGTGGTAGGCATCCAACCCCCATGGGTAGGGGTGGTAGTAGTGGTAGGCATCCAGCCCCCCATGGGTAGGGGTGGTAGTAGTGACAGGCATCCAGCCCCCCCTGAGTAGGGGTGGTGGTAGTGGTAGGCATCCAGCCCCCCATGGGTAGGGGTGGTGGTAGTGGTAGGCATCCAGCCCCCCATGGGTAGGGGTGGTGGTAGGCATCCAGCCCCCCCTGAGTAGGGGTGGTGGTAGTGGTAGGCATCCAGCCCCCCATGGGTAGGGGTGGTGGTAGTGGTAGGGATCCAGCCCCCCATGGGTGGGGGTGGTGGTAGTGGTAGGCATCCAGCCCCCCATGAGTAGGGGTGGTGGTAGTGGTAGGCATCCAGCCCCCCCCTGAGTAGGGGTGGTGGTAGTGGTATGCATCCAGCCCCCCATGGGTAGGGGTGGTAGTAGTGGTAGGCATCCAGCCCCCCATGGGTAGGGGTGGTGGTAGTGGTAGGCATCCAGCCCCCCATGGGTAGGGGTGGTAGTAGTGGTAGGCATCCAGGCCCCCCTGAGTAGGGGTGGTGGTAGTGGTAGGCATCCAGCCCCCCATGGGTAGGGGTGGTAGTAGTGGTAGCCATCCAGCCCCCCCTGAGTAGGGGTGGTGGTAGTGGTAGGCATCCAGCCCATCCTGAGTAGGGGTGGTACTAGTGGTAGGCATCTAGCCCCCCCTGAGTAGGGGTGGTGGCAGTGGTAGGCATCCAGCCCCCCATGGGTAGGGGTGGTAGTAGTGGTAGGCATCCAGCCCCCCATGGGTAGAGGTGATGTTAGTGGTTGGCATCCAGGCCCCTATGTGTGTATATGGCATTGGTGATAGCCATCCCGCCCCTATGGTGCTGCTGTTGCTGGTGTAAGTAATTTCTGCATCCCTATGTGTGTGTGTTGTATGTCGGGTACGTGTGGTTTGTTTGTGTGGTGGGTGTCTGACTTACCTTCTGCGCCGTACACGTCCGTACCAGTTCCGGTAATAGATGTAGAGTATTGGTAGGATCTGCGCGATTGGATTCATGGTTGGTTCGTCTCGTTCGTCTTTGTCGTTGCTTCGACTCGTACTCGTGGCTGGCGTGTTCATCTCGTAGCCGTGGATCTTCTTGTGGCGCGAATCGGAGCTTATGCGCGCCTCTCCCGGATGCTTTGACGTGCCGTGCGTAGCGACGGGTTCGGCGCGTACGGAGTGCGCATCGTACTAGTCCGGCCGGACGGGGCTGCATTTTGGCTTCCGTGCGACTCGATTCTGCGTTTCCGGATCAGGCTCGGTCGGAGAACAGGAGCTGGATTGGGTGAGTGCGACTGGGTCGGGATCTGGGCAGTTATGCGCATCGTACTTGCTCGTTCGGACGTATGAACGAATCGGTCGGGAAACACGCATTCGCCTGGTTTTTTTCCCGGGCGAATAGTGTTAGGTGCGCCTCCGACCGGGATCAGAATCGACCCCTATATTTTTGCAAACGATATTAATGACTTCGATATTTTAGAAAATGATATTTCTTACCTTAAACTCGATATTCTTGACCACGATATTCTTGCAGTCGATATTTATGTATCTCGATATTTTGCACTCAATATTAGTGCAAGTCGACATTTCCAACTCGATATTCTGACTCTTTACCCTCAACAATATTACTACAACATTGATTTTTTTAAATTGAAACACAAGATCTATGTATTCTATCGATCGCTCAAATCACAGGATATGACAATATTTGGATTTGTACTGGGGTTCTCTCAAATTTAATAATCAGTGTGACATTTAGTCAAAACATACTGTACATATATTCATACAAGAAAAATATTTTTTTTAAAACATTTCATGTTTATACAGTTATTTTTTCAAGGTCCAGTTCTTGTTGCTGGAAGAACAGAATAGCACAGTGAAATAGAGACATGACAGCCGACACGTGTTTCGTTACATTCGTAACTTCTTCAAGGCTTAGCTACGTAAGGGGGGCGATCCTGAAATGTTCATAGAGAATCCACCAATGTCGTGTCGTCTTTATAACGAAAAAGAGTAGCCAAGAAATAAGTCCTTATATGTGCTGTTTGAAATCTGTTGATGTCTTTCAAACGTCGTGGAAGAGCCACAGGGAGAAACTATTTCAGCAGTTCACGTGGTCTAGACTTCTCAAGCATTAAAGTGCTAGTCAGAGAAAGCGTAGGATATGGGCATGAACTCATCACAATTCATGAGTCGATTCTCCAAATAGGTAGTCCTCCATTCCGAATCTGTGCAAGGTTGTCGTCAAAATACGTTGTATGCCTGTAAGTTGCGTGATTTAAAAAGTAGAGGTACACGCAATGTGCAACTGAAGGGCAGTGATACGTCCTTTTATAAGTCTATTGTTTGTGAACTCTGGGCTGAAGTATGCCCCCGTAACTATTCAGATAAGTCCGCTGTCTCGTGGCATACTGGTCCAGTACAATAGACTTATAAAAGGACGTATCACTGCCCTTCAGTTGCACATTGCGTGTACCTCTACTTTTTTCATCATGGAAACCACTGGAGTCTATGGTTTTTACTAATTCAGGGGGTACCTGTAGGTACTAGCTCCCCTGGACATTGAAAAGCACTCAATGATGGCCGTCATTTCATTGGTTATCACACTAAGATGGCTAAGGCTGATTGTTTAATGTTGGACCCTGCCCTGCCTGTAGTGGCATAGTGAAAAAAACAATGGAATGGAATGTGTCCAGAGTAATTGCTAGATACTGAAAATAATACCAGCGGCTAAGATTAATTCAATCATTCCTCCCATTTTTCTGTGTAACATCCCAGTCGTGGGTCCTGTAGCTCACTGTACCTAAGATTTATGTTGCACTTCACTGATGAGGCACAATAAGGATGAAATCAGTGTGAGGTTTCTTGTGTTCCCATTCAGATGGGATGTAGCATTGCAGTTAGGGCACCAATGTTCCTTTTAGAGCATGGCCAAGGCAGATTTGTATCAGGTTGATCCATGTCTGTAATGGCACAGTAAACAAAAGATGATGGACTGGAATGTGACTCACTGGCTGACGTTTTTGGTTTTTCTCAGTGCAGCATCCTAAGTGCAACAGGTATCCTAAGACCTGGTATACAGTGCCTAGGACTCAAACTGCGCTTCACTGACTAACCCAATAAAAGCTGAAAATGGTCTAGGGCTGCTTGTCTTTCTATTCAAAAAGGGTGTGGCCTGGTAGCTCGGCCTGGACTGTTCCTATTAGAGCAGGGACATGGCTAGTTTGTATAAAGGTTGGGCCCTACGTTTAGTGGCACAGTGAATGACAAAACGATGGACTGGAATGTGGCCCAGAGTAATTACCTTCATTAATATGTTTTCTGTGCAATGTACACACCTACCCTTCCTTTAAAAATGTTGCAGGGGGTTTTGGCTGTCTTCTGTGCTTGTGAGTTTGCATTGGAGATGCCTGACCCATTTCAAAAAGGTTATCACACAATGGTATTACAGAGGGGACAGCAGATGCTTGAGCGTCCTCTTCAGTAATACTGATGGTGGTGGTGCACATGTAGTGCCAGCAGTATCCCCAGAGGGTGTTTTCTCATTTGCATGGGGGCATGGCCCCATGCAAATGAGGGAATCTCTTTGCCTCTGCACCCGTGTCATATTATAGACACAGGCCCAGAAGCAAACAAGCCCTTTCCATCCGCACTCATAGTGAGCTACAGAAAAGTGGTGCACTGTCAGTCTGCCTTCTGAAGGCAACCCGCTAGAGGGGTGCACAAGGGATCCCTTAGACTGCCCGACATCCCCCTGCAGGCGAGTGCAGTCACTCACTGCACCTGTGAGCAGGGCAATCTCTCTCCCTTCTTTAAAGATCAGATGGTTTGTCTCCTGCACTGAGAAACACATAGTGGCTTTGAAGCAGTCGCTCCGTATTACTCTGAATACAATGCCCCCAGGGCAGTGCACGTTTGCGACTTCCCTGAGGGCAGCACATTCTTTGTAATAGGGGGCACTGGCTCTGTTTGGCCCCAGTGCACCTGTTGAAATGAAATGAAATGAAAAGACCATTTATTGAGCGCGGTAGCTACCCTCAGGCGTCCTAGCGCTACGGACAATGCATACAAAAAGACAATTGAAGTTATTCAGTTTTTATTGAAGAGCAGAGTTTTTAGGTGTTTACGGAACAGAAGTAAATTGGGTTCTGATCGCATATAAAAGGGGAGGGAGTTCCAGAGTTTAGCTGAGTTATAGGAAAAAGACCGACCCCCACATCTGACTCTCTTGATCCTAGGAACTGTCGTGAGGAGAGAGGAAGCTGATCTAAGCTGTCTATTTGGATGGTAAGGGGTGATCAGTGAATGATTAATGACAGCACCTGTTCTCCAGAAAGCTCGGTGAACAATGCACAGAGTTTTAAATTCGATTCTTTCCCTGACTGGGAGCCAATGAAGGCTCTTCAGTCCGGGTTTGGCTGAAAGTCGACGAGGAATCTGAAGCAGAGTTCGAGCAGCGCAATTCTGAATTATCTGGAGCTTGCGTAAGGTAGCTTGGGGGGCCCCTAAATAGAGGGCATTCCCGAAGTCCAGACGAGACAAAATGAGTCCCTGGACCATAATCTGTCTCGCTTGAGAAGGCAGCAAGGGGAGAATCTTCCGCAGAAGCCTGAGTAGACCAAAACAGGTGGCTGATAATTTAGCTGCTTGACAATTAAAGTCAAGGGACTTATCCAACCAGATTCCCAGGCTCTTTATCGTATCCTTTGGCGTGGGAGCAGGGCCAAGGCAGGAGGGCCACAATGAGTTGGTCGTAAGTTTAGGGGGGTTACCTAAAAGCATCAGCTCAGTTTTGTCTCCATTCAGTTTAAGACATGACAATGTCATCCATTTGGTCACTTCCTCTAAGCAATCCCTCAGGCTGTTATTCGCGGTGTGTATCTGATTGAGAGCCACCACTAGCTGAGTGTCGTCAGCATAGGTAATGATTTTTATTCCGAACGGACGGACTATCTCAGCCAGTGGGCTCATGTATATGTTAAATAGCGTAGGGCTTAAGGAAGAGCCCTGTGGTACACCGCAGCCAAGATGTTTGCTAGGGGAAGTGACGTCACCCTCAAAGACCTGAAAGGAGCGGTCTGAAAGAAAAGATTCAAACCAGGCGATTGCTTTTCCTGAGACTCCTAAACCGGTGAGACGATGAAGTAAGATGTTGTGGTTTACAGTGTCGAAGGCTGCGCTTAGGTCAAGGAGGATAATTGCTGCAGATCCTCCCTGATCCAGAATCTTCCTGGCCTCCTCCGTCACTGCAACCAGAGCGGTTTCGATCCCATGCATGGGACGGAATCCCGTCTGGGAGGGTCGGGCAGATGATTAGTCTCGAGGAACTCTGCCAACACCATGTTGGCATATTTTTCCAAGATCTTGCTCAACCAGGGCAACAAGGAGATTGGTCGATAGTTGCCAGGGTCATCTTGGTCTAAATTAGGTTTTTTAAGAAGGGCTTTAACCATAGCCCATTTCCAGGGAAGCGGGACGGTGCCTGAGGACAGGGAGGCATTAAGCAGGTCAAGTATAGTGGGGAGGACGTTGTCAATGACTGACAACAAAGTGCGCGGGGGTGCCGGGTCGTTGGGGGAGCCAGATTTGACCTGATGCATAATAGTTTTTAACTTGATAGGATTAAGTGGGGGAAGAATTCTAGTGTGGCCAGCGGCTGGGTCCCTGATTCAAGTGATTTAGTGAGTGGAGGGTCAATCTGAACAGGGGAAAAGGAAGTGTAAATGGTTTGTATTTTTTGAGAGAAGAACTCTGCCAGGTTATTGCAGCGAATTTGTGCATTGATAGGATTTGGGGATTTTTCAGGGAGCTTAAGGAGGGTTTTCGCAATGCGATATATTTCTTTAGGCCTAGAAGCGGCTGCATTAATTTTTCTTCGAAGAAGATCGATTGTGCAGTTTTAATTTCATTTTTATAAATCTTTATCGCTTCTCTATATGCAGTTTTGCTGGGAGGGGAGTAGTCTAGTCGCCATTTCCTTTCTAATCTTTTACATTGGCGTTTCATTTCCCGTAATCCAGGGGAATACCAGGGGCAGTCTTTGTATTACGCTTAAGCTCAATGCGTTTCATGGGAAGTGCAGAGTCTAGTGATTCAGAGATCCATCTGTTATAATCCTCATTGGCTAAAATGGGATCAGGGTTATTGGGTGGTCTGGAGGTTTCAAGAGCTACCAGCCAATCCTCTAGGGGAAGTTTTGACCAGTTTCTTTCCCTACGTGTGACTGTATTGAAAGAATAGTGGGGGTCAGGGGTGACCCAGGAGAGGGAGATCAGGAAGTGGGTACGACGTGGCACAAACAGGGACAGTGAACCCTTTCCCAAATACGGCCCCTGGCATCATTTGAATGGGACGCTTCAGTTGTGTCTATCTAGGGAGAGAAACTGCCTTCATCTCAACTCCACCACTGCAAGCTATCCGGGTCAACTGCTAATGTGCCATGCGCTAGCCAAGAACACTAAAATGATGGGGTTATGTTGAACACCAGTGGCTGAGTTTAATTCACTCACCATAGGGAAAATGTATACTCCTGGAGAAACATGGGTGCCACTACATGGTGCTGTGATTGGCACACACACATAAGCCATAACAATGCTGTTCCAAAGTATCATAGATTCAGCACTTGAGTTTAGGGCACATTATCCTGAGATATGTCTCACACTTTTATAACCAGCTGTCTTGTTTCCAAAGCAGCCTAGATGGTATACCCAGACCGGAATCTTTGCTGTCCTGATCTAGCTTCATTTACTACATCTTTTCAGAACTTTCCTCTTTCCATGCTGTTCCTTTATTGTCTGTTATTTGATTGCCCATTCTCCTCTGTTTTCCCACCATTTCTTTTCTCACATCTAAAACTGCGAAATTCAGTCTAGCTTCCCAGATCCTATGTCGACCAGGGATGCGATGTTGGTCTGTCCCTGCTATAATGATATTATCCCCAGGGTGGACTACTTCCATACAAAAAGGATGAGGTCTAGGATCGTATTTGTTTAGGAGAGAAGGGAAAAATATCCCCCTCACCTCCATCCACTGGTTGCTATTAGTTTAATTCATATTCATATTCATGCCATTGTTTGAATGCAACTTCTTTCATAATGTATGAAGTTTTTTTCTCTTCAACACCATTCAGAAATGTAATTGTAACTGTAGTTATATGAGTCTACATGGTGATGGGCATACTGATTGTGTTGCCTTGCATTTGTACATCTTGTGTGATCATATGTGCAGAATTCCCAAGTGAGCCTGTTCTTTGAGATTGAATTTATTGTCTGTTATATTACCCAATTAAGGGTCATCATCTGTCCTGAAATGCCATAGTTTCGGCACTCGTGTGCTCACAAACATTTACATAGAAGGAACATGTTTAAGTGGTGGGGAAACAGTATGACTTTGCCTTGCTTGGGTTTAGCTAGGTGAGTTCTTATTGATAATTTGCAGCTGGGTCTGAGAGACTGTATTATGTCTAGAAATTGGCTAGTTGAAGTTTGCCATTTCTTCATCAGCTGCAGTGCCCTGGATAGTACACATGCCTGGCACCATGTCTACCTCTTGCATGTTCCCACCTTCTTCCAGGGGGTGGGCACTGGCCGCTTTCCTCTTACTGAACTGGCATTTAGACCCGAGGCAGGTGGTGGAAGAACCCAGGGACCATGATCAGTGCCATGGCCAAGTCTGAATGGACTCCAACACAACAACAGCTTCTGTGACACCGTTCGTCAACCACATCATTCTCATCGCCTCCTGCTGTACTCTCTCCGTACTCCATCCTTCCTTGCACTGCTGCTCTGCCTTTGGGCTCAGGTTCCAAATTCTGTGTAGCCACTATCAATTGTCAATTGTTAATAGTGGCTGCTGGTCTAATGGGGCATCTGGGCTCCACCCAACTAAGGTGGAGGAACAGGGTCTACGTTTCTCTGTCCGTTCCCTGCTATCTTCATATGGTTAAAACAGAACTTCAGCTAGCCACACTGAGGCAAACAGGAACTGAGAGTCATAATGAGCAAACAGCATCTTTTAAATACTATGGATGTGCAAGTTCAGCTAATAGTCTGTAGGACCGGAGGAGAAATTCAAAGTGGAAGCATAGTGAAGCATCGCAAGAGATGTATTATAGAACAAGTTCTTAATTTTCTTTTAGGGGCTGGTGAGTGTGTGTTTGAGGGTGTCTGCATCTGTGTTATGCCTTTGTGTGTGTGCACCTCAGGCGTGGCACAGTGTGAAAATCACACACAGTCTACATGACTCTACTTGCCCACAAGACTTCTTCTAGCTGCAGCTCTATGGTGTGTCACTGTATAAACGCTGTATGAAAATGCCCCTTTTTGTGGGTCACCCCCACCTTTTGCCAGATTTTACTGCTGCATTTTAGATTGTGCAGACTGTGACGTTGCTGTCCAGTGCCCAGTGCATGTGCTCTGACCCATAAAACATGTTGAACTTGGCTATTTTCCTAATTGGCACATTTAACTTTCCTATACGTTCCTAGCATATTGTACAAAGTGGACCCCTGTAAGTTAAATGAACCTAGCGAACTGCAGCAAACGTGGCACCACTAGAGTGACAGTGCAAAACATGACTACAGGCCTACCACAGTAGCCTCTCTGTGTTGTTTTAAAAATGCAAATTCGACCTGCCAATACGACCCCTCTTGACAGGTCTACACTTTCCTTTTAAATAGTAATAAGTCACACCTAAGTAGGCCTTAAATGCCCATAAGGCAGGATGCATGGTATATAAAAGTAGGACATGTAAACGTTAAGGGGCTAATTATCATGTCGGGTGGACTTACGTCCGCCCAACACCGCGATTACAATTCGACCGCACATGGTGAGGTCGGATACTCCCATTTGTCTATGGGAGCTTGTGCTACGGCCGTAAACTGGCATAGCACAAGCTCCCACAGATAAATGGGAGAATCTGTTGACCCCTGCACCTCAAGGTGCCTGCCACAGGGTTCAGGGATTAACAGGGGGGCACTATAGGTGCCCCCTCGGCCCCCAACCAGAGGCCACAGAATGAAGAGGGCCCTGCTGGGGGCCCCCAATGTCGCTTTCCGACAGGCTTTCCATGTTGAAAAGCCCGACATGGAAAGCCTGTCGGAAACCGTCATCGTAATCCCTATGGCAGAAACAACATCCATAGGGATTACGTGCCGGTCTCCGACTGGCTCCTTGAGCCCGTCGGAATCCAGCCGGAATGACCAACCGGTTTCAGTTTCAAGCTTAATGAGCACCTAAATGTTAAACATGTCCTTACAGTAGCAAGGTCCGAAAAACGGTTTTCACTGTAGCAGGGTTAGCCCTTCCATAGGAAAGCATTGTGATACAATATTACAATTAATAATGTTATCTCTGCTAAGGGAACAGCTACAAAGTTCATTCTTGAGATTTTTTTAATATTTATTACAAGCCAAGTCAGATTTCTACTAAATATTTTACATATGGTACTTTTAAAATGTTACCTTTTACCTGCCTAAGGCATCTAGAAGCCTATTTGGATGAGCTTCCAACTGTCACCCAGGAGTAGAATAGCCACTTTGATGAGGAGTGAGCTTGCTCCCAGAGCTAAGACAAAGGCCTTGTGTGTGGGGAGGTGTACTGTTCCTCTGATAGGATGACCATATGGGCAGTGCCCAGGGGCTTATTTAACTTCAAAGAGGTCTACCCTGTCACAGGTAGATGTGGCTAACACCTGGGCCTGCCCCCTTGTTAGTCCTTCTAGTCAGTCAGGCACAAATCCCAGTTTAGGAGGAGATACCCCCAGAACCGGTTTTGAGTGACCACAAAGGAGAGGTTGCTCATTTCCCAGGCCACACCACTGGGCTGGGCACAGGAGCTCTGCACAGAGGACAAAAGGTTCTGCCATGTTGGATTAACATAGGAGTCATTGTGAGATTATTTGCAGTAGGGCACACAGGAACTGCTGCAAAAGTAGGGTAATGTTACCCTGGGAACTTTTTCCCTATTGGTTATGGAGGGGCCAGGAGTCACCCCCCACCAAGTGCTAGGCTTAAATGAGGCACCCCTCTACACTCTCTTCAGAACACTACTGGGCCTGTGGAAAATAGAAGAAGGCCTGCACCTGCTGTTGAGACCTGTGAGGAGACCTGAAAAGGCTGGAACCACTCCCACTTGTACAGAGGAAAAATGTTCTCTCCTAACATCCTGAGAAACTTGGGATTTAGAAGCTTTTTGGCCCCAGAGACATCTGGAGAACCTGGATAAATCCACCAAGTCAATCGACGAAGGTGCGTTGCCACTGGCCAAAGATTTACATTGTTCCCACTCTGAGCTGGCAGCAGCAGCAAATCTGCTTCAACAGGACGTCGCAGAGAAGCAATCTGGCCTCATGGAGTCCTGTTTGATTCAAGCTTTCAGTCTTGCCCCGCTTCATGAATCTGAGCTCCAAAAAAGTTATTAAGTCCAAAGGTAGAAATCTTCACTAGGCACAAGTGCCAAAAGTCTCCGGCCAGCAAAGGATCTTCCTTGGACACAAATTTTGAATTTTTCACGCTTGGAACTTTCCCGCCAATAGTCATCAGCTTCACAGGGACCTCATCCGACGACTATCCAACCGCATGGAGCCCTTCTTGGCCATATCCTGCTGCTTTGCCAAACTGAGGACTTTGGGTTTCCATTTCACAGACTAAGTCAAAAGGTAAAACTTCTGACTCAGACAAATATGGATTCTGTATCTGGTTCGTGTTCCATCGTGGTCAGCCTTAAATCGCACCTAGGTACTGGTCAAGTTTAACCAGATGACCATGGTTGACGCTTAACGCTTTTTGCTGATATTTTCATTTAAAAAATAAGAAATTCATATCTCTGGTCCCCCTTATTGGATTTTTGATGTTTTGGTGTTATTCTGTTCATTCAATTATTCTCTATTTTTATAAATTGTTGTGGGATTTTTATTGTGTTGTGTTTTTGACTTTTTGACTGTGTGGTATTTCAATATGCTTTACACATTTTCTTAAGTTAAGCCTGCCTGCTCTGCCATAGTTACCTTGGGTTGAGTTTAGGTTTAAATTACTAAACCTTTACTGGACCTCACAACAATATGCCATTATTACTTGTGATAGACTTCCATCGACCCAAATAACATTTTCTCACAAAATCCACACCCAATCTGGACATCTTTTGTATGTCTTCGAGACATCTGAAAGGAAGCACCAGAATATCTTCGGTTCCTCCTCTTCAGATTCCAAACTGGCTTATCCCAGCACTTCACTCACATTCTTGTAACTCTTCATCTGGCTCTCCATTCGCTAGGAATCATCAGGTCCAAAGTTTCAGTTCCAACACCAGCTTGCCACTTCTTTCTTCAGGACCTGCTGGAAGATCAAATTCCAGTTACGTTTATTTAGTCTTTTAGGGATTCAGTTTGTCTACTTTGTGTGCATTTCCCAGTATCGCACCCGGAGATTCTGTTTGGGACTAATGCATCAACAGCTGTCATTTACTTAGTGTTACAGCTCTATGAACTTGGCTTTGGGGCGCAGCCTTCAAGGCTCACCGAGTTAGATGCAGATTTCCGTGTATATAGGTGTTATAAACACTTCATTTAATTATTAGTGTTTTTAAACCTCCAGCGCTCTCAGTTTTTGTCTCAATACACAAAACAATGCATAAAGGCAAAGAGAATGACAGAATCTTCCATCATGAGTGTCTACTAGTATACATGAGCGTTTCTGTAGCTACAGACTGCAAAGAAGAATGTTGAGGGTAATAAGACTTTGTTGGAGAGGAGTCTGGAAAGGATGGTGAGTACCTCAACTAGCAAAATGGAATATATGAAGGCAGAGGTGGTTGGACTGCACCAGGAAAACAAAGACATTGCAGAGTACAATGAGCACTGCAGTTAGAAGCAGCGGCAGCTCCTCCATTATGGCGAGGAGCGTCGCCCCGCCTGCTGCGAGTGCACCAGGCACACACATTAAAAAAATGGTAATAAATACCATTTTATTAATGTGTCCAAGGCTCGCGCAGTTACAGCGTGATGACAGGGGGCGGGCTGATCAGTGAAATTGCACTAGTAATGCAGCCCCCTACCCGTGCGCAGGTCAGATTGGCCGGCTGCCTACAGCCGACCAATCTGATCTGCGCACTTCAGAGCCTGCAATCCCAAGGCTGAGAAACAGCCGAGGTAATTGCAGCCGCAGGTCCCCAGCCTCAAAATGAGCACTGGGTTAGCCGGCTCCAGCCAATCCTTGAGCTGCAGTGCAGCTCCAGGATTAGCTGGTTTAGCATTGTACTAGGCCAGAAGTCCTTCCTTCCCCCCGGCCGCCGAGTCAGCCGAGGAGAGCGCCAGGAGGAAGGAGACCGCATCCAGAGCCTACGGCAGCGAGGTCATGGAAAAGAGCGCCGGGCGGCAGATAAGTTCTTTGTATTTTTTTTTTTTAAGTATATTGTTGTCTGATTTCCCCCCTTCAACCCACCTCCCCGTCGTACCACCCCACCTCCCCACCCCTCCACTCCGCCACCACACCAGCTGCTACTGGTTAGAAGCAAAAGCAGAACACCTGGAAAATCAGGACCAAATGTCTAATTTGAGGATTACAGGACTCCTTACCACATTCCCCTGCTTTATGGGCTTCTGGAGTGGTGGCCTTCCGAAGTGAAGTCAGAAGAAGAATTACATGCTACCACGTAACGCAAGATGTTTCAGATTCCCATTTGGGGTCTGAGAGGTGCCTCCATGAATGGCAGGGCAATAATAGGAGTGTCTGGCTATGTAAAGGGGAAACAGGCACTAGACTGCTCTGCTCATTAATGCCACTATGTACAGGGGAGACAGAACTCTAGTCTTTCCAACCTGAATACACAGACCCCATTGAGAGTGTTTGACTTACATTGCCTGTGGAAGGAGTTTCTGCACCTAACTCGACTTAGTGTGGTGAACGGCCAACAACTTCAATTGTATCCAATTAAACGCCACCCTGTTCTTCGTGGGTTGTCTGTAGGTGGGTGGTGGTCAGGGGATAGATGGTAAGTCTTAGATATTTTGATTAAGAAGGAACAGAGAACTGATCAATTGAGTTATGTGGGTTTCATGACTTCTGAGCCTTATAATGGTTATCTTTTTGCCTCTCCTGCCTCCTCATTGCTCATTGACTGCGCCATCACCCCCTGAGTGACACAGATGGGGCAGTGATTTCTTCGTTGAGAAAAGTGTTTGAACATAAATTGCATGATTAAGTATGTATGGGGTATTTGTATAGCACAAACCTAGCCAAGAAATTAACCAACAGCGGAGTGCTGTGCAGGGTCAAAGGCAAGCATGCAGTCAACAAGTGTTATGAGAGTTAGCTAATTGTCGGATTTTCACTGGATTGCGAGATAGTGTTCTTCAAAATGGTGGATCATCAAATCTTTCCTAAATTGGAGCAATTGGACTAGAAAGACGGCTACTGAAGCATGTTCTTATTCTTTGATTTGATATTTTCCCGAAACAGGTCGGCATGTATCTGTGAATTATAGTTTCAATAAAAAAGTTATATTAAAAAAGATAATAGCACACGGAGGGTTGAGGGCCAAAGGTGCATTTGTTAAAAATGAAAAACTGTTATTTTTGTGCAATGTTCTTTTATCGTTCAAGTGTAAAGCAACTAAGACAATGTGAAAATCTTGTATTTAATAGCAAAACGTGTATTTTCATAAACTGACAAGAAGATTGCCTTTCCAAAATATGTTTAAAACGGATATTTAAACTATAATTCTTGCTCATTTCCTTAGATCTATTGTTCTATTATTTGCTTGATCCACTTGTTATTTTTTCATGACACATGTGGTAGCATTTCATCTTTTAATTTGATAAATAAAGGTTTTATGACATTATCACAACTGCTGTCTGAGACCTTAGCTTGTATGGTTGCTTTAACCTGTCTACATCAATCCATGAATTTAGTCATTCAGCCATCAATGCACTCCGTTATTCATCCTTCCATCAGTGAACTCGCTCATTCACTCTTTCTCGCATTGACCCACTTGCCCACTCACGCAAGCACATACAGAAACTTGATAATCAATTTAAAAGCACATTTACTTATGAAAAATGCCAAGACTATTGGTTAATCACTGCATGTTTATGTTGTTAAGTCAAGAATCACCACTGCTTGTCCTGCCACAAGAAAAAAAAGCACATACCTCAAATGTATAATAGGAATTATTATTTGATTAAGTAGTTTGAGCAAACATTTTTTCAGATATGATATAATGATGATTTGTTTTTGACTTTGTTAGCTTTTATTTTCGAGGGACAGCGAACGAACCTCCCTTTCAATGTTGTAATTAATGCTCAACATAAAAGGGCGGGGGAGGGACAGCAAAGATGGTGTATGGGCTTTTCTGAGCTCCCATCCGGCTCCGGTGATGAACTGATCTTCTGGGTGCTGACGTGCCCTGCGAGAGGTCTGAGCGGGCCCCCAGGTGTTTGCCCGGACCCAGAAATAGGGGGTGAAGTGTCCTCTGGCAGTGCATTGGTAGCTGAGATGACGGGCTGCACCTAAGGCAAGATGGTGGCCCAGGCCTGAGGCCCGGGATCCGAGCGAACCCTTTGGCCTTGGTGGGGTATTCAGCATCCCTGGGTGATAGGGTGAGGACCCACCTGCCGTAGGAGGTGAGTGAGGCAGTCGGCTGCAGGAGTGTGCATTGATCACCCTGCTCCAACCGGGAAAGCCCCTTCGCGAATACGAGGCAAGGAGCTGAGCCAGCAAATAAGCAATAGAGGCCTGGAGGCTTCGCTGTGAGCTCCTCAGGGAGGTGCATGCATGGTTCGTGGCACCTTTGCTTGATTGCAGGGGCGAGGCCGGCTCCTGGGCTGGGGCGGGAGCAACCTTCGTTGGGAATCTGTTAAGCGAAGATCCAGAGACGTTGCTAAGGCCACACAGGATCCGACAGGAACTCAACAAGAGTGATGTGCTGGGACGTCCCCCGGTCTATTGGGGTCAAGGACCCCCGGTGTGGTACTTAATGTGTCCCCTGACCCTTGGGGACCTTCCGTTTTATCTTCTACCTGCCTCCTGGGATGGCTACATCTGTTTTCCCCCTAATCCTTTGGGGGTTTAGGCAGCACTAATGGGATCAAGGAGGAACTCGGGTCTGTGCCAGAGCTATAGCAACGACGTCTGCCATCCGTCCTCTGGGGTCTGACCACTCCTATTGAACCTGACGATGACTTTCCGGGGCTAGTGGATCGGATCCCCACCCATCACTCATCCCGCAGGTTGATGGGCCACGATGAGGAGAATTCAGCCCTGGGGGATCCCTTGGGTTGAAGCTCATTTGCAATGATCAGGACTTCCCGCTCTATGCAACTGCAGGCATTATGGGTTGTGACAAGGGGCCCCAAGCCCAAACCAAAATGGAAAAATAAACTGCCCCCGTGTAGGGAGCAAAAGGCGCCCTGGGAGGAGACTCTCACAAAGTGATCCCACACAGTTGAGACAACACCTCAGCAATACTGCAGGCCATTCAGGACTCCAAGTCTGTGCTGGAGACCAAGATTGGAGAGGTCAGGCTGTTGTGGCCCTTTTGAGACAGGACCTCCGACTGGCCGTAAACTGAGTAACAGAAGCAGAGGGTAGAATCTCCGAGCTGGAAGACACGGTGCAGGTACTCTCCCCTGAAGTGGCTCGCCTATCTCACTCCACCAAAACTCTTCTTGACTGAGCAGAGGGCACTGAAAACAGGGCTTGCCGTAATAATCCCCGGTTTGTCGGGTTCCCAGAGGGGGCCAAGGGCCCATCACCAGAAACATTTCTGGAGCGGTGGGTCCGGTCCTGGCTGGACGATGCTCACCTGTCTCCCTGTTTTATCATTGAAAGAGCCCACAGGTCACTGGCCCAAACACCTCCACCGAGAGCCCTGCCTTGCTCTATGATAGCCAATTGTTTTTATTACAGGGGCAGAGATGCTATCCTGAAAGGTGTGAGGGCGAAGGGTCACCCAACGCATCAATCTGGTTGCATTATGATCTTTCTGGACTACACTCGCCATGTCCACTCACAGTAAAAATCCTATGATCAAGTGAAGCAGAAACTTTGAACAATGAGCCTCTCCTATATTCTCCTTTATCCTGCACGGTTGCAGGTGCTTTATAATTTGAAGTCATGCTTCTTTGATACCCCCAGGGAAGCATGGGCCTGACTTATGGAGCAGCGACCTCTTCCACCGCACCAGCCTCCAAGATGCCAGACAATTACTCCCTCAAAGTCGGGAATGCGAGGACCAAGAGGACCTACTGAGGCAAGATGTCAGAAATGATCCAGACAGTGAAAACAGGGCTCATTTGATACCGAGGCCTCCATGGAGTTGAAGGGGAAGCATTGGAAGCACAGTGAATCCAATGAGCCGCAGACCCAGGGGGCACTACCACCGATGAACAACAACCGGTGACCGAGTCATAGCCTGGGACAATGGGAGACTCCAGGGGAGGTCACACTGCGCATCTGAATATTGCATGCCAGCACCATTGTATCCTCCTCACACAGAGCCACGATGAGGTCATTGTTTTTGCCATCTAATTGCACCAATCCCGAATTTGATTTGTGTTTAGTATGGGAGTTTGGGGCGAAAGATGCTTCTTCAAGGAAGGAAGTATAGAGTGGGGGGGAGATGCTGGGCAGGGGTTTGTTTTGGTTGTTGAGTTATTTTGTCCATTCTTTTTGCTCACCTGCTCTCAGAATCAAGCTCATGCTTCACACAACCATGCAACAAATTCACCATTATGACATCTTTAGCAATGTAGAATTGTCGGCATCTTCCCTTATCCCATGTCACTATCATCCACCACTACCACCATGCGTCCCGTCATGGTAATGAGATGGAACATTAATGGGCTTCTAGACATGATTAAGAGGAGGGCAGTAATGCAGTTCATGCACCAGCATACCCCGGCAATCCTAATGCTTCAAGAAACTCACCTTCAAGATACTAACTTCCCATTCGTGGCCTGCAACGGTTGTGACCGAGTGTTCCATGCCAGATATTCCCGGGGATCAACAGGGGTGGCCATGCTACTTCACAAATCTCTGCCCCTGGTAGTCTCCAGGGTCACCCAAGATGCATATAGGAGGTTCATGATCTTAGAAGGATCCTTGGAGAGCACCCCCTACAATCTGGTATGTGTGTATGTCCCACCTGTAATGGCCCTGCTCACACAGCCAAGACTCAGGGAGCTCATGCATTCCCTACCACATGGGGTGACAATCATAGTGGGGGACTTCAATGATATTATGACTGACCAAGATTGGCACAGACCCACTGATGTATCACAGAGGACAGGGAGGGGTTTGTCTGACTGGTTTGTCTGACTGGGCCATTGGATCGGGACTTAGAGACGTATGGAGAATATGGAATCCAGGACACCGGGGATACACATACGCTTCAGCTGCACATGATTTGCTGTCCTCATTGACTACCTGTTACTCCCAGCCCGACCTCATGCACACCACTGGTTCACACATCCTCCCATGGGGGATATCTGATCATTCCCCAGTGACAGCGCACTTTGGGGCCCCTCCATTGTGGAATAGGCCTATATGGCGTCTGAATGCATGGTTCCTGACGGAAGAGTGCTTCTCCTCCTACTTGGCCGAGGATCTAAAGACATTTCTAGATATGAACAAGAACACTGTAGATTCACCTAGCATGCTATGGGGAGCCTGTAAGGCATCGATGCGAGGAATTGCTCAATCATATGTTCTGCTTTAAGGATTGTGAAAAACTGGCGAGGATCACGGAAATCAAAACATCCATATTGTCCCAAGAACGTAGAGCACTGGGCCACCAGATAGAACAAATGCAAAGTTGCCTGCCCCTAGATAGGGCCTCCCTGCACCAGCTATGCCAGGAGGAGGACAGCAGATGCTGGATAGCCTCCACCAGGTGTGTCTATGAACGGGGGGGCAAATCTGGTAAACTCCTCTATTGGTTAGCCACAAAATACACAGAGAGCAGGGTAGTGCCCAGAGTGAGCAATGGGAATGGGGTGGTAGTGGAGACTGCTGCTGAGGTCGCATCTGTCTTTGCACAATATTATGAGATCCTAGACGCAGAACACACCCACCTGGCGTGTGAGACAAATGCTCCACTAGTCATGCATATACTATTGCCTCGGCTGTGGGCGTCCAACAGAGATCACCTAGAACAGCAATTCACACTTGAAGAGTTGGGTGCTCTCGGACCTAAACTCGAATAAAACCCCCGGGCAGAACAGATTTCCGGTGGAATATTAGCTCTAGCTCCATACAGAGATCCTTCCTTCCATTCTAGACATGTTCACAGAGGTGATCTCCAAAAGATGATTGCTGTCGGAGATAGACCTAGAAACACTGGTTAGCTTGCCAAAACCAGGCCATTCCCCGGACCAATGTGCCTCCTACCCCCATCTCACTTATTAATACAGAGGTCAAGCTTTATGCTTAACTGTTCTAATTGTCTTCTAAGGGTTCTGTCTCACTTGATCCACCCAGACCAATACAACCTTATTCAAAACCACAGCACAAGACATTGTATTTGGAGAGTCCACCTGGCTCTGGCCCGCATTTGGTCATTAGGTGGTTCAATAGCACTTATGCTAATTGATTTCGAGAAGACATTTGATACCCTGCGCTGGTCGTTCCTGGAGGAAGCACGTCTTACAATTGGCTTTGGCTGCAGTATCAGACCTATATTAGGGACCAGTATGCAGCCCCACAGGCTCAGGTGAGAATAAATGGAGTTGTCTCCCCCAAATTTCCCATCCGGCGGGGCACCGGACATGGATGTCCCCTGTCCCCCCTCCTATTTGCGCTAGCTATTGAGCCCCTGTTGGCCTGGGTGCGCTGCGATGCACAAGTGTGGGGCTTTGACTGGGGGCTGGTGTCAGGATTGAGCGATCCATTGCTAGACCGATACAGTGCTCATTTGTTCCAGGTACTGTGAAGGGATGTGGTAGCAGGCAGGTAGTAGGGAGCTGGAGTCAGTTGGTCGCGAAGAGATTCAACTCTGCAAGCTTTTAGATAGCGGGTTGTTTCTCGGGGGTATTCCAACATGGCGTCTGATTCTATCCTGTAGGCGTTCTAGTGTTCTGCCCTGAGTCTCGGAACTTGCCGGTTGATGTGCTCGCGCACCTGTAGCGCGTTGCACTTCAACCGTCGTTGTTCAGAGATTAGCTGCGTAATCTCTGTGCTCCCGTTGCTGACTGGAATTTCTTCGCAAGGGTTTTTCCACTCGTATTTCTTGAATCCCAGTCTTGTTCCAAGAAGCCCTGAGGTCAGTTAGCGGTTCTCAGCTGTTCTCCGTGGGACTTCAGGTATTTGCTCTGCGGGCTGGGAGAGTGACGGTTCTGTGTTGCTCTCGGCAGTCCGCCTTATTTTCATTCTTCAATTCCTGATTTTTGGAGAGTTCGCCTGGTGAGTCAGGATGAATTTTTGAACATTTATATTTTGAATTGAGACTGAATTCTCCTCGAAGTATTTTTCTACCGCAGTCTGTAGCTCTCAGTATTTTCTTAAGTATTATGAGCAGGCTGTTTCCTCAGAGATATTGAAATTGCGCATTATTAACAGTTCAGTACCCATAGCGCATCTTACATTGCCTGCCTATTGCTTCTATTTGAGCTGAGAGACTTCATTTCATTTGCCTTTACAAATCTTCTACAAACAAGCAAACAATATCGTCTACCAGCAAGTAGGTGGAAATATATATATATATTTGTACTTACCGATCTTCAGCTGTACAGTACCATCAGCGTCAACAGGAACTCCTTAAAGAAAGAAGATTAGTTAGAGACAGTGCAGGCAAAATAATCTACATATAAACCATCATTACCAGAGAGAAGCTAGACCACAGAGTAATACAGGTATAGATTCATAGAGTAGCATGATAGCACATTAGTATTGTAAGTAGTGGGTTTAGAGTAATGTTGTACTTCTAATTACAGGTGCTGGGAGACCGGCTAGGAAGAGCTCCGTGGGCACCGCTGTGGCAGTCTCTCTGTTTTCTCCCATTCCCCTTTCCCCCACTCTACTGCGGGCAGAGATATTCTGGTGCGCAGTGGGGTTTGGGAGTTGGGAAAATTTCATCTTGAAGTTGGTTCAGCCCTTCTGCTCCCGTGGAGGCACAAGTACCAGGTACTGTTCGACAGATTGAAGTGCCCTCTCATTCCTACACTTGAGCAGAATGGCTGAAGGAATTGATATTAAGGCTTTGGCATCGGTTTTAGAAGGGTTACAGAAGCAGTTGAGTGAGACCAGGGAGGAGGTTAGGAAATCTAGTCAGGAGGCTAGTTATCTTCACCAGAGGTTTGAGGAATTCACTGCAGGTACCAGTTCCAGTACTAGTGAACCAAAGTCCCAGCCTTTTTCCCCTTCTCCTTCGGCCGCAGAGTTAACAACCCAAGTTATCCATGCGATCTCACCAACTAGTCCATTGGCCCCTCCTGAGAGGTTTCATGGGGACCCTCATAAGGCGCAAGTTTTCTTCACGCAGTGTTCCTTACATTTTCTGTGTAGACCAATAATCTTCAAGGAAGACCAGTCCAAGGTAGCTTTCATACTGTCTTACCTGAGTGGAGATGCCGCTGCTTGGTCCATGCCTTTAGTGAACACCAATGATCCAATTCTGTATAACTTGGAGGAATTCAAATTGGAGTTTATGCGTATATTTGATCGAAGAGCCATCTCGCAGACCACAGACAATGAACTGTTAGATCTAAAACAGGGAAATCGTGAGTTGGTAGCCTATCTGGCGCATTTTAACAAGCTAATAGTGTAAACAAATTGGCCAGAGGCTAACAGAGCTGCCATCTTTTACAGAGGGTTAAAGGATGAGTTGAAGGATGGTTTAGCCCAAATTCCCAAGAGACCCACAGAGCTGTCTGAATTAATTGACCTGGTTCTTCAAATCGATCAGAGACAGTTTGAGAGAAGAAATGAGCGTCGAAAGGAGATTCGACATTTACCTCCCCGTTTTGTTCGATCAAGGACAGAAGCAACCAAATCTAGTGAAGTGGTGTCTGGTGAGGAACCTATGCAGATTGGATCGGTGCGGGGACCTCTAACCAAGGAAGAAAGAGAGAAGAGAAGAAGCGGCAAACTATGTATGTATTGTGGAGGTGCGGGTCATTTTGTTAAAGAATGCCCTAAGGGACCCAAAAATAATACTTGGGTAAAAGACAGGCCCCACCAGTAGATGGAGTTGCTCTGGTGGGTGCTGAAGATGAAACAACTCCAAATTCCCAGTCTTTAGCGAATACATTGCAGTCTGCAGCACCTCATCTCATAATTTCCAGTCTGGTAAGGTTTCGAGATATAGAGGTGGACGAGGTATCAGTCATGGTGGACTCAGGGGCCACCGGAAATTTTTGCGACATCAAATTTGCAAAGGCCCTAGGAATCCATTTTATTCAGAAGGAAAGGCCGGAACTAGTTTGTGCAGTGGATGGTACCAATTTATCTTCTGGTCCAATCATCCATGACACACAAGAAATAACACTGGTTGGACCAGGGAGACATCTGAGCATCTTGAGATTTAGTCTCATAGATGCCCCGCAATTTCAATTGATTTTGGGCCTGCCATGGTTGACCGAACACAATCCGAAGATAGATTGGGCTAAAAGAACCATTGATTTGGATTCTGAGTATTGTCTGAAACATTGCTTTGACGCTCGAGCAGCGAGTACATTGCAGTCTCCATCAGTTCTCCTTGCCAATCAGGCACGAATGATTTGTGCCGTGGAGGTTCAGAGCATTCCGGAGGATTATAAGGATCTGACGGCCGTTTTTGATGAGAAGGAGGCTGAGAAACTACCTCCGCACCGGGAATATGACTGCAAAATAGACCTAGAACCCGGTGCATCGTTGCCTTGCAGTCGTATTTACGCCCTATCAGAAGTAGAAAATAAACATCTAAAGGACTATCTGGATAGATATTTAGCCAATGGTTTCATTCGACCTTCCCAGTCTCCAGTTTCTTCTCCATTGTTCTTTATTCCTAAGAAGGATGGAAAATTATGAACCTGCATTGACTATCGAGCTCTGAACCAAGTCACAAAGAAAAATCGATACCCCTTACCCTTGATCTCTGAACTTTTGGATCAGGTCAAGGAAGCCCACATCTATACGAAGTTGGATTTAAGAGGGGCCTACCATCTGGTTCACATGGCTGAGGGAGATGAGTGGAAGACCGCTTTCCGAACTCGATTTGGTCTGTTTGAATACCAGGTCATGCCATTTGGCCTGTGTAATGCACCCGCCGCCTTTCAGAATTTTGTTAATGACATTTTGCGAGAATTTTTGGATCGCTTTGCAGTCGTCTACATAGATGACATCTTAATATTCTCTGCAAATCTAGAAGAACATGTTTTACATGTTCGAGCAATCCTGAAACGATTGTTGGAGAATCAATTGTATGTGAAATTAGAGAAATGTGTTTTTCATTCTAGTCGAGTGGAGTTCTTGGGGTTCATCCTTTCCTCAGAAGGAGTATCGATGGATGATTCAAAAGTAAGAGTGATTAAAGACTGGCCAGCTCCTCGCTCTGTCAAGGAGATACAAAGTTTCCTGGGTTTTGCAAATTTCTACAGGCGCTTCATACCCAATTTCTCGGAGAAAGTTAGTCCCATCACTCGCTTGTTGAAGAAGAAGGTAAAGTTTATCTGGGACGCTGAAACTGAGAATGCCTTCCAACTACTGAAGAACACCTTCATCACAGCCCCGGTATTGGCTCATCCGAATCCGGAGGATCCTTTTTATGTTGAGGCAGATGCTTCCAATTTAGCCATCGGAGGAATACTCTCCCAAAGGGATAAGGATACTGGCCAATTGCATCCAGTGGCATTTTGCTCCCGTAAGTTAACAGTTGCAGAGATCAATTACTCCATAGCGGACAAAGAATTGTTAGCCGTAAAGGATGCGTTCCAAGAATGGAGACACTATTTATTGGGGGCTAAGCATGAGATCACGGTCTTTACAGGTCATCGGAATTTACAATCCCTCAAATCAGCCAGAACACTCACTCCACGACAATTAAGGTGGTCTCTCTTCTTTGCCGACTATAACTTTGTTCTGACCTATAAGCCTGGCTCAGTAAATGGAAAGGCTGATGCTTTATCCTGTTTGCACACTGGAGAAGAACAAGAAGTTCCTAAAGAAGGCCATATTATCCCAAAGGAAAAGATTGTAGGGATGATTTTGTACCCAGAACTGGAAGACAAGATAAAGGCTAGTGTGTCACCAGCAGAAATTCAGAATTGGATTTTGGAAGGTCCAGATCGAGAACTTAAGCAAGGAAAGCCTTACTTCCAAGGAAAGCTGTATGTACCTGACCACAATTTGCGGAATGAAGTCATCCAGTTGTTTCACGATAACCCACTTGCGGGTCACAAGGGTGCGAAGAAGACTTTGGAATTGTTGAAAAGATCATTTTGGTGGCCAGGCATGGAACCTCAGGTGAGGCAGTATGTGGCATCTTGCGAGCAGTGTGTGAAGGGAAAGGTCTGCAGACAGGCACCTCAGGGACTATTAATGCCTCTGCCAATAGCTCCATATCCTTGGCATACAGTCGCTATGGATTTTATTGTAGACTTGCCTTCTAGTCAACGGTTTTCCACTATTTGGGTGGTGGTCGATCACTTTTCCAAGATGAGCCATTTCATTCCATTAGCTGCGCTTCCCACTGCAACTCAGTTAGCCTCCTTGTTCACACAGCATATAGTAAAATTGCATGGAATCCCAAAGGTAGTGATTTCCGATAGGGGGTCACAGTTCGTGTCCCACTTTTGGAGATCGTTTTTGACGAGCTTGGGAGTGGATTCCCGTTTGTCGACCAGTTTCCATCCAGAGACTGATGGACAGACGGAAAGAGTGAATCAGGATTTGGAGCAGTACTTGCGTCTATACCTTATGGATCAGGAGGGGGATTGGCCCGCTCTACTTTGGACTGCAGAGTTTGCCTATAATAATTCTGTACACTCATCCACTGGTTACTCTCCTTTCTTTTTTAATTCTGGCAGGCACCCAAACATGTTAATTGATAAAATCGAGAGTGAAGTACCTGCGGTAGAAGAAGTAATGCAGGGGTTACAGAGGGCCTATCAAGCAGCTACTGAGAACCTAGCAAGGGCAAAGCACTCACAAAAGGAACAGGCTGATAAGAGTAGAAGGGTAGGTCCAGTTTTTGAACCTGGAGATCAGGTTTGGATTTCCACTCGAAACATGCGATTGAAAGGAAACAAGAAATTTCAGCCCAGATTTGTAGGTCCATATGTTGTGGAAAGAATGGTGAATCCTGTTGGTGTGAAGGTCAAATTTCCCAAGGGTTTGAAGCTACACCCAGTTTTTCATGTTTCATTGATTAAAGAAATCCCCCAAATCTAAGGAAGGTAACTACACCAGCTCCTGTTCAAGTGAACTCTGAGGAAGAATTCGAGGTGAAGAGAATACTAGATTCCAAGATTAGAAGGGGAGATTGTTTTACTTGATTGATTGGAAAGGTTTTGGCCCAGAGGAAAGGTCCTGGGAACCCAGTTCGGATGTTCATGCCCCCAGGTTGGTTAGAGAATTTCATAAGACTCATCCATTGAAGCCAAAAGAACGAAGAGGAGGGTTCTTGGTGGGGGGTACTGTCAGGATTGAGCGATCCATTGCTAGACCGATACAGTGCTCATTTGTTCCAGGTACTGTGAAGGGGTGTGGTAGCAGGCAGGTAGTAGGGAGCTGGAGTCAGTTGGTCGCAAAGAGATTCAACTCTGCAAGCTTTTAGATAGCGGGTTGTTTCTCAGGGGTATTCCAACATGGCGTCTGATTCTATCCTGTAGGCGTTCTAGTGTTCTGCCCTGAGTCTCGGAACTTGCCGGTTGATGTGCTCGCGCACCTGTAGCGCGTTGCACTTCAACCGTCGTTGTTCAGAGATTAGCTGCGTAATCTCTGTGCTCCCGCTGCTGACTGGAATTTCTTCACGAGGGTTTTTCCGCTCGCATTTCTTGAATCCCAGTCTTGTTCCAAGAAGCCCTGAGGTCAGTTAGCGGTTCTCAGCTGTTCTCCGTGGGACTTCAGGTATTTTCTCTGCGGGCTGGGAGAGTGACGGTTCTGTGTTGCTCTCGGCAGTCCGCCTTATTTTCATTCTTCAATTCCTGATTTTTGGAGAGTTCGCCTGGTGAGTCAGGACTGAATTTTTGAACATTTATATTTTGAATTGAGGCTGAATTCTCCTCAGTATTTTTCTACCGCAGTCTGTAGCTCTCAGTATTTTCTTAAGTATTATGAGCAGGCTGTTTCCTCAGCGATATTGAAATTGCGCATTATTAACAGTTCAGTACCCATAGCGCATCTTACATTGCCTGCCTATTGCTTCCTATTTGAGCTGAGAGACTTCATTTCATTTGCCTTTACAAATCTTCTACAAACAAGCAAACAATATTGTCTACCAGCACGTAGGTGGAAATATATATATATATTTGTACTTACCGACCTTCAGCTGTACAGTACCATCAGCGTCAACAGGAACTCCTTAAAGAAAGGTGATTAGTTAGAGACAGTTCAGGCAAAATAATCTACATATAAACCATCATTACCAGAGAGAAGCTAGACCACAGAGTAATACAGGTATAGATTCATAGAGTAGCATGATAGCACATTAGTATTGTAAGTAGTGGGTTTAGAGTAATGTTGTACTTCTAATTACAGGTGCTGGGAGACTGGCTAGGAAGAGCTCACGTGGGCACCGCTGTGGCGATCTCTCTGTTTTCTCCCATTCCCCTTTCCCCCACTCTACTGCGGGCAGAGATATTCTGGTGCGCAGTGGGGTTCGGGAGTTGGGAAAATTTCATCTTGAAGTTGGTTCAGCCCTTCTGCTCCCATGGAGGCACAAGTACCAGGTACTGTTCGACAGCTGGTGACGGAGGACAGGATCACTCTATATGTGAAGGATGTCCTCCTGTTCCTTTCTCAGTCTGAAGATATTGGGGCCTTAACTGATCCACATCCTGAATGCCTTTGGTTTAGCCTCCAGACTAAGGGTCAACTGGAATAAATCCTTATTGGTCCCCCTGAGGGGTGACCAACAAGACAAGACCTGGCACCCAGGGATCCCCATACATCGTCTTTGTTTTCTATACCTGGGGGTGCACATATCATGAAAACTGGAACTCACCTGGAGCTGGAATCTTTGACCCTTGCTATGTAGGGCCCTGGAGGACATGACCCGGTGGGTGGGACAAGTTGCCCCTGAAGGAAGTGACCTGATTAGGGTCACCCGGGTCACTCGCGACCACCTCTCAGCCTTCCAAACAAATGAAGAGTCGTCAGACAGTAGAGAATACAAACCAAAGTTATTTATTAGTCATACACTCGAGCGGAGTCCAGTCTGACCAGTCTCCTTGGATTGCTGCAGAGGGACTGACCCCTGCTAACATGGTAATACGTAATATACATTTCCAGTACCCCTAAAGACACGCCCAGACTGGAATTTTCTAGTTAGTAGCTGGTGAACAAAGGAGACACAGAAGGATGAGCTGCAATCCTGAGACCGGGTACATGCTATCTCAGTTCCAAGGTTACTCTGCCCGTGCCCGCCACTCTAAGGGTGGGAGCAGGCCTATCTAACAGGAAAGGTATGTAATGACAAAACAGTCTATTCATTAGTGCAGCGTAGCTCAACCTTGGAGGAATGAAAAAAAATATTGAGACTGCTTCTGCTGAGGCAAACAAAATGAGAAAGAAGTTTAGTTTCGATCATGGTACAAAATGGCGGCTGAATACAAAATGGTGCCGCAAATGCTAACTTAAATCGTACAATGCAAAGAGAAGTCGACCAAAAACATTTTCCATTCCAACAGACCTTCCTTTTAGCATTTGCTAACACATTTTGCTACTGTCTAAAAGCAAATAACTCCTTGCATATCATGAAAACTACTGCTACATGTTAATACACACATTACCAATATTCAAAAATGCCTTCATCTATTGTCATTAGGTCTTGGATATCCTACGTCATCATGGCCGTTGTGTTAGGGTCATGTACTGGAACCTTCAGTTTGGGTGTCAGTGTTTTTACACAGTAAGCACAGCAAGCAGGAAGACAATGTATGCACAAGCAACAGGTGAAAATTATACCAGCAATTGCGACTAGGAAGATAAGAATCTTCCGACCCCAGGACGCAAATTGACCCCAGAACCATCCAGAGAGAGTCCATGTACCATTTTCTTGGTGGATGTCAGATGCGAGCCTATGCAACTTCTGGATGTCAGCATATACATTAAGGGCGTGGTGTGGGATGTATACACAACAACTGCTGCCAATGACGCAACAGGCCCCTCCCCGGTCAGCAAGGATGACGTCTAACACCATCCTGTTTTGTAAAGCAACGAGCCTCGTAGCCTGAAGCTCAGCTGTAATATTTGTCAAAATCCCTGCTGTGGTATTAATGACCCCTTCCAGAACTCTTGTGAGTCGACGAATGTTAAGGCTATTGGACATAGGGCCCCAGAAGGGTATGATACCCTTCATGGCATCTGTAAACTGCTGCAGAGTGGTGTCTGTCTGATCCACATCTTCTGTATTAATAACTCTTCTAACTCGGGGCAAGTGTATACTCCTATGCCACAATCGATGGTCCTTATGGTAATTGGACGGTGCTATGTACACTGGGGGAAGAAGGAAAGAGAGGTAACAGGTACCTGACCATCCCCTAGGAAGCCAAACATAAGCCTGAGACCCACAAACAAAGTAGACATTATGCGGTGGGAGCATGGGCGGACTACTAGTCATACTCAGCGTATATGTGTAATTGCAATTACTCTCTCCCACTTTTACCTTCCCTATTCCCTGGACACACAACCCAGCTGTCGTGTTAACTACTGACACTGGCATCGCCTCATCCTTAGTAATATTGCGTATCTGGAAGGATCGGAAATATTCAGTGGCATCAAACCCTTGAAAATCCAACATTTAATTTCGAAGCAATGTTTTGTTCTTTACCTTCTCATATATATTCATACAAGCTGTTGGGGACAATGTACTCAGGGTCCCTTGCCCTTCTGACCTTGTGGGATCAAACCCCTGATGGAAACGTATATATTCTATCACTGTACGAGAGTCAGCAGATGTTCTTAGCAGAAGAATGAAAACGATGATGCACCATAGTAAACAGCTCAAACCATCCCTCACAACTCCCCAGATAAGATAATGGCATTGATAACAAAACATCACTCTTATGCGTAACTGAAGGGAGTAAGCCACAGATCCAACAATTAGTTGCATTGTACGTGTCGTGGGCCTGGTGCAGCACTTGCAAAAATACATTGTCTACATATGTTTTCCGATGTTCCCCTTTATGAGGGGCCAGAGTAACAAACACATGTTCAGGGGGGACAGTCGTTGTACCAACCAAGGAATGTACTGGATATTTCTCTTCCAGGAACCATGCTATACTAAGGACCGTTATTAGGAAAATCACAACAATCACTACAAAAACTATTTTACTCTTTGTGGACCAATCAGACCAACTAGATCCATCCAGCTCTAAACACGGTGCCGCAATGGCTGCTCCTCCTCAGTAATGGGTCAAACAAATGGGTACATTTTAATCAGAGGAAAGGAAATGCAATAGGGCTGATGGCAAGAAGACAAAAGGGGCAAATGTTCCCAGTGTCCGTCAGAGCCTCACTGGTAGACTGGTGGCTAAAATCTGCAGCTGATATAGTGGCACCTCTTAAATTATATACTCAGAAAAAATGCCGCCCCTATGGTACAACGACAAACTCAAGCATTTAAAACAATGCTGTCGTCGTGCTGAGCGAGCTTGGAGACAAACTTTAGAGGATCAGGACAGAATTCTATATAAAGCTAGGGTTAAGGAATATAAATGCGCACTTGTGGAAGAAAAATCCATGTATTGTACCCGCATAATCGATAATTCAAGATCCACCAAAGAGCTGTTTCAGCTGGTACAACAGCTCTCATCCTCTCAATCTTTGGAAGAACCTGACACATCACAAATATTCTGCAATTAATTAGCTACCTTTTTCCAAAATAAGATCACGGACATATATACTGGTTTTGAGTCAGATCCGAAAACGCCCACTATAAATTTGACAGTCAACAGTCTTACCAAAGACGCTCCGCTGATGCCTGATAGTGAACACAGGTCTTTCAAAAGTTTCTGACCTCACGCCACCTCTTCTTATACATTATCTTATGAGAACGCACTCAGGCTCTCCAATGGAGGCATGTCCACCAGTTATTCTACATATGGCTGCTGACACCATAGCAGAACCCCTCTGTAAATTAATGAATATCATCATCCGTTCTGGAATCTATCCTCATTCCTGGAAACAAGCCATCATAAGACCTCTTTTGAAAAAACCCAATCTGGATCCTAGGGACTGTGAAAACTATCGTCCGATCTCTCTGCTCCCTGCTCCAGCAAAAATCCTGGAACTACATCTTAATAAGCAGCTTATGGAAACTGCAGAACAGCAATCTTGGCTTAACGATTCACAGTTCGGATTCAGAAGGCATCATGGTACAGAAACGGCTTTAATATCAGCCTCGGACTATATCAGGCGTACGGTGGATGAAGGACAGGGGGTAGTGCTAATTCTCTTGGATCTGTCAGCAGCATTTGACACCATCTCTCCTACGTTACTGCTGGACAGATTCCGGAGTCTTGGTATCTTTTATCAAGCACTTGCCCTCCTGTCCTCATTTCTGACAGGGAGATCCCAAAGGGTGAATTTAAAATCCTTTCACTCAGACTCCTATTCTCTACCTTGTGGAGTCCCGCAGGGGTCTTCCTTGAGTCCCACCCTCTTTAATCTGTATGTGGCACCCCTCGCAACTGTAGTCCACTCTTTTGGATTGGAGGTGGTGTCATATGCGGATGATACACAAATTATGGTTACCATCCCCAAGGGGCTGGGCTCACTGTCAGAAAATGTCCTTGGATGCATGACCAGAGTGGCAGACTGGATGTCCGCTAACTTCTTGAAACTTAATGGGGAGAAAACGGAGGTGATGATATTTGGATCAGGGGCAACCAAATGGAATAGTAGCTGCTGGCCTCAATCTCTGGGATGCTGCCCTGTCCCGAGCAAAAAGGCTAAGAACCTGGGAGTCCTGATGGACACTGAACTTAGTTTCAATGTCCAAGTGAATTGTACCATTTCTACATGCTCCTGGCTCATAAGGATGTTAAAAAAATCTTCCCTTTCATCCAGCGATCAGCTAGGATCCAGGTAGCACTGGCCCTGGTAATGTCCAGACTTGATAACTGCAATGCTTTGTACCTGGCTGCTAATAAGAGCTTACAGCATAAACTCCAGGTACTGCAGAACGCGTTGGCAACACTCATTCTGGACATTCCCAAAAAACAATCTGCCAAGAAGGGTCTAGAACATCTGCATTGGCTTCCCATTGAACAAAGCATCATTTTTAAATCTCTTTGTATGGTCCATAAATCATTGTACGCTCCCTACCCCTTAAGGCTGAAGACTATGTTCAAATGGCATTCTCCCAGCAGACTACTACACTCCTCACTTCAAAAGCAACTATTGGTACCAAGAACCAAGAAGAGGAAGTGGGGACATTCTCAGTGGCAGCGAGCAAACTCTGGAACTCCCTACCCCTTGCTCTTAGATCTATCCCTCTTCTGCTCCCGTTTAGAAAAGCCCTTAAAACCTGGCTGTTCACAGTCAAACGGTGAGCTGGAGTTCTTTCGCTTTTTTTTCTAGACTCCGTGGTATGTATGGCCTCTCTCTAGCGCCTTGATGCCTTCGGGTGATTGCTGCGCTATATAAGTATCAAATCAAATCAAATCAAATTGTTCATCAACGTTGGCGCTATTGAGCACCGGCAGTGGAGCTATGCAATCCCAGCTCTTAAGGAAATCCCACGTCGCTCAGGATAAGGTACCTCCCTCCAGGGAAGCACGTTCAGTCTATTCTGTCCAATGTCCGAACAATGCACCAATCTCGCCTCTCCCTAAACTACCGTTGGTACCACAGGCAAGGTACACCCTATTTCTTACAGTCCATCCCTACTAATCTGACTTCTCCTTTGGTGCACTGTTCCTCCATCGGGGGCGCAAATTGTACCTAGCTACTCCAGGCATAGAAGGGTCAGTAAAAAGGGGGTCAGAGACAGAGGGGTCAGTGGAAAGGGGCTCTTCAATAGCCTTGATCTCTGGGGGCACTGCCGTATTTAGGATCTCATCGTTCTCAGCCTCTGTTTGGGTTCACGTGAGTTGGGCGTCCGAAAAGGGAACGAAGCGCGGGACTTTCCCACACTCGGAGTCCCCGATGCCCTCACGGACCCACTGAACGTAGGGTAAGGGTAGAGGCACTTTGCGGCAATGTTGGGTATGAATCCAGTTCTTTCGGCCGGTGACCTTCACAGCAGTGCGGGTGGCAAGCAGCACCTGGACCAGCCCCTTCCACCTCGGCTCCATACTTCCTTTCCTCTGAAAATGGCGAATGAGGACAAAATCTCTGGGCCGAATATCATGCCCTGGCCCCTCAGGTACTTGTGGAAGAGCGTCTTGGATCTGTTGGTGAATAGAACGCAGACTTTTAGTTAACTCATACAGATAGTCCACTAACAGAGGATATTCAATTTCCGAAAAACGACGCGAGTCGCGGGGACGCCCAAACATTTGCTGGGCGCCCAAACACGACCTCGTAGGGTGACAGTCCTGTCCTAGAATGAGCCGTGACTCTCGTAGACAAAGGGGCTAATGGTAAAGCATCTGGCCACTGCAACCCCGTGCTCTCCTGAATCTTTGCTAATTTCAGTTTGAGAGTACCATTGTACTTCTCAACCAAGCCTGCTGACTGGGGGTGATGTGCGGCATGAAATTTCTGTCGGATATGCAGTCCCTCACCCACTAGTTGGATAACTTTCGCATTGAAGTGACTTCCATTGTCATTCCAAATCAAACGAGGCAAGCCGAAGCGAGGAAAGAACTCCTTGAGGAGCACCTTTGCAGTCGCTATGGCTGTGTTTTCTTTGGTGGGGTAAGCCTCAACCCATTTACTGAATGCACAAACTACCACTAACACATATTTCAAATTATTGACTCGATCCGTCTCAATGTAATTCATTTGGAGGCCCTCAAAAGGGTAAGTGGGAGGTGCAAAATTACCAGGTGGTGTAGGGGTACCTTTCCCAGGGTTATGCATCATGCACACCATACAATATTTGACCAAATGGGCGGTCATCTTTGGGATATTGTCATTATGCCATACAGGATCTAACAATTTACAGATACCTTTTGTACTGATATGGGCTGGCCCGTGCCCCATAGTGACTACGGGGAGAACATATGCATCTGGTAACATCCATCTCTGTTTCCCTGACTTATCCGTCCAACACCCTTCCTCATCCAAACGTGCTGTGCTTTCCTGCCATATTGCTAACTCCTCGATCGTTGCCTCATTCTAAATCTCCTTAACATTTGCCAACGTATCCTCAAACATAGTAACCTCGGGCACCCACCTAGCTGGACCTGCTACAAACATCCTTTTCATCTTCGTTCGAGCTGTCTCCTTAGCTGTCTGGTCTGCAAATGCATTCCCTCTACCCACATCATCAGTTATTGCCTTGTGGACGCTACATTTAATTATCGCTAATTTCTTGGGGAGTGTCAGGGCCGACAAAAGCCTATGTATAAGAGAGCCATTTTGTATCTTCATCCCATGGGAAGTGAGAAACCCCCTCTCTGCCCAGAGTCACCCAAAATTATGGGCCACTCCAAAAGCGTACTGGCTGTCAGTATAAATATTGGCAGCCAGTCGTTCACTCAACTCGCAAGCTCGAATAAGGGCAATGAGCTCTGCAGCTTGGGCCGACTGGTAGGGAACTTTTGATGTCTCCACTACCGTGTGCAGTGTTGTTATTGCATATGCAGCTGTTGTAGTGCCATCTGGTAGCTTAAAATAAGAGCCATCGACATATAGTTCCCCTTGGGGGTCAGATAAGGGAACATCAGTCAGGTCTACCCGTCCCTTCGTCTCTTCCTCCGTCCAAAAAATACAATCATGTATATCAATTTCCTCACTCTCAGAAAGGAGGGGTAGCAACGTGGCTGGGTTTAGAGTGGCATATCTTTTAATCTTGACATGTGGTGCAAAGAGATTCAATTCATAGCCAGTCAGACGTCTACTGGTGAGGTGCTGTGTCTTAGTTTTATTCAAAAGTGTATCCACAGCATGGGGGACCATGACTGTGAGGTCAGTATCAAGTACGAGCCCAGCCTATTGCCTTATAGAGATGGCCACTGCCGCGACCGCTCTTAGACTGCTAGGAAGGGCTCTTGCGACAGGGTCAAGAAGAGCAGAAAAATAAGCAAACGGCCGTTGCTTACCTCAAAAGGCCTGTGTTAAGACAGAAAGCGCACAACCGGCAGTCTTGTGTACGTGCAGCACGAACGGCTTCATATAGTCAGGCGTACCAAGCACAGGTGCAGAGCAAAGCGCAACTTTTAATTGCTCAAAAGTTTGCTGACATTCAGGCGTTCAAGGCAGGGGTTCATGCACATCTTTAGTGGGTAGTGCGAGCAGGGGTTTTGCTAGTAATAAATAATTTGAGATCCATTGGGAACAGTAGGAAGTAATGCCAATAAAAGCGCAAACATCCCTCTGAGTTTTAGGGATAGGCATTTTAACAATGGTGCTGATGCGCTCAGGGGTCAATCTCCTAACCTCCTTCAACAGTAGGTGACCAAAATAGGTGACCTCCTGTCGACAATATTGAAATTTAGAAAGGGACACTTTATGTCCGTGGTGAGCCAAATGCAGCAACAACTTAACCGTACTGTCTTTGCATCCCTTTTCAGTGTCAGAAGCAATGAGAATATCATCCACATACTGAAGCAATACATTACCTGAGGGAAGCGTGAGGGAGTCCAATTGGGCTTTCAAGGCTTGGCTATATATACTAGGGCTCTTAGTATAGCCCTGAGGAGCTCTACTGAATCTAAAGCTTCTGCCAGCTAGGGTAAAACCAAACAAGTGCCTGCTGTCTGGATGGATCGGGATACTAAAGAATGCATTTTTCAGATCAATGACAGAAAAGAATTTAGCAGAGGAAGGAATCATTGTCAGAAGGGCGGTAATGTCAGGGACCACTGGGAACTGAGGAACTACTATCTTATTAACTGCGCGCAAGTCAATTACAAAACGATAAACATCAGAGTGGTCATCAGAGGACCCCGAAGGCGCCCTCTTAAGGATGGGAAGAATAGGGCTATTACACACATTAGCAGTCGTCTCCTTCACAACTGCCGACTCAATCAAGTCCTGTATAATCCGCAACAAAGCACGCTCCCCTGCTTGCGGTATTTTGTACTGGGGAATACGAGGCAAGATAGCATTGTCTTTAATCTTAATAGAAACTGGTGGTATCTGTAAGAGCCCTACGTCCGTGTCACCCGTCGCCCATAACGTGGGCGGCACATCCTTAAACTCAGCAGGGAGAGGCGCATCTTTAGACAGACACTGCTTAGTGCTGACCACATTCGGACCCATCGTCATGTAAACACCGTCCGGGGAACAATAAATTGCAACTTCTTTAATAAATCCAAGCCCATCAGATTGTCCCCCCAATTAGATGTCAACAAGAATGGTGAATCTACAGTAAAAGGACTTATAGTCAGCGTAAGAGCTTTGGAAATGGGTCTCACAACCGGTACTGCAGAAAATCGTACCGAAACATTATTATGGCCAGACAGAGCTGCCCCAGGGACCAGTGATAGCACCTGTATCCACCAAAAATTTCTTAGCTGAGCCATGCAAATCTGCAGTAACGTAAGGACCGCGCTGATCTACAGGTATTTGAACTGGTCCCTCACCCTGTCCCTGGCTGTCCTAGCTGTGAGACATCCCTGTCACCTCATCCAGATCATAGTCATCGTGGTAGTACTGTTTTCCCCTAGGGTCGTCAAAGTAGTTCTGGTCAGTGCGACCCTTCGATGTCCCAACAGCCTGAACCCTGTCCTAGCCACCGTCTCCGTGACCCCGTCCACGAGACCCTCGTCCCCTCGGGACCGCCAACTTTTGCAAAAGCACAGGACACTCGCTGCGCCAATGTCCCTCCTCTTTACAGTATGCACACTGATTCGGTCCTACAGGCGTAGTGTTCCTGCTAGTACGCGGAAGCTGTCGGTCCGGACCACCATGTCCTCTACCATTCCCTCGAGAAGCCTGTTGCAATAACACCTTCGTCTTCAATTCTTTGTGCTTTTTCTCCTTCTCCTCATTTTCCCTGTGTTCATATTACTGTGCCATACTCAGTATTACAGAAGGGGAGGAGGTAGTCCAAGTGCTCTCCGAAGCCTGCAACCGAGTCGCGATCTCAGGAAGAAGGTTCGTAACAAATCTGTTAACGAACAATCGGACACCTCCCACCACCGACAAATCCTGTCTGTTAAAATCCAGAAACACCCCCTCAAATCGAGTGAAAAAATCAGACACACTTTAATCTTTCTTCTGACGACATGCCGTTAACTTGTCCCAATCTACCCTTCTTGGTGGAATAAGAGAATGCATATAGGTAATAATCTGGCCAGGCAAGGCTAGAATCTCGGCCTTAGGCTTCTCGCCAGGCTTCTTCTCCTAGTCCCACGCCTTAATCTGATCCCAGGTACCACCCAATTCTGCAACGTGGTCCTGTGTGTGTACCTGCCTCCAAATATCAACGGGTACCAATAAACCAAAGAACATTTCAATATCTGCAAGCGTCATCACTGTTGATGAAGCGGCCTCTGTCAATTCCTTATAATATGCAGTAGGATTTTTCCTAGGGGTCGGGTAACTGAGTCTTAAGGGACAAAACCTCACTCCTCCTTCCATGGAGTATAAACCCATTGTTCTTGGAACCGGGCCTCTACCCGGGGTCTAGTAACAATGTCATGCTAATCCCGTAGTTCTGGTATCTCCGGGTGATATATGGGGTGGACTTCCCTCATCGGGAATTGGGACACTGTCTTTGGGCTCTTCTCAAGCAGCCTACCTCGATAAGCGACCAGTGTTGCGACATTACCAAAGACCTTACTAGATGCCATATCAGCAGCATACACATTGTCCCTAATATCATAAATGATCTGGGGTGCGACATCATTGAAACACTGTTCCCACAGTCCAATCAAAGTAGCCGACATGTGCTTAAGGGCATGCTGCTGCACAAACGGCTCGTAATCCCTCCACACTGTAAATGGGGTGGCGAGCCCACTGAGCGGCCTGACTGGCTACGACCTTCTTCTCTTCATCGCCCACATCAGATCGTATCAATATCCGCCCCAGTCGCTCCCTAGCTGTCACCCAGTCTCCATCCCCCAATCCACGTACAGGCGTTCTGCTACTCAGTACCGTCGGGGAATGAAGGAAAAGGGAAGGAGTAGTAACAGAGGGATCGGGCACCAATGTCGCTAATGATTGTGTCGTAGGTGTAAGAGCTGGAGAGAGAGATGCCAAAACAATAGGCTTAGCAGGGAGACTCGCTGTCATCGCAGGCGCAGAAGGCAAAGCCAAAGAAAGGACAGAAGGCGCGGTGGCCAAAGCAGCTGGATCAATAACAGAAGAAACAGAAACAGCAGAGGCAGAAGAGACGGACGATTGAGGCTGTGGGATGGCAGGATATATTTTCTGCGGGCGTATGGGGGAGGAGGTCGAGCATCTAACAATTCCTCCACAAATGTAACATTTTCTTCTTGTGCAACATAAGATTTTTCACATTGCAATCAAAACTTCCTATCAGCACACTATCCCTTTCTCTGTTTTCTCTCTATCATATGCTACAGCTTTCTGAGTCACTGTCTGCATTTTTCCCTTCCGGGCCTCCTTCTCTGCTTTCATTCGTCTCTGTTTAGCTTCCTTTTGCCATGTTCTGAGGGAATCAAACATCGACTGCCTACTCCTTTTCGCAAACAATTTATCCTGTAGAAAATTAATTTTCTGTTCATCAAAAGTGCCCGTCAACGTCCACTGCACCTCGGCGTTGTCCCTCGTATATTTGTGCCATAACATACTAAACATAATAGGGCCAAGGCCATGCTTTACATACATGTCAAAATTAGGAGTGCCTACCGGAGGCGCTGGCTGACTTTCTTCCAATCGAGCATTAGCAGAACAACAACGACAGCCCAAACAAAACACCTTGCTAAGGCATGGCATTTATAAAGAAAACAAGTTCACTATTTATGCCGAGCAGATATTTGCAAATATCTTACCAAAATTGGTCCTCAGACCTCATCAAATACAAATCCCAGCCGGGATGACCACTGGGCAGGGCACCGCCCGGCCAGACAGACGGGGCAGCTGCGAGTACCAGACTCTCTCGTGCAGGGATCCCCGGTCCGCCCGTCCGACCCGACACGGCCCCAACCTCCTCACCCGTCTGTGGGCAAGGAAGGGCCACACCCGATGGGGTCCCTGTTCGGGCGCCAACTGAAGGAAGTGACCCGATTAGGGTCACCCGGGTCACTCGCGACCACCTCTCAGCCTTCCAAAAAAATGAAGAGTCGGTCAGACAGTAGAGAATACAAACCAAAGTTATTTATTAGTCACACACTTGAGCGGAGTCCAGTCTGACCAGCCTTCTTGGAATGCAGAGGTACTGACCCACGCTAACATGGTAATACGTAATATACATTTCCAGTACCCCTAAAGACACGTCCAGACTGGAATTTTCCAGTTAGTAGCTGGTGAACAAAGGAGACACAGAAGGATGAGCTGCAATCCTGAGACCGGGTACATGCTATCTCCGGTTCCAGGTTACTCTGCCCGTGCCCACCACTCTAAGGGTGGGAGCAGGCTCATTTAGCGGGAAAGGTATGTAATGACAAAACAGTCTATTCATTAGTGCAACGAAGCTCAACCTTGAAGGAATAAAAAAAAATAGAGACTGCTTTCTGCTGAGGAAAACAGAATGAGAAAGAGGTTATGTTTCGATCATGGTACAAAATGGCGGCTGAATACAAAATGGTGCGGCAAATGTTAACTTTAATCGTACAATGCAAGAGAAGTCGACCAAAAACATTTTCCGTTCCAACACCCCTTAATCTCATGGGCAAGACTGCCCAATTTAAGATGATGATACTCCCTCGGTTGCTTTAGGCCCTTAAAAACTTCCCCCTTCACATTTCGCCAGCCTGGTTTAATACCCCGGCTTCGGTCGTAAGGCCGTTTCTGTGGGCAAATAAGCCCCCCAGAGTCGCCTTTATTAAATACATCTGTGCCGCCTATGACCGTCTGAGGACTCGCCATGACGGAAATCCATCTATATTATTAGGCAGCACTCATCCTGCTAGTAAACAACTGCAGGACCCAGCAAACCAGGGAGAGATAGCTGTAATTAGACTAGATAACATAACAAGTATTCTCTTTCGGGCGCCAGTCCCTTAACTTCTCCCGGAAACCGAGCAAAGAGGTGTTCTGAGCATAGAAAATGGTGCTCTGTTGGACAGGTTGCGAACATAAGCCTACGCTGGAGACTCCCCTGTGGGTGTGCCGCTGGATGGCCCGAGTGGCGAGCCTCAAAGGATCCTGAAAGTGGGACTGAGTTGGCATTTCGTGCCTGGTAGATGTATGGGACAGGGATTACATTTGATCCTTTCAGGACCTTCAGATTGAGTTCCATATGCTTAAATTCCAATTCTTTCGATACTTACAACTTAGTCACACCCTTTCTAAATATCAAGAAGAACTCAGGGATGTCTCGGAGTACAGCCCGCTCGAGGTACGAGTAAACAATGCTGCCTACTGGAACAGCAAAATCATTGCATACCACTGTAATATTAAATCGGGGGGGTTGGTGAAATGTTTTATTATTTAAATCTGCACCTGCACCGGAACCATACATGGATGTAATACACCCACCATAGGCACGTATTAGGATTGGTACACTGTTGGTCAGCAAATGTATTTGTGGCTGGAAACCAAATTGTAAAAATTCTCCTCAATGTAGGATTGGTACACTGTTGGTCAGCAAATTTTGCCACTGGCTTGAAACCAAATTGTATAAATTCTCCTCAATGTATACTATGTAATTACGCAACTGAGGATGTTGAACATATTGTTTTGCTCTGTGTACGCTAGACCAAGGTGGACTTAGATTAGGACTCTTTGCATTTCTCTGGGTGTGAGGTACTTCAAGGTGGCCTATAGAATATTACAATCTGATACCAGTCCCCTCGCGGATTATGGTCTTGGTCGTTACCTATACGCAGTTTGGCTATTAAGGAAGAGGGCGGGTCTTACATTGTGATTTTCATTTATCTCTAATTTAAACTGATTTATTTTTTAAATGATGAGTAATTTCTTCTATGCCGTTATGTCCAAAATAGAGGGGCATTATGCTACAAAATTACTTATTATGCACTTTACTCTATTAATTGCTTTTTCTTGGACTAATATGGTATGTGTCTAATCCAGATTGAGATTTTAGTATTTTTATATGTGTTTTATTGTAGTTCTGTTAAATGTATTTTCTTACTGTAAAAATGTTTTCCTATGAATATAGCATACATTTTATTGTGATATTTGTAAAGTTTTATGAGCTGGTTCCCGAAATAAACTTTGATGACTGATGCAGCCCGCTCGAAGTACGCGTACTTCTGGGTCCCTTAGGGAAAGGTGGAATTTCACAAATCAAAAAAACCTTGGTTACACACTCTCCTGACCTGATGGGCACCTTGAGAGAAAAATAGAGGAGTGGGAAGGCTTCCTGGATGAGATGGACTGGTACTTTGGCAATCTCTGCACGGCTCAGGCTCATTCAGTTTAAATATCTCCACCGGGTGCATCTCACACCTTATCGACTCCGGAAGGTCTGGGTATATCCATCACCTACATACCTTAGATGTCTGGAGCCCAGAGGGGATTTCTACCACATAGTATGGGCCTGGCCTGTCATACAACGTTACTGGTCAAGCATATTCTTCACACTCTCCAAGGTGGTGGGATTGCATATCGAGGCAAACCTCAGACCCGCTATATTGTGCATTCTAGAGGATATTGTGGACCTTGACAGGATAGGACAATGGTGGGGATGGGTACGTTACTGGCCAAGAAAAATATTGCCAAACACTTGAGATCCCCTAACACTCCCTCTATTGTGGGCTGGAAGAAAGGTATGGACTGGTGCGTGAAGCTGGGAGAGACAATATATACTGCACGTGGGTGTCCCCACAAGTATGACAAGGTTTGGAGAAAATGGTGGGCTTTCCATGGTCTAGAAGATCACAGTTGATATGGGTGGATGAAGCGGCTCCATATCTACACCTGTGGGATTAATAGGGGATGCAGGTATCTGTATGAAGCTTTGTATACATTGTGCTTGTCTTGAAAGAGCAACAACTGTAATATTGAAAATCATCGAAAGTGTTCTTATAAAACAAAACTCAACATAGAGGAGTGTGTTGTTCCATGCCTCCAACTGCATCTTCTGTCACCTGATATACCAGTCTATCTACCATTTCTGCAAGAGATGCCATTGAAGTCACAGCTCCCTCTCCATAAAGTAAAGTCATTCCATTGGGGTTGGGCGTCATAATTTTGAGTGACATGAAATCAGGCTCTGTATGAATGTGTTGTCAGAAGCGCCCTTTCTGTCCTTTCAGTCCATTGTATGACTTTATGGTTCCTTGTTTTTTGTATTGTTTATTGGGTTCAGAAACATTTTCATCATTGTGTTTCTATGAAAGTTATATAATGGTAAACTGCTGTATTACCACTGCAGAGAATGTCTCAAGACAGAACGGAAATTAAAGATAATAGCACCTAAAAGAAAATGCAAAGTCATCTGTACAGGTCACAGCAAAAGCAGTCTACCAAAAAGGACTTAATATTGGCCCCATCATCGCCTGCTGTGGTACTTGTCACGGACCTTCTGCCTGTTCAATTCAAAGTATTTGCATTGCAGTGAGTTTGACTTGTCTGAGTGTTCACTGTTGTTAAAGATTTTTGTGCATTTATATTTTTGTTCATCATTAACAATGTGCAGGCTGTATTTTCACACCCGATTACCCAAGCATGCACTAAAATAGTAATGCTGCTTTTGAAACTAATTTTCTGTGATGTGTACAAGTGATTTTTCTGACCTTTGTGAACTAGGCATCATTTTGGGCCTAGATGCCATGGTTTTTAAAATGGATATCACTCTTGTCTTTCCCCTGCCCATCTCACTCCATATCGTTTCTGCAGCATGTAGTCAATTAGAATATTATTTGTTTATTTCCATTGTGATTGTTCATGCTGTTTTCAATAAACTTTCCAAGGGCTCAGTCACAAAACTGCAAGTATTTCCTCAAAGCTTTTCCGCTAGATATAACACGTTGTTGTATATGTATCTAGTTTGCTCTAGCATCTCCAGCTGACATTAGCATTAGAAGGGGTGGAATGATTATTTATGTAGTGGGATAGGGCTTAGGAGCTGATGCAATATGATGATCTGAGTTGCTAATGAAATTATACATTTGCTCAAACCACAGTGATTCTGCAGGGCTGCTAATTCCACATGCATAAATAATTTATAAAAACCCTCTATTACGGGAGAGAGCCAGAGACTTTCCTGTTATACTAGGGATGCTGCCATTTTCTTTCCGATTTTGCTGCCCACTTTGGACTTAGACTAATTTTTGATTTTGCATTTCTCTGGATTGCCTATTCACTGACAGCTTTCATGGAATTGATTCTGTATCACCTTACTTTTGAATTTTGTAATAAAACCCTTTAACTATTCTGCTGTTCAAGATCTCAGTTACAACTGAGTGGGCTTGTTTACCAAATTGACTGCAGTTCTAATAATTTTGATGTGTGGGGAGGGGCGCTTAACTCGGGGAAACTTTTGCCTCATTAAATTAATTAACACTGTCTCCAGTTTATTGAACTGTGGGCATTCTGTATGAGATACATTCTGGGGTGTCTAGAGTGTGGGGTCCTCTGCTCTCACAAAATGTTGATAGCAGAGAATGGCTGTGTGTTAAAGAGCACATCCTTTCTGCTTTAGAAACTCATTTCTTACCCAGAGCTTAGTGTTAGTGGATTTCCACTGTGGGTCTTCCTCATGGATTTTGGCTGAGTTCCTAACTTGCAGTGTGAATCCTGAGCGATTTGGATTGTAAGTATGAATAAGGTGGAATGGATTTGGTGACTAAGAGTGCTTTTGTTGTGTTATTGAGGTACCGAATCTTGTGTTGCATGATGGATTGTTATGCAGTATGTGAGACTTTTGGTTATGTGTCAGTTCAAAGGTACCCTGTTTTGAGAGGCACCAGATGCACACAGATAGGGTTTCCTGTATTAACTAGTTTTTCCTTCTAAGAGTTTTGCATGTTTAATCTAGGCTGGTATACCTTGCTCCTTGGTGCACCAGAGTAACTTCATTACCCAAAGGTGGATTGCCTCTGGGCGACATTCTGCTTGGTGTGAATTGGGTTTGATAAGTGTTGCAAAGGTGCTTGTCTTGTTCTATTGTTTGCAAGATTTGTCTTCTTCTAATCTGCTGATTTTCCGCTTATTTAGACTGAGCAGACAAGATTTATTTTGGTTTATTAAGTATGTGTTTATTGAGAAAGGTTGCACAATTATTTACTCATTTATGAAGAAGTCGCGCTGGGTTTGGTCAGTCAGCTGAGGAGTCACACAGGGGTTGGTGAAACGTCACCATAGAGTTGTGCTATCATTAGTTGGTCTTTGTCAAAGCTGTGCTGCCATTGGTTGACCTTCAGCATAGCCGCGCTGGGATTGGTTGTTTTTAGCTAGTTTGTTTTGTTTTTGGAATATTTTGAGAGAAAACAATGGGTGCTGTGTTGAAAAAGCCTAATGCTCCTATTGTACCTGCTATGGAAGGACAGGATTTACCTGCAGAGAGTACACCTGCATATGAAATGATGATAGACATTGGTTTTTATAGGTGTACCTGGATTTCTGAATGGCATGAATATACCTCTTCTGACAAGGACTTGCAGTTTCCCTGGGAGGGTACCTTTAACATTAGAAAGCTAGATTTCTTTGCCTCAACCTAAACAATTTGAGGCATTGAATAAATAGTATCGGATGGCTACAGAGAAGGTGGAGGAAAAGAAAATGAATAAGAAGCTGAATGGTTCATTTAAACAATGGTTGGAAGGCAAGTGGGATTGACAAGACCAATGATGACGGGGGAGATGATGAGGGAGTGAGGGTTTTTCCTGCAATAATCAAAGAGACAACAGATAATAAGAAAACAGATGGGAGAGACAGAGAGAAACAAAACAAAGAACAAGACTTAGTTGAGGAGAATAACTTTTTGAATCACCTTTTGAATTCCAGACCTCCTCCATAAACAGATGGAATCCAGAAACAGGGGCATGGTCGCATACTACCTGATACAGGTGCAGGGTGCAAACACAAGGATTGACCGCACTTACAGTTGTGAGTGCTCCACCTGAGAATGCAATGACAGCTTTGCTGAGTACCAGTAGAGATACTATAGCTGTTTCTTCAATCTCAAATGACATGCCTGCTGCTACTGCTGGTATTGAAGAATCTCTCAAAGAAAAGGAGATTAATGTTGGACTTTAAAAAAAAAAAAATTGGAGGAAATTTTACAAGGAACAAATGACACAAACAGATTATTGTCATACAATGGAGATGAAATGAGATACATAATAAAAAAAGTAGCAAGATGTGCAAACGATGCATATGATAATCTTGAGAAATTGGTAATGAATGTGAGGTTGACATTTAAAAATGAAAAATATGAGAATAAATTACAAAACAGAGTTGACTACTGATGAAATAAAGAGAATTATGTTTAATAACATTAAGAGCTCACATTAAGGATCAGGTTGAGAAGACAAAGGACTGGAGAGTTTTGAGAGAAAGGTGGAAGAAGGGGATTATTCATTAAAAAAAGCTTCAGAGACAGGAAAGAAAAAGTGAAATGCGCAAATAGTGATTCAGAGTTAAGGGCAGTTTCATAATTTCTCTTTAGAAGAAGTACATGGAGGGAACTATGTGCATGCACCTTGGGCAAAAGGTGATCTTTCTGCTTTTCATGACAAATTTTCCAAAATGGTGAGAGGAACTGGAGAAATGTTACAAAGAGGTTCATAGATTGACAAAGATTGCGAAAATGCGAGTATAAAGTTGTTGTTTCTTGGCTGAATGAGGAACCGGTTAGAGTCAGCATAACAATGATGCTTCTGAAGTTTTTGCTGACAAATAGAGAGAATTGATAGAACATTTAGAAAAGAAGCTGCCAGAGAAATAAATATAATTGGTCAAAGATTTTGAGCTCTACACAAGAGGCGAATGAGTTAGTGCATGCCTAATATGAGAGGCTCATGCAGATTTTTCAGAAACACAGAAGTGTTGAAGATCTCAAGAAAGATGATGCTAGTGGTTTCATGCCTGCTTTTGTTACGGGTTTGCCTCCTGAGATCATTTCACATATTCAACAGAGTGTGAAGTGCTGGCAAACTAAGAGTATAGATGAAATCCTAAAGTATGCCAAGTACAGTAGTGATTGGTTTGATGCAAGAAGCTAATGGTTACCGAGACAAAGCAGTTTCATAGAAATGGCAGGAATCAGCTGACGTGTTCTGATTTGGGTTCTGTGCTGTCAGACAATGCCGGAATGAATGAGATGTCTTTAATGCAAGATGTGAAGATGGGAAATGAGATGGTACAGATGCAAGGTCATGGAAGAGGGGTCATGAATAATTCAGGAATGAATGCAAATAATGTTATGCTAAGAAGAGCACTGCTTGTCATTTCTGCTGTAAAATTGACCATTGAAAGGGAATGTCGACAAAGTCCGTATTCGAGTCCAGAATTATTTTATTCCCCGCGGAATATGAATTTGGTGCAGACACAGTCATTAGCCCCATCCCAACCAGCTCCTGTGCAGAATGTGCAAAATCAAGGATAGTTTTGAATGAATATGCCCATAGATCCGCGTTGCAGAAAAGTAAGAAAAACAAAATGCCACAAAACTCAAGGTACCAACAGAATGCATTGATTATAAGCAATTATTTTTGTCAGGTTTCTCCAGAAAATAATTCTCAATGATAGACCCTGCAGGGTGAGGTGGCACCTGTGAGAAATTGGATTGTTGCTTGATATGGAGTGTGAGCCCTGGTCAAGCAGCAGCCACAATCCATTTCAGGGTGAACCGCAAAAAGTCACTAAATTAACCTGTGCTTAACCCTGAGTAGCTTGGGACATTAAGCAGTCAGACTTAACTTAGAGGCAATGTGTAAAGTATTTATGCAGCACACAAACAGTAATAAATTGAAAACACAACACAAGAAAAAACCCACACCAATTTAGAACAATAGAGTACATTTTAATAAATTATTTGACACCAAATGTCAAAGATCCGATCAGTAGTCCTGGAGTTATGAATGTTTAAAGTTTTTACTAAACAATAGTGCCTAAAAGATCAAAGTGCTAACTGCTAGTGGGACGAGACAGGAGGCTCTAGCCAAAGACAATTTCAGGAGCTTGGATATCTCTTGCCGAAGGACCACTAAGCAGAATTTTCCGCTGAGGAGAAGAACATAGCGGGAGGGACTGCAAAGTCAGGCCAACCGGCGATAGACCTTGGGCGTATAGACGAGCAGGTTGGTCCCAGGCTCCTCCGGGTTCTCAGAGCAGCTATTAGCCAAACATTTTCTGAGTCCTCGGTTTCAGATTTTTGCTATCTGGGCACCTTTAGCACCCCCCCCACCCAGGGTCCAGGTCTGGTGAAACACCACTTGGCAGTTCAGGACTCACTCAGGCTGGGTCCAGGTGCAGGTTCAAGATGGTGGAAGCTTTTTATGTCCCTGTGGCTCTGAACAGAAGGCAAGCAAACTATCCCTTGGAGTCACTCTGGGAGTACTAGGTTCAGGTGAAGATGCAAGGCTCAAACAGCAGGGCTCGCCTCTGAGGGTTTAAGGAAGGCTCCAAGCAGCAATGGAGTCCTTCCAGGTACAGCAAAGCAGTCTGCCAGAGTGCACAGCAGGTCACAGCAGCAGACAGTCCTCTTAGAGTTCTTCCGCAGGTCCAGAAAGTGAACTGAAGAGTCGGTCTGAGGGTCCTATTTTTATACCTGGTGCCTTCTTTGAAGTAGGAGAAGTTTCTAGAGGTTTCTACTTTGAATTGTATGGCATTTCCTGACTCACCTGCCCTAGCTCCAAGCTGGCTGCAGTGACAATGTGGAGGGGATTAGCCCCTTGTGTGAAGGCAGAGCACAGCCTATTCAAGTACAAGTTGGCCGCCGCCCATCCTGCCAGCAGATGGCCCATTCAGGCACAACTAATCCCTCTATTGTGTGGCTATCTGGGAGGAATTCACAAAGTCTAACTGTCAGTTACACCCAGTCATATGACCCAGTAGAGGCTGCAGCCACCAAATGGTTAAGGGCAGGAAAATGGCAACTTTCTAAAAGTGGCATTTTCAAAACAAAATTTAAGAATCTGAATTTACCATTAAAGAGTATTTTTCATGCGTTGACTGTGTCCTTGTCCCTATTTTAAGTGCAAGCAAAGAAATAAAGAATGAACATTACAAATAGATGTCTCGTGATGTTTGGTGCCAACGATTGAAATTCCATGTAATTCTGTCTTTTGACTCTCCCTGGGATATTAGTCCCTATTGAAAGGTTCTTCTAATTGTACACGTGCATTAGAATGCTTCTCCCTCTCGTTGTGAAAGTTGCTTCTAACACTGCTGGCACCCTAACCTAGATTAATTCTCAGTTAAATGCTCTGTGTGCGGTGACTATGTAAAACCGCTTATAGCTAGATATTCTCCTTGCAAAAGATGGCAGTGTTTGCAAGGTACTGAAGGTTAAATAATGTTGCACCTTCATACCTGATAGCTAATAGGGTTATTAATGCATATGTGAGTCATATAGCAAATATTTCTTGTGAATTCCAAACTTTAGAAGAGCATGGGTTTGGGGTTTTGGGTTTTAGCAAGGTTGGCGAATGGTTAGATAGTCTCGGAGGGGATATATTTAGACTAATCTTAACATCTGTAATAACTGTGGGGCATATTAGCAAGGGCCATTATCTCCGCTTTTTGGCTTTAAGAGCCAAAAGCGGAGATATCTTACCGCCCTATTACCAATGCGGGTGCTAACATGCATTACGCATGTTAGCTACCCGTTTTCCCACGCCTCGCTCTGCATCTCTAATGAGATGCAAAGTGAGCGTTCCTTCCCAAGATAACAGGAGAAATGTCGCTAACCGACATTTCTCCTATTATCAAGCTGCAGGCGAACATGCAGAGCGATTAGAAAAGTAGCGCTAACCGCGGTTAGCGCTACTTTTTCTAACGCCTGCTCTCAGTATGACTTAGCCAAGATATCCAATGGAAGGTGGATATCATGGCTGAGTCTGTCTGCCCTATCAGCAAGCTATCGCCAAAAGTTGTGTGATTATCGCTAGATTTCCAGCGATAATCGCACATTTGCTAACATTAGCGCTGCAATTTTATCACTGTTGAGATGAGCGTTGCTGATAGCACGCTATCTCAGTGATAAAATTCAGCGTTAGTCAGGCGATAATTATCCTCGCGCTAATCGCGCTGAGCGATAATTATCGTCGGACCTTAGTAATATGCCCCTGTATTATTTATGCAATTGTCCTGTTTCTCTTCTTCAAATTCTCAGAGTATTTGCTTCTAAAATGTGCATGTAAGGGTAAAGGAAAATTGTCATAGCGAAAGAGATCAGAATTTTGGGTGGAGGAGGCCAAGGATCATGTTACAACCAGATAAAATTGATGGAGGAATCAACTTGAAAGAAGCAGAAAGTGATGGAGACTGTTATAGTATAGAATAATCAGAGGGCTGGGGAGTTGTTAAAGGTTTTTTGTGCATTGTTAACAAAGGGCAGGATGTATTTTTGCACTCGATTACACATGTATACACTAACATAGTAATGCTACTTGTAAAAAAAATTCCTGTGATGTGTGAAAGTGTGTTTTTTTTACCTTGTTAACTAGGCCTCAATTTGGACCAAGACACCATGATTTTTCAAATGGATGTCACCCTTTTCTTCCCCTGCACATCTCACTGTCTGTCACGTCTGTAGCACATACTCAAGCAGACTATTATTTGTTTATTTCCATTGAAATTGTTCATGTTTTATTTACTAATAAGTGACAGAGTGCGGCGTTAACCTTCCTGCGTTAACGCAGCACTCCGCCACTTCTGAAACGCAGGGCTGCACCCTTTAGCAGCCTAGCGCCAACGCAGACACCCTTGCACCATAGTGCAAGGGTGTCTGCGTTGAGGGGAAGATTGTTTATGTGCAGGAAGGTCTCCCTTACTGCACATAAACAATCTTTATCCTATCGCCACAACAACGAGCTTAAAAGTGATGCTGTGGTGGCGATAGGGGCTTGTAAATATGCCCCTAAATTTCATCTCTACCTCTCTCTCTCAAGACCTTGCTCCCCTCTCTGTCATTCTCTGTGACAATATCTATCACGCTTGATCTTCTCTCTTTCTCTCTCAACTGTCTTTCTACCTCATCCCTTTCTCTCTATCTCACTGCACCTTTTTCAACTGACCTTCTTGCATCTTTCCTTCCTCTACTTCATTTCTCTCACAACCCCATTTCTGTCTCTATGTCTCTGCTCAGTCTTTTCTCTATCTCACCACTACACCTCACCTCTCCATTTCATTTCACTCTCTGCCTTACATCCCCTTACTACTTCATTTCTCTATATCACGTTCTCTCACTAGACCACTCAAATTACCTGACGATTAGTACACTATGGGGCATATTATCAAGAAACGGCGTTAAAATTATCGCTGCTTTAGCGGCAGAAAACTGCCGCTAAAGCGGCGATAATGAAGCTTGATAATATGCCCTGAGCATCCAATAGAAGGCCATGTTCTGGTGTCAACATGGGCTTCTATTGGAATTCTCAAGAGCATATTATCAAGCCCATTATCACCGCTTTAGCGGCAGTTTTCTGCCGCTAAGCGGCGATAGTCTTGCACGCCGTTCTTGATAATATGCCCCCCGGTCCTCTTTCTCTCATTCTAACTTACCACTGTTTCCTTCTACCCTTTCCTTCAGCTCTCTAAATATCATAAACATTTCTGAGTACCTCTATTTCTCTGCCTCTTTTTCTGTATCATCAACTCCTTTGCTTCTCCTGCTCTCTGTCTCTCTTACACACACAAGCACGTATCTCTCTCCTGACCTTCGTCTCCATCTCAACTCACCCCCTCCACCTCAACTATCTCTCCATCACTCTTTCTTTCTTTATAGATCTCTCTGCCCTATCATATTATCACTTCCTCTTTTTCTGTCTCACATCTCTCTATTTCTGTATAAGCCCCACCTTCCTGGATTTCATGTTTGTTTCTCAACTTCCTCTTTTCACTGTACACATTTCTCCTTAGACCCTTCACTCCTCTCTCCACCTTGTTGTCTTCCCAATTACTCTCTCTACCCTGCCTTGCAACTTGAGGTACTGTAGTACTCCTCTGCCTCTCCATTTCCTTCTCCCTGTCTCTAGCTCTCTCTACCACACCCTAAAACCGTATTTATTTCCCTGCATGACTTTCTTTACCTAGATCTTCTTTTTTATACCTCTCCTATTACACAGACACACAGGCACACACACACATGTGCACTCAGTCACACATTCACACATGCGAAAACACACATTCACAACAATAAATACATCTAGGTAGAATTCCAGTCCTCATTGAATAAACACAACAGTAGCTGCTTTAAAAGCAAAGCACAGGAACAAAATGGTGAGGATTCTAGAAGTCCCACATCAACATTTCAGAAACTGCTCCTAATCATAGAAACTCTGCATAAAACTATCTGCAAAGGTTACAATAATTAAAAGTGTGGTGCAGGACATCTGGTATTTACACCGTCCATAGGATGACTACAATCTGCTAGCATTATGGGCACTGGGACCCCACAATCTTGACACCGCCAAATGTATGTCAAACATACTGGTCACAGTTTGATGAATCGGAGACCATGTTAAATCTCAATTTTATGAGGCAATGTGTCCTCAAGTTAAGGCACCTGCCGCACATCAAACATTTCAGAAATACATTCAATTAAGTAAAAGGGCCTACTCAATAACTGAGTTCTAGATATGTGGAATAGTTAAAGGGTTTTATTACAAAAGCAAAAGTAAGGCAATACAGAATCAATGCTAAGAATGTTCTCAGCGAAAAGAGCAATACAGACAAATGCAAATTAGTTTAAGTTCAAAGTAGGCAGTAAAATTGGGAAAGAAACTGGTGGCATTCTTAGTAGAACAGGAAAGTCTCTGGCTCACCCCTAAAATCAAGGGTTTTTATACATTATTTCCGCATATAACATTTTCAAAACTGTACAATTACTGTGGTGTGAGCAAATGTATCATTTCATTAGCAAATCAGAGCACAGTAATATTAGACGTCATATTGCCTTGGCAGCTAAGCACTATCCCACTACATGGATAATTATTCTGCCCACTCCATGCTACTGTCATCAGGAGATGCAAGAACAAATTAGATACATAAGCAACAGTGTGTCATATAAATGAATAGGGCGCAGCAATCTAGTGGAAATACCTTGAGGAAATAGTTGCAGTTTTGTGACTGAGCCCAGAGAAAGTTAATCAAAAACAGCAGGAATATGGCAATAGGGCCCCAGTTTATGGCATGGATCCGCCTGTTATATGCGGATCCACAGGCACAGGTTGTGGTGAACGGACATATATCGCAGAGGTTTTCTCTCAGGTGCAGCACAAGGCAGGGATGCCAGCTGTCACCCATATTATTCGCCATCGTCATAGAGCCCTTGGCAGTCTGGATACGAGGGGACCCATTGGTCCGTGGGTTGAGATGGATGGAAGGGTGGGAAGATAGAATTTCCCTGTATGCAGATGATGTTCTTGTCTACGTTGCATCACCACGGGCGTCAATTAACAGAATACTCTAGACCTTCACTAACTTTGGCAAATACTCCGGGTACTCCATAAAATGGGCAAAATCCACAATATATCTATTAAATGGCCCCGCCCCAGTCCTGCCCCCGAATTGTGGTGCAATAGAGGTGACAGAGGGCTTCCGATACTTGGGGATATTCGTAACGGCAGACCTGGAATGACTTTACTTTATAGAGAGGGAGAGGGGACCTCAAGGGCCTCTCTTGCAGAAATAGTAGATAGACTGGTATATTAGATGACAGAAGATGCATTTGGAGGCGTGGAACAACACACTCCTCTATGTTGAGTTTTGTTTTATAAGAACACTTTCGATGATTTTCAATATTACAGTTGTTGCTCTTTCAAGACCAGCACAATGTATACAAAGCTTCATACAGATACCTGCCTCCCCATTAGTCCCACAGGTGTAGAAATTGGAGCCGCTTCATCCACCCATATCATACTGTGATCTTATAGACCATGGAAAGCACGCCATTTTCTCCAAACCTTGTCATACTTGTGGGGACACCCACGTGCAGTATATATTGTCTCTCCCAGCTTCACGCACCAGTCCATATTTTTCTTCCAGGCCACAATAGAGGGAGTGTTAGGGGATCTCAAGTGTTTGGCAATATCTTTCTTGGCCAGTAACGTACCCATCCCCACCATTGTCCTATCCTGTCAAGGTCCACAATATCCTCTAGAATGCACAATATAGCGGGTCTGAGGTTTGCCTTTCTCCAAGGGACCCAGATGTATGTGTACTTCAAGCGGGCTGCATCAGTCATCAAAGTTTATTTCGGGAACCAGCCCATAAAACTTTGCAAATATCACAATAAAATGTATGCTATATTCATAGGAAAACATTTTTACAGTAAGAAAATACATTTAACAGGACTACAATAGAACACATATAAAAATACTAAAATCTCAATCTGGATTAGACACATACCATATTAGTCCAAGAAAAAGCAATTAATAGAGTAAAGTGCATAATAAGTAATTTTGTAGCATAATGCCCCTCTATTTTGGACATAACAGCATAGAAGAAATTACTCATCATTTAAAAAATAAATCAGTTTAAATTAGAGATAAATGGAAATCACAATGTAAGACCCGCCCTCTTCCTTAATAGCCAAACTGCGTATAGGTAACGACCAAGATCATAATCCGCGAGGGGACTGGTATCAGATTGTAATATTCTATAGGCCACCTTGAAGTACCTCACACCCAGAGAGATGCAAAGAGTCCTAATCTAAGTCCACTTTAGTCTAGCGTACACAGAGCAAAACAATATGTTCAACATCCTCAGTTGCGTAATTACATAGTATACATTGAGGAGAATTTATACAATTTCGTTTCAAGCCACTGGTAAATTTGCTGATCAACAGTGTACCAATCCTACTTGAGGAGAATTTGTACAATTTGGTTTCCAGCCACAAATATATTTGCTGACTAACAGTGTGTATGGTTCCGGTGCAGGTGCAGATTTAAATAATAAAACATTTCACCAACCCCCCCGATTTAACATTACAGTGGTAGGCGATGAATGGATGGAGTTAAAAGCTGGATGGAGGGACGGAGTGAAAGGGTGGATGTATGGATCAGTGGATGAATGGATAGGTGGATCGATGGATGAGTAAAAGGATGGATGTACGAATGGATAAATTGAAAGAAAGGATGCAAGAGTGAAAGGTAGGGTAGAAGGGGCTGGATGGAAGTGGACCGATGGATGAGTGAAAGGGTAAATAGATGGATAGATGCATGATGGGTGGATAGATGGATGGATGAGTGAAAGGGTGGATGTAAGGATAGATTAGTGAAAGAATGGATGGATGAGTAAAAGGGAGGGTAGATGGATTGCTGGATAAAAGGGTGGACAGATGGATAAGTGAAAGGGAGAAGGGATGGATGGATGAGTGAAAGGGTAGATGGATGGTTTAGTGAGTGAAAAGATGGATGAGTGAAAGGGTAAATGGATTGATGGATAAGTGGATGATTGGTGAAAGAGTGGATGGATGAGTGAAAAGGTGGATGGATGGATGAGTGAAAAGGTGGATGGATAAACGAAAGGATAGATGATGGAATGGATTGGTGGATGGATGAATGGATGGATGAAAGGGGAATGGATAAGTGAAAGGATGGGTGACTGAGTGAAAGGATGGGTGGATAGGTTTGATGGATAGGTTTGTGGATGGATAGGTTTGGATATGGACGGGAGGACAGATGGACGGATTGGTAACAGAATGAATGTTGGATGAAAGACCAAATAGATGAAAGAATGTACAGGTGAAATGGTGGATGTCAGTGGGTGGATTTAATGATAAAAGGATGAATGGTTAGATGCTTGAATGGAAGAGACAATCAACCTCTTCTGGGGAGGGTGGCGATGACTTGCTTCGCTTGCTTGGTGCCATAAGAGGTTTTGGTTCAAATTGGGGATATTTTAATTTTCTGGATACTCCCTTCTTGTGTACTTATTTATTCCTGCAGCATTTTGAGGTACAAAAAGGCTTAGCTGGAGAATTAATCTACTCCACTCCGGATTACCCTTAATAATAGTGTAGTTAAAAGACTTTTACTTCTTAGGTTGTCGACATAACAGTATGTCTTTAAATAAAGACCTTTGCACTGTTAAAGGTTTTAAATAAATACATAATTGAACATCCAAAGTTCTGTGTGGCCCACATTTCTATATTATTCTCTATATCATAAATGATGAGACAAACGTGCTTGTCTACTGGCTCTCAAAACGTGGAAGAAGTAAAAAACAAGTGGTCAATAGAAAAAAACTTAGGGGCAGATTTACAAGCCCCTTACGCCAACTTAACGCCGCCGTTGCGTCACTTCTGTGACGCAGCGGCATTGTAAACAATGCGCCACGATGCAACATATTTACAACGTGACGCATCTAGGGAGATGCGTCACGTTGTAAAGCCCTGCGCTGCATTATACCTGCGTCAGGTATAATGTATGCAGGGTGGGCGTTCCGTCGCAAGGAAGCCTTGTAAAAGTGACTCAGTGAAATCTACAAGATTTCACTGAGTGACTTTTACGATGCCACTACGTCAAAACCTTGCGCCTGCTTGAAGCAGGCGTAAGGAGTGACGCAGCATGGTCGGAATAGGCATTCCTGACCATTGCTGGAGTTGCGTCGTGCTTACGACACGACTCCAGCAATGTGTTATCTTTCCGACAGAAGATGCGTCACGCATCTATCTGTCCTTGCGCCACGGTGCGCCGCATTGTAAATGCAGCGCATCCATGGTGGCGCAAGGCTATTTTTCCGTCACGTTAATGAACTGGCGCATCTCTGCAAATATGCAGAGATGCGCCAGTTCTTGTAAATCTGCCCCTTATTTTGTAAGCTGCTACTTTCTCTCATGTTTTGATAGCACAATGCAATTATATCTCTTAGGTAAGGAGATTTCCTGCTGCTTGCCTGACGAACCCAGGGCCTGATGCACATACAGGCAGATCACAAATAATGGGTGCAAATTGAACACCAACTTTTGGTGATGTGCGTATCATTTTGCAATGCAACCTATATCTTAATAAGCCATGTCACAAAATGTTCAACCCGAGGGAGCCGTAGAACAACATGATTAATCAAAATGAATTAGGTCACAAATTACGGCCCGCTGTAATTGGCTGCAAGTGCAGGGATAGTGGCCTGCAAGGGACAGCAGACCAACATCCTTGCATCTGCTTTCCCAAACAGGAAACATATTTTTCAAAAAGCAGCATGTGTGTTCATAAAAGGGACAGGCACAGCTTTTAAAAAAATATTTCTCCTTTGAGAAAACATTGGGGGGGAGTAGGCAGTCTACTTCAGGACCACTGTATGCTCCCCCACAGTCTGCCAATAAGATTCCCAAAGTGGAAGCCGCCCAACAGTGACAGCTTCTCCTTTTCAAATCAAGTACCACACCCTTTCGGATTTCTGTATCTAATTCGTAGTTTACAACCGTATTTGCAGTTGTTAAGCATTGATACAATCCATTGCAAATACCATATAGGAGACTGGTGCGTGCCCTTTAATGCTTGACCTGCGGACTTACCTACGGCTAAAAATAAAATACGCTGGTATACAAGGAAGCAAATACTTTATTAGATGTTCACAAGCTCAGTGGAGACAAAGACTGTCTTAGTCTATGAGTCATTTAGTTCCTGGACATCCTACCTGTTTACTTTACTAGAAATAACATTAATAGAAAAGAGAGTTCCTCTTTCCAGTAAATACAATGTGCGGTTTCCATTTGTGAGTGTTTGCTGTTTGAATAGCAACGTTTCAAAGTAAATAGGATTCCTCAAGCCTGTCTGCTCTCACCCTTCCAATTCTCACTGAACTGCCCTGAGCTACTAACCAACCTTTAAACTGAAAGGCATGCCGGGAGCTATTGTTTCTGAAGCGTCATCTGCCCCCAGATGACTCCACATCCTACGATGAAAGGGTGGAAGATTAATAATACAATCCTGCCTCCCTCCCCGTGCCCTCCACCACTGACGATGATGAGGGAAAATTAATTATTTATTTAATTTTCCCTCGTCATCGTCCGTCGAAATCCACCGCCCCGACCCCCCCGCCCACCACTCTTACCTGCACGGGCCGCGGCTGCCACTGACACGGATAAGAGAGCATTTGCTCCTTCCCACACCCGGCCCCATTTAGACTAGTCAATTTGTTGCGGAACCTAGAACTAATTGCATTACAATTTCTGTGAGTGGATTGTTATTGAAATTTTTCCGTAGAAAACGATGGTGAAAAGTCTACCACTCTATCATGACGCGTTAATCCAATATGGCGGATTTTTCAAAATGGCTGCCCATTATTTGAGATATAGGGTAAAACTGTTTATATGCCCATGTGTGGTATCATTTTATATGTTTTTAGGGACGGGAAAGTCAAAAATAACATCAAAAATTGTTTCTGATGACCATAATATCAAATAATTGCGGAATATGTCAGATAGACAAAGTTTGTATAATTTTTCGTTGACTTATATGACGAAGTGTGAAGGAACGTAAATATTACAATTAACTTTTGAAATAAAAAGTTTGCTATTGTTTGTGTTTTGTTTTGTAACTTTGTTGTTATTGTTTGTTTTTTTGTTAATCAAAAATGTTTCATTTATGTGTTACAGGTTCTTGCGAGTTGCTGTGAGATACAGTGAAAATGGACGTAGAAAAGTGTTTCATTTGTGATGTGGTGTTTCAAGAAGATGATGATGTATCTGTACTCACTGAAAGAGGAGTGACTGGAATTCAAAAACATGCAAGGAGAGAAAAATATCTAAGTTTCACGTTTGTGTTGGGCAGAAAGTTCACAAGAAATGTAGAGCGCGTTTTGTTAACTTGAAAACTCCGTTCCAGGAGAAAGAATCAGATCCCACAACTTCTCGTGTTCTACGGTCGTGTGAAACCCCGTTTGATTTTAGAAAAATTGTTTTTTCTGTGGTACTGAGTTAAGTTTATACTTCAGGGAGAGGAAAAAAAATGTGTGTTTTAATGCACGAACAGTTGAATTCAAATCATCAGTTTTACAAAAATGCAACGAGACGCAATGATGAATGGGCTGACAAAGTTAAGAGACGTATCCACAATGTGTCTGATTTACATGCTGTAGATGCATGCTACCACAAACAGTGTTACGTCAATTTTTATACTGGAAAATTCATTCCCGGGCAGTTCACTGATAACCCTCCAATATCTTCAGGTCGACCAGAGGACTCAGTTCGCCAGGAAACTTTTCTTCAAGTAGTTAAATACATGGAGGAAAATGATGAAGAACAAACTACTGTTAAAGAACTTGTTAAAAAATACGAGAATTACTGCCAGAAGATAGCGAACCATACAGTTCGAAGTATATGAAACAAAAACTCAAAGAGCATTTTGAAGATGAAATCTTCATAGGAACAGTTGCAGGGACTGCTGATGTCGATTACTTTTAAAAGTACAGCTGCTCATGTATTGCAAGAGTACCACAGTCATATCCATGAAGATGTTGAAGAGGATCGCAACAATCTCCTTATGGCAGCTGCTGAAATAATAAGAAATGATATTAAAGACATCCCTGTAGAACCAGAAACATATCCACCCATTGAAAACATGAGTAGTGTTGACTATAATGTGAGCTATATTCCTGATTCGTTAAGGCTCTTATTATCAGTTTTTGTTACTGATAAAACCAACAGAGAGGAAAAGTAGCTTCTATAGGACAGGCAATTATGCAAGCTGTGCGCCCACGAGTCTTAGTTGCACCATTGCAGTTAGGGCTGGCAGTTCAATTACATGACAACACAAGCTCGAGATTTGTAGTTGAAGCAGTAAATCATATGGGATTCTGCAGCTCCTATTCAGAAGTTCTTCGTTTTGAACGTTCAGCTGCAGCAGAAAGAGGAAATACTATACCTGTCCTTGTGGAACCTTCTGAAAGTCCTCCGAAATTCGTTCAATATGCAGCTGATAATATTGATCACAATATTATTACAATAGATGGCCATGGTACTTTTCATGGGATGGGCATTATCGCCACTGTGACTCCAACTGGAAAATTTTCAACGGTCATTAAGAAACGTCAAGTTTCATTTGAAGAACTGAGGAGGTTTGGGCAAAGAGTGGTAGACTTTTCACCATCGTTTTCTACGGAAAAATTTCAATAACAATCCACTCACAGAAATTGTATTGCAATGAGTTCTAGGTTAGCCCATTTTTTGAACTAATTTGACTAGACTAATTGTTCTTGCTTTACCCTTTCCTTAGTCTGCATCTGTGTCTTCTCAGGGCATGACTAAGTGCAGACCAGAAGTGAAGATTACCGGGCAGATTTACTAATACTTCACGCAGCAACCAAACCTGCTGAGCTGCTTTATGTGAGAGGGAGAGAGCAGGGCAGCGCCATATTTACTACTATTACGGCACTGCTACTCTCTTCCCCATCAATGACAGACAATTAGGCTGCCTAGCACCACAGTGCAAAAGTGTGTGCATCATATCTAGAATAGGTTTTGACCTGGACGGGTACCCTTTCAGTACCAAATACCATGCTTAGACGTACTATACAACTTTTCCCACTTTGTATGTGTGCTGTATGTTATTTGTCTCAAGGAGGCAGATTTTTCCGGTACGAAGCCCTGTCTACCAATCCTAGTAGATAGGGCTTTCCGTCAAATACCATGGATGGTAGCATGGTCATGCCCATGTATCACCCATGCAATGCCCTCTTAACACAATAATGCCAAGTAGCGCAAACCGCTTTTGGTGTTACTTTTAGATAGCTTCCCAGATCAAAAACATTTTGCGCTGGAAAGTACATAGTTATTCAAAACTTTGCTCCTGTTTGACTCACTTTTTGTGACATTGCGCTAGCGCTAATTCTTGATAAATCTGCCTCTAGATATACAGTGGTGGAGGAGACTAGCCAACTCAATAACTCTTCAGAAAAGTCTTGAAAAAGGACATCTTCAAACAAGTGTTTAGCTGCTAATTTGGATTAGTATCCAGTAACACTTCTCCACTACCTGTTCAAACTCGAACCCTGTGGCCTTCTGCTGCAGAAACTACCTTCCTCACTTTAACCATGTTCTGCCTCCTCACATCACACTTTTGTGTAGATTTGTCCAATTTCATGTTCAAAAGAGATCTGAAGTGACCCCACAGCAGGATGGCTGATGATATAAAATAAAAATACATTTCTTACTGATGGGCTTTTTCCCTCAAACAGAATTATACATGTTTTTGTGGAATATTGTGTGTACCCAACAGCAAGTGCAACTTGATGTAAGGAGGCACCCAGTTGCCAATTTGTAGCACGTAGCCTAGAAAAAAATGTATTGGTTTGGTCTTGGGTGGCTGAAGACTATAAATAAGAAGGCTGCCATACATGAGCAAATTATGATTTCTTAGGGAAGACACAATTTATTGGTGCCTATTCACAGAGGGATTTATGTCAAACAAAACTCCATGTATATGGGCAAAGATCTCCACCATAAGTGCGGATATTTCCACAGCAGTTAGGTATTATGTGAATCAGAGTGATGAAGCTACCGCCTTCTATAAAGCGTTTGGGATTTTCCTCAATTTTCCATAATAACAAGTGCAAAATGTTTACTAAATAATGTTCCCTAGTTCCTACAAAATTGCTACGGCTTGGATTTCCTTTCCCATAGTCTATTTAAATGATTGATAACCCCAGTGGTTTATGTAGAGTAAAAAAGTAGGAGGAGACTGTAAAAGAGCCATTTCGATGAGGCGTGGCTTCTGTCACTAAGTGTAAACACATATGGCTTGGAATCACACTGGTGACTTCCTTCTCTCCCTGGTACTGGTTGTCCTGGTGCTCCTGGTCTTTTTGGTCCTCTTAGTCCTTGGTCTGCGTGGTCATAATCGTCCTGGCCATGCTCCTCCTGGTCCTTGTCCTCCTAGCCCATGTCATACTGTTGAGGTATTCTTAGTCATTGTAGTCCTGGTTCTGCTCATCCTATTCTGTTTCCTGTTCCTCATCATGGTCCTGGGCCTCTGAGTCCTCTTCTTCATGGTCCTCCTTCTACTAGATCAGGTCCTTCGCCTTTTCTTGGCCCTTGTGCTCTAGGTCCTCCTGGACTCCCTGATTCGGGGTCTGCTGAATCTTGTCATCATCTTGTCTTCTCATCATAGTCTTGCTCCTCATTGTTCAGGTCCTTTTAATCCTGGACCATCTGGTGATCATGTTGTTTGAGCTCTTCCACCTTCTGGTCATCCTCTTTCTCTTCCTTCTCTTGGTTCTCCTGGCCCTAGGAATGCTGATCTGGTTTCTGGTTTTCCCTGTGGTCGGGTTCCTGGCCTTCCTGTTCTACTTACAATATAGAGACAAAGTAGTGCCTCATGTCATGAGTCACACCTTTTGTCGGTCCTTGGCTTCTTATCCTGCAGAACTTTGCATGCTGGAATTATTGAGCACATGCTTGTGATGATAAAAGCATTAGCCAAAGCAAAACCGCAAAGCACAGAATACAATATGCTATTCTATAAAAAAGGTTGGACTAGCTGATGAGGTCACACGTGACATGGGTAGGAAACACTGGGCAGCAAAACCTTTTGTAAGAAGAATGCTAATATTGCTGCCCCAGGTGTTCTCTCTACAATGTAGAAAATGCGTCCCAAATATGACAAAGTGATAATGATACTTGATAGTTCTCATGTTTCCCACTTCCAAGTGTGCATAACTCAGCCATTCAAGGTTTTTCTGTGGCTGTAGTCCAATGTATCACATTAGAAAATCAAGACCCTGATGAGAGCACTGTATATTTTCGCAGGAGAGAAAAAGTAACACTTCTGAAAGGTTTTCTCAAAACAACATTGTTCTACAAAACAGTATATCACAGATGTTTTCCCCAAAAAATTATGTGCTTAATTGGGATTAGCCCTTAAATTAAAAAATGTCATGGTTGGTGTTTCACAAGCATCCACACTCTTGAATTACTACCCTCAAGCAGTGTGTTCCTTTTTTGTATACAATAGTAAACAAAAAATAAGACTATATTCCCCAAAAGAGTTGTGGCCCCAGGCTAGTCCAAAAGATTTTTTAAATGACTTCTCTGAAGGATTGAAATTCAGCAATAAGCATATTGATTACTAAAACATCAAATAAGTTTAGAGAAGTTTGACACAGCTGTAAGCCTGGTGGGACATAGTGAGGTGCCTCACAGGAAGTTGATGTCACTTGTAATGGATATAAGGATTGCACAAGGTCTATAATGCATCTTCCATATCAGGATTCAAGAAGAAGCCGCACTCATCAGTAAGAAAAAATAACAGACTTTGCTGTATAGAAATGTTTAAGACTTTGAAACCATTAGCAATAGTCTTTGAATCCAGAAATATTTCTCCGCAGGATGATCCAAGCAGATTCTCTAACTTACGGTCACTTAAATAGTAAGATGAACAACTACAATGTAAACCAAAAAGTACTTAACTCTGACATCAGCAAAAATGGAGAGGGTTTGATGTGAATGCAGAACATGGAAGTACCAGGGAATGGGTACTGCATGGTGCTGGAGGTCACATGTTTTTAATTGTTTCAATTGCACTTTGACTTCTTGTGTAGAATCTTGGGACATGAGTCTAAGTAGTGAGGAAATTATTGTTGGCTTTGAATCCTGTCTGTGTCAATAAATGACTTAAAGAATGATGCAGGCCTCTGGCCCTAACATAGAATTTTAATACAGAGGGTCTGCTAAAATAAGGAGAACAGTAATGGAGTACCTGGTGCTGGTATTTCCCAGGAGCATTCAATATTGTCCACAAAGAAGACATATTTTGTCTCTAGAAAACACGCCGCAATAAAAAAAAGAATATAGAAAAGCACTGCCTAAAATAAGATACATTTGCACCACAAGAATTGTAATCAGCAGCCCTGTGTAATCAATAATGAGGGGCTCTGCTAAAGAAGGCTGGCATGCATTTGTAAAGTATGCAAAGCTCTGCTTATCTTAACTTTTTTTTCAGTTTTGTTTAGCAAGAACTCGGCCCAAGGGCATTGGCGCACTTTACGGGAGCACTAATTACATTACACAAAGTCAGATTCACAGTTTTTAGGCATGGGGAGACAAAGTGATTTGCCAAGAATCACAGGATGTACACGCAATGCTGAGACTCAAATCTGACTCTTTAATTCCAAAGTGGATGGCACTGCGCTAATCCCATGCTTAAAAACTTTGCTAGAAAAACAGACATTTCAGGTGAGCAAATTCAGAGTGTCACTGGTGTTGTATGATACTCTATGCAGGAGCTGCTCTCCACCTAAACTTGGGAACTACCCAGAGTTCTCTGCTTCTTTTTTGCTTAATTTATGTTGCACTCTAAGCCTGAAAGGGCATTTTTTTTACTTATACTGGGTACTCGCTTGTGTCTAGAAAAAGCTAATCCTCTCTGAAGAGCAATAATGAGAGCAAAACACATGTCAGGGGTTGCTTTTATCCATTTCAGGTTGGCTTGGATGGTATTTTACCAATCCAAAGCTATAAGACTGTGCCTGGAGTGGTAAAAGGCTTTTGTCATTTCCCAGCTCGGCTTGGATGGCACTGTGCTAATAATATGCTTAAAGACTTTGCTGTAAAAATGGCAAAATACTTTGTCCCTTTCTAGCGCGATGTGGATGGCACTGTGCTAATCCTATGCTTAAAACATTGCTAGGAAAACAGACATTTGAGGTGAGCAAATTCAGAGTGTCGCTGGTGTTGTTGGCTATAATGATAGCAAAACATGTGTCAAGGTTACTTTTTTTAATTCCAGGTTAGCTTGGATGTTATTTTACTAATCAAATGCAGTAATACTGTGTCTGGAGTGGTAAAAGGAATATGTTATTTTCCGGCTCAGTGTGGATCCTATGCTTAAAGACTTTGCTGTACAAATGGCAAAAGACTTTGTCTCTTTCTAGCTTGGCGTGGATGGCACTGTGCTAATCCTATACTTAAAAACCTTGATAGAAAAACAGACTTTTGAGGTGAGCAGATACAGAGTGTCACTGGTGTTGTAGGGTGCTATATACAGATGCTGCTCTCCACCTAAACTTGGGAACTACCCAGAGTTCTCTGCTTCTTTTTTGCATAATTTGTGCAGCACTCTAAGCCTGAAAGGGTATTGATATGATTAATAAATATGTATGTATGTATTTTTCAATGATGTTTTTGTTGCATGATCCTGGAGGGCAACTAAGCCTGTGAAGCCTTCCAAAGGGATTCTAGCAAGAATTACTGCAGTGCACATCTACTAGAGTTTGTCAAAGGGTGTAATCAACACCAAAATCCTTGCTTACAAATGTAATCTGTGAGATTTCATGTTACAAAATACATGTCTGCATGCTTAAACATGGTGCAATTACAGGCTCATTGGCTTTAACAACGGCATGTCATAATAAATAAATCAGGCCTACTGCCTTTGTTGTAACTTTTCATAATAAACAGTTCAAGCCTATGGCATATCAAATACCTTTTACCAATGAATTAATCAGGCATATAGTCTTTCTCATTGGCTTGTCACCATAAACACTCCGACCTACTTTATTCAGCATAATCTTTTCCACATGGCAATCATCAGTTTTACCTTAATAAAAGTAATCCTAAAAGATGCTAATACAGATTATCACAGTGTAATTCTACTAGCCCCAATGTTTGGTGAAGTGGGTCATCAAAATCAAAATGTTTGAATACTATGAGAATCAGCACAGTGTAATAACAATGTACCCCTGAAAACCTATAGCCTTTAAGACATACTTTTCACAGTATGTAAGTCAGGCCAACTGGCTTTGTCATAAGTTTTCTTCATAAACAGATCACTCTATGGAATCTGACATAACATTTCACAATGAACCAGTAAGACCTATAGTCTTTACCATGGACTTGACACCATAGCCAACACAAGCCTACTGAAGTCTGCATAAACTGGCAACACAATACAATTAAGGCACTCTTTTTCAGTGAAAGCTCTCAAGCTACCCAATCAAATGCTGTTCTCCAAGAAATTACATGTGGGTGGAGCCAAAGCCCCTTGCTCAGTAGAACTCCTGAAAGCTCTTCTTCTGTTGATCACATAAGGTTTGACAAAACCAACACTGTAAAGTCAGGCCTGCAAAACTCTAAATATTCTAACCCAAATCTACACAAAACTAAGAATGAGAATACCTTAGGCAGCCCTCTAAACCAAAAATAATAAATCAACAATAGAAATCATATTTATAGGTGAACCCAACATCATAACAGAAGTGTTAAAATAAAAAATGTTTTCAAATCCTTCAAGAAGGTCATTAAGATTAGTGCACGCAGCAACAGTGGGAAAAGCACACTGCAGATCTGTGGTGTGACTGTGGCATAAACATGGCTGATATTCTGTGCCTTTTTAACTATCATAACGTCTAGACTGGACGAGTTCTTACTCTGGAACAGGAAATTCCTTCCAAAACTAACTTGGCTACCAAATAATGTGGTAGTTGGAGGAACAGAGTATTGTATTGTAGACAGTCTAACTTTTATGTTATCTGGGCTGCTAAAATTAACAATGAAATACATTTAGAATGAGTGCAATGAGCTCATGTGTCCTTAATAATGCTATAAGAGTAATAGAGTGGAACATTGTGCTTTAAGGTAGCAGAGCTAACTTTTGAGAGGCCAATGATAATAGTATTTCCCCCTCTGTTATGTTTTGCAACATACTTTTGTATAAAGCAGCATTCGCCAGTTACATGGCCTCTTAGTACTCTTGTGAATGTCATTTGCGGTATTGTCTAAAAGCAGTGGCCAAGGCCTTTGTAGCAGTCTCTATGACCATTATTCATTTTTTATCTTTTAACTTGGTATATGTCAGTGTGTTTGGTCAGTTTGTGTAGTGTGGGTAAAGTTGGGGGAAAGGGAAAGAAGTATGGTTTGTGGGGGCTCTGTGTGGTAGACTGAGCCTTACGCATCATAGAGGGTGCAGTGACTATGTCAGGAAGGCATGGGTGAGTTGAAGGAGGAGGGATGGTACTGGGTGAGGAGGACAGAAGTGGTTGGGTAGGTGGTTGTGCGAGGATTGGGAAGATAGGGCCATCTGTGATGGTGGTGGTGGAATGAGGGCAGTGGATGAAGTTAAGGATGAGGCATGAGGGGGGAGACCAGGGCTGAGAACATATTGAGAGTTGTTGACAAAGTGAGTGGTGATATGAGGGTGTGGAGGTTACAGTAGTGGGGGTGTAGACCTTGAGAGACTTGGGGAGGGGCAGTAGAGCACTGTGGTGAACTAGAGAGTGACGTTTTTGGAGAAACAAAGGGAGTCAGCTTGGGTGTTTGGTGCAGAATCAATACCATGACTTTAGAACAGAAGGAGCCAGTAAGATGGAATTAAAGGATAAAACTGAGAAACTTGATCTTACTGTGGTTTCATTCGGCTTTGTTTGCAATATGTGACTGATATGCATTCTTTGGGTGAAGAAGAGATCTGAGGGATTGGGCTTTGTCCTCCCTTTCTCAGAGCAAAACAAAGTATACTGTTGTGTAAAGGGTTTAATGTTAAGCTAGCTACTACCACAGAGGCATGGTTCTCGACAAAAGGCTTGGGTGCCATTGGCATAAGATGAGTAGAGGAATCAGTTACTAAATGTCATAGTCATCCAGCAGCTTGATATTGATTGAAAACCAAAAGCAACAGAATAAGCTCTTAAGCACTCTACCTGACATGGAGTCCTGTATCCCATCTGGATGCAATGTGAACTACCAAAGGGAAAATATCAACCGATTCCAGGCTCCTTACCCCATTTCATTTCCCGTGTGCGATGCAGTGTCAAAAGCTATCCAGATAGTCCCAGTAAGCAGGGGCCCACCTCATCAAATTAGAATCACTTCAAATGGATCTGACAATGGGCAAATCAGCCCCACCCTCACCTGAGAGTGAAAAACCCTCTGGGACAGAAAATAATTAGGTATAGTGTACAGCTGCTGGAAAAAGCTCTTAAATAAATCTGTTGGCAATGGTGTCTTCTACACAAATAGTAGGTATAATTTCATTTTGTTTTGATGATGAAGAACATTCCATCACACAGTCTGTTTTGATGTACATTATGAGATAAGTAAATGATTGTGTGTGGTTAGACAAAATATGAAACTGAGCAACATTTGCAAGGGCTTGAACCACAAATTTAGATGGCTCCTTATGTTTCCTAAACAAGACTGGTGTACTAGCCTCTGAGTTATCTAATCAGATTAGACCGTGTTTGGAAGTACTACAAGACTTAAATGCTTTGAAAACTATTTTTAGTAGAAAGGAATACTAATATAAAAGAATTAAATGTTAAATCACTCTTACCTATATTTGAATCGACAATCGTTAGTCTTATATACATTACTCTTGTTTTCAAAATGACCTGTCTGTTAGAATCATGAACATGAATGGAGATGTGACTCATGTGTAGACGTCTTCTCTTACTATTTTTCTTTCAAATTGCCACATGGTTGATTACTCCTTTTTTAATGTCATCAGACATTGTACCTGGTTAAAATTATCAAGAAGGTGATTAAATGCTTTGCACACCTGTCTCCTAAGTTAAGCCTGCCATTTTGACAGCTTCCTCCAAAGTGTGGCATATTTTCGTCCCAGAAAGCACTTTTATTTTAAAACCCAAAGACCAAGGGGCACCTTACTGCACAAAAACAATCCATAGAGGCGGTTTCTTCTTTCTACATGTGCTGCAGAAAGCAGCACACATAGAAAGAGGAAAAAACAAGGAGAAATAAACATATTTTTCCTCGTGACGTCTCACCTGGGGAGGCGTATCTTTTTGGCTCATTCCCAGGCTTATCATGCTTGGTAAATCTGGGAATGTGTAAAAAACACATGGGATTTGCGTGGGAATACCTCCCTTGCACAGAGTAATGCAACTCAGGGATTTGCGCTGCGTTGTATTACTCCATATTTTTGAAGTCATTTAAACCCACACAAAGTGGCTTCGCTTGGCTTCATAAATATGACATAGAGGTTTGCGTTGTGCATATACCTTGTTGCATGGCGCAAGCATGATGCAAAGCCCTCATAAATATGCCCCTACGTGTCTGGATGATGAGTGATTGAATGCAAGGACAAGTGGACGAGTGGCAAAATGGATGGACAGACACAATCATTTATAGGTATCCCTATATCTCTATCATCTTGCATCTTTTAACACACCTATGTGGATATTAGGTTAGTAAGAAGAATACAGGCCTAAAGATCTAACACTATAATGTCTTTGTGGACATCAGATGTTTACTAAGGAAGATGTTGAGAAGTTCAGATAACATGCACATCAGGGTTTAAACACATCAGTGTGCTAAACCTAAGATGAGCAAAGGCTTGTCTCTCACAATTGAGGCACCTGGTAGAAAATCATGAGAAAATATATGCTTAATTTACATTGTTCATTCACGTCATTATTTAATTACAATTTTGCAAGATTCCATTGGGTGTTTCCGTATCTTAGTTGTTGATTGAGTAGATAATTGTTTTTCGATTACTTCAGTCAACCAATGAAATCAAATGCATTACCTGCGCGTGCTTCATAGTAGATTCCACTCGTATAATACAAAGCTTAAAACAAACAATTAGAGTAAAAACCCCAGCAAGCAATGACATCGCATAGAAAGTGATAAGTAATTATTATACATCATAATCAGATTCTGAAATGCTAATGGAAGGGGGGGAGGTGGGACTCTGTTCAAACTGAATCTTGCACATGCTTAAACATCTCCATGTTTGAGAAACAGAAAATAAGGAGGTGGGAGCTCCGAACTTGTTATCTGACGTAATATGCTACGTGTTGCAACAGAGCAAGTAAGTGAAGGTGAGGCAGCCAATAAGCTGTTTCAATCACGGATATCATGACACAGGGCTAAGTAAATGTGTGAACAGGCACACACTAACTGTAGTGCACATGCATTTCCAATACTCGAACATAATAACAGTTTCACAGTAAAAGGAGACGCCAGGACACATTAAATCAGCTTTGGCAAATGTAATAAGCCTGGCTTTAGGGTGCTAACACATAAAAACACAGGCATACACAAACGCTGTTTGCATGCAGTGGCACGATAAAAAAGCAAGAGTGAGAAATATTACTGTCTCCAAAGTATTGATCGCATTTATTGAATACGCGTAAAGCAATGTCTCACAATAGTATTATCCCAATGCTGGCTAATTGCAAGCCAGTGAATCTGATGAAATTATTACATTCTGGGATCTGTAGTTCTTATTCCTTTCAAGTGGAAAATTTGGAATAAGCCACATGTGATATTGATCTGTTAAAAAAAGAACCTCACGAATACCCAAGGAGACACCTGGAAGCTGTACTTATGAGCTCCCCATCTGAAAACGAAATATGCAAACAAAAGAAAGATTAAACTGGTGAAGGGCTCCATCGTTGCAAAACCAAAAGAGGCCATTTTTAATGGTAAACATCAGTCTTAATTCCATGAAATGTCACGTTGACATGTTTTTTCGCTTGGTATGTACATGGAAAACAATTGCTGTTAATTTATTTGAGAACAAAATATTTGAGGTAAAGTGCTTATCATAGTATACACCATAATTGTTTGCAGCCTGAATGTTGTAGTTAGTATTGAAGCATTTTTTTATTAATCCATTAATTAGAACAAAGCTGTTCTAATTACCTCAGCAGCCCCCATTCCTTTAAATAGGATTTAAACATTTTCTAGCAAATGGGCGATAAAATTTACTAAACAAAAGTAAAATGTAAGAGACTTTATAACGAGTACTTATTACAAGGACAGATCAAAACAGTTACGGAGTCATACTGGCCCAATTGGAAGCATAGACAGCTTCTAATTACCCCCAACCTAAATCTGGTTAATATAATTCTATCTCAGTTAGAGAGCGCCAAATCCAAATACGGCTCCGGATCAAAATTGGTTTGTATCATGGGGTGTTCAACACTGGATAATTTGAGCAACTGCACAGCCTCACTTTCCTGATGCCTTACGGTCAAAAAATTTGCTCTGACCCAAAATCTTTCTTTGGTACACAGACTCCTGGGATTTAAGAAGATTGAGTGCCTGCCTAACTTAGAACTGGTCTGTTTAATATATAGAAGCCATTGGATTTGAAGTCCCAAATCAAAGGATAAACAATCCTCATTGATCTCCCTCTTGAAGGTGGCCTGTGAATTTGACCATATTGAATACCATAACAGTAGGGAGGGGGGGAGGGGGGCACAATAATATAATCTTCAACATTAGAGAGTCCCAAATTCTCATGGATTGCATAGGCAGGGGAGCTGGCAGGCAGGCCCAAGATATACCTACATGCTCTATTTTCCTTAAGTATGGAACTCACACTAATATAACCCCCAAACACCAGAACCATAACTTAGAACAGGTAAACACTTTCTTTTGTACACTTCTAGCAAGGGATATAGGTTTCCTTCCTATGGATGAAGCCAAGTTAAAAAGAAACCCCACAGCATTTACAAAACTATATGCTCGTTTGACCAGACACGGCACCCACGTACCCCTGGAATCAAAAAGAACTCCTACATAGGAAAAATCATGAGTCCTAGATATTGGCTTGCCACGGAGGTCAGACAGCGAGACTTAAGATTTCCTGGACCACAAGTCATAACAAAAGATTAAGGGCCAGATGTAGGTGGCGAAATACCGGTCGGTAACGCCGAAATTCAGAGAATTTCAGCGTTACCAACCGGTATTTGGCTGAGTGCAATGTAGGTGAGTTCATACCTACATGCAAAATAAGGAATCGCAAAATAGCGATTCCTTATTTTGCTCTTGCATTTAAGGAATCGGAAATACCGATTCCTTAAATGCAATGTACGTAGCACTAAAAATAGTGCACTTGAGCCTTAAGGAATCGCTAATTACCACCAACTTCAAGTTGGTGGTAAGTAGCGATTGCCTTTAAAAAAGCACTTTTTTGCCTTTTCAAATGTGCCATGTGGCACACATCCATGCCCTAAGGGCATGTATGTGCGCCACATGTGCACTCATGCACATTTCAGGGGTGCAACAGGGTGTCCTTTGGACACCCTGGCACCCTTGAAATACCTCCCGCTATTAGCGATTCGGTAATACCGAATCGCTAATAGTGAATATCTTCCCATTCATTCCTATGGGCCTCCTAGCCCATAGGAATGAATGGCTAGGTATTCCTTAATAACGAATCTCAATTACCGATTCGTTATTAAGGAATGTTAAGGAATCGCTAATATTTTAGCGATTCCTATTTACATTCCATTTATGCGAGTCCTTAATAGCGATTCGGTAAAAATCTCTATTAAGGACTCGCTAAATTGAAGTTACCTACATCTGGCCCATAGTTAGGCTGCTGTCTAAATCAAGTTGGGCCATAAAGTTATCAAAAGCATCCAGCAAAAGTTTGAGCCCATTAGATTTTCTTTCTAGTTCTTTCTAATTCGTTTTGAAAATCGAAATGTTATTTTTGTTCTAGCATTGCCCACAGCTTATATCTAACAATCCTGTGAAAAATGCAGGAGAGATCCATTAAGGCCAGGTCCACTGAACTGTGTTTGGTGACCGTGTGCTTAATAACCAAAAGATTTAAGTTTAAACACTGTTCCATAGTACCTAGTCCAGCTCTAAAGCTGTACTGCACCCTTGAGATGACGTTATTATCAGACATCCATGCAGTTAGCCAATCCAGGACCATTCATTCCACAATTTTAACCATGGAGTCTAAAAGGGAGCTTGGGGGGGTAAAAGCTAGGACTTGCACGATTCCCTTTTTTTAAATATGGGAACAATAATTGTGAAATGCCATGAGCAGGGGAAAACATTCTTGCTGGACGTATTTATAAAGATGGTAAGCATCGGTGCCCACAGATCTAAGTTAGCTTTATAAAGGTGCATAGGAACCCCATCCTGGTCCAGGGGCTTTGTTTCCATAGCTTTTATTAACAGACTCAGTAACTTCCTCCAGGCAGCATAGAATGTCAATCGGAAATGTTGGAGGCAGGAGGTCAGTATGCTCCAGCCACAAATACGGGCTGATATGAGTACACACACGGCTATTCCTGGAAGTGGACAGCTTATTATCATTGACTACATGCGTGAACAGGACGTGTTTCTGGTCTGCAGGAAAAGACTAGCTTGTCCCAGATGTCCAGCTCCACATCCCGCTTCTTATCCTCAGAGGCTGTTTGTACTCCCTCCTGCATTCTGCAACCACCCCCCCCCCCCTATCTCTCGGGTACATGCTAAGTGCACTGCAAAGGTGCTTATTTAACAGCCTACATTTGCTATCAATCCATGAGGCTGGTTGTCGTACCTTAACCTCTGGGGCTTCTTCAGGGCACCCCTGATAATAATGTCCAGTTGAAAAATATCCTCAGTACCCTTGGAGATCCCCGGCTTAGGGCCAAGACAGCTTAGCATCAGCACCAAATGGTTGTCACATATTTTATGGAGTAACTCAACCATATTCGCTGAGCGCCAAACTAATCTCCTCCCATTAACTCTAGGGGAAATACTGCTTAGTCTCACCCCTCTTATCTTCAGGCTATCCTCCGGCCCTCGTACAGTAAAAGGGGGTTGTGACCACTAAAGATACTGGGTTGGACTGACCCATCACTGATCTGGGTAGATAGGGCCGCCCTGGTTACAAAAAAATTTATGATCGTAACACTTCCCCCTCCCCTAAACCCCACCTGGTATAGGTGGCAACAGAAAAACAGGAGGGCACAGCCACCTCTGTGGCATTACAAAGGTCAAAGTGCAGCAAGCGGGAATGCAGCATACGGCCCCTACCAGGGGTTTAAATGGGCTGAAAAACTCGGGGGGGTCTCTCAGAGGGGAATGGTCGATGTATTTAAGGGCGTGGCTTAAAAACACGCAAGCTAAAAATCTGTGCTTAGCAGTGTGTGGCCCGACTGGTATTTTGTTGTTTCTGTCATTGCATCGAGGTTTATAATACCACAAGTAGCATCAACTTACAACAAGCCAGGACTATTGGCTTTGTCAATGGTTGTTAGTTGCATAAGATAAATAAGCAATAACTATGGCTTTGTTGTATATATTATTGAAAATGCTTCAGTTCTGAAATGATGAGACTGAAAGAACTATAGCGAGTCAATCATTATGGGGCTGAGTCAAAGAGCACAGAAGATACATTTTTTCCTGGAGTGGGATTTTGCGGGGCAAGGAGGAGCACTGGATCTTATTGCGAGGAATCTCCAGTAGGGCCGGTTTGTCGCTCCTATCAAAATAGCCTAGAGGGAATACTTTTATCACAGTGACCTTAGTCAGACCCAGGGATGGGGCTTGCAACAATACCCTTAGCGCATTTATGTTCTCGTGGATCTCATCCAAAAGGCAGTAGTTTCACTAATTCTACGTTCCTCCACAGCCTCTATATGACTGTTTACAGTCTGCTGCTCTGGTGACACCACAGCCCTGGGTCTTCCCCAGCAGCCTGTGAAATTGGTATCCTCCTAGGTGAAAAGGAGCACTCTCTCGTGTTAACCAGCTCAGCTGATTTCAAGATTTCTGCAAGGCACCGGGCCCACCCGTGTATTAAACCACCATAAATATGTAGGTGAGCTGGAAAGTCGATGCCTGACGCTGAGGCTGGAGGTGGGCTGCGCTTTCCCCCTAGGGCATGGCTTTGGGGTGCATGTGGGTTTTCTCTGAGATCTGGACAGCCTGATGCCAAGATGGCTGCCCCAAGAATCACACAAAATGGCAGCTTTTGTTGTGGGTCTAGCCAGACTTCAAGTACCTAACCTGTCTTGGACTCATGCCACGCCGATCTGCAAAATTTAAGTCTAGAAGGGGCCAACTATGGGCCTTTGAATCTTGAAACATAATTTTTTTTAAACTACCATTGAAAGCACGGAACCCACCTTGGAAAGACAGCTTTCTAAAAGCAACACACCAGAATAATAATAAAGACATTCTTACTTGCTTACTTGAACCATGAACTAAATACTTACATTCAAAGTAGTATTTACTATTGTGTTATTTAGAAAATTCTGAACATTTAATTTGCCCACATGAAATGCTTTCTTCAAAAAATAATACCGGACAGTTGTCACAGTGAATGTACATGCTTATCCATATCACACTTTAAATAAACATTTTGTTGCCTGAAAAATGTGTTGTTTTTCAAGGTGGAAACCATCGTTCCGTGATGCAAAAGTGGTTACATTGACTAGCAGGTCACTTGCTCTGCTATGGTGGACTTTACAGGGCTCTCAAATTGTCCCCTATCAGATGCGTGTTTATGTAAAGAGTTTTGCACTCTTGGATGTGCACGTCCGGGGGCGCAGAAACTATGGGGTGCAGCCCCCCAGACCTGGAGGCAGTTCAGAAAGATAATGGCAAACAGCCAGGCCTTTCAGTTTTTTTATTCGCACAAGATTAGCTGTTTGCTCAAATACAGTGTAAGTTAAATGGCAAAGAGAGCCCAGAGAAACACATAAACCACTACGCATCCTGTTGCCATGCATATCTGTTTGTATTATTTGTCTTCAAATAGACAGTATTTGAGTTTCATAGCTTTTATCCGGGCGTGTGACTGACTGGATCAAGAATGACGCAGTGAACCGCAGTTTATCTTCCTGGGAATCCCCTGTGACGTGGACCTCCCACGCGCTCAACACTTGTGTTGCCAGTAAGGATTCATGAATGCTAAAAGAGACATCGCCCGGCTCTAGGGTGAGTCGAATGTACCGACTATGCGGCAATGGGAAGTAGGCATGGATATGTGTATGGAGGCGGAGAAGATGGTTTAAGCTAGCAGGTGTAGTATGTTGCTTATGGGGTAATTATGAGGCTGACTACCAATTGTTCTTGAACACGTTTATTTTAATACAACGAGAGCGCCGGGACAATCTAACTCCCGTCTCCGGCACTTCCCAATCCTCGTCCTTCCGTCGCTCCGCCCACACTCCCGGCATTCCCGGCCACACGTGACCAAGGAAGGCTAGAGCGCGATCCTACATATCTTCCCCCTTACAATACCCACAACTAAACACAAAGGGGTCCCTGGAAGCTGGAACAACAGCTGCACAGTCATACTTCCATATTATACTCTTGGTACCTCTTGGGTAGCACAACAGCTCTACCTGTGCGTGTGCGTTTTTCCGGGATGCTAACTTTGTTGTCTCTACCTCCCCCGGCGGGATTATCATCAGGTAAGTCTCGATTTAGCACCCTTGTGTCCATTCTTCCACCCCCCTGGTCCTCTTGTTGTACCTGTCGTCCTGCGTCATCCTCGATCACTGGGGTATCCCTTTCACTCCTCTCCTCTGCCGTACTGTTCATGGTGCTGCTGTCTGGGACTCCTTCTCCAGCCATATGTCCTTCCGCTCCTTGACTCCTTCCCTCGTCTCTTCCTGGCTGCTTTTCTCCTTCTTTCGCCCACTGCAGTATCTTGTTGCACCTTGTCATCCTATCCTTGGACCATATCTTCCCATCGCTCAAAAGGGCCGATCTAGCGTACGCCTCTCTTACTTGCATGGGCGCGCTAAACTTACTGTCACCCTTTCTTCTTAGCTGAGCCAACCGCACTCTGACCCATTCCCCTTCTTCCAACAACTCTTCTTTGACATTATGACGTCGGTTGTAATGCTCCGTGTATATCTTTTGGGCCTTTTCTAGGTTGCAGCGTACAACTGCGGGTGACCACTTGCTTTGTACAGTCCGTTGTTTCCATGCCACGTTGTCTCGGGTGAATGGATCGCGACCTCGCAATATCTTGAAGGGACTATATCCCGTTTTGGTCGGAGTGATGCGGTAGGCCCATATGGTGCATTGGAGTTCAGATTCCCATTTTTTTCCTGCGCTTATGGCAGCTTGCACTGACCCCATAATGACTCTATTGAAACGTTCTGCCAAACCATTTCCGGCGGGGTGATACACTGGGGTGTGTTTAACCTGGATGCCATTTCGCTCCATGAAGGCGTTCCACTTGTCAGATGTAAATTGGGGTCCATTGTCACAGGTTATGACCCTGGGAATTCCTTCTCTCAAGAACAATGCTGTGAGGAATGTTAGGACAGTGTCTGTGTCTACGGTGTCACATATCTCTACTTCTGGCCACTTGGAATACCGATCCACCAGCGCGATCACATATTTGGGTACACTTTGTGCATTTAGGACAGGACCCAGGATATCGATCGCTAATTCCTCCCATGGATTAGCCGGGTTGTGGAACTTCCCCAGCGGAGGTCTCATAGTGTTTTGGGACTTGTCCGCATTGTTGCACTGTGCACACTCCCTGACATATCTCTCCACCTGATTGTCCAATGCGGGCCACCAGTAGGTTTGTTTCACCCTTTGCTTAGTCTTTACGATGCCCAAGTGGCCTTCATGCAGGATTGCCAATAAGCGCTTCACCAGGGGAGCCGGCGGTACTACTTTCTCTCCTCGCAGGAGGAACACGTCGTCGTCCCCCACCGACAGTTCTTCTCTAACTTCATAGAATTTCCGATGTTCTGGAGTTAAGACTTTTTTCTCCGGCCATCCTGTGATTATGAAGCGTTTCACCGCTGAGAGAGTCGTGTCGTTTTCATATGCCATACGCCATTCTTGCGCACTTAGGACTGCCTCCTGGTCCTCTGCGAAGGCTATGGTGTAGTCGTCTTCCTCGGCCTGTTGAGGTGCTTCTTCCATTGCCGCTGCTCTGCTTAGGTAGTCCGCAACCTTGTTCTTGGCACCGGGTATATATTCTACGTCGTACACATAGTCTAGCAATTTCACCGTCATCTTCGCTATGCGAGGGGTGGCACTCGCATGCCCACTGGACGTGAGTACCTTGACCAACGGTTTGTGATCTGTCCGGAGCAAAAACCTGGACCCCCACACGAATTGACGGAATCGTTCCATCGCCCATATTGCTGCGAGCATTTCTTTCTCCACAACACTGAATTTTTGTTCATTGGGAGACAGTGATTGAGACGCGAAGCTGACTGTCGTCATTTCACCCCTCTCCGATTTCTGCATGAGAACTGCTCCCAAGCCTTTCTCACTCGCGTCTGTGGTGAGAACCGATAGTGCAGTTTGGTCAAACCCATGTAGCGGCACTGCTCCGCAGACATCCCTCTTTATTTGCTCAAATTCTGCTTCGGAGTCCTCCGTCCACACGAAGGCGGTCTTCTCCTTCAGTAGTTGACGCATGCTGTGCGTTTTGGTCGCGAAGTGTGGAACAAACTTACTATAGAATTCTGCCATACCCAGAAAGGATCGAACGTCCTCTTTGTTTCGGGGAACGGGTACGTCTTTGATGGCTTTCACATTTGCCGATTTGGGAGTGATCCCTTTATCACTTATTTCGTGACCTAAGTACGTCACGGAAGAAACCCCCAATCTGCACTTGTCCCATTCAGCTGTGAGACCATTGTTTGTCAGTATGCGTAGCACTGTGGTGAGCTTGGCGTCGTGGTCTGCCTTAGTGCGCCCCATGATCAGGATGTCATCCTGGAAGTACTGTACCCCTTCTGTTTCCTTGAAGAGTTTATGCATCAACTTCTGGAATACTGCGGCGGCAGATGCCAGCCCAAAGGGCATCCGCCGGAATTGATAACACCCAAACGGCGTGATGAACGAAGTCAGTTTCTTGCAGGTCGGGTGTAGCGCAATCTGATGGTATGCCGAGGTCAGGTCTATGGTCGAGAACCACTTGATGCCTTTTGTCTGTGCTAACATCTCATTTATCCTGGGTAGTGGGAACTTATCTATAATGATGTTCTTGTTTAATTCTCGTAAGTCAATGCACAAACGCACTCTGCCATTTGGTTTCCTGGCTACGACCAGTGGCGCCAACCATTCCGCGCTCTCAATGGGCTCTATCACGCCGTTATCTTCTAAGCGCTGTAGTTCTTGTTGCACTGCTTCTCTGCTGTTGAAAGGAATATTCCTCACTTTGTGACTCACCGGCTTGGCACCGTCCTTGAGGCATATCTTATGAGTAAACTTTGTCAGCTTTCCGATCTTCCCTCCGAACACTTTCTGGAAGTCTGCTTTCCATCTGGCTGCCTCATAGGTTTGTTCTTGGTCGATCATCAACACTTGCGTCGGGCCTCCCGGGTTGAGTTGAATTCCCAGTTCCCCTTGGTCTATCCATCCCAACACTGATGGTCCTTTCTCCGCTACGTAGAGTTTCCCCTCTGCCCTGCGGCCTTTGAACTCAAATTGCAGAGTCCGGAATCCTACCATTGGTATGGGTTCCCCTGTGAAGGTGACTGGATGGATGTCAGAGGGAAGCAGATTGGTGCCTATGATCTGGGCGAAGTCACGGCTCCACACGCTTCGTTGGATAATGGTGTATGGCGAGCCTGAGTCGGCCACCATAGAGATTTGGATCCCTCCAATGGTCAGTTCACACAACGGTTTGCGTGCCCGGGAACAGTCTATGCCTAGGACGTGGTCCTCTATGCACAGTACATTGTCGTCCTCTTCTCCTTCTTCTCTGTCTTCCAAGTCCGATTCCTGAGTGACGTACTTCACTGTCGCTTTCCTGGGCTTGCGTCTACACACTTTCTCGAAGTGTCCCATGATTCCACAATACAAACACTTAGCTCTGAAGGCCGGGCATCGTTTGTCATTGGCTGCATGCGCTGTGCTGCCACATCTGTAGCAACTGTGTTTTTCCTCCCCTTGGGGCCCAGAATTCACTGGCGCTTTCACTGCGTATTTCTTGGGCTTCCTGGAGTAGTTTGACGCCTGTGGCTTCCTCTCTTGTACCGGGGTCTCAGTTATTTTTCCCACAAATGGTCTGCTGGCCGTCTCCTTCTTTGCAGCCTCCGCGCACCGTTTGGAGAGTTCTGCTTTCTTTACTAGGGCTACTATCTCCTTAAGGGGCGTCGCCACTGACCCATAACTTCTCTTGTATGGACGTATTCACTGTGTGCATGATGATTTGGTCCCGTATAAAGTCGTCATGCAGACCTCCGAATTTGCATGTGATAGCCAAGCTCTTCAACGCTGCCACGTAGTCATCTACCGACTCTCCTACTATCTGCTTCCTTTGAAAGAAATTAAATCGGTCAATTGCGGTGCATACCACTGGTTGATAGTGGCCATCCAGATCTTCTATGGCGTGCTGGAACACATCCTCATCATCCGGGGGTCTCGTCTTCTTTACCAAGTTCCTGTACACTCTGATGCCCTCCGGTCCCAGGTTGTGTAGTAGGATTTTTTTTTTTCTTTTACTTGGGAATACCTCATCCCCTTCATCCTCCAGCGCTGACACATAGTTAAGAAAGTACTCTTTCCAATCCTCCCACTTCATTGCCGGTTCCCCTGGCTTGGGAAGAAATGGAACCGGATTCGTAAGGGAGAACGTTTGTGCACACATGGCTGCTGGCCGTCCTGGTGGTGCGTCTCCTCTGGGTGGGGGACTCCCCGGGGCACTCTGTTCGTGCTGGATTGCAGCTCCTGCCTGGAGCGTGAGCTCTTCGCCCTGGAGGCCTCGTCCTTGGTGCGCCAGGTTAAGACGCTTACTGACTGCTGGGCTTGTGCAGGGCACCATATGTGCGTCAAGTTGCGGTGACCCCCCTTCCTTTTGTCCGTTCCTGGTGTGTGCCCTTGGGCAGCTGTTAGCGCACAATATGCGGTCTAACCCTGTCGTTTTCGCTGGTCCGTGCGCTTCTCAGCACTCATTTGCCGGGTTGCTGTACTGGCATGTGGCCGGACCGTGCTGGGTAGGCTGTGACCAAAGCAGTGTGTCCTGTTATTACGTGTAGTTCTGGGGCCTCTGCGGGAAGCGCGCATATACTGGGAGCGCTACTGATGTCTTGCGCCGATACCAGTGCCCCCCACGTGGTCTCCAATGTGTGCTGCTTTCCCTTAGCCCTTAGATGGAGAGTACCCTGACTTCACTCGGCGGGACCCGCGTCCCTCAAGCTGTCCGGGTGGTTGTACAGCTTGGTCCCAGCTCGCAGACTCGCCTGGTTGCTTCCGGCGTCGGCGAGGTGCGCGTGGCCGATTCTGGGCCCCTGCCGCGCTCTCGGTGTATTGCGGTTCCTCCTGCGTGCGTCGTGCACGTAACTTCGATAATCGGCGGCCGCCTCCCCAGCCTCGTCGCCAATTTGTAGTATGTTGCTTATGGGGTAATTATGAGGCTGACTACCAATTGTTCTTGAACACGTTTATTTTAATACAACGAGAGCGCCGGGACAATCTAACTCCCGTCTCCGGCACTTCCCAATCCTCGTCCTTCCGTCGCTCCGCCCACACTCCCGGCATTCCCGGCCACACGTGACCAAGGAAGGCTAGAGCGCGATCCTACAGCAGGGGTTACCTCGAAAAACATTTATAGAATATTGGGCAGATGGAGGAAACACTTAAGACTTGGGTGGAAGGAGGCAACAGCAACATTTTAAAGTTGCCTTCTGTGTTCCGACCACTGGAGGTGCTACCAATGCACTTAGATGGGGACATAAGGTGGAACGGAATAAAAGGTGGATTCAGGTGGGATGGATGGATGGGTTTGACTATTGTATGTGAGACTGCTGTACCAAGGATGCTATGCATCGATGTATTTGTAATGTAACTGGGTCACATGTTACTTTGAAGTGGAGGTCGATTGCTCTTCATTGTAAACTTGATGGAAAAATACAAAATGAAAATCTTTTTTTTGCAACAAAGAATGGCGCAGTGAAAGGCCCTAATGTTAAATATGTATCTTTCCATAAGTTTACAAATATTACAATTAAGCTTTTTGGCAGTTTTAATGCAGAATATGGTGGCGGGCAAGTTTCGAAATAGGATGAAAAAACAAACCTGTACATATTTCTTTTAACCTTGTGGGCACGCATGGCTAAACCACTCTTATTTACTAATAGGATCTTTTAAATAACTCATTTATAATATAATTTGATGCGATTTCCACATCTATTTAAGAATACAGCATCATAAGGCACCACTGGACTACTTTTTCGCAAAAAATGTATCGGACTATCATCACATCCACCTCCTTCCTACAAAACACACGCACTACACAAAGGGGCATATTTATCAATCTTTCAGGCAGCAAAATGCGGTAAGCCACCTTGCTGTGCTCCGTGAAAGGGAAACAGCAGAAATGCGTCATATTTAACATTATACGGCACGTTCCTGTCCTTTCATAGCACAGGTGCAGTTTTGGCTGCCTAGCGCCAATGTAGGCACCGTTACATCATGTTGCAAGGGTGTCTGCGTTGTAGGCAGGATTGTTTTTGTGCAGGAAGGGACATCTCGTTACGTCTCTCCTGGGGAGGCGTAGCATTTTGACACATTACCAGGTCTACCACTAATGGTTAATCTGGCGATGCGCCAAAATCCGTAGGTGGATGTGTGGGAACACCTACACTCCACCCGATTCGCGCTGCCTTACATTACTCTAGATTTATCAAGCCATGCAGGGCCCTGCAAGGCGGCCTTGCATGGCTTGAGAAATCTCACTTAGGTTTTAAGCCCCCTTGGTGCTCCCTTTCGTGGCGCTAGGGCGATGTAAAACCTTGATAAATATGCCTCAAAGTTTTTTGCGCAGGTTTATTGCATGTACCGATACAGTAATACGAGGATTTTTTAACCTCTAATTTTCAGGGCCTGATGCCCCTGGCCAGCACCCCAGTCATAAAATTGCTCCAGCACCACAGCCTGTTCCTGTAGTGTGAAGTGCAAAACTGCAAGATGCAGATTTCAAAGGACAAACCAAGCTGCACATGTGTGACCCTTCCAACTAGTACTAGGATTTTAGGCAAAATACCTTTGCATACATAAACAAAACTACAAGTTACTGAGTGTAAAGTGGCGTTGAGTAAACACCTGGGGCCAGATGTATCATTATTTGACGCAGCGCAATGCAGCCAGACAACATGGATGTGTATAGTATATATATATATATTTTTTTTTTTTAAAAAGGGTTTTCACTTACCTGATAGATAATTGCCTTTTCTTTGTACAGGCATGCGTCGTAAAGGCAGATGCGTGGTAAAGACTTGCGTGGCGAAGGCAATGCCTGGTAGAGGCATTGCGTGATAAAGGATGCGTGGTGAAAGCATGCTTTTTAAGTGCATGCGTGGTTATAATAAATTTACCCTTGCCAATAGGTGTAAACCTCTGAGTGCAGATTTACCACTTATTTGTGATTCTGGCGTTTTTTGTCTTATTTTTACAATTTTTGGGCAGCGTTTTAAAAGATACATTCCCTATACAAAGTACATAGCTCTCACTAGGAAAAATATAAGCTGCTCAAGATCAAATCTAGGCCTTCATTATGAGTGGCCTGTTAATTCTGATTCGGAATTACAAGATTTCTGGAGCACCACCAGCGAGCAGTATTCCAGCTGAAGATTTCACCTGCTCCAGCAGGCAAAGTCTCTGGGTAAATAGCAGGGGAAAGCATACAGAAACAGACCGGAAAACACCAAGAACATGCAGGAATCCACAAGGTAAATGCAATTTCTTCATGCTATTCTCCAAAGGTGTATACCTTTGTGCCTGCTATCCCCCACTCACTCTGATATAGCCAGAACCCTGGCACGGGTAATTTTGTTGGGGGTGGGAGTTTGGGGATTTTAATGGACTACTCATAAAGAAGGCCTTATTGTCAGCAAGGAGATAGACCTTGTCATTTGAAGCTCAGGCCATGTGTTGTTTATCCTCCACCTTTTTCAGTATTACCTTCAGTTTGAAATGGTGCATTGAAGCTAAGCCTTTGTCCAATTCTCTCACTAAGCCTGGAACTTTTGTTTCTCAACTCGCTCTCTCACATGCTGCCTCTTTCTTTCTATCTTCTGCTTCCCTGATTTTTCCTCTCTTTCATTGACTGTCTCACTAAATCCAACACTGTTACTTAAAAGGAGAGCTTCTTTCCCTGATCTACTTCAAATTTTAATTGACGCTATTTGAGAGACATGGGGCCTTTGATTGATTATACAAAGCCTGTCAAATCTTTTGAATCCGATCCAGCAATTTGATGCATCTATCAAACAAAAAAAAATATTTGAATGCGGAGCGGTCAGTTGCCCATTAAAATGTTCATTTTTGGCCTGGCTTTATTAAGGGCCCTGGGGACACACACCCAGAACCTCATTGAGAGTTGGAGCCCACCTAGTCTATCCTTGTGTGAGAGGTGATTTGGCTCTAAATGAAGGGCCCCTTGCCCTCATGGGAAGTCTTACAGAAGCAGATTGGAAGATTTGAAGAAGCAACTCTCTCCTTTCACTTCGTATTTTGGGACACTGAAAGAGACCTCCTGAAAGGATAAATGATTCACAGAGACCCTGGAGCATTGGAAGAGCAATAATGGGGAACTTTCGAAGCAAGTGTTTATAGTGTTGTGTGCTATTTTATGACGGAAACCTTTTGGCTCCTAATTGACAACATAGAGCTGTGATGTAGGCGTCAGAGCGCAATGCCAGGAAAATTTGTTTTAGAATGTTGAGTTCGCAGTTAGATGCAGCAGAATAAAGACGTGTAATACTAAGCTCCGTGTGCAGTGTGGTCATTGGAGGGTACCCAGGCTGGGAAGGCGCTACAAATGGTGACGAGATAGGGAATAAGTAACCCAAAGAACTATTGTGCTCCCCTAAAGAGTTTGCCGTGGTCCAAGCAAACTGCTAGTGCATGCCACGTGTGTTGCTGTCGAAGAACAGAATTGACGCTTCATGCACGTGGAGTCAAAGAGCAACCCCAGCCGATGTGAAGCAAACGAAGACAATGGAAGCATTGCAAAGAATTTACACAGTGATGGTAGAGAACCTGCTGGTCAGGCCATACATAAAGGTACCACGTTGCCACACAAAGCTGTATATTGTATGGAGTGCTAACGCTGAAGGTGGAGTCAACCTGGTGTACGCAGCATAGCGGCTGATAATCATAACTTGCAAAGTAATGCTGCGAACAGTAATGCTGTGAACAGAAGCACTGCAAGGGGGAGATCAACCAGGTGTTAGAAAATGCAAGTTGACATTTAGAAGATAAATAAATGACTTAGGGGCACATGCATCAAGCATTTTACCGGTCGCAAACGGGCCGATTCTCAGAATCGGCCTGTTTGCGACCGGTAAAATGCTATTTCCGATGCACCAAGCCCAAAGGCATTCGCAATTAAGGAAATCGCAATTTTTTGCGATTTCCTTAATTGCGAATGCAGTTAGGGAATCGCAAATTGCGATTCCCTAAATGCGATGCATCATGCATTCGCAAATTGCGTTTCGCAATTTGAAATTGCAAATTACCATCAACTTCAAGTTGATGGTAATTTGCAATTTCTTAGAAAAATGCATAAAATTGCATTTTCTAAGTGCCATGTGGCACACACATATGCCCTTAGGGCATATGTGTGTGCCACATGTGCACACATGCCAATTTTGGGGGTGCAGCAGGGTGGCCTTTTGGCCCCCTAGCACCCTTCAAATTGCATTCGCAATTTGCGAGTACCTATTTGGTACTCACAAATTGCGAATTACTTCCTAATCATTCCTATGGGCCTCTAGGCCCATAGGAATGAATGGAAAGGCATTCCGTAATAGCGAGTCGCAATTTGCGAGTCGCTATTAAGGAATTTGTAGGAATCGCTAATTTTTTTGCGATTCCTACATGCATAAGGAATTGCGATTCCTAAATAGCGGTTCCCTAAAAATCGCTATTTAGGAATCGCAATTCCATTCTTTGATGCATGTGGCCCTTAGTGAGTACACTAAAGTGTGTCATCATACCCCAGCACTCGGTGAAGGTGGCTCAAGGAAAAGTGCTCAGGTTGTGCTTACGGAGTCATCCATACCCGAAGTGGGTCATTCACAAAGTTGCAGAGTGGGGCTCAAAACAACTTCACCAGTCTTCGAAGAGTAAAGAGCCGAGAACGACTCTCGGAATAGTGAAATTTACCAGATGGCTGCAAAGAAAGTTACGTTCCAGCTCCAATTAAAGATGAGTCAGAGGCCAGCATATTGCAAGGTCTCACTGACGAATCTCAAACACCAAGTCACAAGGAACCACCAGTGGTGTCAGTAAGTTCCACACTGGTCTACAACGCAGCTGTGTTCTTGAAACCACCACCACCTTTCGATACTGGTGATAGATGGTCTGCGTGGATAGAGACATTTGATGATTTCATTGAAGCACTTGAAGAGACTGATAACAAAAAGATTCTCAAGTATCTAAAAAAATCTTGCTGGTGATGGTGTGAAAGAAGTCATAAAGAAAACGCCGCAAACTGATGAAGAAATTATGTATTGTCAGATTAAAGAAATGCTGATTCTAAAGTTAAATCCAATACCAAACGTTGGTTACAAAAGATACATTTTCAGTCAAGAACACCAAAAAGTTGGAGAAACCATTTATGAATTTCTGGAGAGACTTGATACACTCATCAACCGCTGTAAGTTCAATTAATTTAATGATGAGGAAGCTATACGACTTTGAGTTATGGATGGATGCTTGTCACATTCATTCAGACGACGAATGCTGAGAGAAACTCTTAGTCTGGAGCGAGTGTTGATGGCTGCCAGAGCTTAGGAATGTGCTGAAAGACAAGCCGCTGACATGGAGTAGAGGCGCCCAAAGTGATTCAGTCATGATTATAAAAAGTAAGCCAAAGCAAAAGACTGCAGGACGCAAAGTGCTCTCTACAAGTAAAAAGAAGTTATATTTTAGATGTGGGTTTTCATTTCTACACGAAGGTAAATGTCCCGTCATTGGACAGATATGTAAAGGCTGTGGGAAAGAGAACCATTTTGTGACGGTTTGTAAAGCGAAGGACAAAAGCAAGTGCATCATGGCGCAAAGACAAAATGGCTGCCAGAACATTCCAGGGGCAAAGTTAGACGTATCCCCTCAAGGCCAAGCGCCGACATCAATTGGGGCAACTTGGCACTGAACGAAGTCGATTGTCATCTAAATCATCGTCAAACAGTTCGCCTGCCTCATTATCCAGTGAAAGTGAGGAAAACAGTTGGAACATGTCAATGTTTACCTCAGAGAAACATGTGTATGTCGTACTGGCTGCATGCGAGGAAGAATGTCAGTCAAAGAAAAGTTATTATGGTGTGCAGATGATCCTTTTGGGTACTACAGGTAAGTATGATAAGTATTTTTCAAGGTATAAGGCATTTTAACAGAGTATTCAACTCAGTAGGCACACTACATTACCTATAACTCGCCATTCTACCATACACTATGTTCTCACAAAAGATTTGATTTGCAATGTTATAACTATGCTTGTAAATACTAATATTTTACATGGTATAAGTGAGATAATATAAAATGGTATAAGCATTGCAGGAAGAAGGTCCGGGTTATAGTTAATGTAGTGTGGCTACCGAGTTGCATACGCTGTGTATGGAGGTGTGAAAGTTATAATAATTTGAAGATGTTGCATACACTAGAAATTAAAGGTATAAGTATAAATTTATAAATTAAAATCTTTCTGTACTTTAAGTTTTGTTTCTAGCTGAAGAATAAATAATGTTATATTAATTTAAAGGTAGTGTGAAGGTGTAAACTTAAGGCATAACTATGGCAAGAATATCTAATGTTTGTGTATTTTAAGTTTGGTTTGTATTGAAAGATTAAATAAAGTTTTTCTAACTAAAACAAAGGTTTTTCATTGATATATATATATATTATCTACTGGCGGTCGCCAGTAGATAGTTATAGTTAAAACCTATTATCCATAGGAAATCCGCGACATTCTATTTGAAATAACGTTGGCGCCGGTTGACAAATCTTCGCGAAAGTTTCCAACTTGTTGGGGCGCTCCGGTCCGCTCCTATCCTGAAAGTCTCGGGGTGATACGTCAAGCGGGGGCCGAGAAAAAGGGGGGTCCCAAAACGCGTTTTCCCCATTCATTTTTCCATAGGAACCTTTAGTTGCAGCTACAGCCCGAACTGCTGAACGGAATTACACCAAATTTGGCAAAGAGGTAGCCCTTGGTTCAGTGTCGTGCCTTTTGCTTAAATGGTGTAAATCCGTTCAGTAGTTCCTGAGAAAATCAAAAGTAAAGTCACATATATATCTGGGCGGAGCCTAACCACACATGTCATCGTGAGATCTGATTGGCTGTCAGCACTTCATCCTGGAATTGCTGGCAGCCATCTTGGGACCAATATAAATGATAGTACCTCATTGAAATGCATTGTAGTGAATAGAAGATTTTGAGGGTCACCAAAAGGAGAACTATAAAGGGTGATAACAGGCTTTAGTTACATTAGAATTTATTTGTTGATGGTACCATACTAATTTTAGGAATTGTGGTGTATTCTAAGGTGATTTTACCATGTGAAAAACCTTCTGCTGGGATATCATGAATCATGTTTGAGAGAACACTATTTTCTCATGCTTGTCCCATGGAGGTTTGGAAGGTGCTCCAGAAGCTAAAATGAGAGCATATTTTCTGTAAATTCACATTATCTTTCTCACTCATGTGAGAATGAAGTCTGACATTCTCAGTAAAACATGTACATCCAACAAGGGCAGAGACTGTCAGTTGATTCCTTTGTGTTCTACTGCAGCTTCCCAGAGTGTTCTAAAGAACAACTAGAGTGCTAACAGCCTTACTTATGACAAAAGTATGGCACACCTGAAGCCATCTTGATTGGAATAAACTGGTAACACTTAAACAATTTAATTTAAAAAGGAACAAAATGATGGGGTTCATTTTGTCATAGAAATTATGGTTAGTGCTGTAGAAAGAAAAATTAGGACATGTTTCAAGTGTGATCTCAAATATCTTCCTGTTATATTTCAACAGGAGCAGCCTGCCAGTTGATGCCTTTGTGTTCTACTGCAGCTTCCCAGAGTGTTCTAAAGAACAACTAGAGCGCTAACAGCCTTACTTATGACAAAAGTATGGCACACCTGAAGCCATCTTGATTGGAATAAACTGGTAACACTTAAAACATTTAATTTAAAAAGGAACAAAATGATGGGGTTCATTTTGTCATAGAAATTATGGTTAGTGCTGTAGAAAGAAAAATTAGGACATATTTCAAGTGTGATCTCAAATATCTTCCTGTTATATTTCAACAGGAGCAGCCTGCCAGTTGATGCCTTTGTGTTCTACTGCAGCTTCCCAGAGTGTTCTAAAGAACAACTAGAGCGCTAACAGCCTTACTTATGACAAAAGTATGGCACACCTGAAGCCATCTTGATTGGAATAAACCAGTAACACTTAAAACATTTAATTTAAAAAGGAACAAAATGAGGGGTTCTTTTTTAAATAGAAATTATGGTTAGTGCTGCAGAAAGAAAAATTAGGGCATGTTTTAATTGAGATCTCAAATCCTCTTCTATTTCATTAGAAAATTCTGACATGCAGACTGAAACAATCACTTTCAATACCAGCTGCAGACTCCCAGTTAACTCCCTGGTGAGCAGTAGCTTTACTCCAGTGATCTAATGAGCAACTAGAGTGCTAACATTCTGAATTTATGGCAGATGTGAGACATCTGAATGCCTTCTTGATGGAATCAAAGTAAAAAACTGAAAGCATTTCCTACTGAGGAGACTGCAGTAAATGAAGAAATTAGGAAACTTCATAACAAAGAAGTCTTCCAAGACGGCCACCAGTGAAAAAAGAGCCCAAATGTAGCACAAATATTACCCAGATGTAGCCCACATATAGCCCAATGACAAAAGTGTGCAAAACACTTTTTATTTTTAGTTTTTTTGCAGTTTTATGTAGTGCAGACTGGTCAGGTATTGGAGCATTGCATCTTAAAACATGACCCCCCTACACTACAAAAACACCACTGCACTACCTTAAACCCTAAAACACTACCCCCAGCACGACCCCCTACACTACACAAGCACCACTGCACTATCCTAAACCCTAAAACACTACCCCCAGCACGACCCCCTACACTACCCAAACACCACTGCACTAACCTAAATCCTAAAACACTACCACCAGCACGACCCCCTACACTACCCAAACACCACTGCACTACCCTAAAACATGACCCCCTACACTACACAAACACCACTGCACTACCCTAAACCCTAAAACACTACCCCCAGCACGACCTCCTAGACTACACAAGCACCACTGCACTACCCTAAACCCTAAAACACTACCCCCAGCACGAACCCCTACACTACACAAACACCACTGCACTACCCTAAACCCTAAAACACTACCCCCAGCACGACCCCCTACACTACCCAAACACCACTGCACTAACCTAAATCCTAAAACACTACCCCCAGCACGACCCCCTACACTACCCAAACACCACTGCACTACCCTAAAACATGACCCCCTACACTACACAAACACCACTGCACTACCCTAAACCCTAAAACACTACCCCCAGCACGACCCCCTACACTACACAAGCACCACTGCACTACCCTAAACCCTAAAACACTACCCCCAGCACGACCCCCTACACTGCCCGAACACCACTGCACTGCCCTAAACCCTGAAACACCAGCCCCTGCATGACCCCCTACACTGCCCGAACACCACTGCTCTGCCCTAAACCCTGAAACACCACCCCTAGCACGACCCCCTACACTGCCCGAACACCACTGCACTGCCCTAAACCCTGAAACACCACCCCTTCACGACCCCCTACACTGCCCGAACACCACTGCACTGCCCTAAACCCTGAAACACCACCCCCAGAATGTCCCCCTACACTGCCCGAACACCACTGCACTGCCCTAAACCCTGAAACACTACCCCCAGCAAGACTTCCTACACTGCCCGAACACCACTGCACTGCCCTAAACCCTGAAACATCACCCCCAGCAAGACCCCCTACACTGCCCGAACACCACTGACCTAAACCCTGAAACACCACCCCCAGAACGACCCCCTACACTGCCCGAACACCACTGCACTGCCCTAAACCCTGAAACACTACCCCCAGCATGACCCCCTACACTGCCCGAACACCACTGCTCTGCCCAAAACCCTGAAACATCAGCCCCAGCACGACCCCCTACACTGCCCGAACACCACTGCACTGCCCTAAACCTTGAAACACCAGCCCCTGCACGACCCCCTACACTGCCCGAACACCACTGCACTACCCTAAACCCTGAAACATCACCCCCAGCACGACCCCCTACACTGCCCGAGCACCACTGCACTGCCCTAAACCCTGAAACACCAGCCCCAGCATGACCCCCTACACTGCCCGAACACCACTGCACTGCCCTAAACCCTGAAACACCAGCCCCAGCACGACCGCCTACACTGCCCGAACACCACTGCACTGCCCTAAACCCTGAAACACCACCCCCAGCGCGACCCCCTACACTGCCCGAACACCACTGCACTAAACCCTGAAACACCACCCCTGCACAACCCCCTACACTGCTCGAACACTACTGCACTGCCCTAAACCCAGAAACACCATCCCCAGCACGACCCCCTATACTGCACGAACACCACTGCACTGCCCTAAACCCTGAAACACTACCCCCAGCAAGACCCCCTACACTGCCCGAACACCACTGCACTGCCCTAAACCCTGAAACATCACCCCGAGCAAGACCCCCTACACTGCCCGAACACCACTGCCCTAAACCCTGAAACACCACCCCCAGCAAGACCCCCTACACTGCCCGAACACCACTGCACTGCCCTAAACCCTGAAACACCAGCCCCAGCACGACCCCCTACACTGCCCGAACACCACTGCACTGCCCTAAACCCTGAAACACCACCCCCTGCACGACCCCCTACACTGCCCAAACACCACTGTACTGCCCTAAACCCTGAAACCCCACCCCCAGCATGACCCCCTACACTGCCAGAACACCACTGCACTGCCCTAAACCCTGAAACACCACCCCCTGCATGACCCCCTACACTGCCCGAACACTACTGCACTGCCCTAAACCCTGAAACACCACCCCCAGCACGACCCCCTACACTGCACGAACACGACTGCACTGCCCTAAACCCTGAAACACTACCCCCAGCAAGACCCCCTACACTGCCCGAACACCACTGCACTGCCCTAAACCCTGAAACATCACCCCCAGCAAGACCCCCTACACTGCCCGAACACCACTGCCCTAAACCCTGAAACACCACCCCAGCAAGACCCCCTACACTGCCCGAACACCACTGCACTGCCCTAAACCCTGAAACACCACCCCCAGCAAGACCCCCTACACTGCCCAAACACCACTGCACTGCCCTAAACCCTGAAACACCACCCCCAGCACGACCCCCTACACTGCCCGAACACCACTGCTCTGCCCAAAACCCTGAAACACCAGCCCCAGCACGACCCCCTACACTGCCCGAACACCACTGCACTGCCCTAAACCCTGAAACACCAGCCCCAGCACGACCCCCTACACTGCCCGAACACCACTGCACTGCCTTAAACCCTGAAACACCACCCTCAGCATGACCCCCTACACTGCCCGAACACCACTGCACTGCCCTAAACCCTGAAACACCAGCCCCAGCACGACCCCGTACACTGCCCGCACACCACTGCACTGCCCTAAACCCTAAAACACCAGCCCCAGCACAACCCCGTACACTGCCCGAACACCACTGCACTGCCCTAAACCCTGAAACACCAGCCCCAGCACGACCGCCTACACTGCCCGAAAACTACTGCACTGCCCTAAACCCTGAAACACCACCCCCAGCAAGACTACCTACACTGGCCGAACACCACTGCACTGCCCGAAACCCTGAAACACCACCCCCTGCACGACCCCCTACACTGCCCAAACATTACTGCACTGCCCTAAACCCTGAAACACCACCCCTCAGCACGACACCCTACACTGCCTGAACACCACTGCACTGCCCTAAACCCTGAAACACCACCTCAGCAAGACCCCCTACACTGCCCGAACACCACTGCACTAAACCCTGAAACACCACTCCCTGCACGACCCCCTACACTGCCGGAACACCACTGCACTGCCCTAAACCCTGAAACACCACCCCCAGCACGACCCCCTACACTGCCCTAACACCACTGCACTGCCCTAAACCCTGAAACATCACCCCCAGCACAACCCCCTACACTGCCTGAGCACCATTGTTCTGCCCTAAACCCTGAAACACTAGCCCCAGCACGACCCCCTACACTGCCCGAACACCACTGCACTGCCCTAAACCCTGAAACACCACCCCCAGCATGACCCCCTACACTGCCCGAACACCACTGCACTGCCCTAAACCCTGAAACACCAGCCCCAGCAAGACCACCTACACTGCCCGAACACCACTGCATTGCCCTAGACTCTGAAACACCAGCCCCAGCAAGACCCCCTACACTGCCCGAACACCACTGCACTGCCCTAAACCCTGAAACACCAGCCCCAGCATGACCCCTACACTGCCCGAACACCACTGCACTGCCCTAAACCCTGAAACACCAGCCCCAGCACGACCCCCTACACTGCCCGAACACCACTGCACTGCCCTAAACCCTGAAACACCAGCCCCAGCACGACCCCCTACACTGCCCGAACACCACTGCACTGCCCTAAACCCTGAAACACCAGCCCCAGCACCACCCCCTACAATGCCCAAACACCACTGTACTGCCCTAAACCCTGAAACACCACCCCCTGCACCGCTCCCTACACTGCCCGAACACCACTGCACTGCCCTAAACCCTGAAACACCTCCCCCTGCACCGCCCCTACACTGCCCGAACACCACTGCACTGCCCTAAACCCTGAAACACCACCGCCAGCATGACCCCTTTACTGCTCGAACACCACTGCACTGCCCCAAACCCTGAAACACCACCCCCAGCATGACCCCCTACACTGCCCGAACACCACTGCCCTAAACCCTGAAACACCACCCCTGCACAACCCCCTACACTGCCTGAACACCACTGCACTGCCCTAAACCCTGAAACACCACCCCCTGCACGAACCCCTACACTGCCCGAACATCACTGCACTGCCCTAAACCCTGAAACACCACCCCCAGCACGACCCCCTACACTGCCCGAACACCACTGCACTGCCCTAAACCCTAGAACACTACCCCCAGCATGACCCCTACACTACCCGAACACCACTGCACTACCCTAAACCCTAAAACACTCCCCCAGCACGACCCCCTACACTACCCGAACACCACTGCACTGCCCTAAACCCTAAAACACTCCCCCAGCACGACCCCCTACACTACCTAAACACCACTGCACTGCCCTAAACCCTAAAACACTACCCCCCGCATGACCCCCTACACTACCCAAATACCAATGCACTACCCTAATCCCTAAAACACTACCCCCCGCACAACCCCCTACACTACCCAAAGACCACTGCACTACCCTAAACTCTAAAACAATAGCCCCCGCACGACTCCCTACACTACCCAAAGACCACTGCACTACCCTAAACCCTAAAACACGACCTCCTACACTACACAAACACCACTGCACTACCCTAAACCCTAAAAAACTACCCCCAGCACGAACCCCTACACTACCCAAACACCACTGCACTACCCTAAACCATAAAACACTACCCCCAGCAGTACCCCCTACGCTACCCAAACACCACTGCACTACCCTAAACCCTAAAACACTACCCCCAGCAGTACCCCCTACACTACCCAAACACCATTGCACTACCCTAAACCCTAAAACACTACCCCCAGCAGTATCCCCTACACTACCCAAACACCACTGCACTACCCTAAACCCTAAAACCCTAAAACACTAACCCCAGCACGACCCCCTACACTACCCAAACACCACTGTACTACCCTAAACCCTAAAACACTCCCCCAGCATGACCCCCTACACTACACAAACACCACTGCACTACCCTAAACCCTAAAACACTACCCCCAGCACGACCCTCTTCACTACCTAAACACAACTGCACAATTTGTTACAGGCATTGCAACGCAGGCCTGTGGTGCTTACTGGAAGTACCTGGTGGGCTGGTTGGGCCCCAGGGACTCTCAGGATTCAAGGTGACCTAATCCCCCAACTTAAAAACGCGCCACGGGGCGCGTTTGCACAGTGGTGAAGGGAGGGGCGGGGCCTCAGGTGACATTTGCGCAAACACGCCCTGTGGTGCGTTTTAAGTTGGGGAGTTAATTCCCTTTGAATCCTGGGGGCCAACTAGCCCACCAGGTACCTTCAGTAAGCACAACAGAGGTGCGTTGCAGAGAGGTGAAACAAGGTGCGTGGCCTCGGAACGCCTCTCTGCAACTCAGCTCTGTGGTCCTAACTGTAGGTACCTGGGGGGGCTAGTTGGGCCCCAGGGACCCTCAGGATTCAAGGTGACTTAATCCCGCAACTTAAAACGTGCCACGGGGCGTGTTTGCACACATGTCACCTCAGGCCCCCCTCCCTTCACCACTGTGCAAACGCGCACTGGCTCTGGTTAGTCAGAGTCAGTTACCACCAGTACCCGTCTGAAAAAGTTGTGGGCACAGGATGATTTTGCAACAAGGCCTCTTTCTGCTCCTCTGTTGGTTCTTTCTGCACATCTTTTGCCTCTTTCTGTGCGTTTTTTCTTCTTTCTTCACATGTCCTACCTCTGTTGGCATAGTTAGAAACTAGCATTTAAAAAACCTTTGAAATTCACTTAAAAAATCATAGTTTTCAGGCACGTTATAGTTAGAAATTAGCATTTAAAAAACCTTTGAAATTCACTGAAAAAACCATAGGTATAACAGGTGAGTAAATCGGAATTCGTATTTCGGCTGATTTTAGAGGAATATTTGCACAATGGTGAAGGGAGGGGGCGGGGCCTGAGGTGACATCTGTGCAAACGCGCCCCCGTGGCGCGTTTTAAGTTGGGGGATTAAGTCCCCTTGAATCCTGAGGGTCCCTAGGGGCCAACTAGCCCACCAGGAACCTCCAATATGCGCCAGGGGGCTGCCTTGCAGAGACGTGTAGAGAGGCCACACCCCTTTTTACACCTCTCTGCAACGCAGCTCTGTGGCGCTTTTTGGAGGTATATGGTGGGCTAGTTGGACTCCGAGGACCCTCAGGATTCAAGGGGACTTAATCCCCAACTTAAAACGCGCCACGGGCGCGTTTGCACAGTGGTGAAGGGAGGGGCGGGGCTTCAGGTGACATGTGTGCAAACAGGCCCCGTGGCGCGTTTTAAGATGGGGAATTAAATCCCCTTCAATCCTGAGGGTCCCTGGAGGCCAACTAGCCCAACAGGTACATCCAGAAAGCGCCACAGAGCTGCGTTGCAGAGAGGTGTAAAAGGGGTGTGGCCTCTCTACACGTCTCTGCAACGCAGCCCCTGGCGCATATTGGAGGTTCCTGGTGGGCTAGTTGGCCCCTAGGGACCCTCAGGATTCAAGGGGACTTAATCCCTCAACTTAAAACGCGCAACGGGGCGCGTTTGCACAGATGTCACCTCAGGCCCCGCCCCTCCCTTCACCATTGTGCAAATATTCCTCTAAAATCAGCCGAAATACGAATTCCGATTTACTCACCTGTTATAAGGAGAGACCTCAGTGCTGTATCTTTCAGCCCAGTACTGGTCCTGAAAAGTAATTTTAACCGTACTTACCAGTAACTTGAATTTCCTTCCATAGGCTAACATTGACTGGTTTCAATTGGAAATTCTTCTAAGTGTGGAGTTTTGGAACTTTAAAATATTCCTGTAAAATCAGCCGAAATACGAATTCCGATTTACTCACCTGTTATCAGGAGAGACCTCAGTGATGCATCTTTCAGCCCAGTACTGGTCCTGAAAAGTAATTTTAACCGTACTTACCGGTAACTTGAATTTCCTTCATAGGCTAACATTGACTGGTTTCACTTGGAAATTCTTCTAAGTGTGGAGTTTTGGAACTTTAAAATATTCCTCTAAAATCAGCCGAAATACGAATTCCGATTTACTCACCGGTTATCAGGAGAGACCTCAGTGCTGCATCTTTCAGCCCAGTACTGATCCTGAAAAGTAATTTTAACCGTACTTACCGGTAACTTGAATTTCCTTCATAGGCTAACATTGACTGGTTTCACTTGGAAATTCTTCTAAGTGTGGAGTTTTGGAACTTTAAAATATTCCTCTAAAATCAGCCGAAATACGAATTCCGATTTACTCACCTGTTATCAGGAGAGACCTCAGTGCTGCATCTTTCAGCCCAGTACTGATCCTGAAAAGTAATTTTAACCGTACTTACCGGTAACTTGAATTTCCTTCATAGGCTAACATTGACTGGTTTCACTTGGAAATTCTTCTAAGTTTTGATTTTTGAAACATACAAATATTCCTCTAAAATCAGCCGAAATCCGAATTCTGATTTACTCACCTGTTATCAGGAGAGACCTCAGTGCTGCATCTTTCAGCCCAGTACTGGTCCTGAAAAGTAATTTTAACCGTACTTACCAGTAACTTGAATTTCCTTCCATAGGCTAACATTGACTGGTTTCACTTGGAAATTCTTGTAAGTGTGGAGTTTTGGAACTTTAAAATATTCCTCTAAAATCAGCCGAAATACGAATTCCGATTTACTCACCTGTTATCAGGAGAGACCTCAGTGCTGCATGTTTCAGCCCAGTACTAATCCTCAAAAGTAATTTTAACCGTACTTACCGGTAACTTGAATTTCCTTCCATAGGATATCATTGCCTGCTTTTTGCTGAAAAAGATTCTAAGTGTTGATTTTTGGAACTTTAAAATATTCCTCTAAAATCAGCCGAAATCCGAATTCTGATTTACCCACCTGTTATCAGGAGAGACCTCAGTGCTGCATCTTTCAGCCCAGTACTGATCCTCAAAATTAATTTTAACCGTACTTACCGGTAACTTGAATTTCCTTCATAGGCTAACATTGACTGGTTTCACTTGGAAATTCTTCTAAGTGTGGAGTTTTGGAACTTTATAATATTCCTCTAAAATCAACCAAAGTACGAATTCCAATTTACTCACCTGTTATCAGGAGAGAACCCAGTGCTGCATCTTTTAGCCCAGCACTGACCCTGAAAAGTAATTTTAACCGTACTTACCAGTAACTTATATTTTCTCCATAGGAATCCTTTGTCTGGTTTTCAGCAGAAAAGTTTCAAAGTGTCGATTTTCACAAACTACAAATATTCCTTAAAAATCGCCTGTATGACTTAAACGCATTCTTTCAACTGTTTACAGGAGATGCACCAGTGCTGGATCCAGGATCCAACACTGAGTAACAAAAAGTAACGATAACAGTTTTTACCTCCTAAGTGAATTTCCTTCCATAGGATAACATTGGTCATTCTATGAGAAAAAGTTTCTAAGTGTCAACTTTTAAAGTACAATAATATTCCTTAAAAATCACGACTGTAACCAAAACGCTTTTACTCAACTGTTTACAGGAGATGTCCCAGGACTGAATCTAGGATCCAGTCCTGTGGTTAGAAAAGTAATCCATAAAGTAACTAATTGCATTTAACTAGAAATTCACATTGAGCTGAATGTTGCATTGTGTTTGAAAATGTGTTGCCCATTGCAACAACTGTAACTACTGTACTTAAAAGTCTATTGCCTATGTGCAAAGTATTTAAAATAAAGTAATTCATTCTGAGAAAGTATTTTTTGTAATGTATAATATAATTACAATGTAATTTAAAAAATAAAATATGTAAAAAAAATGTTTTCTAAAAAATTTCGAAATCAGTATGAAAAAAATGTATATAACAATTAATACATTTAAAAATTGTCATTTACAAAACCTTTGAAATTCACTGAAAAAACCGTAGGTTTCAGACATGTTATAGTTACAAATTAGCATTTAAAAAACCTTTGAAATTCACTGAAAAAACCATAGGTTTTAGGGACGTTATAGTTACAAATTAGCATTTAAAAAACCTTTGAAATTCACTGAAAAAACCATAGGTTTTAGGGACAGTTATAGTTAGTTGGACATTGCACTCGTACAAAACCCGTGAAATTCCCCGTTATAGTTAGTTCAGCTAACTATAACTCGCGCCCGCAATGCACTGCTGATGACGTCACATATTACATCACTCATGACATGGTCAGTGACATCACTGATGACATCACTGATGACATCTCAAATGACATCACTGATGACATCATCCACGTGATAATCTGATGCAGCTCTTCACACCCTAATATAACCTTTGATACACCCAATCTAAATTACAGACTGCCATTCGCAAAACCATAGACACTCCAACACCAATAACTACATACCCACTCACTGATTCTTAGGTCTACACACACACATCCACTCACTCACCCGTACAGTCACTCATACTTATGGTCACTCAATACAGGACTATCATATGCACTCTTACTCCTATATAGACACTCAAACACCGCCACTCATCCATAGAGGTACTCACACACCTAGTCAGTCATGCAAATAATTAAACACACTGCCATTTACTCACCTATACAGTTATACACACACCAGCTCACTTAATCATACAAATACTAGCACATTGTTACGCTCTTATACAATCACTGATACAAGCACACACTCATCCATACAGCCACTATCACAATCACTCACTCTCGCTTATAGCTATTTATATACTCCAACACACATATATACTGCCTTTCACATATGTAGTTACTCACACATGTACCACTGGGACATACATTCACTCACTAACACACTCTTACACACACTTACCCACCCATACAGTCTATCACAGATGCACTCTTGAAACCATCCACCCAGTGAATCACCCACTCACACATCTATGCACAGTCGCACACACCCCATCCACACAAACACTCAGGCACCCATACAGATACTCAGACAACAAATCAATAACTCTTATAGACACTCATGTAGCTATTCACAAACCCATGCAGCCACTTACACAGCAACAGACAGATACAGACATTCACCCAGTTTAGTCACTAACCCATGCATTCAGTAAGATACGTTTAATCACTCACTTATAGAATTAGTCACGCACCTACTAAATCATCCATACAGACACTTATACACCCACTCATTCTTCAATACGCCTTTCCCTATATATATAAAAAATATTTAAACTTTACAGAAACACACAGTCACTATGTAAACTGACCTAGAACTTAGAATCAGTGTCTTGGACCTCCCAGGTGGCCTCTGCCACAAGAATATGAACGTGGCATTCCTCAACCTCCTAGACTCCCCCACAGTCATCATGCATGTCAAGAACCTAACATATATCCTGGGCAACATACTCAACCTACTCATCTTCTCAGTGCAGTGACCTTCAACACAACTTCACAACAACTTCATCAAACAACATTTCCCCTGAAACAGCTACTATTTATGTCACCACTGATAAAGGCAACTCTGTCTTCTTATCATACATAGCCAGTTCCTTAGCTTTGACACTGTTGAGCATCAAGCCTTCCCTAGAATCCCATGAACACGTGGGATTCATTAAAACCCCACAACTTCTCTGACCTCTCTGAGCAACACCAACTTGTGCAGATGGGCACTTCCATATATCACCAGAGACCTACAGAGACCTTAACACACAAAGCCCTAGTAATTTTGAGGGCTGAGGTAATGAGAAAGAACGTTATATGGGTAATTGTTTGCACTCTCCCTTCTATATGCAAAATCACAAAAAAGCAAATGTACCCCAAATTATGAAAACCAGACATCCACCATTTCATTCATTTTCAGGATGCCTTGTGTCCCAATAGTTAGAGGCACTCTCTGTCATACATTTCGTGGGCGAGAGCCACTGTGGCTCCCCCTTTGACAGCTGGCTTTATAACTATATCATGGTTGTTCTCAAGGTTCTTTAAAGCCATCCTCTCAGAGTTACATGTATTATTAAAGGTTTTGAGAGTGTTGATATCGACCGTCTCTATTTCTCTAGTGGCCACCTGTTCAAAAGTTTGGATGGCTGCTGGAATAGCCTGGGTCGGGGGCTGGAAAGAGAATTTGTTCCTAGGTCCTGTGTTCCTGAAGTCAGTGTATATGGAGGTAAAGTTAGCAAAAAAGGCTTTTAGCATTATCTTTCGGAAAACGTCCGCCAGCTCACACCTCAGTTGAAATTTGTTGAGTCTGGGTGTGGGGACAAACCCCAACCCTTTGTTCAGGACCGTGAGTTCCATTTCAGATAAGGGCAGTGTGCTCAGATTTACCATTAAGGAATTGCTCTGCTCGGCCCTGCTTGGTTGTAGTCCTTGAACATGCTCCTCGTGACTACCGTTGATAGTTCCTGCCATTGTACCGTTTGGCCTCCCCTTTGTTTCTGTCTTCCTCTGTTTCTTGGTCAGCCTCTTCCTAAAAAAAGTGGTCTTCCATACTGGATTGGGAATCCTTGTTGTAGTCACACATAGCCGGCGGGACGTACCTAAATTCACTGTATCAGGTAAACAGACGGGACTGCATTTCCCGACATGCCTGCAGACTCGGTCACGTAATCACACGCGACTGCCTACTCGATCTTCCCATGCCAGTTTCTTTGACTTAAAAATGGCCAGTTGCAGAGACATGGCACCGTTCGGAGGAGGGAGATGCAAGATTAGATGCTGGCAGTAGGGCGAGACCTTTGACGAAGTAAGACACAATGAATGCACAAAATGATGTATGTGCATCACTTGAACAAGTACACGTGCAGATATTAATTGACATGTGTGGTGAAGCATTTTTGTTTTTGTCTTTGTCTTGTCCCAAAGTGTTTGAGTACAAGGCTCCCCTCTTCCCATTCTTCCATGAAGAAAATGTGTCCTAAAATTAGGGTAAGATTTAGAATGTAGGCATGTGTGTGTGAAAACAGGCACTTTCCTTTCACCTGACATTATGTGCATGTTGTGTGACTGTGACCACATACCACCACAAAAAAATCTTTGAATGGCGATTATGCTGCCTCACAAGTGGCATGGCTGTATCCAGCAAGACGGGCAATCGCCGATTCACCTCGCATGTTTTTTCTGAACAACATATGTCCCAATTGTTAATGACTGTACAACAATATATAACTAATGTTTATATGTGTTTTATGTCTTTCTAGGACCTTATCATTGGTTTTGACCAGCAATTAGGAACTGATATAGTATGGTTGTGTGTACACTGAATGAGTGTTGGCGCTTTTCATAGGGAATTTAAAAAGGGACATACAGGATCCTAGTCCTGAAGAAAGCCCAGGACCCTTTTGTGGGCCCCTGTTGGGCTGAAACATGTTGACCTGAATAAGACACAGGCCACATAATGGTGTTTCAAGTGTCCAATGTTTACTTTTAATCACCCCTACACCACCCATTAATAAGCAACCAAATTCAAATGGGCAGGTGCACAGGGTTTTTCATCTTCAGGATCCCCATCCCTCAGAAACATCCCTAAATAGTCCCTCTGATTACAAAGAGGGCAACCCGCCACTAGAGCATTCTCTGGCGAGTACAGGATGGCCAGTGATGAAGCATGAAACCCAGGGGACGTGTGCGGCCATCCCGTTCTTTTTTGAGAAATTCTCCTCCAGGATCCTTCCTCTAACTATTGGGACACAAGTCATCCTGAAAATGAATGCAATGGTAGATGTCTGATTTTCATAATTTGGGAGCCTGATTTGGGGTACGTTTGCTTTTTTGTGATTTTTGACCTACAGAGACCAACATGCATCCATACTCTCTCCTGTAACCATTAACATGTACTTGGAAATACAGAGAGTCTGCCCTGTTAGATATGAAATCAAAACTGACTAGTAAACTGATGACACTTACCTTTACCGGAATGTTTCTGCAGTCAAAGACATCCCTGGGTACAATACTGCTTCTCCTCAGCACTATACAAGCCCAAACTCATGACGACCCTGCAACAGGAAACTGGGTGGACAAACTAAAAGTCACCAGGAGCACACAACCACTTGGATTGACTATCACTTCTGACTGTACTACAAGATTGAGATTGCATAGAAATCACAGAAAACTGGTACCAGCACAAAGGATGTACAAGAGCCACATCCAAAACGCCTGCCTACTCCTAGCTGTGAAATATTTTTTACACTAATGCACATTTCATAATTATAATATTATCATCATCTTCATCATCAACATCAGCATCATTATTGTTGTTGTTAATAATAAAAATAGCACGTGCTATTTCGAGTACTTAGAACTGGTAAAAGCATGTTATGAAGCAATTTATAAAAGTTATTATTCCTAATATTATAATCATCATCATCCTCTCCAGGAGTCAATACAACGTTAAAGCCAGGCCAGACTGGAAGTCAAAAATGCAACAAGGAAAAAAATCCATAAGCTACCCTTTCCCAACTATGGGGGTCATTATGATGGCGGTCGGACATTCGTCCGACCGCCATCGTTGCGGGGATCGGGACCGGCCGCCATGCATGCGGCGGTCCCGCACTCCAAATTAGGATGCGACCGCCACCATGGCGGTCGCATCTTGCAATTTAACATTGCGGCGGGTGCTGCTGACTGCAGCACCCGCCGCGATGTTAAAAATGCATGTGCTGCATTTCACTGCGCTATGTGGCAGGCACCACACGGTGCCTGCCACGTAGTGCAGTGAAATGTTGGGGGGTACCATGGGTACCCCCCCAGTTCACAGCCACCTCCCCCCAACACGAGGGGGGCCCACAACGGGCCCCCAAAACCAATCCCCGCCAGCCTTTCAATGGCCGTTTACCCGCCACGGAAAGGCTGGCTGCGGCCAACATCCTAATCTGGCAGACGATGCCTGCTAGGCACCGCCACCATTTTACTGATGCTGATCGCTCCGCCAGACAATCGTAACGATTGCCTGTGGCGGATCCATGGCGGGCGGTCTTTGCGCCCGCCACGGTCAGATTCCCCCGCCCCCCCCGCCATCGTAATGTGGCGGGGGTGAAATTGCTTTCCGATGATGGAAAGCCCACCACCACACTGCTGGTGGTGGCGGTTCTTCCGCCATCGTAATGACCCAATATGTTCCCAGAATCTGGGATAACATTCCCCTGTAAATAATGCTTGCCCCTAATGTTGCTACTGGTATGAAGTAAGCCAAAGACACATCCCTTCCACACGCGCCTCATTTGCTCCCATAATGCGCCCCCAGATTCCACGGTGCTGTAGGGCCTAACACAGAAGACCCTCCCCTTCCTCTCTCTGCTTGATTTCACATTGTCAAATCATCTTCCAACTCCTGCTGATGTACATCACTCTATTGCTCCTCGCCTAGATTGACACTATACAAACCTGGCCTGTTTTTTTTTTTAATTATTTTCCCTGCGTCCATCTTTGTTTTATTCTAAGCACCACTTATGTAATCGAAAGGGCTCCTTTGTAATTGTCTGTTTCCTTTATTCTACTAACGGCTGTACCATGTATTTTTGCCATTGGTAGATACACACGCAAAGAATGGGTTTCACATTAGCTTCCTTCCGAAATTAGCCTGTTTGTATGATCTCCCTTTATCCATTGGTCTGATGCATGGTCAATTATATCTTGGATACGCCCAGGATAGTATTTCTCCTCCCTCTATTTCTCCACCTACACAGTGCTTTCATTGCTGGTCATCAGATGCATTGACATCAGGAGCAGCAGCAGCTGGCAGGGACTATTTGTCAATGCAGAAACTACCTTGAAGCAAGCGCTTTGCCCAGTGAAAGTAGTATATTGTGTATTTTACCCAAATGTTTACTTGATATATAATGCGCATATCTTTGTAAATGTATTTTACTGCTTGTCAGGTCTTATTAAAACATTTTTGGTGTGCAAAAAATAAATAAAAGATTTATTGAAAATTACAACTACTACTTTTACAAATGTAAACCAAATGTTTACAAACATACGTAGATGGTACAGTACAGTACAAAAGATCACTATCGCCAGCAGAGTCACGCAGGGTTCTATACTGTCTCCTGTCATTGTCAACCTCTTAGCGGAGCCCATTTTAGCTATAATCCCCAATAACAGCTTCAGGATTCACCAATATGGAGAAGATACACAACTTTAACTGAATGTTTCCTTTGCTCCAAACTGCCAATGCCTCAAACACTGCCTGCACCTCATCCAGACCTGGATGGCCAACACCTACCTGAAGATTAATTCAACCAAGAAAGAATTCATATTCTTTGCCATGAACAACAAACAAGGAATAGTACAAACCTAGCTCAAAGAAATTAACTTTGACTGCTTCCAAACCCACCTTTGCCAAATGCCAAGTCAATAGGATTCACCTTGGACATCAACCTTACCCTCGAGGAACACATTGCTAAACACATAAAGATGACCTGGTACACAAGCATTTGTTCTAGAAAGCAACTCCAGAACTGCTGTTCATGCCCTCATACTCTGGCATCTAGATGATGGCAATGCCCTGCTCCATGGTCTCCCACACTGTACACTGGCAGAAATATGATCATATCACCGTATATCCTGATGGAACTCCAATGGCTCCCCTTGCTGGCCCACACCATCTTGAAAACTAGATGCATCATTTACAAAGCTATCATGACCAGCAGACCCACTTATCTTGCAACATGGTCACCATCTGCGGAGGCTCTCTGCACACCTGCAGCCAGGCCACTATCAGACTGGAGACCAAGAAGTGTAAAAAATTAAAAATAAGTCTGTAGGCCTTTTCCATCTATGCACCCAGGATCTGGAACAATATCTCTGTATGCATAAGGACCGTCCCAAGGCTGCTTCATTGTAAGAAAGTATTAAAGACACACCTCCTTAAAGAACACTACATACAACCCAGTTACAATCCAATCATCAGCTACCTCTCCTATCACTTGTTCACTGCATGCTTGCCTTTGAACCTGTACACCACTCTGCTGCTGTTTATGGTAGGTTTGAGCTATACAAATACCACATACTCACACACATACAAATGTGGTTTCTATTGTTTTCAATAGGGAATGACATTTTTCCAAAAGAGCTTTGGTGGTAATTTTTCAGGTGCATTGCTCATTATACTCATTACGGGAGGGAGTGCTCATTTTGTTCTAATAGCTCACACTAGAACCATTCTGTGCCACTGAAGAAGCAGCTTTGCAACCTCGGCTGCCAGTTATGTATTACTGCTCGCTGCACACCTAGGGGAGTGCTTGGGGTTACCTTTAAGCCCTTCGGTGCTCACGACGGCCCCCGGCCGTCACGCGTCACGGTGGGCGTGTGCGCACGACGGCCGGGGGCCGTCCGAATCCCGCCCACTAATAGAAACCCCCGCACAGCGCGAAAATTCGCCGCTCACGCAAGGGGTTAATTATCAATGCAACAGATTGTGAGAGCCTGACCTTAAGATGGCCACCCAATTGCATATGAGGACGGCCTGATATAGCGTTCCCCAAATCTAGCGAGATCACAGCTTTTGGTGTTGCTCTCGCATGACTTTGGGCCGGCCATCTTGGGGTTGCCCTTCACGATCTTAAATAGAAAACGACCCAACCTTCTCAGGGATTTTATGGTCATCTTGTTGCCTGCCATCCGCGCTGCTTTTTTTCCCTGCAGCTTATACTTCCCAGCTGCTCCTTTATCTGGACTTGATCACACAGACACAACATGATAAAAACTCAGCAATATATTCTAGAATGCTGACCCTTGATAATATTGGACGATGTGTTCCTCAAATTAATAACTGTATCAGGAGACTCAGACAATCTACATCTCGCCCCTGACAGAAAAATTCCACCAAACCGCAACATAAAAAGTGCTGTACCACAATGTGGATACTTGTTGTTTCAATTTTAAGGTATTGCTTTTTTTTTAATTATTAGCCAGGTTCTTGCAGCTCTTTATCATCGACGCCATCCACAGCAACATGCACAGCTTTAATATGTTAAGGCATGGCAACAGCTTTTGTGCATGTCTTTGTTTGCATGCTTTAGCACATTAAAGCTAGGCCTCTGGTTTTGGGAATTATATATTTTAATTTCCTTTTGCGGACTTTCACTTCTATATTGTGGAACAGTTAAGTGAGATTTTTCTTCTTTCTGGCATGTTGTAACAATTGTGGCCATGCAAGCGGACAAGAGGGTTAGTTGATCATTTCTGCTTTGCCTTGTCCAGGTCCCTAGACATAAGTACATATATAAAAACAATGAAAGAGAAAGGTTTGGTGAGAATAGAAATATTAAGACTGGCAAGATGGCTTAGCTAGCTAACTCATACATTTGGGGTCTACAGTTACCTGGAGGGCAAGAGATTGAATCCATACATCGCACACTCAAGTTTCCATCCTTCTGAGTTCAGTAAAATGCATACTAATTATATGAACAATAGTAGTGCCTGTTATTTACAAGGCTTATAAATGGTAGAAGTGTTCTATGAAGCGCTATAATGTATCTGGTTTGTGTGCTTGCAATTGTGCAATAGTGATGCAGTGTGTTGATTCAGAAAGTTTTAGATTGAATGGTTTAGTCATAGATTTTTAATTCTTGGAGCCGGGCGATACAGATTTCTCTAGAGGTGGTGCGATTTTGAACCAACATTTCCTCAATTAGACATATTGGACTGAACAACCAGTGTAAAATGCCGGCTTTTGAACTTTTGTTAGTAGTGCAAATGGAGCAAAAGTTTACCTCTACACTGCACGGTATGTCGTCCAGAACAGTCTATCAAAAATTCTACCTGCACTGATAGAAGTCTGCAACCCGTGACCTACAGGGATACAACGAGTTAGAGTTGCAGCTAAACCTATGGTTGAAAACTGAACATTGAAATGGAGGCATATGCCTGACTGAGCTTTCTTATTTTAGATTGACGAGGGCCTCTGGAATTGTGCCATTTTGCGGCCATTGAGTTTTCTGAATAATTATGGACTTGCCCCACTTTCCACAAAATCCATCATCTACAGCATAATTTGCAGATTTTAACAAAAAATAGTTATTAGCACAGCAGATCAAAAGTTACTAAAAACACTGTCACACGTGATGCTGTACAGTGGAAGGTCCTTTGAAAAGGTTAGCTTGGTCACCTTTCAGTTGTTGATTGCTTTGTTTAAGTGTTAAACAGATACTAAGGAGGTAAAGCCTTTTCCCAGATAACGCATAAAAAATGACAAAATAATTAAGTAATACTGTCACAAATGTGCCGCATTATGCTGCATAATTTGCCTTCACTTGCTACATAGTTTAGTATACCGTGCCGAATAATGTGGCTATCCCATGCCAAATAATTCCAGGGTCCATGGCTATAATGTTCAATTGCAAAGTGAGGAACGTATTTAAAATATCATGGCTTTCGCCAATTATTAAAAACAAACTGTAAATAGGCAAATCTTCAGAGAAAGGAGGCATTACCTGCCAGATGAATGCACTCTACTACTGCCTATTTACGTCGCTGGGATCCAGGGCTTTGATGTTATCCATGCTCTAAATGCATAAATGGAATTCTCCCTCAATGGTATGTTAGCATGTTTTGTATGCAAGGCAGTATCTAAATATCAAACTAAAAATGTGTGATTGGCAGATTGATATACCAAAAGCTTATATAAAAAAGGCAAGTTGAAAAAGCATTCATTTAAAGATTCTAAGCTCACAGTTGCAGCTAATAATATTGCCTGGCACATAATATTGACGTTTGAAGATCAAATCACCATATTTTAATAAAATATTTAATACCTGGCCGAATCGTAAGTAATCTGTAAAGACATTCTTAAATCTATAATCCACATCTCGCTCAAAGCATACAAACAAAGAGTTGAACCCGGTATGAGGTCAAAATTACAGAACATAGGGGTAAAATGTGGCTGTTTTCAAAAGAGAGAAAAGAGAGATAGGCAGATTTCCAGGTTCTGTTTTGAAAACAGATGCCAAATGACTTCCAGTGCAGTTGTTTAGCTAGCTCAGTGTAATAAATATTCTCTGCTGTGATCTGCAGGTCAGGACGAGCTCAGTTTTGCCAAAGCCAACACAGACTTCCATCCTCAAGAGGTCATTAAATTGCCATTATGCAATTTACTGACGTTGTGAATTTCATCATCAGTTGTAGTAGAAGTTCAGAGCAAACCACCGGGTGCTTACACTGAAAAAGAAAATTGCACACTGACGTTTTGAGACCTGTCTCCGATTTTGCGATGTGACCTATGTACTAATAGGTTGCGTTGCAAAGTCTGCAGTCACAAGGAGTCACAGAAAGACCTGCCTATTGAACTATCTGCGAACCCTGCAATTGGCTACAAACATAGGGAGGATGGTCTCCAAGGAACAGCAGACCCCCAACCCTGTGTTTCCATTCCCAAATGGGAAACCCGTTTTTTAAAACAGCCCTTGGTCCTTAAAGGAACCAGTACTTTAATATAAAAAATACATCAGGAGGACAGTAAATCCATTACGCAGTGCCTGCTCCCTTCAGGGTCGCTCAACAAGATACACAAAGAGGGAGGTGCCCTAAGGGGTCATCTTCCCCTTTGTGAATCAATTGCCATTACCTTTGAGGATTCAGCAACCGCAATTGTGATAACAGTTGATAAATACCAGTATAACTCGCAATTAGAAAGCCCCTTGCACACTCTCTCCTAATTGCGATTTGAAATGGATCACAAACTTCATTTTGCAAGTTGTATAGATTCACAAACTGGGTTTGGTAAATAGAAATAAGCTCTATAGTTTTGGAAATCACAGGATTTGCAAACAATAATGGCTTTGTACATGAGGCCTATGGCCAGTTGCGGCTGCCACAGAGTAGTACGGGTGGGGCGGTGGGGGAATATAAAATATCACTTTCTTGGCTGCCGGCCGCCGCCTCTCCTCTGTCCTCTTCTGTTCCTCCCAGACCAGAAGCAGGAAGCACACAGGCTTCCCTAAGCCAATCACGACGCTGATGTCACCAGCATGACAGCACGTTGTAATTGGTCTGAGTGCCGTGGTTCGGCACTCAGACAGGGATTGGGAGCCTGTGCATGTTCTCTACCCAGGTTGTGCATTACAGCCCGGTGGAGAACATAATAAGCGCGACTGTTTAGCCGGCCCAAGATGGCCGGCCAAACCATCATGCACACTTAAGTGTCCCTGCTGGCCATGATGACAGCCTAATAACATTCTGTTATCATCATTTTATTTTTCCTTTTTCCACTCCTCATAGAACAGTGGGGGCGGCGCTCCTCCACCTTAGCGGAGGAGCCGCTGCTGCCAATGGCCTCTAGAGTAAATGCAGTCACTCACTGGTCAGTGCATTCAATATCATTCAGTATCATCTTGGAAAAAGATTTATTTTTTAACAAATTATCAAACTTACAGCAGCACAAGCCCCTCCATAACCAAAGTCAATATTAAGGCCTTCCCTTCTTCAAGCACAGTGCCCTTTCCCTTCCCAGGCATTCATGGTGGCCATTGTACATTTTCTTCTGTGGAAGTATTAATCTGGACTAGAGCATAGTAACTAGTCAATGTACCCACTCCTATCCCCCCATAAGTATAAGCCAATCTAAATGGACAAGAGACTTACCTGTTAGTGCGCGTCCTGCCTACCCAGGCTACTCTCAGCTGCAAAGGCAAACTCAACACGTGGAAGTTACTACAGTACCCAGTCACTGTAGTGATTTGCTATAAAATATCCCAATATCTGACTTGAGAGCAATAACAGGTAGGCTACACCAGGGCCAATAGTTTTATTTAAATGTAATATATACAGTAGAATGCCGATTGCCTAGGCTTGACTAATCAAATATTTTAGATTCTGTATACGCAGGTCCTCAAGCAAGATGCTTGTATGTAGTTGTAATTGAAGCACAATTTATATTATTACCATATCAGTGGTAGACTGGTTTTAAATTACATTTTGCACTCTCTTGGGTTCACTGACAGAATATCGATGTAAAAAATATAGAAGTAGAAAATAGCGATGAAAAAATATAGAATGCAAAAATATCGACTCCCTATACTTAAACAGGTAAGTACAAAAATATCGGCAAAAATATCGATGTCAAAAATATAGTTGTACAAAATATCGATTTTTATATATATAAAATAATAAATATTAAATATGTTAAATAATAAAATTAATATAAAAAATAAAGTAGATTTAATATACATTTTAAAAATATAACAAATAAACGTAATAAAAAAAGTTAAACAGACTTACATAATAATTAATATACATATATATATATTTACTTTAAAACAATTAATAAACGATTAACTTTTATTTATTTTATAATTTGTAAATTATATAAAAATTTACATATATATTATCTACTGGCGGTCGCCAGTAGATAGTTATAGTTAGGACCTAGTTTCCATAGGAAAAGCGTTTTTTCTTTTCCCAATAACTTTGGCGCCGGTTGACGAATCTTGGCGAAATTTTCAAAACTTGTGGCCCGGTCCGGTCAGCTCCTATCCTGAAAGTTTCGGGGTGATTCGCCAAGCGGGGGCCGAGAAAAAAGGGGGGTCCCAAAACGTGTTTTCTCCATGTTATTTTCCATAGGAAACTTTAGACACGGCTACAGCCCGAACTGCTGAACGGAATTACACAAAATTTGGCAAAAAGGTAGCCCTTGGTTCAGAAAGAGCCCTTTTTGTTAAATGGTGTAAATCCGTTCAGTAGTTCATGAGAAATTGAAAAGAAAGAGGTCGGAAAATGAATTTCCCATAGGAAACTTTAGACACGGCTACAGCTCGAACTGCTGAACGGAATTACACCAATTTTGGCAAAAGGGTAGTGATTGGTTCAGAAAGCGCCCTTTTTTTTAAATGGTGTAAATCCGTTCAGTAGTTGCTGAGAAAATCAAAAAATAAAAGTTTCGATATCTAGAGGCACAGAGGATCCCCGGACCCTACCGACCACGAGCTTTATTCTAATTGGCTGTCAACACTCCAAACCAGGAAGTGTTGGCAGCCATCTTGTGACTCGGTAGAACCGAGTCACAAGAAAAGAGAAAAACAAATGCGAAAAACCAGAAAAGGGGCAGGGTAGAAACACCCTGACCCCCTAGGCCTGCTCAGGGCCCAAAAAAGCATTTTTTTATTTTTAAATCGGCCGAATTCGCGCTGGGTGCGCGAATCCGGCCGAGAAAATAAAAAAAAAACGAAGCGCGGTCTCCCGCGCTTCGTTGTATTGAAGCCCCCGGGTGGACCAGGTCCCGGGGGCACTGAAAAAATGTGTGGTGGGGGCCCTAATCCCCCACACTGCCCCGGGGACCACCACCTCCCCGGGGCTTGATTTATGAGTTGCGGGGGGCACGCAGCCCCCCGCAGCCCCGGGGACCGCCACCTCCCCGGGGCTAATTTTTAAATGTGTGGGGGGCCTCCTAGGCCCCCCAAGCCCCGGGGCCGCCACCCCCAGGGCTTTCATTAATTATTTGCAGGGAGCACACGGCCCCCCCGCAGCCCCGGGGACCGCCACCCCCCGGGGCTTGTTTTAAAAAAAAAAATAAACCTGTGGGGGGGGGCTCGAGCCCCCCCACACGCCCCGGGGACCGCCACCTCCCCGGGGCACTAAGTATGTCCCCCGAGCCCCGGGGACCACCACCTCCCCGGGGCTTTCAAACTGAAGGGAGGGGGCCATGCGGCCCCCCTCCTGTAGCCCGTGATGGCACTGGGGACCGCCACCCCCCAGGGCCAGCTCCTGCAGTGTCCCGGGGTGCCCACCCCCGGGACACTGCTGTTTGCTATGGCAGGGCGGGAGCCTCGCGGCTCCCGCCCTGTCATAGCAAACTTGCTTTGGATTTTGGAAGCAAGAACAGGGAAACCTGCTCTCGCTTCCAAAATCCAAAGCAGATTGCTTTTCCACACGGGGAGCTGCATGTCAGCAGCTCCCCATGTGGAAAAGCAATGCCGGCTCCTGCAGGACGCGGGGAGCCGGCGGGACTGTGGGGGCATTGGGGCTCCCCCCATGGTCCCCAACGGATAGGGCCTGCCCCGGGGGATGGGGTCCCCGGGGCTAGAAGTGGCCCAGGAGGGGGGCCACGCGGCCCCCCTCCCCCATAATAATGAAATTAAAAAATTAAAAAACACGCAAAGGCCGGCCCCGGGGGATGGGGTCCCCGGGGCCATAAATGGCCTGAGGAGGGGGGCCACGCAGCCCCCCTCCAAATATATATATTTTTAAAATAAACACTGGCCATGCCCCGGGGGATGGGGTCCCCGGGGCCGAATATGGCCTCGGGAGGGGGGCCACGCTGCCCCCTTACATTTTTGGAAAAATAGAAAAAATAGGGGGGGTCCCCAGGGCCCATAAAATAGGAAAGGAAGGGGGGCCACCCAGCCCCCCTTAAAAAAAAAAGAATGAAAAAAAAAAAAGCCGGCATCGCGCCAAGGCCCCGCCCCCTCCCAGCAACACTCTGCAAACGCACCCTGTGGCGCGTTTTAAGTTGGGAAATGAATTCCCCTTCAATACTGGGGGTCCCTGGGGGCCAACTAGCCCACCAGGTACCTCCAGTAAGCGCCACAGGGCTGCGTTGCAGAGAGGTGGTCCAGGCCACGCCCCTTTTTACACCTCTCTGCAACGCAGCTCTGTGGCGCTTACTGGAGGTACCTGGTGGGCTAGTTGGACCCCAGGGACCCTCAGGATTCAAGGGGACTTTATCCCCCAACTTAAAACGCGCCACGGGGCGCGTTTGCACAGTGGTGAAGGGAGGGGGCAGGGCCTGAGGAGACATGTGTGCAAACACGCCCTGTGGCGCGTTTAAAGTTGGGGAATTAATTCCTCTTCAATCCTGAGGGTCCCTGGGGGCCAACTAGCCCACCAGGTACCTCCAGTAAGCGCCACAGGGCTGCGTTGCAGAGAGGTGGTCCAGGCCACGCCCCTTTTTACACCTCTCTGCAACGCAGCTCTGTGGCGCTTAATGGAGGTACCTGGTGGGCTAGTTGGACCCCAGGGACCCTCAGGATTCAAGGGGACTTTATCCCCCAACTTAAAACGTGCCACGGGGCGCGTTTGCACAGTGGTGAAGGGAGGGGGCGGGGCCTGAGGTGACAAGTGTGCAAACACGCCCTGTGGCGTGTTTTAAGTTGGGGAATTAATTCCCCTTCAAACCTGAGGGCCCCTGGGGGCCAACTAGCCCACCAGGTACCTCCAGTAAGTGCCTCAGGGCTGCGTTGCAGAGAGGTGGTCCAGGCCATGCCCCTTTTTACACCTCTCTGCAACGCAGCTCTGTGGCGCTTACTGGAGGTACCTCGTGGGCTAGTTGAACCCCAGGGACCCTCAGGATTCAAGGGGACTTTATCCCCCAACTTAAACCGCGCCACGGGGCGCGTTTGCACAGTGGGGAAGGGAGGGGGCGGGGCCTGAGGTGGCATGTGTGCAAACACGCCCTGTGGCGCGTTTTAAGTTGGGGAATTAATTCCCCTTCAATCCTGAGGGCCCCTGGGGGCCAACTAGCCCACCAGGTACCTCCAGTAAGCGCCACAGGCCTGCGTTGCAGAGAGGTGGTCCAGGCCACGCCCCTTTTTACACCTCTCTGCAACGCAGCTCTGTGGAGCTTACTGGATGGAACCTGGTGGGCTAGTTGGACCCCAGGGACCCTCAGGATTCAAGGGGACTTAACTTAATCCCCCAACTTACAACGCGCCAGGGGGCATGTTTGCAGAGTGGTGGAGAAAGGGGGCATGGCCTTTGTCTACCTCTCACCCATCCCACTGCGTGGGGCTTACTGGAGGTAAAAGGTAGGCTAGTTGGCCCCTAAAGGACCCCCAGCAGTGAAGGGGACTTCAATCCCCATCGAAGAGTGTGCCAGGGAGCGCGTTTGTAGAGTGGTGGGCAAAGTGGGCGTGGCCTGGTACGAGTACTTACCAGTGCTGCTGTGTGGGACTGACTGGAGGTAATAGTTTGGGAAGTTGGCCCCCAAGGATGTCCTTGGGGGCCAACTACCCCTCTTGTTACCTCCAGTAAGGCCCACACAGTGGGATTGCTAAGATGTCTTCGGAGGCCATGGCCCCCTTTCTCTACCACTCTGCAAACGTGCCTCGTGGCAAACTACGGGATGGGGGATGAAGTCCAATTTAGTCCTAAAGAGTTTGGGGGCCAAGAATCCCTCCTGGTACCTCCTGTAAGTCCTACGCAGCGGAATTCCTGAGCGTTGGTTGGACGCCCAGCACCCTTTCTCCACCACTCTACAAACGTGACTACTAGTTAAAGTAGCATATTTCTGCACCTCTGACTTAGAGGTAGTTTTAATCCCCCTGCCCTATTATGTACTAGGGCCTTACAGAGGAGGTCATGCTAATCACAGGGGTACCCCAACGCATAGTGTTCCCTAGTGTATGTAGGTGTTTTCACTGTATTCTAAGTGTCTTTTAGCATAGCACTGGCTCTAGGCCTGGTTAGTCAGAGTCAGTTACCACAAGTACCTGTCTGAAAAAGTTGTGGGCACAGGATGATTTTGCAACAAGGCCTCTTTCTGCTCCTCTGTTGGTTCTTTCTGCACATGTCTGGCTTCTTCCTGCACTTTTGTTCGTCTTTGTGGACTTCTGTTGCTTCTTTCTGCATTTCTTTTGCTTCTTTCTGTGCGTTTTTTCTTCTTTCTTCACATGTCCTACCTCTGTAGGCATAGTTAGAAACTAGCATTTAAAAAACCTTTGAAATTCACTTAAAAAACCATAGGTTTCAGGCACGTTATAGTTAGAAATTAGCATTTAAAAAACCTTAGAAATTCACTGAAAAAACCATAGGTTTTAGGGAAAGTTATAGTTAGTTGGACATTTCACTCGTACAAAACCAGAGAAATTCCCCCGTTATAGTTAGTTCAGCTAACAACTCGCGCCCCCGCAATGCACTGCTGATGACGTCACATATTACATCACTCATGACATGGTCAGTGACATCACTGATGACATCACTGATGACATCTCAAATGACATCACTGATGACATCACTGATGATATCATCCATGTGATAATTTGATGCATCTTCTCACACCCTAATATAACCTTTGATACACCCACTCTAAATTACAGACTGCCATTCTCAAAACGATAGACACTCCAACACCAATAACTACATACCCACTCACTGATTCTTAGGTCTACACACACATCCACTCACTCACCCGTACAGTCACTCATACTTACGGTCACTCAGTGCAGGACTATCATATGCACTCATACACCTATATAGACACTCACACACCGCCACTCATCCATAGAGGTACTCACACACCTAGTCAGTCATGCAAATAATTAATCACACTGCCATTTACTCACCTATACAGTTATACACACACCAGCTCACTTACTCATACAAATACTAGCACATTCTTACGCTCTTATACAATCACTGATACAAGCACACACTCATCCATACAGCCACTCTCACAATCGCACACTCTCACTTGTAGCCATTTATATACTCCAACACACATATATACTTCCTTTCACATATGTAGTTACTCACACATGTACCACTGAGATATACATTCACTCACTAACACACCCATACACACACTCACCCATACACACACTCACCCACCCATACAGTCCATCACAGATGCACTCTTGAAACCATGCACCCAGTGAATCACCCACTCACACATATAGATGTCACACACACCCCACCCACACAAACACTCAGGCACCCATACAGATACTCAGACAAACAATCATCCATACCCCACCTTTCTCGTCCAAACCGTACTCCACAAAAGCAGGGGTCCCTCAAGGTTCTATCATCTCGCCCATGCTTTTCAACATCTACAAGAAGTCATTACCAGTACTGATCAATAAATTTCACCTCACGTGCTATAACTATGCAGAATACACGCAAATACTCCTTCAACTGGAATGCCCCAAAGACATTGGAAAATCACCAATTTTCAGCTGTCTCAGAGCAGTGGATCAGTGGATGACTTGGAGCCATCTCAAATTGAATACTTCAAAAACGGAAATACTCACGTGTGGCGATTGGAAACATTACAACCCGCTTGCCGCATGGCCTAATGAACTGGGATCACCACCTAAAGTATCGAAGGAAGTAAGAAACCTCGGAATGACCATGGACTCCAAGCTGTCGATGAATGCCCAAGTGGACAAACTAGCAAGATCAAGCTTTGTCACTATAAAAACGCTGCGACGAATTTTCCCTCATTTGGGATTTCCGCACAAGGTCCAAGCTACCATCTCCCTTGTTCTGTCCAAACTTGATTACGCCAATAGCCTCTACCACGGATCACCTTTAACAACCATGAAAAGACTACAACGGATTCAGAACTCGGCTGCCAGACTACTCTTGCATATCAAACCGCGAGACCACATCTCCCCTGCCTTGAAAGCCCTGCATTGGTTACCGGTTGCCAGAAGATCCACGTTCAAGCTGCTTTGTATCACCCACAAAGCAATACATGGAATGGGACCGCTCTTCATCAGGAATAAATTCACCAAACACATTCAACAGAGGAACCTCCGCTCTAAAGGAGCATCTCGCCTCAAAATCTCAAGATGCAAGAAAAAAAACCATGGGTGGCACATCCTTCTCTGTTCAAGCAGCCAATCTATGGAACTCTTTACCCCCCAACATAAGATCCACTTACAACCACCTTATCTTCAGAAAACTACTCAAGAATTGGCTCTTCCCCACATAAGCACCATACGCAAACAGAAATTTACAGCATATCCCTCTGTATATAAGCATTTGTTTTCACTATAGACATGTACCTATCTTTGTGTATTGCTTTGTATAAACATGTAGAATAATTATGTTGTTGAGAGAAAAAAATAATATTAATAATAATAAATAAATAAATATCATCTTTGGTCTACATGTACTTACTTCCATTGTGCATCTATGTACCTTCCATGTACTTGGATCTGTGTCTCTGTTACTTTTCTCCTGAAAAAGCATATCCAAGGCACTACCCTATTTCTCATCCTGTGCCTCTATCAATATCTTTAGTCTACATATACTTACCTCCTTTATGTATCTATATACTTTCAATGTACTTATGGATCTATATATTTATCACTTTCTTCTAATTTAGCATTTCCAAGGCACTACCCTAGTTGTCAGCCTATACTTATCTCAATATATCTTCTAGCCCAACCTTCTGACTCATCTCAAACTTCTTTCTACTACTCTTTCCAATGCACTACCCTATCTCTCATCCTATACATTTATCAATATATCCTCTACATCCACACTCTCATTTATCCCAAACCCCATACCACTACTATGATCCCCAAAATAACTCTTTCTAGACTCTCTCCTACTCTACCCTCCTTGCATCATCTGACACCTCTTTTACTATACCGATCCCCTAAAACAAACCTTTCTAAACTCTTCCCTGACTCCTCCCCTCCAAAACCCCTTTTACTCATCCAAAAGCCTCCTCCTACTGCTAAGACCTAAAAAAAAAAAATCCTTTACTCTTTTATTCCTCCACTGTCCTTTTCAATCAAAATTAACAGACTAACATGTTCAATTCTCAAATTCCATTTTCAACTATACTAATTCACCACTAATCCTTTATGGGTTCCAGAGTAGCGTGTTACTCGCCAATAAAGCGTCTCAACACCCCATCAGGGTTACAAGCGCTATATAAATGCAAACCTTTTCCCTTTCTACCCTTTCTACCCTCCCCAACCCTTCTCAATCCAAATAACTGACTAACATATCCACCACTAAAATGACTTTCATGTTTCACCATACTAATTCAACACTAATACTTATGGATTCCAGAGTAGCTTGCTACTTGCGCTTCAAAACCCCATCAGGGGTAGCAAGCGCTATATAAATACAAACCTCTTTCCCTCTTCTATCCCGCCACCTACCCTTCTCTACCCAAATAACTGAATAACATATCCACTACTCAAATTACTTCATTTTTTACTATACTACTTTTCAACACTAATCCTTAATGGGCTTCCGGAGTAGCGGGCTTCTACACCCCATCAGGGGTAACAAGCGCTATATAAATACAAACCTTTTTTTCCTCCTCTATCCTTCTGCTATCATTCCAAATCCAAATAACTGACTAACCTATCCACCACTTAAAATGTACTTGCATGTTTCACTATACTAATTCAACACTAATCCTCTATGGGTCCCGGAGTAGCGTGCTACTCGCCGAAAAAGCGCTTCGACGCCTCGTATGGGGTAGTAAGCGCTATATAAATGCAATTACAATACAATACAATACAATATAGACACTCATGTAGCTATTCACAAACCCATGCAGCCGCTTACACACCAACAGACAGACGGATACAGACATTCACACAGTTTAGTCACTAACCCATGCATTCAGTAAGATACGTTTAATCACTCACTTATAGAGTCAGTCACGCACCTACTAAATCATCCATTCAGACACTTATACACTCACTCATTCTTCAATACGCCTTTCCCTATATATATTAAACATATTTAAACTTTACAGAAACACACAGTCACTGGATGATGTCATCAGTGATGTCATCAGTGATGTCATTTGAGATGTCATCAGTGATGTCACTGACCATGTCATGAGTGATGTAATATGTGATGTCATCAGCAGTGCATTGTGGGGGCGCGAGTTATAGTTAGCTGAACTAACTATAACGGGGGAATTTCTCTGGTTTTGTATGAGTGAAATGTCCAACTAACTATAACTTTCCCTAAAACCTATGGTTTTTTCAGTGAATTTCTAAGGTTTTTTAAATGCTAATTTCTAACTATAACGTGCCTGAAACCTATGGTTTTTTAAGTGAATATATATATATATATGTGTGTGTGTACCAATAACATAAAATCTAATAAAAATACATTCTATTACAAATTAAAACATTAAACTAAATAAAAATCTTTAAACTTATATTTCCCACTCCAGTAGGGAAAATGTTGGATAGCTGAGGGGTAAAAATTACTATTCCCACTCCAGTGAGTGCAACAGTAGGGAAAGTGTTGGATAGTGGCAAGATAAAATGTACTATTCCCACTCCAATAAGTGCAACAGTAGGGAAAGTGTTGGATTGCGGAGGGGTAAAAATTACTATTCACACTCCAATGAGTGCAACAGTAGGGAAAGTGTTGGATAGCGGAGGGGTAAAAATTACTATTCCCACTCCAGTGAGTGCAACAGTAGGGAAAGTGTTGGATAGTGACGGGATAAAATTTACTATTCCCACTCCATTGAGTGCAACAGTAGGGAAAGTGTTGGATTGCGGAGGGGTAAACAATTAATATTGTCACTCCAGTCAGTTAAAAATTAAAAACAAACAAAATATTAACAACAAAAATATTTAAAAAAACAAAAGAAATAAAAAAATATATAAATATGTTAAAAATTAAAATACAAATATATTTAATATTAAACATTTTAAAAAATATATTATAATGTTAAATACATATGACAAATACCTACAAATATTACATTAAACAAAATACAAAATAATTTTCAAACAAATAAATATTTTTAATTAGAAATTATTTAGAAACAAAAACATTAATTATTACATAAATTTACTTTATTTATTTTCTACCCTATAACAGCACACAATTCACAACCCACATCTAATTTTTTTTTCAAACGTACTTCCATAATTAACATAATTAATTACCAATTAAAGAAATATTATTAATTAAAAAACAAATTAAAACTCATAACAATTAACTTCCCACACTTTACCCCTATAATCCCCACACCCCACAGCTAAAATTAAACTTTAAAAAATGAATTGCACAATTTAAACTTATTTACAATTAAAAAACTAATAGTATTTAACAACTAATTATAAAGTAAAATTAATTTACTCCCCACCCTTTACCTATATAAAAGTAAACCCCACACACAAAAAAATATAAACAAATACCCTAATTAAATATGAATTAATTAATTAATATTAATGAACAACTAATTATTAATTATTTAAACATAAATTGCTTCCCACCCTTTACGCCTATAAACCCCACAACCCACATCTAAAATTAATAACACAATTTCCATAATTAATTTTCAATTAATTAACAACCAATTAATAATTTGTTACAAATAAATTACTTCCCACAGTTAACACTATAAAATCTCAATTAAATAAATATTAATAAATTAATTTATTATAATTAAATTACTTCCCCCCCTATTCCCCTATAAACCCACAACCCGCTACGGATCTAAAAAAATCTAAATGTAATTAAAATAAAATTGATAACTACTCAAAATTTAACACATATATTAAAAAACATAAACAATACTTATACAAAAAAAACATACATCACATACATTTAAAATATATACTAAAATACATAACACTAATAAAAAATCTATATTTGAAACATCTATATTTTTCAAACAATATTAATGACTTCTATATTTTTGAAAACTATATTTCTTACCTTAAATTAGACATTCTTAAGCACAATATTCTTGCTGTCGATATTTTTGTGTCACGATATTTCCAACTCGATATTTGTGTAAGTCGACATTTCCAACTCGATAGTCCGTCTGCATACCCTCTTTGTACGTGGAAACATTTCCTGATTTTAATATGATTTATTTAAACCTAACTGAAATAAAGAAATGTATATGAAAATGATTTTCCATGTGAAGAAAATAGAAAAAATATTAAAATGTCGCATTTACGTATCTTTCACATTTACCTTAGCATACAACCTACAAATGTTCTGCAGTGTAAAGAATCTGTGGGCGTAGTGATAATGTACAGAGGTATATAACAGGAATTTACCTTAACATACACCCCAGGATAGTGCAACATTAGGATAAAGTGAAAAATCTCTTCTTTCCATATGCCTACGTCTACTTATCAGAGTGGTATGTAGACTGGTGGACTCCAGGATATTATATCGCCCATTGTGTACACAAAAGCACTACCCTTCTTTCTTGCTCATCACAGCCACTGCTACCTTCCCATCCCACTCTGACTGCCAACAAGTCAGAATGCTAACACAGACACCAACCCCAGGTCAACAAAGATGTTGACCATTGTTGGTGATTCGATGAGCTCCAGGTATGATGCTGCACTGGGTCGGAGGTTCTTGGGCCCAGTGCAATATTGAGCTGAAGATGAGTGAATGGGTAATATTGATTGCTGATGGAGAGTTGGTTGTCAAAATCTCTGTGAGGCACAGTGGGTACCTGGGGGAGAGCTAATAAATGTGGCACATGTTGGGGCTTCAGAGTTTGTTGGTTGTTGAAGAATTTGTTAGTGGCGAGACCCAAATGGAGATCTCCTGTGTACATCATAGAGCACATGGAGGACATTCTACATTGTAAAATCAGTTAAATCAGTTAAAACAACGCCATCACCATGATAAAGTAGAAACAGTAAGCAGATTCCTGGATCCTACCATTTTCCTCACTTCGACTGCATAATTACATAACTACTTGGATTGCAGAACACTTCGGTGGGGTTGTTATCCAGGCAAACACCACCTAGAGACTTCTCCTAAGTAACACATTCTTCTTCAAATTGCCACCTTCCAGACCATGGAAATATATCCCACAATTGTGCTGCTAATCTGCATTTATAAAATGGATCTAAAGTCATTTTATAATTAAAACTTTACACAAGCATAGAGAGGGCTTCGGCTTCTTCCCAGATCATAAGATTGGAGCCCCCTACCTTAGGGAAAGATTTCAACCCTATATACTGCAGCGTACCTTGAGGTCCTCTGCTCAGCTTCTGATCTCGACTCCAAAGATCCTGCTCTCCCGGGTAGGTGGAAGATCCTTTCAAGCGGTGGCCTCTCGGCTATGGAATGGCCTACCTCTCTCGCTTAGACAGGTACCGGACCTCCTTACTTTTAGGAGGAATCTGAAAACATGGCTTTTCCAGCATTAGGATCGGTTCGATTTCTGCTGTAGGTTGATGTTCTGTATGCTGTTATGTGGTCTTTTTCTCCTAGCGCCGGGACACTCTTGGGAGTAGCCGCGCACTTTATAAATACCAGATAACATAGCACATAACAACAGTAGTTCTCTCACCTCATGCTATTAGGTGTTTTAGGTGTATCCTTCTGCCATTGCAGAGCCCGAGGGATTATTTTACATACTCAAAGAACAATAAATCGCCAGTTATTCATTTAGTTTATTTCACACAAGCATGCCATACACATTTGTTTATTATTTTTACTACAGCATGCATTTTTTCAATTATTTTTGTCAGAATTCAAGTGAGAGCATTGACCCCAAAAGGGCCGCCTATTGTCTTTTACTTGTGAATGGCCTGACCCCGAGATGGTCAGTTTTGATCTAGCATTACTTCATGCAGCCATCTACATTTCAGCAAATGCCATTTTTCAGCAGACCTTGTGGCTCACTTTCATTCTGCTGCCGTGCAACTGCTTGAAGACCTCATTCCAAGATGGCCACCGCAAAGTCTTGATATTGTGAGAATTCAGGCAGCTGTCTATCTTTCGGCAAACCTGGCAGCTCCCTGTCATCCTGAGACACTGCTGCTCTCAGCATGCTCAGAGGTTCAGATTCAACAGGCCACCAGCTGCTGCTGGTATTCAGCAAGTCTGGTGGCTTCTTTTCATACTGCTGCTAGCCACAGAGAACAAGTACTGGCAAAGCCAACCTGTCCCACTTAGGGCGACATAATAAAGCACACAAAACGTGATGGATAGAATGCTTGAATCAATCTCAGTCAATGGTAATTGTTCAGGTCGCATCCCAATCCATCGTTAATTGCACACCATGCCACCTCAGTTTGGGCCCATCTATAAACACACCAGTCTGGACCCTGCTCCAATGGAAAAGCTTGTATCAAAACTTCCTTGAACCCACTGATGACCGTACAAGGAATATCTATGCCGGTTGGCAGTGGATTGGGGCAAAGAGGGATGGGGGAAATTGAGACATCAGATATCTTCACCTCACCTGTCCTTATTTCCTGATTCAACCTGCATTGCTGAAGTGTTCATTTCTACAAGAAATATTTATTTTGTACTTGGCTAATGGTCTTCACTATTTCTACTATGACTTCTTATATACCTTGTGCCAGTTTCTGTGTAACATACTACCTGTGGTTGCTGATAACTATGAATTCCTAGAGCTGAACGACATAAATAACCTTTGTAATAAATGCATGGAATAACCTGAATTATAATACACTTACTTATAGCTATAGCTACTGTTGGCAAGTTACAAATGAAGTCAGTTTTCTGAATGGTTCTTAATACACATAGTTCATCAGCTGCACATTATAAAATGAATGCAACAAGGATTTACATTTTTTACTAGGTACACTATTCAGTTTGTCAATTATCAATTCCATGAAAGTATGCAAGCAGGTAATTTTCATTTCAATATAGTAACTTCCATTTTAAGTTGGTAACACACTGATCACCTAATCAATTAGCCTGTTTTCTGTATTTAGTCAACAGACTCTGGAAATTGCTTTCAGTGATCCTTTTTCTTTAAACAATTTTCAACAATCAGAGGCTTTGCTCTTTGTAAAAGACATGCTTTTCACATCCCTTTGCTGTTAGGAACACACTCTCATTGTTGTGTGCACTTTTTATCAGTTGAAAATGTTCTGTGCCTTTTCCAAAGTGACAGTTCTTTTTAGGCTCACTTCTTCTTTGCTGCTGGTGTCTAGGCAAACATGAATTATTTGGTGAGTCACAGTCTTCAATTGTGCACTGAATACTTTTGTTCTATTCTAATTAGCAAACTTTTGATGCTTATTTTTTGTGGTCATGATTTCAGAATTTCCATTGTGATGCACACATTTATCTACTTAGTGCTGATAATTTTTCTCCCTCACACTTATAATTAGTTAGTGTTCACTCTTCTCAGTACTTTAGATCAGAGGCACTGGAATTTTGCACAGTGGCAAAATTATATGGGAAGAAAAGGCAAATTATGTGGTGTAATGCAGCACGTTTTGAAACACTATTAGTTCATTATTTTTTCATTTTCACCCATGTTAAAACTGTTAGCAAAGGTTTCATCTCATTAGTACCGCTTTAGCACTGAAATACAGCAATAAACTATTGAAAGCTGACCAGTCATCCTCTAGGAAGGGCCTTCCACTGTGTGGCAACATATGTTGCTGCATTTTAGTAACTTTTGATCCATTTGAGCCAGAAACAATTTTTTTGTTAAAATCTGCCAATTATGCAACACATGATGTGAAAGATGCAGCAAATCCATAATTATGCAAAAACCAACTTTCTTCAGTAACATTTCTCCCACTTTTTGCAGAGTAATTTGGATCCTTCTACATATACAGACCATCTTTCAGCAAGCTGTTTTTTTTATTATCAGTTGGTAAGCTACATAATTAATTTATCTTAGGAATTTTGTATTTCTTCATTGATGTAAGTAGATTTGTGTTGTGGCATAGTTGCCTTCCCCTTGCCATGTAATACCTTTCCTCCACCTCTCTCCCATTGGTTTATTCCCCTCCCAGATGTCAGAATACCAGTGTGAGGCAGATGTGCACAGAGAATTATGAGAGAATAGCATTGCAGGTGCTACTTCTGAGTGCATAAAGCTTCATATTGTTAGACTCGGATCACTGACATAATATCGTCAGTCAAAATATCGAGGTACCAGAATATCGTCGCCAAAATATCGATGGACAAAATATCGACTTCCTATCTCCATAAAGGTAAGTACCAAAATATCGAAACCAAAATATCGTTGTTAAAAATATAGTTGTATAAAATATCGATTTTTTTTAATGTCTTAAAAATAATATAAAATTAATTAAATTATAAATATAATTAAATAAAACAGTTTGAATTATTTAAAAAATGTTAAAATTAATAAATAATAAATGTAATGTAAAAAAATATTAAACATGCATAATTAATTTTTTATATATATATATATTAACTAAATAATATTAATAAATAATTATTAAATTTAATTATAAAATGTTAAAAACATAATTTAAATTATAATTACATATATATCTAAATAAACCTGTAATATAAATATAAAAATTAATTTTATATATAATAAATTAAATTATTAAAATGATAAAAAAAAAAAAATATTTCACACTACATTAATTATAACAGTAGAGAAAACATTGCATAGCGTAGGGGATAAAATTACTATTCCCACTCCAACAAGTGTAACAGTAGGGAAAGTGTTGCATAGCGGGAGGGTAAAAATTACTATTCCTACTCCAGTGAGTGCAACAGTAGGGAAAGTGTTGGATAGCGGGTGGGTAAAAATTACTATTCCCACTCCAGAGAGTGCAACAGTAGGGAAAGTGTTGGATAGCGAGTGGGAATAATTTACTATTCCCACACCACCAAGGGGCCGATTCCGATCTCGGTTGGAAACCGTACCGACCAACACGGACCGGGACTGGAGTCCGACCGACACGTACACGCTCCGTATGAGTACGATGCTATGCGTGTGATTTCCAAACGAGTCTCACAGAGCGCAATCGGCACGCCCGAGCCGCACGGTAAACAGTGACTCGCCCGTAAAGGGAACGCGAAACGTATCGACCGACACGGATCCGGACTGGACCCGACCGACACGTACACGCACCGTACGACCGTACGAGTACAATGCAATGCGTGCAAAAGGAAAACGACTCCCACGGAGCACAATCCAGGAAGAACGAGACGTACGGGAAACAGTGACCACCATTGAAAACAGCCCGTGGCGACCGACGCGCACGCAAACGCTGCAACAGAGCACATTGTGAGTGAGACAGACTCAGAGTACCTCCCAATTGCCCCTGTCAGCGTCCTTCCCAGTCAACTGAACGTCTCCATCATGCACAACAAAACCTACGTTTAAATCCTGAGAAAAAAATCAAACAAGCAATGTCCAAATCAATAAAGAAATAAGAAAAAAAAACATGAACAAAGACATACCCACAACTCCACCTACATAAAGGCCCAAATCCACTACCATGATCCTTTGCTATTTTCAAACACATGACAGCAGAGAAGACAACTACACTGCACTCTGAGCCACACCCACAACTCACTCACCACACAACATCCACACCATTATCGCCTCCTAAACACACTCACAACAAGCAAGAGAAACTGACACCCACTCACCCTCACTTACACCCTCACACACACATCAATCTCCACAACCACCAAGCACCATGCCCCCAAAGAAGAATCCAAAGTTCACAGATAGTGAGTTGGTAGTCTTGGTTGATGAAATACTCCGAGTAGAGCCACATTTATTTGGAACCTTGGTCCAACAGACCCCCATGTCACAGAAAACAAAGATGTGGGAGAGGATTGTCGACAAGGTGAACGCACAAGCACCTTGCATGCGCACAAAGGATGACATCCAGAACAGGTAATACGATGTGCGAAGGATGGTCAAGAAGCTCATAGCCAGAGAGCATGCCTTGAGCCAGCGTACTGGCGGTGGCCCTCCTGTAAAACCAACATACTTCACGTCCTGGGAGGAGAAAGTGTGGGCCATACTCCCACCGGAGGGCATCCATGGATTGACAGGAATACCAGAGCCTGGTGAGTACACAACCAATCTAGTCAATATTGTGTGGCAACACACACACATCACTGCCAAGGGGACATTGAAAACAAGTAGCGTTAGCAAAGCCAAATTAAGCCTGAAAAAAGTTATTCTGTGATGTGTATGCCAGTTACACAAACGCAATAGCTGCTATCTCAGAGTAATATAGAACTAGGTCATAACATGTAAAAACCTAACAACAAATACAGCAAGGCATTGGTACTAAACACCAACAAACACTGTCAGCCATCTTGCCAAACCTGTCACACTACCTCACAGGGAAGCTGATTCACAGGAAGGAAGGTGGGTATGCTGGGAGGGTGGGTGTAGCCAAAAGCTTGATGGGAGTTGTAGTCACAGACACCAGAACCCCTCCCACATGGTCCATCAAGCCCACCCTGAACCATGTTCACCTCACAGGGAGTGGAAAAGTACTGACAATATGGCTGACACTGGGCCCTGCTATGGGGAGCACAAGGGCCTGGTGGGGGTTGTGCTCCAACATATACCAGGACACCACTGTCAGCCATCTTGACAGCCCTGTTACACCACCTCACAGGGAAGCTGAGTCACAGGAAGGAAGGTCGGGTATGCTGGGAGGGTGGGTGTAGCCAAAAGCTTGATGGGAGTTGTAGTCACAGATACCAGACCCCCTCCCACATGGTCCATCAAGCCCACCCTGAACCATGTTCACCACACAGGGAGTGGAAAAGTACTGACAATATGGCTGACACTGGGGCCTGCTATGGGGCGCACAAGGGCCTGGTGGGGGTTGTGCTCCAACAAACACCAGGACACCACTGTCAGCCATCTTGCCAGCACTGTTACACCACCTCACAGGGAAGCTGAGTCACAGGAAGGAAGGTCGGGTATGCTGGGAAGCACGATGGGATTTGCAGGCATAGCCAAAAATCCCGATGGGATTTGCAGGCATAGCCAAAAGTCCCCCTCCCACATAAGCCCATCAAGCCCACCCTGAACCATGTTCACCTCACAGGGAGTGGAAAAGTACTGACAATATGGCTGACACTGGGCCCTGCTATGGGGACCACAAGACCCTGGTGGAACTTGTGCTCCAACAAACACCAGGACACCACTGTCAGCCATCTTGATAGCAATGTTACACCACCTCACAGGGAAGCTGAGTCACAGGAAGGAAGGCGGGTATGCTGGGAAGGCGGGTGTAGCCAAAACCACGATGGGCTTTGCAGGCATAGCCAAAAGTCCCCCTCCCACATAGCCCATCAAGCCCACCCTGAACCATGCCCACCTCAAATGGAGAGGAAAAGTACTGACAAGATGGCTGACACTGGGCCCTGCTATGGGGACCACAGGGCCCTGGTGGGACTTGGGCTCCAACAAACAACAGGACACCACCGTCAGCCATCTTGCCAGCACTGCATCACCCACTCCCAGGGAAGCAGAGTCCCAGGAAGGAAGGTTTGGTTTGCTGGGAAGGTGGGTGTAGCCAAAAGCATGATGGGAGTTGTAGTCACAGCCAATAGTCCTCATCCCACATGGCCCAGGAATACCTCCATGCACCATGCTCACCTCTCAGGGAGTGGAAAAGTACTGCCAAGATGGCTGACACTGGGCTCTGCTGTGGGGAGCACAAGGCCCTGCTGGGACTTGGGCTCCAACAAACAACAGGACACCACTGTCAGACAACTTGAACATTAACTTTGACTCACTGTCATGGAAGCATGGGCCATGGTGGTCTATCTGCTCCAGGAGGGAGGAGGAGTGTCACCTCAGACTACATCTACCAGCAGGCCCTGTCACACACACCCCTCCCAACAACAACAAAAAACACACCTGTGTCAGGTACGGGAGTGCACTTACGTCGCATTCTCCATATAACTCAAGTAACCAATACATGAGCTGTTCATGCTCACAGCTCTACGTGCACACAAAAACCCATCAGGTGTTAATGACAATGTTCAAAACCAACACTGGCATCTGTCTGTGACAATTGAGGACAATGCAATGCACATACACCCATCATGAAGCACAGAAGCAACTTTAATGTGTGTGATACGTTGATGTGTGCTGAACCACAACATACATTGTGTGTCTCTTCCACCCACAGGGGCAGATTTGGAAACTGCACGTACAGAAGAAGAAGAATCCCAGTCCCAGACTCTGGTTGACAATGAGCTATCTGGTGTGGATGCCTCTCAGTCCTCTTCGGATGACGACGAACGACCTGGTCCCTCCGGTGTGGATCAGCGTGCAGCACAAGCAGTTGTAACATCAGCAACCCCTGCCACCACTCCTGCTACATCTGCGTACACCCAGATGACCCCTACCAACACGGACACACCAACTCAACATAACACCGAGGGCACAGCAACACAGGGCACCCTGGAGGGGGTGGGCAATACCACCAGGGACAACACAGAAGGAGGCCCAGTGTCGTCTGTGCCAGCAACGGCAGGTCGTGTTCATGTGGGTAGGGCTGGTGGGAGTGGGGGCAGGTTGAGGCCACGGCCTGAACATGGTGCTGCACCGCAAGATGATCCACAGTTGGGACGCATCATACAAGCTCATCAGGAAAGCACCGTAGACTTTGGGCAGGTAGGGGGATCCTCAGGGACATCAAACAACAGCAGGCTGAACATCATGCCAGATTGGACTCCCACATGTCCAGGGTGGAGACACACATGTCCCGCATGGAGTCCAAAATGGACAAATTGGATGACGTCACGGCGGTGCATAGGGACATACTGACATGCCTCCGCCAGATTGCAACCAACATGTCCACACCGCCCTGTGTGCCCACTACATCTGTTGCCACAACATCTGCAACTGCCACAGGGAGGGATGAGGACTCTGGCGGAGAGTCCACAGAACCGCCGCAGCCTTCACCTGAGGGTCCCCCTAAAAAGAAGAAGAGGGGTCGTCCAAAGAAGGAAAAGTGAGAGCCAGCTGGCCATGCACATCCCCCAGGAAGTGAACACCAGCTCCTGATATCACCCATTGTGTGCAAACCGTTCACCTTGTTGACTGTCACCCAACTCTCCCACATGTGATGGAAGGGCTAATTTGGATCAATGAATCAAATGACTGTGGACTTCACTCTGGAAAATTCATCTACCAACACTACCAACTCCTCTGTGAACTTTGGATTTCTATTGCACTGTACAGCACTTTCTATCACGTATACCATTCACACACATGTATGTAAATAAATTGTTAAACACACAATACTTGCCTCTGTTGTAAATTAAACTGGGTTTGTCACATAGAGATGACGCATGGAAACTACTACAGCAATGTCAACATAGTTCTGTGACTCATGTTGATGTGAGACATATGAGAGATAGACACTACTAGGTCAACACAACACTAATTCACTATGCCCATCATACTCATTGCCTCCAACATTGTGAACTGAAAATACACAGAAATACAGAGGCTGTGGCAATCAGGCCACAGGTATAGTATGCCAAAGATTGTCAGATGTGTGGATACAGAGGAAGCACATCACAAAGTGGTGCACACATTTATTACACATACACAAGTGAACTGACTGGCAGATGCAAGGTATCCTCACATGACAGTGAGCACAAAGTAACCCAGAGGTCCTGACATGCCAGGACTGGCTTGTGTGGGATGATGCATCCGGGTTCCATGAAAGGTTGCACTCTGTAACTGGATTGTGTATTTTTGGAGTTCACATGTCACCAGACAACAGCCAAAGGACCCTGTGAAGGACAGACATACAACAGTATTGTTATCACAAAATGACTGCATACATCTACAATACACATTACATACACAATTCCTAAGATTTGTGAAAGAAACCTATGAATCATGTCAACACTGTTTCTGAGAAGATACCAACTCGAAGGATACATCAATGCAACGATCATGTCAAGTAGCATCCAACCACACATATGTACCCACATTGCACCACAAAAACACATATCAGGCAAGGTAAAAACGCAGACAACTCATCACAGCATACTCACAATTATGAGAAAAAGTTGGTGATGAGCTGAGTCCGGACATCCCCCTCACCCTCATCGTCACTCGCTACATGACCCAGGCCTGGATCCTCCCCTGCTGGTGGTTGATGGTCGTCATCATCTTCGATGAGAGGCACCTCCTCCCTCACTGCCATGTTGTGTAGCATGCAACACACAATAAATATCTTGCACACCTTTTCAGGTGCATATTGGAGGGCCCCTCCTGTCTTGTCCAGGCAGCGGAATCTGCTTTTCAGGAGTCCAAATGTCCGCTCTATCACTCGCCTGGTCCGCCCATGTGCTTCATTGTAACGTAGCTGCGCTGGAGTGACTGGGTTTCTAAGAGGTGTCAGCAACCACGGCATGTTGGGGTATCCAGAGTCACCTACATACAAACAACCAAACATGTCATGGGTCAGGAAAGAGCGTTAAATTTCAAAATAATGAAAAAATCACAAGGTAAACAGAGATTACACACCGACAAGCCAGGCACGCTGGTTCTGCAGCTGTGACATCATCTGTGGGATCCTGCTATTCCTCATGATGTAGGCGTTGTGTGCAGAACCAGGGAAACGGGCACAGACATGTGATATTGTCATGTCCGGAAGACATACCACCAGGGCATTAATGGAGTGGAAATGTTTCCTGTTTCTGTATGTCTGCTCATGTGCGTGTGGTGGTACCAAAGCCACATGTGTACCATCAATTGAGCCTATAACATGTGGCATCCTTCCCAGTGCATAGAAGTCAGCCTTTATGCCAGGCATTTGTTGTGGATTCGGAAATTTGATGTATCTGTCCAGATGACACAACATTGCCTCCAAAACACGTAGCACACGGCTGAACATGGTCTGTGACATCCCACCAGCACCAGCCACAGTGTATTGGAAGGTTCCCGTGGCAAAGAAATGTAGGGCTGCCATCACCTTCACCTTGGGGGTCAGCGCAGTAGGATACGCCCGTCCAGGTTGTAAATGTGGGGCCAACTTCTCCGCCAAATCCTCAATCAGTGGTCCTGTGAAGCGGTAACGTCGGATGCAATCACGTTCATGAATGGTTGCAAGGTCTGGGAAGGGTCTGTGGACATTTGCCCTCCTGCAGTATATAGGGAATCAAAGAAAGATTGTCAGTTCCCCTACATACGTGGTAATGACCATGCAAAATGGCACATGCTACATCATATCAAGACACAGCTGAGTAAGGTGTGTGCTATTCATCATGGACACATATGCCAGCCATGTGCCCCTCACATAACATTTCTGCTCCATGTGGTGATACAACAAGTGCTATGCAATGCTGTTGTCAATCTATGGGCTCTGTCACAGTACATCTGAACAAATGTCACATACCAAACACATACCTCTGTGACTAGTGAGGATAGATGTGTTGTCAAGGTGACAGGTGTTTGTAAGTCACACACACAGGGATCATGTATTGCCACATGGACACAGTCATCATGTAACGTCTGATGTACATGTACCAACACAACTATTGAACACCCATGATGTGCTAACAGGCTTGTTTGCAGGGCAGACATGGATGTCTGTGACAAACAGACACAACAGCAACTCACATGCCCAAATCTGATGGATGTTGGAGAGGATTCAAATCTCCCAAATACAATTAGGTCCATGTGCGTAGCACAATACGCAAATCCTCATGATGTACCCCACAGTGCCATCTCAGGAACACCCTGTAACACACAGTACAAATCATGTGCAATTTAGGGTGTATGTAACATGTCATGAGACTATGTGCCCCGGTCACTGTGCCCAGGCCATGTGTGTTGATCAGCAGAGTTCTAACTGACAGTAGTGAGGTGCATCAGACAGAATGTCTTTTTGCCACCATGTAACATGTCACATCCTGGTAGTGTGTGACACAATGTGCAACATCCAATATGAAATGTGTGGACATGTACCCACACATGTAATGAAGCATGAAATGTGCTTACATGTACTGTGTGACAGGCTGTCAGTGTGTTGTAGAGCAGCTGAGTCCCTGTCAAAAATCTTTTTGGTGGCATCCTTTGGCCATTGACTGGAATGGTGACATACGTGGGTGGGTTTCCAAAAGACGCATCGGACACCTAGGGACCAAGGCGTGCGCACGCCTTGGACCCTGAATGTAATGGTGACATACGCGGGTGGGTTTTCAAAAGACGCATCGGACACCTAGGGACTAAGGCGTGGGCACGCCTTGGACCCTGAATGTAATGGTGACATACGCGGGTGGGTTTTCAAAACACGCGTCGGACACCTAGGGACCAAGGCGTGCGCACGCCTTGGACCCTGAATGTAATGGTGACATACGCTGGTGGGTTTTCAAAAGACGCGTCGGACACCTAGGGACCAAGGCGTGTGCACGCCTTGGATCCTGAATGTAATGGTGACATACGCGGGTGGGTTTTCAAAAGACGCATCGGACACCTAGGGACCAAGGCGTACGCACCCATTGGCTATTGACTGTCATGGAGACGAATGCGTGTTTGCTACGTTTATGACTCGTGTGCACACAGATTCCGTTGGCTCTCTGCAACAATGTTTCAAAGTCAATGGTGTGATGCTGCAGAATATTTGAACAACGCGGAAGGCGTGTCCGATGCGTTCAATGGCATGGATTGGGCAATTTCGGAAAATGCAAACGACTCTGACCTATCTCTTTGTCCGCATCAAACAGATTCTGCCTCAGCAGCACTGATATAAGGCTTTCTGTTCCCCAGAGACTTCACTTGCCTGCACTACATGCTACAGGATTGGAACTCAGAACACCACTGCTGCTGTCTCTGCATCCCCTGTGTCCTGCAATGGCACGTACTGTGGAGAGAGCACCATCATTCACAGAGGAGGAGAACCAGGCCCTGCTGGACGGCCTCCTTCCACAGTACTGCAAGCTGTATGGGAAAGCAGGGGAGCAGGTGAGTGTAGAGTCCACTGCCTTTTCAATTGTACATGTTAACTGACTGGGACTACTAGCATTGTGATCACAAAGGGCAAGCATGCACACTCAGTAAGTTTAAGTCTCAGAGTGTGTAGATGCATGTACTGTACTTGTACAGTGATGAATCAGTGTACTTTTTGCAAGCTTTGATTTTCAAGGCACTGTATCATGTTGTGAATGCAGCCTTGCACACAGGACAACTGCCCATGACCATAGTTGCACTACCTGTATACATCATATGCACTGCTAATTTCAACATGTATGTCCAACTGTGTGATTGAGAAACATGGTGCATGTGTAGTAATGGTGTCTCACTTTGTCATCCTCACAGGTTACTGCCCATGAGAAAAATGAAATTTGGCAGACCATCGTCCGGGCAGTAAGATCGGTGGGGGTCTTCAGACGCCGCGTCCGCCACTGCCAGAAGAGGTGGCAGGACCTTCGTCGCTGGACCAGGAGGATAGCCAGAGTCCAGCTGAAGCTGTCGCCTCCACGCAGACGGGGCGGACGCCAGACCCTGACCCCCCACATGCTCCGGATTCTGGCGGTGGTCTTCCCAGTCCTGGATGGGCAGTTGAAGGGCACACAGCAGCAAGGGGGGGTAAGTCCATGGTATTTTGGTGTATTGTGTATGACCTGCAGTTTGCACTCCTTCAGCCTTGTTACACTCCCACAGTTTGTCTGTCTGCTCACACAAGAACCATGTGGCTGAATTTGGTGATGCACTATTCTCATCTGATGACCAGGTGTGTCCCTTCCCCTCTTTGACATGTGTCACTTGGGTTGTGTGTATTTGCTGTTGTCCAAGGGAATGTTGAGAGCCACATCTGCAACAGGTGCATTACATTTAGCATCATGTGTGAGGCTATTGTGTGACATGTATCAGCACATTCACTGATAACTGACCTGTGCTCTGTGTCTGGTCCACATATATGCACAAATTGCTGTTGTGGGTCATCATAGGACTGTGAGGTATTGACTACACACACATGCAGCAGCCATGACCAATGTTGAGGCCTCAGACAAACGATGTGTATGAGTGTAAGAAATGCATAGTCACCTGCATAGTGCTCCTGGTAATCCCATGTATCACATGGCCCATGGACAGGTATGCCTATTCCGGTCATCTGAGACACTCTGGCCTCCTAATCTTTGCCCATTGTGAACGTATTTATCATGTGTCTGACTCTGTGTCATGGTGGACTGGCATAGTTTTTTGTATTCCAGAAGTCTGCTATATGTTTCTCATGGACAGACATCTGACATGGGGCTAGTGGATCTGCACACCGAGCAAAACATATGTGTGTAGACACTCGGCTGTGCATAATGGTGGATTGAACAGATATGTGTAAGCAGCCTTACTATGTTCCTGTGAGGCCCTTATGTGTACAGGTAGACCGAGTTGTTGACTCACAAACAGTAATATGTCATTTTTATTACGTGGCATCATCAGATTATCTTACATAGGTGTAGCATGTGGTGATCATGTACACATGACCACTACCGAAGTTCCAATCACAGTGCAAACATGAGTCTGGCACGGTGCTGACTGTGGAGTCCGCATGCACTGCCCCTGGGACAGGAGTCAGTACTGACTGATTGGCCAGACAGGCCTGTGGCCTTGTGTTTCACAATGAAAGCAGTTTGGTAACTTGGCTGTTGTCCTGCAGCCACACTGTTGTAGCTTTGCATTTCAAGACATGAGGCCATCATGGTGTCTGGGAATGGAAGTATGTTCATCATATCAAAAATGAGTTAGACCATCACAAATGCTGTCCCAAATGCAGAGTCAGTGTCCTGAGATGAGACATGAGTGTAATGACAAATGACAGTAACCATCATTGCAGATCAGACAACTGGGTAATCAGGGACTGGCTGCCCATGTGATGACTGACATCATACAGACTATGGAGTGATGGGTCCAGTGCCAGCATGTGAACGCGAAGCATGGTTTACTGGTAGACTGATAAGTGCCAGGTTCACTATTGTGTATTCAATTTAGATGTGGCTTTTAAATGATGCCAAGGCTTGCACAGTGATGGGTTGCATTTAAGATCATGTGTCCAGTGAATATAGGTGACTGATGTGTATATGTTTCTCCTCCTTGTTCACAGCATCATCAGCAGTTACTGCAGGGGACAGCTCCACAGACCGAGAGGAGGCGCAGAGCCAGGCTGGTTCCAATGTGGAGGATTCGGAGGGACCCAGTGGCACGGAGGGTGAGGGGAGCCACACTGAGGGCCAGTCAGCAGCCACTACCTCAGCTGAAGACCGCTCCAGCTCCAGTGAGCACTCCCTTGTGGAGGCGGGTGTTACAACACCACAGACCTCAGATAGCGAGTCTGTCCCCGCCAACACCACCATCTCCACCCTCCCAATTGCCCCCATCCCTGATATCCGTGGAGCCTCCTGTGTTAGGGAGCATGACTCCTTCAGTCCAGGCACCGCACCCCCTGCCCCTGTCTCCCCTGCTGCCCTGAGTGTGGAGTCTGTGGACTTGCTGAAGCAAATCCATGTGGGTCAGACATCGATGATGAGTGTACTCCATGCTCACACTGGTCTATTGACCCAATTGGTGTCATTCATGGAGGGCATCTCAGCAACCATGCCTGCACAACACCGGATCAGTCAATCCGTGGCCTCCTCACTGACGGCAGCAGTGTCCCTCCTCCAACAGTCCGTCACCCCACCTACCTCTGCCCCATCCACAATCACCACTACCCTACCGGACCAACGCACACTCACACAGGCACCTGCACGCACAGCAACAGACACAAGCAGCACACGGCAAGGTCGGCCAAATCAGAAACGCACAAGCACGTACACGCAGGGGACTGATGGCACACACACAGGGGATAGGGTACAGACACACAGACAGGCATCCACGACCACTCCGCAGTCCTCAGACACCTCTCCCTCCAAAACCCCTTCCCTTGACTCACCTGCAACCCCTCCTTCCCAGAAGCTCTTCCTCTGTGAGCTTGGCCTCTTCCCCACACATACATCAGGTCCAACTCACAAGGGGAAGAGGAAGCCAACACAGCCAGAGGGTAGACCCACCCACCCCCGCATACCCTCCCCCAAGAGCAGGGACACTGAGGCCCCCACCCGCAAATCACCCAGGACCAGGAAGAGCAAGACCCCACCACAATCCCGCACTCCCACCACACGGTCTCCGTCATCCAGCACCCAGGCCACAACTCATTGGGTTCACACGCCACACCCTGCCCGGTTCACCCACACACAGGTACACCATCCCCAAGTTGATTAGGCCCTCCCCCCCTTCCACATGCACTTCCACCCCAACCTCACCCCCTCAGCCTGTTACTACGACTGCTGTGGAGACCGTGTCCCCCCCATCTGACGCTCACACTTCATCTGAGCCACAGACAACACCTTTGGACATTGACACTGCAGTGGAGACCCCTTTCACTCCGTCTGACTTGGGCACTGCAGTGGCGATGGCACCCACTGTATTAGACACATCCACTGCAGTGGCCACTGACACTCCTGCACCCACCACACCCACCCTGCCCCCTACTGATATGCCCTGATCCTGTCCCTGTGGTGCCTGAACTGCCCCTATGTATGCCCCTCCAAGGGGAGATGTCCCCTGGCTGTAGCAGTGCAGGCAAGCATTGTGTGACGAGTAGTCCTATGTCACACGAAAACAAAGATTTGCAATGGACTGGCCATTGGCCTTTGGATTGTTCATTGGATGAAACTGATCATTTTTCGGAAGCTGAATAAAGCTAAAGTTATTTTTTTCTCAAGTTTTGCATTTAATGTACATGATGTTGCTGATGAGTGTCATTCAGTTGCTGTTGCTAGATTTTTAATTGGAAATAAGTGATTTGGTGATGTGATCGACTGCATGTGGTCCATGGTATATGTGTCCTATTACAGTATGTAGCCATGTCATCCTTTGCTGAGGATTGAGGTAGTCATGATCCCAAGTACTTGGCACAATGAGTGTCACCTTCTTTTCACAACTTCACGTCTTTGGCTTCCACTGTTGCACATATGTTGGGCTGAGATTCGTGCCCATTGTACTTTTTGCAGACTGTGGGACCATCTACACTGGACATGCAGATTGTCACTTCAATGCTGGACAAGTGATGTGTGTCTTCGGTGTAACATGCTAGACATGTGTTCTGATGTTGTGCAGATGACTTAAGAGTCACTCCTGTGCACAGGCTGAGGTGACCAGAGCTTTCAGGCTGTCGTAATTGGTGTCTCAGTGACCAAGTTTAATGCTGACATGACTTAGCCCTGCACAGACAACGTTTGACAAAGCTGACCTTACACATGAGTGGAGTCACCTCATGGCAGTGTGTTATTCCGTGACATTGACTGTGCCCATGTGGTGTGTTATGTGAGCATGTCTCTGTGGGTAACCTTCCCTGTTTCTACACAGCCTATATTCCCTGCAGATGTTCCTGTTTGTGACGCTTGCTGATTTGTCCTGTGTTTATCCAACGCCTTTGGAGTATGTTTTCTGGGATGTAGGTGCATGGTGGACTACTGGTCATTCGGGTGTAATCCGTGGGTCATCTTGATGTAAGGGCCTGGAATGTGGGCATACACACATGGGACATATTCAGGATTCACAACGGCACATTTGTGTTTCACACATCAGGTTGTTTTCACTATGTGGTGTCTTTATGTGACAGGGTCACTTGTATGTGTGTGTGACTGCTCACAGTCATCAGATCCTAGCCTTCAATGTCGTATGATGTCAACATGGGTTCTTTGTGGGTCTCCTAGGGCTCTTCATTGGTCTGGGACTGTGACAGGGATCCCGATGTGTCTGAAAACGTGCACGTCATGCACATGTAACTCATACTATGCAGTGTGGAAAACATTCACAAGGGTTGTTGACTGGCCATGTGTGATGGGTTTGTATACCTTGGATCCTCCCTCCACCCCTGGGATTGTCATGGGTGCATGTGCAATGTCACCAGTCCATGTGGGCTTAGCTGATGCACATTGTTGCAGATCAAGGTATGTGGTGTTGAGAGTGGGCATATGTGAGTTCTCTCATGTCTAGGCCCCTGCCTACATGGTGACCTTAAATTACAGCCAATGGCCAGGGAGTTTTCTGTGTGTGTGTAATGTTAGTTGGTCTGTCATGACATGACAAGGTGCGCACATGTGACTGTGCTCCACAGTATGGGTTACATCGAAATCAGTCATCACAGAGGGATTATCATACAGGCTACTGTCACCACAATGTAGGGTCCTTGTGGGTACTGATGGAGTGGGTCTGTCTCTTGCTGTGTTGGTTGCTGTTCCAGGCAGCTTATGTCACATGAGTCTGTTGTGAACCCACTCATCTGACAATGCCTGATTGCCCACAGAGGTACCCAATTCCTGTCAAACTTCTGGGTTGCACTGTGTACACATATGTCTCATTGGAGATTAGTCCCACATCATGTGTGTCGTACTAGCCTGGGTACACTGAGACACACACACACATGTTGTGTTCGATATGCAGTGTGAGGCTGGCTGGTTGTGTTTGTGCATCTGCACCCATGCATTGGTATAGCTTTTGTGGGCCATTGGCTGGATGTTGGTTGTAGGTTTTTTCCTACTGTCCCTGGGACTCCTACCTCATCAGTCTGCACATTCATCATGGTTAGTATGTCCCATTGCTGCCATGGTATGGGACTTGATCACCTAAAAGCTGCAGTCTACACAGGATTCCTTAGTATGTGTGTCTGTTAGTGAACATATGTGTGTATGCATTATGATGGTCACTTCTTACATTGTCTAATTGGACATTGGAGGCATTGTCAGTCCCCATGTGCGATGCTTTTCTGCACATAGCAGAGGGTTTTTTAGACGACACAAAAATCTTTCACTCAACAGATCTATGTTTGTTTGCAACACAACCACTACTTTGCCACTACATTGCTTGTGGTGTTAGGACCAGGAATTATACATGCTGGTTTGCAGATGCTGGTATTTTTAAGCCCGCACTCACCTTTTGGTCACTGTAGTGAGGGGGTTTAACCCCATTACCACAATGTTCCTGATATGCTGGAGTTTTGGACCCCACACTCACCTTTTGGTCACTGTAGTGAGGGGGTTAAACCCCATTACCACAATGTTCCAGATTTTCTGGAGTTTTGGACCCCACATTCACCTTTTGGTCACTGTGGTGAGGGGGGGTTTAACCCCATTACCACAATGTTCCTGATATGCTGGAGTTTTGGACCCCACACTCACCTTTTGGTCACTGTAGTGAGGGGGGGGGGTTAAACCCCATCACCACAATGTTCCAGATTTGCTTGAGTTTTGGACCCCACATTCACCTTTTGGTCACTGTGGTGAGGGGGGGGGGTTTAACCCCATTACCACAATGTTCCTGATATGCTGGTGTTTTGGACCCCACACTCACCTTTTGGTCACTGTAGTGAGGGGGGGTTAAACCCCATTCCCACAATGTTCCTCAACATGCTTGGGGTGTGAGCCCCACATTCACCTTTTGGTCACAACTATGATGGGAGTTACAGTATGTGCTCCCTTTCAGTGTCACTGTTGCAGGCAGTTTCCACACAATACACAATCTTGCCATGATGGTAGGGGGGTGTGTTTGGCCTACAACCCCTATGGGTGGGAATGCTAGTGGTGTTAGCCATTCCCCCCCCTATGAGTATGGACTACTGGTAGTGATAGTAACCCCCCCTATGAGTAGGGACTACTGGTAGGGATAGTCACCCACCCCCCTATGGGTAGGGACTGCTGGTAGTGATGGCCATCCAGCCACCTATGGGCTAGACAATGCTGGTAGTGGTAGCCATCCACCCCCTATGGGTGGGGACTACTGGTAGTGACAGCCATCTCCCACCCTATGAGTAGGGACTGCTGGTAGTGATAGCCATCAAGCCCCTATGGGCTAGACAATGCTGGTAGTGGTAGCCATCCACCTCCTATGGGTGGGGACTACTGGTAGTGATAGCCATCCCCCACCCTATGAATAGGGACTGCTGGTAGTGATAGCCATCAAGCCCCCTATGGGCTGGACAATGCTGGTAGTGGTAGCCATCCACCCCCTATGGGTGGGGACTACTGGTAGTGATAGCCATCCCCCACCCTATGAGTAGGGACTGCTGGTAGTGATAGCCATCAAGCCCCCTATGGGCTGGACAATGCTGGTAGCGGTAGCCAGCCACCCCCTATGGGTGGGTACTACTGGTAGTGATAGCCATCTCCCACCCTATGAGTAGGGACTGCTGGTAGTGATAGCCATCAAGCCCCCTATGGGCTGGACAATGCTGGTAGCGGTAGCCATCCACCCCCTATGGGTGGGGACTACTGGTAGTGATAGCCATCCCCCACCCTATGAGTAGGGACTGCTGGTAGTGATAGCCATCAAGCCCCCTATGGGCTGGACAATGCTGGTAGTGGTAGCCATCCACCCCCTATGGGTGGGGACTACTGGTAGTGTTAGCCATCCCCCACCCTATGAGTAGGGACTGCTGGTAGTGATGGGCATACAACCCCTATAGTTTGAGACTGCTGGTAGTGATAGGCATACACCCCCCTATGGGTTGATGATGCTGGTAGTGATAGGCATCCACCTCCCTATAGTATGGGACTGCTGGTAGTGATAGGAATCCACCCCCCTATGGGTTAATGATGCTGGTGGTGATAGGCATACACCCCCTATGGTATGTGACTGCTGGTAGTGATAGGCATCCACCCCCCTGTAGTTTGAGACTGCTGGTAGTGATAGGCATCCACCCCCTGTAGTTTGAGACTGCTGGTAGTGATAGGCATCCACCCCCCTATAGTTTGAGACTGCTGGTAGTGATAGGCATACACCCCCCTATGGGTTGATGATGCTTGTAGTGATAGGCATCCACCTTCCTATAGTTTGAGACTGCTGGTAGTGATAGGCATACACCTCCCTATAGTTTGAGACTGCTGGTAGTGATAGGCATCCACCTCCCTGTAGTTTGAGACTGCTGGTAGTGATAGGCATCCACCCCTATAGTTTGAGACTGCTGGTAGTGATAGGCATACACCCCCTATGGGCTGATGATGCTGGTAGTGATAGGCATCCACCCCCCTATGGGGTGTGCAATGCTTGTAGTGATAGGCATCCACCCTCCTATAGTTTGAGACTGCTGGTAGTGATAGGCATACACCCCCTATAGTTTGAGACTGCTGGTAGTGATAGGCATCCACCTCCCTATAGTATGGGACTGCTGGTAATGATAGGCATATGTATGGGTAGTGATAGGAATCCACCCCCCTATGGGTTAATGATGCTGGTGGTGATAGGCATACACCCCCTATGGTATGTGACTGCTGGTAGTGATAGGCATCCACCCCCCTGTAGTTTGAGACTGCTGGTAGTGATAGGCATCCACCCCCCTGTAGTTTGAGACTGTTGGTAGTGATAGGCATCCACCCCCCTATAGTTTGAGACTGCTGGTAGTGATAGGCATACACCCCCCTATGGGTTGATGATGCTTGTAGTGATAGGCATCCACCCTCCTATAGTTTGAGACTGCTGGTAATGATAGGCATCCACCCCCCTATAGTTTGAGATTGCTGGTAGTGATAGGCATACACCCCCCTACAGTTTGAGACTGCTGGTAGTGATAGGCATCCACCACCCTATAGTTTGAGACTGCTGGTAGTGAGAGGCATACACCCCCCTATGGGTTAATGATGCTGGTAGTGATAGGCATCCACCTCCCTATAGTATGGGACTGCTGGTAGTGATAGGCATCCACCCCCTATAGTTTGAGACTGCTGGTAGTGATAGGCATCCACCCCCCTATAGTTTGAGACTGCTGGTAGTGATAGGCATACACCCCCCTATGGGTTAATGATGCTGGTAGTGATAGGCATCCACCTCCCAATAGTATGGGACTGCTGATAGGCGTACAACCCCCTATGGGGTGTGCAATGCTTGTAGTGATAGCCACCCACACCCTATGGGTTAGGTAATGCTGGTAGTGATAGACATCCACCACCCTGTAGGTTGAGACTGCTGGCAATTATAGCTATCTACGCCCTATGGGTGTCGAACTTACCGTCTGCGGGGTACGCGTCGATTCCTGTTGTTGTTTCGGTCATAGACGTACAGTACAGGGATGACATGCGCGATCGGATACATGGTTTGTTCGTCTCGTAGCCGTGGATCGTGTTGTTGCGCGATTCGACGCGGAGATACTGCAGTTCCGGATGCTGAGACGTGCTGTTAGTGGCGACCAGTTCGGCGCGTAGGAAGTACGCATCCTTCTTGCCCGGCCGGAAAGTGCTGTTTAAATGCTTCCGGACTACTCCATTTCTGCGTTTCAGGTTCCGGCTCGTACGTAAAATGTTGCTTGTTTCGGTGCGTACGTGTTGTTCGGGATTTGGGCACATTTGCGCATCGTACTTCCTCGTCCGGACGGACCGGCCCCCGGAACGAGTAGGTCGGAAGAAAACGCTACGGACAGCTCTGGGAGGGCTGACCGACCCGGATCGGAATCGGCCCCCAAGTGTAACAGTAGGGAAAGTGTTGGATAGCGGGAGTGTAAAAATTACTATTCCCACTCCAGTGAGTGCAACAGTAGGGAAAGTGTTGGATAGCGGGTGGGTAAAAATTACTATTCCCACTCCAGTGAGTGCAACAGTAGGGAAAGTGTTGGATAGCGGGTGGGTAAAAATTACTATTCCCACTCCAGCAAGTGCAACAGTAGGGAAAGTGTTGGATAGCGTGTGGGAATAATTTACTATTCCCACTCCACCAAGTGTAACAGTAGGGAAAGTGTTGGATAGCGGGAGGGTAAAAATTACTATTCCCACTCCAGTGAGTGCAACAGTAGGGAAAGTGTTGGATAGTGGGAGGGTAAAAATTACTATTCCCACTCCAACAAGTGTAACAGTAGGTAAAGTGTTGGATAACGGGTGGGTAAAAATTACTATTCCCACTCCAACGAGTGTAACAGTAGGGAAAGTGTTGGATAGCGGGTGTGTAAAAATTACTATTCCCACTCCACCGAGTGCAACAGTAGGGAAAGTGTTGGATAGCGGGTGGGAATAGTTTACTATTCCCACTCCACCAAGTATAACAGTAGGGAAAGTGTTGGATAGCGTAGGGGATTAATTTAGTATTCCCACTCCTGCAATATAATTAACATTAATTAACAATTAATTAATTTTAAAAAAAAATTTACCTCCCACCATATTCCCCTATAAACGTCACCACCAATATTGTAAAATAGTAATCAATTAACATAATTAATTATCAATTAATTAATTAACTAATAACAATTAACAATAAAATTAATAACCATCAAATATAAATTAATTCACACAATTAACACTATAAAATAACTTTAAAAAAATATTATATAAAAATATTAACAATTTTAATAATAATTAAATTACTTCCCACCCTACTCCCCTATCAACCCTCAACCCACTCCTAAAAAAAGTACACAATTAACATATTTACAAATTAATTATTAATAATTAATATCAAGTTAATAACTAATTAATAACTTTTTTCAACACAATTAGCATATTTACCAATAAATTATTAATTGTTAATAATCAATTTTTAATTAATTAATAATTAATTAACACAATTAACAATATAAATTATTAAATACAAAAAAATTAATTAATTAATGTATTAATTAATTAATTTAAATTACATTACTTCCCACCCTATTCCCCTATAAACCCACAACCCGCTACAGAATAAAATTACGCAAAAATTAATTAACATATAATTAATTAATTCAAAAAATGCTTAATTAATATATTATAATTAAATTACTTCCCACCCTTTTCCCCTATAAACCCACAACCCGCTACAGAACTAAAATACGCAAAAATAATTTAACATTAAATTAATTACTTTAAAAAAATTCAAACATACATTACAAATATAATATATACTTTTAACACATATACTAACATTTAAAACACTAAAAAAAAATCGATATTTTTAACAACGATATTATGACTGACAATATTACTAACTTCGATATTATGACAAACGATATTTCTTACCTGCATATCGATATTCTGTACCACTATATTTTTGACAGTCGATATTCTGTCCACTCGATATTTTAAACTCGATATTTTGGCCACTCGATATTTAAAACTCGATATTTAGACTGTTTACCGTTAGACTCATTGTTCCACTGCGGGGATATCTGGACGTAGATGCTGCTTCATCCTGCCCACCTTTTACTCCAAGGAGAATATAAACACCCCCAAGAACAGAGGGGAAAGGGTAATTGAGAAAGGCCTGTGTCCCTGTGTAGCACCCTCTCTTGGGCCTGGCATGGTTTATTCTCATTTGTTCAAATATCAAAGAGAGTAAACAAACAGCATTTCTATTTAGTCTCCTGAACTGTACTATCTAACATACTGTGTAAGAAAGACCTTTTAGAACTGGATAACAATCTGTCGCTATGATCACTTGTGAATACAAATGGTTTGCCTACAACATATCATGTGAATTATTTGTCTAAAGCAGTGGTTCCCATACATTTTAGAACCATTACTCACTTTTTAGAATAACAATCTTTCGGGCCCCACCTACCTTTAATTGACATGAGGATGGTTGATATTTGAATGCAACTAAAGCATCACGTGGTAGCGCACTGTCATTTACAGGCAGCACACTTTCAATTGAATTAGCCACTAAAATTGCACAGATACACAGTTTTACTGATAAAAATATATAGCACACAAATAATAGTGCATGGAAATCGGGTTTCTGCGAATATTGATCATTTGTGCATCATCAAGCAAATGTCTTGATTTGTTCTGATCCTATTAAAATCCTATTAAAATCTCTGGGCCTCATTAATGAGTTTTTGCCGTAGGGCAGCACCAAAGGCCTTCCTGCTGCGCTGCCTATCAGATACGACGTATTCCTGTCCTTTTCCCCTGTGCCCGCACTCAATGGGCTGCCGTGCACCAATGCAAGCACCTTTGCACCATGGTTCAAGGATGCCTGCATTGCGGGGATGATTATTTTTGCGCAAGAAGGGAAACGTTCTGTAACAAAAACAATCACAAGAGGCTTTTGCCTCTTTCTATGTGTGCTGCAGAATGAAACAAGGAGAAATAAAGATATTTCTCCTTGTTGTGCCTCCCTTACGCCTCCCCTGGGGAGGCGTAAGCTTTTGGCGCTGCCTCAGTGTTACGATTTCTTATAAATCTGGGGCAGTGTCAAAAAGCCATGGATGTTGCTGGGAACGCCCCCTGCAACATCCATTGCAGAAAACTGCGTCAAATGTAACAATATTTACAAGGCAGCATTAAGCCAAAAAAAGTGGCTTAGTGCTGCCTCGTAAATATGGAGCAGGCTCCTGTGCCGCCGGAGCATCACAAAAAGTGACGCACTGGTGGCGCAAGGGGCTTATAAATAAGCCCCTCTGTTTCCAGCATACTTCAAAATTACAATTCATTTTTGCTTTACTAATTGCTGGATGCACACATTTCATTTACTGGTGCTTACATTTTGTTGTGCATTGCAAACAACATCCTACATTGTCACATAATTCCCTATAAAAATCCTCTCACTTTGCAGTCAGAGAAAGGAAAGTAAACTCCAATCCTCATTTTAAAAGAATAAAGCAGCCTGAAATTTGACCTCTGTCTTTAAATCACCTACCAGTGTGACAAGTTAATCACAGAATGTAAAGGCCTTTTTTTAAATTGATCTGACTTTCGCAACCCACCAAAAATCAGCTCGCAACCCACCAGTGGGTCATGACCCAAAGTTTGGAAAACACTGGTCTACAGTCTAAATCCTCTGACTGTAATGACATGTGCATGTAGAAACGAATCCTTCATCTACTTTGAATAAGATTGAATGCCCTTCACAATACCCTCAGAAAGCTAAATCAAATACATGGTTCAATGTCTTTAGAAGAAATGAGAGACTGTTACTCCACAGACAAGAGTGTAACTTTAGTTCAATAAAGTCAATCATGAACAATAAGACCTTTTAAGAAAGTTTCCAAGTCTGTACAAATACTGATGGTGGTACTCCAACAAGCAGATGTCCAAGAATGATCATAGCACAAGTCAGTCTTCAAACTGAGCGAGATGTGAGCAGACAAAATGCTGTAATTGGGAAGAGAGGTTCTTCAGGGTAAGTTTCTTGATATGCAAGCGTTCAAAGATGGCCTTCACATTCTAGTTCATGTTTTTTCTCATTTAACATGAAAACTTCATAATGTGAGTGCCATCTTGGGTACCTTGATTGGCCTCAGTGACAAATCCCTGTCTACTCTGACCACACATGATGCAAACCATGCTGATGATCCTGACAGTATCCCCGATGAGCAGTCCTTGTGCCAGGCGTGTTTGTTTGGGAACTGTGAAATCTTTTACTAGACGAGGAGCATAAATGTTTATAGCTGGTTCTCAAGATCTTTCTTGCAGGCCAAATCCTTTCCAATCCAGTAAATATTGTAGTATACCTCAATATACCCGGGAGTCTAAAATGCTCTTAACTTAATAGTCTTGATCGGAACTTACTACAAAAGATGGAGGAGGCTGCACTAGATGATTATTGTTCTTGACTGCTTTTAAAAGTGCCACATGAAATACTGGGAGAATCTTCATGGATGGTGGTAAAGCCAGTTTCACAGCTGCAACTGTTAATTTTATGATAGCAAATTGACCAATAAAACTAAGTTGATATTTTAGTTTTTCACTGCAAATGCAAATGCATAATAGAAAGCCAAATGGCATCTCTAGGCTGATATGTTTTGGCCTCATGCAGCAATGTATCTTTAGTTCTTCTTCAGTTCTGTGGCTGTAAACAATGCAAACCTAGTTTTGTCCTGTAGATTAGACATTAAACACATGTATTCTTTCACATATGGAACATATGTTACTTCTTGATCTACATCTTGGAAAAATCGAGGATGATACCCTTGATGCTAAAAAATGGATTCTGATTCAATGAAACCTGACCTGTATTATTATGACAAAATTCTGCAACCACGAATGTACTCAAGATGTCAGTTCTAGCACATAATATTGTAAATAAACTTCCAGATGTTGATTCACTCATTCACTTTGATGATTTGATTGTGGAAGCGAATTGGACTTCTGATGCTGCCATCTTGCAAAATGTCACCCAAAATCGTGAGATCAACTGAGATCTTATTACTACTGGAATACAGGTATTCCATGGAGGGGCACAAAAATTCGATGAAACAACTTACTAGTTTTTGCGAGTGTTGGATTGTCTTTAACTGCCACAGAGTTCAAAGGTGGCTACCACATTCTAGTTCATGTTTAATGTAGTTTGATATGAGATATTCATTATTTGGGTGTAATCTTGGTTTGGGAAAGATACACCAGACACTCGCCATTTCGGAACCAGTCTTAAAACGCATAGAACGTTGCTTAAATCTGCATTCAATATGAAATACATGAAATCAATAATCAAGACATAATGGTCTGATTACTTAAATGAAAGAAACCAGATATGTACCTAATGCCTCTTCCCATATACCTTGATTTGCCCCTATGACAAATCTTTGCCTACTCAGACCACAAGTGATACATAGAGTGTTGACATTCCTGATACATATTTCCACAAACATTTGCTGGGTACCTCCACCCCGTTCCTATTCTGTGCCACAAGCTATAAACTGTGGGACCAGATGAGCCACTCATGCATTCACATTGAACCCATCAGAAGTCATCCTATAGACTATTAATATCCTTTATAGTTCGTTAATTAGATGATCCTAGCATTGTGGGCAGCAATGAATTTGCACCTTGTGCTTTTGGCACTGTTCTAGCCTGACAATTCAGAGTACTGTGGAATACTCATGCCAGGCCACTGGTAGGCTATCAATATCCTCAGCACTGATCTCATCACACTTTGAGCTTGTTATCTTTCTCTTACCTGTGGAGTTTGAGAGTTTGAGATCTTATCATAAGCAATGTGCACATGATAAGATCTCAGTTGTGAGATGCAGTGCGCGCAACGAAATTTGTTTTATTTATTTAAATATTTACTTACCTGTATTCGGCCGTAATCCGTGGTTTACTACCCCCCACCCTGCCCCTCCCCCACCCCACGTCACCGCCCGGCCGGCACTCCTACCACGGACCGCTACTGGTACCAGATGAGTTATAAGAAATCAGTTGAACATTTTGGGGAAACAGTTAATGTTGTGCTTGAAAGACACACGTTTTTTTATTAGAGTGCTAAGCAAGTAAGGAGTAACATGTTACATTGCTGTGTTATGAGGACTGTCTAATACTTATGATATAGGAACAATTTGTGATTCATTGATCACCGTCTAATTAGTTAGTTGTACCAATTATCCCTGTAGACAGGAAAAACGCTTGGCATGCAATTCTAATTTGAAAGATCATTTTGATGTAGTAAACCCCATTGAGCACACAACTGTATGTGTGTAAGAAATGAAAGTAACAATAGAAACCATAAATGAAGTAGGGACATTAAAAAGAATGAAGAAATAAAGGAGTTGCACTCTTCTAAGGCTAGGGGACACTCAGAGAATCCTGAACGTCAATGCTTCAGATGTGGTAATAGCAACCATCTTGCCAATAACTAATAATACCAGTTCTGTGGAGGAATGTGTATGAAGTGCAACAAAAGAGGACATTATGGCAGGACTTGCCAAGATCAGGAACAAAGTGGGTACATCTGATTGAGACTGGGGAAGAAGAGAAATTCAAGGTGGTTTTCCAGGCAAATGTGACTGAAGATGAGATTGATACTTGTTGCTCCAGTTGTGAGATCAATTTAGATAGGCATCCTATCACTATTTGTCCCTCAAACGTTTGATGGTAAAGGGTATGTATTGGAAACCCCAGATATCTGACCAGTAGGGTACAACAAAGACACCATTCCCTTGGGGGATATGGTTAAAATAGGCTTTTCTTTTAAGGGAAGATCAAACAAGGGTCCAACTTACTGTGTGCAGGCACCAGAAAGAACTAGGGATTAGACTGAACCTCAACAAAGAAAAACAACTTATTTTAGATGGAAAATCTTTCACTGGAAGGGCTGTGAGCTAAGAATTTTCCAAACATTTTTCCAAAAAGTTAGGCCTACTCAGAAACTTCCAACACATGATTAAATTACAATCAAATGCTGTACCTGTTGTACATAAGCTATGCCAAAGTCCTCACCTAATAAAAGAACCTTTGATGAATCAACTCATTAGATGTATAGCACAGGGTGCCATTGAACCCTTTGAGAATTCTGAGATGTTAGCCTCAACAGTTATTGCCACCATAAACCGATTAAAGGTATTTGTTTATGTGTGGATTTGAGAGATCTAAATGTAAACATTTAGGTTGACAGATACCGCTTTCCCAAGACTAATGAAATGCTCAGTTTAATTGGAGTAGTCAGTTGTTCCAGCACCTTCAAACTGTCATTGACCTACCAACCTGGTGGTATTACATCCCAAATTCAAATCTCTAACATCATTCATCACCTCCTTTGGTATATACAGATTCTGAAGGATGGCTTTTGGCTTAGCATCTACAGTAACTGTATTCCAAAGGGTAAGGTGGGCACATTCTGATTTATGGACCATCAGAGGCAGGACACAACAACTCTTTACATGAAGTATTAACCACACTATATTTACTATCAACATAAAAAGTTCTTTATTGGTAAAGGCTCAGTTGAATATCTATGTCACACTAATTGTGAAGATGGTGGTAGTCAAAGAACCTGAGTGTCTTTCTCAAACCTATGATATCAGGTATTAAACACAATGTAGTCATCCTGGAGGATGCACACACTCAGAGCATGGATTGGTTGGCCAAATGCCCCACCCTTCCTTGGGTTAATAGGAGTCAAGCTATCCAAGCAGAACCCCCTTGGTGAAACTTCTGACCATTATGACAAGTACATAAGGAACCATATCAGCGAAGGACTCTTTACATCTAGCATTCATGGAGTAGTCGAGTGCTTTTGACACTGTCAACCATGCCAAACTCTGGGACATGATGGGCGATATGGGTATGGAAGAACCTCTGGTCGCTCTCCTCTGGAGACTGCACAGGAACACCACAGTTAAGATCCGGTATGGTCCTGGGGGGGAGTGTACGTCATCTATAGTTTCAACTGAGGGTGTCCTTCAGGATTGTATCTTGGCCCCTTTTTTATTTCTTATTTACATAAACTGCCTAGAAACCTATCAGGGCAAAATAAGTTGAATTCACTGAGAGTGGGCGCCCGTTATATTCCTCTGCTTCTTAATGCAGATGATGCTGTAATTCTAGCGAGGACAGCAAATAGTCTGCCTAAAGCTCTTAAAGCCTTTGTTCATTTGAAAATAAACAATCGTAAGTCCTTTATAATGGTATGTGGGCCAAAAAGAACTAAGTCTAAGGCCTTCTACATCCAGGGGAACAAGGTAGAAAAGGTACCTACTTTTTGTTATCTTGGTTGCCTTTTTAATTCACAAGTTGGGAGCCATTGATGGTCTTAAGTGCTTAACAGACTAATGGAGCTGTAGAAGCAGTTTTTCGGTTCGCAGGAAAATTGGGCCACAGACCTGTGAAAGAACTGATAGCTCTTTTTAATGCTAAATGTCTGTCTATTTCCACTTATGGTGCTGGTGTGTAGGAGTATTATGGCTGTTCTAGACTCCAATCCTTAGAAAATGTCTCCCTCCGCAGACTATTGATGGTACCCCAGGGAGCCCCGACCTTTTTCTGCCATTCGGAGGTGGGCTTACATTTTTGGGATGATTGTGTGGGACTGGATCTTTTGCTCCTGTGGATAAAAATCTGGCTAACACTAGAGCTGGAATTTTCCAGACTCATCCTTCTGGATTGCCTGGCTCTGGAATATGCTGATAGCATTCTTTGGCTTGGCTATATACGCCGTAGCTTTAGGGAGCTGGGGTTCAGTGAGTTTTTTGAAGAACCATTCCAAATTCCACGTACAGCTAAAACCCTAATCAAGTCTGCTTATTATGAACAGGCCCAGGTTAAACATGTGTGTAAATCTTCTCAGTTCATCTCCTTGGTAAATCTCGAAGTTGTGGGTTTTAATCGAGAGATGACATTTTATCTCTCCTTTACTGAAAATGTCCAATATAGATTTTATTTGACCAGGTCCCAACTGAGCACTGTACACTTTAGTGGCATTTCCAGTTCAAGGTGGGTAGTGTGATAACCTTCCCTCATGCCCATGTGACAGCACTTCCAGACAAGGCACTTTGCACTTTCTTCTTTTTTGTGCACTTTATAAATCTCCGAGGACAAAGTTCTTAGTGATTGCATTACATTCCTGCTCTTTTAATTCATACTCTGAAGGTTTTAGATTCCTAATTAATCTTGAAACTCCTGAAGTTTGTTCTGCTGTTATAAGTTTTATTAGAGAAGCACTTTATATTGGGAAGAGGTATGGTTAACTGTCCTTCTGTATGTTCGGTTTATGGTTTTACCGATTTTATGATGAAGTCTGTTGTTGTTTTAACTGATTAATTGGATGTATCATTCTGATAAAGTTAATATGTTTTATTCTTTTATGGCTGTCTAAGCCTAATAAAGATTTTTCATCTGCATAAGGAACCAAGGCAGATAAAAAAGGCATGAAGGCTATGTGATGAAATGAGTCTTGTTCAGTACTGCTTTCTCATTGCTGTGATATATTTTAATATCTTGTTCTCTAATTGAAGAGAGGTGTATTGTAATATAGACTCCTTCCGCTTGCCATGTAATCCCCCTTCTTCCACCCTCCACAATCTTTACTCTTCTCAATCCAGGTGTCAATCACAATATTTGTGCGAGACAGATGTGAGAAGACAATCTTGAGATAAGAGCGCTTGATGTGTCACTTCTGAATGAATAAAGCTTCTTACCGCTACAAACTTATGTCATTTTTTCTTCAACTTCTTCAAATGCATATATGTATATGCAGGCCCATGTTTCACTTCCACTTTAGATTTGTTCTCTCCTGGTGAATTACATTTAACAGTATATGTCTCGATCTCTGTAACTGGAACACTTTAATTATTTAACCACTTTCGCTGCCATTTCGATCAACATGTCAGGTGAGGCTCCTATATGAATGGAATGTATGGTCTTTCACTTTTTATTGATATCGCATTGTGTTGTTTCACAAATGGTATTCGTCGCTTTTTATGTGATTTAAATTATGATATCTATTCCTAATGTTTGTTTATGAGAACCTCACCTTTGTAAATATTTATTAATAATGTAAAATATTGTCATTAACTTTGCATATTTGCATATAGTTCTCCCACTTTATTCGTAGCTTTAGTCCTGACAAAAACTTGAATTCTTCATTTTAACTCCTTGCTATATTAGGATGAAAAACAAAAGAACCACCGAACCATACAACAATCCGTATTCAAGTAAAATGTTAGAAACAATATTATCCAAAGAAGAAGGCTGCATTGAGGTATCAATGGCAGCTGAAAAGGTTGTCAAGTTCCATCAACCCAATTATTGTCTTGTGATAAATACTCTGACCTTCTGGTCAGGGACTCTGCCCTCTGCCCCAGCAGCTCCGCCGTTGTGCCGCTACCCCTCACCTCTGCAGTGAGTAAGGGTTCCAGACCTGTTCCACTCTTTGTGCCTGGTGAGCGTATTTTACTGCTGTATTGGTTTTACTGCATTTACTGTATTGTACTGTATTGGTTCTGCCTGTAGTGTTTTTTTTGTCAAGTCTGCCTCTCTGTTCCCTTGTGTCCTCCGTTGCCCGTTTTCGTCGCCCTCTCCAGCCGCTGCTGCCCCTGCGGCCCCTCCCCCCGCCCACTCCCGCTCCCAGCTGCACTTCCTGGCCCCTTTCCCCAAGAAACAGCGTGCCGCTGGCCAGCCAAACTGTCATGTTCACTTAGAGGAGTGCAAACCACTCCTCACTCTGCTTGGCGTCACGGAGCCCAGCCGCGCCCCCACTTGGCTCTGAGTGCCGCACACGAAAATAAAATGATAATAACGTCCTGTTATTATCATTTTCTTTTTCTTTTGTGCACTGCTTAAATAGCAGTCGGGCGACGCTCCTCCGCCTTAGCGCAGGAGCCGCCACTATATACTAGAGGTCTTCAGACATATTTTTTCAAAGCCCCTGAACAAAAACATTATCCGCTGGCCACCCCTTTCCAACTTTAAAGTTGGAAAGGGGAGCATAGAGGCAACAAAACAGGAGAAAAGTGGTGGGAAAAAAGAGGGCACATAGCTTATTAAATTATATTAAGGCTGTTACAAAGGGGAGAAAATCTGTAAACAGCGGGTATGCCCAAACGTGGGTCCCTGGCTCACCATGCCACTGGATTCAAGCTAGCCTGGCTGATGAGGGGTGATGCCCCGAAACTGTTCCCAGGATGCTTGTTTCCGTTCGAGGGAGGACCTGGCTTGGCAATTCGGTCTGGACTGTTCCCATGAGGCACAGGGTCAAGACTGATTTGCATATGGCTGGGCTAAACTGGGGTGGCATGGTGAGCAAAAGAACAATGGGTTTTACTCAGATCTCTTGATTGGGGGTGAATGTTTGATTTGCTCTACATTCCGTCCATCATCTGTATGTCTTTTGCTTTCTCGCCCTAAGTGCGCCAGGTATGCCAAGACATAGGTCCCGGGCTCACCGTGCCACTGGATTCAAGCTAGCCTGGCTGATGAGGGGTGATGCCCTGAAACCGGTCCCAGGATGCTTATTTCCGTTCCAGGGAGGACCTGGCTTGGCAGTTCGGTCTGGACTGTTCCCATGAGGCACAGGGTCAAGACTGATTTGCATACGGCTGGGTCTTAATTGTGGTGGCATGGTGAGCAAAAGAACAATGGATTTAACCCAGATCTCTTGACTGGGGGTAAATGTTTGATTTGCTCTGCATTCCGTCCATCATCTGTGTGTCTTTTACTTTTTCGCCAAAAGTGCACCGGGTATGCCCAGATGTGGGTCCCGGGCTTACAATGCCCCTGGATTCAAGCTACCTGGCTGATGAAAAGTGATGCCCCGAAACCGGTCCCAGGATGCTTATTTCCGTTCCAGGGAGGACCTGGCTTGGCAGTTCGGTCTGGACTGTTCCCATGAGGCACAGGGTCAAGAATGATGTGCATATGGCTGGGTCTAAACTGGGGTGGCATGGTGAGCAAATGAATGATGGATTTAACCCAGATCTCTTGACTGGGGTGAATGTTTAATTTGCTCTGCATACCGTCCATCATCTGTGTGTCTTTTGCTTTCTCGCCCTAAGTGGTGAGGGGTGATGTCCCGAAACCAGTCCCAGGATGCTTGTTTCCATTCTAGGGAGGACCTGGCTCGGCAGTTCGGTCTGGACTGTTCCAATGAGGCACAGGGTCAAGACTGATTTGCATATGGCTGGGTCTAAACTGAGGTGGCATTGTGAGCAAAAGAACAATGGATTCAACCCAGATCTCTTGACTGGGGGTGGATTTTGATTTGCTCTGCATTCCATCTATCATCTGTGTGTCTTTTGCTTTCTCGCCCTAAGTGCGCCGGGTATGCCTAGACGTGGGTCCCGGGCTCACTATGCCTCTGGATTCAAGCTAGCCTGGCTCATGAGGGGTGATGCCCCGAAACTGGTCCCAGGATGCTTGTTTCTGTTCCAGGGAGGACCTAGCCTGGCAGTTCGGGCTAGATTGTTCCCATTGGGCGCAGGGTCAAGACTGATTTGCATATGACTGGTTTCAAACTGGGATGGCATGAAGAGCACAAAAACTATGGATTTAGGCCCGGATCTCTGTATTGGGGTGAATGTATGACATTGTTCTGCATTCTGTCCATCAATTGTTCTTTTTGCATTTGTCACCCCGAGTGGGACGGGTATGCCTAGACGTGGGTCCTGTGCTCTCCATGCCACTGGACTCAAGCTATCCTGGCTGATGAGGGGTAAAACCCCAAAACAGGTCCTAGGGTGCTTGTCTCCAGTCCAGGGAGGACCTGGACATTCTGTCCATCAATTGTTCTTTTTGCATAAATCACAATTAAAGCAAACAGAGTCAGAATTGCCACATAAAGCAGAACTTTCCAAAGTGAAGGCATGATGCTTACCTCATAACTTTCACAATCTTCAAGAGAGTGTTATTCAAGGTTTTTGTATGGTGATCCCATTGAAATTAATTGAAATTAACTTTTTATGGAGAGCGTGGAAATATTTCAGTGACAGTGAGACCACTGATGTCAATGGGAGGCATGTCCTTTTTTTGGAGGAGGAAGATAAGTCAAAGAAGGGTGACACCAACCAACAGAGAGTGAGTTGCATGGTATGCATGATGCTTAATGCTTCACTGTAACAAAGGCAGAATCTGTGGGTGCATGGGAAATCCATATCTCAGAAATGCTTTTCCTTACCAAGTAATTGCTCATTTGTAGTATTTCACTCTGTTAAAGTGGTTGCGTTACAATACTTTGTTCAACACTTCATTAAACAAGGTGTTGTAAAAAACAGCCCTTGGTAAAGAAACCCAGCTCTGCGATCTACTGTTTCTGTCCATGCATGGTGCTGAAGCTCTAACAGCTTCCACTTTCATATGTCTGTTAAAGCAACAAATCTCAGGTATATGTTGCTCCCCTGATATCTGTTATTTCAGACTGTTATTTCAAAGTTTGCCCTCAGTGTAGCATTTCATTCTCCACTTAGACTAAGGCAAGAACTGAGATTGTATTAGACAAGCGCTGAACAAATCCTGCCTCCCTTCGCCCGGTGCCATTGATGGGAATCTCTCATCCGGCAGCATCCCCTGCCTATTTAAAAAAAAAAAACACTCATGCTACCAACGGACCTAATCCCTTTCGACACTGGAGGCCCCAGGAAACAGTCTTCCCTTCCTATAGTAAAAAATAAAAAATCACAATGACTCCCAGAGATCCAGTATTTTGGTGATGTCGAGGGGCCACATTATCATGACCTAAATATTGAGGGCTAAAACATCGACACGCAAGTATGTACAGATTTTCTAATACATATTTATAGATTACCTAACTCTAAGACTATCTAAGGTGCATATGTGTGGAGTTAGATAACTTAAATATTAAAGTTTACAGGGACGTTATAGTTAGGAAATAGGTTTTAAAAAACATAGAAATTCACTGAACAAACCAAAGGTTACAGGGATGTTATAGTTAGGCTCAGATTTTCCTCGTACAAAACCAGTAAAATTCAGCAGTTATAATTACCTGAGCTAACTATAACTTACGCCCCACAATGCACTGCTTATGACCTCACATATTACATCACTCATGACATGGTCAGTGATATCACTCATGAGATCACTGATGACATCTCAAATGACATCAGTGATGACATCACCGATGACATCATCAAGTGAGTGTAAGTGCTTTTAAGAGTTTATGGGTGTTAAACACATATAGTAACCTACTACAAAAGTTAAATTAGTATACTAGGTGCACTACTACTGAGTGATACTACACCTAACATATATTATGTGAGTGGCTGTGTGACTGTATCCTTGTGTGTATGGGTGTGTAAGTGGCTGTATGGGTGCATACGTGGATATGTGAGCAGCTGTGTGGGTGAGTGAGATGCTGTGTGAGTGGTTGTATTGGTGAGTGAGTGGGTGTGTCAGTGGCTGTATGGGTGAGTGAGTGGGTGGGTGGGTGTCCGAATGGTTGTATGAGTGAGTGGCTCGGTGTGTAAGTGTCTGTATGGGTGAGTGAGTGGCTGTTTGAGTGGGTGTTTGGTTAAGTGAGTTGGTCTATGAGTGGCTGTATTGGAGAGTAAGTGTCTGTGTGAAAGGCTGTATAGGTGAGTGAGCAGATATGTGAGTGCTTGTATGGAAGTGTGAGTGGGTATGTAAGTGGTTGTGTGGGTTTGTGAGTTAGTGTGTGAGTGCTTGTATGGGTAAGTGAGTGGCTGTGTTGAAAGGCTGTATGGGTGAGTGAGTGGGTGTATGAGTGACTGTATAGGTAAATAAGTGGGTGTTAAAGTAGCTGTATGGGTGAGTGTGTGGCTATGTGAGTGGCTGTATGGGTGAGTGACTGGTTGTATGAGCGGCTGCATGGGTGAGTGAAAGTGTGTGTCAGTGGCTATATGAGTGAGTGAGTGAGTGAGTGGGTGTGTGATTGCCTCTGTGGAGGAGTCAGTGGGTATGTGAGTACTGGTATGGGTATGTGAATGGGTATGTGAGTGGTTGTATGGGTGTGTGAGTGGGCATACGAGAGGTTGTATGGGAGTGTGAGTGGGTGTGTGAGTATTTCTGTGGAAGATGTTATCAGTGATGTCATTTGAGATGTCACAGACCACGTCATGAGTGATGTAATATGTGAGGTCATAAGCAGTGAATTGCGGGGGCAAAGTTATAGTTGGCTCAGGTAACTATAACTGCTGAATTCCACTGGTTTGGTATGAGGGAAATCTGAGCCTAACTATAAAGTCCCTGTAACCTTTGTTTTTTCAGCAAATTGCTATGGTTTTTCAAAATGTATTTCCTAACTATAACGTTCCTGTAACCTTTGGTTTTTAAGTTAATTTCTATGGTTTTTTAACTGGTAGTCATGTTTGCAGAGTGGTGGAGAATGGGGGCGGGCCTCCAACCAGCTCTCAGGAATCCAACTGTAAGGGACTTATTGGAGGTAACAGGAGGGCTTCTTGGCCCCCGGGGTCCAACAGCATCCAAGAGGACTTCATCCCCCAACCAGTATTGTGCCAGGAGGCACATTTGCAGAGTGGTAGAGAAAGGGGGCATAGCCTCTGAAGTCCTCACAGCAATCGCGCTCTGTGGAACTTACTGGAGGTAACAGGAGGGGTAGTTAGCCCCCAAGGATCCTCTGGAGCCAAGGGGACTTCATCCCCAACAAGCAGTGCGCCAGGAGGCGCATTTGCAGAGTGGTGGAGCAAGTGGGTGGGCCTCGGATGACCTCTCAGCAATCCCACTGTGTGGGACTTACTGGAGGTAGCAGGAGTGGTTGTTGTCACCCAAGGACCCTCAGCAGCCAAGGGGACTTTATCCTCCAACCAGTTGTGCGCCAGGAGGTCCCTTCGCAGAGTGGTTGAGAAAGGGGTCTGGGCCTCTGACGATTCTTCCCAGGGACAGCCTTTTTTTTTAAAAATGATATTAGGGGAGGGTGGTCGTGTGGCCTCCCTCGCCAGGCCGATTTTGGTCCTGGGGACCCCATCCCCCGGGACACGGCCATTTACAATGGGAGAGAGGGCTGCGTGGCCCCCATGCCTCGGGGAGGTTGTGGTCCTCGGTGCTGAGAACAGCCCAGTAGGGGGCCACCCACCTATTTCAAAAAATAGAATCTGGCCCCAGGGTGGTGGTGATCCCCGGGTGGTTCCAAGAGGCCCTTCCATTACAAATTAAATATCCCTGAGTGGTGGTGGTCCTGGGAGCCGGGGGTCTGTGAGGTCCCACAATTTATTTTGCAATAGCACCAGGGAGGTGGCGGTTCCCAGGGCATGGGGGTCTGCAAGACCCCCCCCATTTCTTTTCCATATTTATGGCTGCATGCCCGCGGGACCTAGCCCACCCTGGGGCTTAATAATAGAGTAGCACAGCAACCCACACTTTAAAAAATGTTCAACAGGAGTCCTAGCTCCAGCAAGGCTCCTGCTGAATTTTTTTTTGCCCTGGCGGGGGCCCCATCCCAGCAGACATAGGGGGACAGGGTATTCCTACCTGCCCCCTTCTATTTTTTATGCTTTTTTGGGGATTCGGCAAAAGCTGAATGCCAAGATGGCTGCCAACACCTCCAGGTTTGAAGTGTTGGCAGTCAATCAGATTTGAGCACGGGGACTGTTGGATCCTCAGAGGATCCACGTCCCTATGTATACAAATTTGAATTTTTTTTTTAATAACTCTGCAACCACTGAACGAATTTACACCAAATAACAAAAAGGCACTTCCCTGGACCAATGTCTACCTTTCAGCCAAATTTGGTGTAATTCAATTTAGAAGTTTGAGCTGTAGTCGTGTCTAAAGTTCCTATGGGAATTAATATGGAGAAAATGCATCTAGGGACCCCCCTTTTTCATGGCCCCTGCTTGACAGATCACCCCAACACTTTCAAGACAGCAACTGAAGTGAGCAACAAACAAGTTTTGAAAATTTCATTAGGATTCTCAAACAGCGCCAAACTTATTGGCAAAACAAAAAAACGCTATTCCTACGGAAACTAGGTCCTAAGTATAACTCCCTACTGATGACCGCCAGTACGTTATATATAGATATATATATAATATCAAAAAGGAAGTAGGGCACATCTGTTTCTCTGGCAGAGTTTTTAAGCATAGGATTAGCACAGTGCCATCCATGCCGAGCTAGCGAGTGAGAAAGCCTTTTGCCATTTTTACAGCAAAGTCTTTAAGCATAACATTAGCAAGTGCCATCCACGCTGAGCAGAAAAATGACAAAATCCTTTTACCATCCCAGTCACAGTATTACAGCTTTGAATTGGTAAAATACCATCCATACCAACCTGAAATGAATAAAAGCAACCCCTGATACATGTGTTTCTCTACTTAGAGCTCATCAGAGAGGCAGGGCATTGTCCAGACACAAGGGAGCACCCGGTAGAAGTCAAAACAATACCCTTTCAGACTTAAAATGCTGCATAAATTATGCAAAAAAGGAAGCAGGGAACTCTGGGCAAATCCCAGGTTTAGGTGGAGAGGAGCTCCTTTCTATGGAGCACCCTACAACGCCACCAACACTGTGAATCTGCTCACCTCATATGTCTGCTTAGGATTAGCACAGTGCCATCCATGCTGAGCTAGCGAGTGACAAAGCCTTTTAACATTTTTACAGCAAAGACTTTAAGCAGAAGATTAGCAAGTACCTTCCACGCCGAGGTTAAAATATCACCACTGGGTAGTTATAACTAGGATCATGTTTCCATAGGAAAAGCATTTTTGGTCTGCTTATAACATTGGCACCATCTGACAAATCTTCAGAAAGTGTGCTTTTTGGAATTAGGTGTAAATCGGCAGCGTAGATTTTGAGAAATGAAGCCTCAAAAACTGTGTATATTTCATGCCGAGGAGGATACATGGAGCCAACAATTCCAAAATAAGATCTGATTGGCTGCCACCACATTGGTGTGGGCCAAGACCTGGGGGGGTGGCGCATTTATTTATTTAGGGACTGGGCACGTGGCCTTCTCCATGAGCCTCTAGGAGACCCCATGTACCCCATTCTTCCAGCCTGATTCTATATTAAAGGAGAGGGGGGTGCTCATTCCCCTCCTCAAACTTCTAGGAGGGCCCAGGGACCCCACTCCCCAGGGCTAACATATATAATTAAAGGGGCGAGGGTGTGCGCCTCCCCTCCCTGAGCCCCTAGGAGGCCCAGGGGACCCCTTCCACCAGGCCGATACATATATTTAAAGGGGAGGGATGCGCTTTCACCATGCACTGCTAATTAACTCCCATATTGCATCACTCATGACATTCTATGATATCATTGATAACATGACTGTATCATCTGAAATTACATCATTCATCACAACACTCTGCATGGCTGTGGCACGAGTTATAGTTAATTTAGGGCACAGTTATAGTTACTTAAGATAATTAAAACTGGTGAATTTCAGTGGTTATGTGCGTTTAAAATGGTATGTCTTAACTGACAATTTCACCTAACTATAACGTCCCTTTAACCTTTGGTTCTTGCATAGAATTTCTAAAGTTTTTTTTTCTTTTTTAATGGAAAGCAAGATTATTATTATGATACCTAACAATAATGTCCCTTTAACCTTTGTTTTTTCATTGAAAAAAATAAAGTATCTATATATATATATATTAAATATATATATTATATATATATATTATATATAATGCATATACATATATATATATATCAACCACAAAGTTCCCCAGATGCAGGACCGCACTCCACAGCAGGTAAGTTTACAAAACTTCTTTTGTCACAGGCATGCGATTTCACATCCCCGTATCTTGTCCCCAGGCCTGACGCGTTTCGAAGCTTTGTTGCTTCTCTTCAGAGGCCGGTATCAGCAGGCAATTTGTAAGGCTCTCCATATCCCACCTGAATGCTTTCAACAATTACATGGCCTCCGGTGTGCCTCTGTGATGGAAAACGAATCAAACAGTGCATGTTGGGAATTGGAGTCTTTTTCGCCTCATTACACCCTCCAGTGGGTCCGTCTGCTGTACAGGAAGTTTGGGACACTTTTCAAAGCCCTCCATTAGGCTCCAGGATGAGACTTCGCATGCCTTATTTGTTCACCAGCTGTGCCTTCAACAGGTGAAGATTCACTCCTGCGGGTCCGTTCCCTGCTTTTCGGCGGTGCGTCGTCCTCGCGGCCTGAAGGCGCCGCGTCCTATCAACCACAAAGTTCCCCAGATGCAGGACCGCACTCCACAGCAGGTAAGTTTACAAAACTTCTTTTGTCACAGGCATGCGATTTCACATCCCCGTATCTTGTCCCCAGGCCTGACGCGTTTCGAAGCTTTGTTGCTTCTCTTCAGAGGCCGGTATCAGCAGGCAATTTGTAAGGCTCTCCATATCCCACCTGAATGCTTTCAACAATTACATGGCCTCCGGTGTGCCTTCGTGATGGAAAACGAATCAAACAGTGCATGTTGGGAATTGGAGTCTTTTTCGCCTCATTACACCCTCCAGTGGGTCCGTCTGCTGTACAGGAAGTTTGGGACACTTTTCAAAGCCCTCCATTAGGCTCCAGGATGAGACTTCGCATGCCTTATTTGTTCACCAGCTGTGCCCTTCAACAGGTGAAGATTCACTCCTGCGGGTCCGTTCCCTGCTTTTCGGCGGTGCGTCGTCCTCGCGGCCTGAAGGCGCCGCGTCCTATCAACCACAAACTTCCCCAGATGCAGGACCGCACTCCACAGCAGGTAAGTTTACAAAACTTCTTTTGTCACAGGCATGCGATTTCACATCCCCGTATCTTGTCCCCAGGCCTGACGCGTTTCGAAGCTTTGTTGCTTCTCTTCAGAGGCCGGTATCAGCAGGCAATTTGTAAGGCTCTCCATATCCCACCTGAATGCTTTCAACAATTACATGGCCTCCGGTGTGCCTCCATGATGGAAAACGAATCAAACAGTGCATGTTGGGAATTGGAGTCTTTTCGCCTCATTACACCCTCCAGTGGGTCCGTCTGCTGTACAGGAAGTTTGGGACACTTTTCAAAGCCCTCCATTAGGCTCCAGGATGAGACTTCGCATGCCTTATTTGTTCACCAGCTGTGCCCTTCAACAGGTGAAGATTCACTCCTGCGGGTCCGTTCCCTGCTTTTCGGCGGTGCGTCGTCCTCGCGGCCTGAAGGCGCCGCGTCCTATCAACCACAAAGTTCCCCAGATGCAGGACCGCACTCCACAGCAGGTAAGTTTACAAAACTTCTTTTGTCACAGGCATGCGATTTCACATCCCCCGTATCTTGTCCCCAGGCCTGACGCGTTTCGAAGCTTTGTTGCTTCTCTTCAGAGGCCGGTATCAGCAGGCCGCGAGGACGACGCACCACCGAAAAGCAAAGAACGGACCCGCAGGAGTGAATCTTCACCTGTTGAAGGGCACAGCTGGTGAACAAATAAGGCATGCGAAGTCTCATCCTGGAGCCTAATGGAGGGCTTTGAAAAGTGTCCCAAACTTCCTGTACAGCAGACGGACCCACTGGAGGGTGTAATGAGGCGAAAAAGACTCCAATTCCCAACATGCACTGTTTGATTCGTTTTCCATCACGGAGGCACACCGGAGGCCATGTAATTGTTGAAAGCATTCAGGTGGGATATGGAGAGCCTTACAAATTGCCTGCTGATACCGGCCTCTGAAGAGAAGCAACAAAGCTTCGAAACGCGTCAGGCCTGGGGACAAGATACGGGGATGTGAAATCGCATGCCTGTGACAAAGAAGTTTTGTAAACTTACCTGCTGTGGAGTGCGGTCCTGCATCTGGGGAACTTTGTGGTTGATAGGACGCGGCGCCTTCAGGCCGCGAGGACGACGCACCACCGAAAAGCAAAGAACGGACCCGCAGGAGTGAATCTTCACCTGTTGAAGGGCACAGCTGGTGAACAAATAAGGCATGCGAAGTCTCATCCTGGAGCCTAATGGAGGGCTTTGAAAAGTGTCCCAAACTTCCTGTACAGCAGACGGACCCACTGGAGGGTTTAATGAGGCGAAAAGACTCCAATTCCCAACATGCACTGTTTGATTCGTTTTCCATCACGGAGGCACACCGGAGGCCATGTAATTGTTGAAAGCATTCAGGTGGGATATGGAGAGCCTTACAAATTGCCTGCTGATACCGGCCTCTGAAGAGAAGCAACAAAGCTTCGAAACGCGTCAGGCCTGGGGACAAGATACGGGGATGTGAAATCGCATGCCTGTGACAAAAGAAGTTTTGTAAACTTACCTGCTGTGGAGTGCGGTCCTGCATCTGGGGAACTTTGTGGTTGATAGGACGCGGCGCCTTCAGGCCGCGAGGACGACGCGCCACCGAAAAGCAAAGAACGGACCCGCAGGAGTGAATCTTCACCTGTTGAAGGGCACAGCTGGTGAACAAATAAGGCATGCGAAGTCTCATCCTGGAGCCTAATGGAGGGCTTTGAAAAGTGTCCCAAACTTCCTGTACAGCAGACGGACCCACTGGAGGGTGTAATGAGGCGAAAAAGACTCCAATTCCCAATATGCACTGTTTGATTCGTTTTCCATCACGGAGGCACACCGGAGGCCATGTAATTGTTGAAAGCATTCAGGTGGGATATGGAGAGCCTTACAAATTGCCTGCTGATACCGGCCTCTGAAGAGAAGCAACAAAGCTTCGAAACGCGTCAGGCCTGGGGACAAGATACGGGGATGTGAAATCGCATGCCTGTGACAAAAGAAGTTTTGTAAACTTACCTGCTGTGGAGTGCGGTCCTGCATCTGGGGAACTTTGTGGTTGATAGGACGCGGCGCCTTCAGGCCGCGAGGACGACGCACCACCGAAAAGCAAAGAACGGACCCGCAGGAGTGAATCTTCACCTGTTGAAGGGCACAGCTGGTGAACAAATAAGGCATGCGAAGTCTCATCCTGGAGCCTAATGGAGGGCTTTGAAAAGTGTCCCAAACTTCCTGTACAGCAGACGGACCCACTGGAGGGTGTAATGAGGCGAAAAAGACTCCAATTCCCAACATGCACTGTTTGATTCGTTTTCCATCACGGAGGCACACCGGAGGCCATGTAATTGTTGAAAGCATTCAGGTGGGATATGGAGAGCCTTACAAATTGCCTGCTGATACCGGCCTCTGAAGAGAAGCAACAAAGCTTCGAAACGCGTCAGGCCTGGGGACAAGATACGGGGATGTGAAATCGCATGCCTGTGACAAAAGAAGTTTTGTCAACTTACCTGCTATGGAGTGCGGTCCTGCATCTGGGGAACTTTGTGGTTGATAGGACGCGGCGCCTTCAGGCCGCGAGGATGACGCACCACCGAAAAGCAAAGAACGGACCCGCAGGAGTGAATCTTCACCTGTTGAAGGGCACAGCTGGTGAACAAATAAGGCATGCGAAGTCTCATCCTGGAGCCTAATGGAGGGCTTTGAAAAGTGTCCCAAACTTCCTGTACAGTAGACGGACCCACTGGAGGGTGTAATGAGGCGAAAAAGACTCCAATTCCCAACATGCACTGTTTGATTCGTTTTCCATCACGGAGGCACACCGGAGGCCATGTAATTGTTGAAAGCATTCAGGTGGGATATGGAGAGCCTTACAAATTGCCTGCTGATACCGGCCTCTGAAGAGAAGCAACAAAGCTTCGAAACGCGTCAGGCCTGGGGACAAGATACGGGGATGTGAAATCGCATGCCTGTGACAAAAGAAGTTTTGTCAACTTACCTGCTGTGGAGTGCGGTCCTGCATCTGGGGAACTTTGTGGTTGATAGGACGCGGCGCCTTCAGGCCGCGAGGACGACGCACCACCGAAAAGCAAAGAATGGACCCGCAGGAGTGAATCTTCACCTGTTGAAGGGCACAGCTGGTGAACAAATAAGGCATGCGAAGTCTCATCCTGGAGCCTAATGGAGGGCTTTGAAAAGTGTCCCAAACTTCCTGTACAGCAGACGGACCCACTGGAGGGTGTAATGAGGCGAAAAAGACTCCAATTCCCAACATGCACTGTTTGATTCGTTTTCCATCACGGAGGCACACCGGAGGCCATGTAATTGTTGAAAGCATTCAGGTGGGATATGGAGAGCCTTACAAATTACCTGCTGATACCGGCCTCTGAAGAGAAGCAACAAAGCTTCGAAACGCGTCAGGCCTGGGGACAAGATACGGGGATGTGAAATCGCATGCCTGTGACAAAGAAGTTTTGTAAACTTACCTGCTGTGGAGTGCGGTCCTGCATCTGGGGAACTTTGTGGTTGATAGGACGCGGCGCCTTCAGGCCGCGAGGACGACGCACCACCGAAAAGCAAAGAACGGACCCGCAGGAGTGAATCTTCACCTGTTGAAGGGCACAGCTGGTGAACAAATAAGGCATGCGAAGTCTCATCCTGGAGCCTAATGGAGGGCTTTGAAAAGTGTCCCAAACTTCCTGTACAGCAGACGGACCCACTGGAGGGTGTAATGAGGCGAAAAAGACTCCAATTCCCAACATGCACTGTTTGATTCGTTTTCCATCACGGAGGCACACCGGAGGCCATGTAATTGTTGAAAGCATTCAGGTGGGATATGGAGAGCCTTACAAATTGCCTGCTGATACCGGCCTCTGAAGAGAAGCAACAAAGCTTCGAAACGCGTCAGGCCTGGGGACAAGATACGGGGATGTGAAATCGCATGCCTGTGACAAAAGAAGTTTTGTAAACTTACCTGCTGTGGAGTGCGGTCCTGCATCTGGGGAACTTTGTGGTTGATAGGACGCAGCGCCTTCAGGCCGCGAGGACGACGCACCACCGAAAAGCAAAGAACGGACCCGCAGGAGTGAATCTTCACCTGTTGAAGGGCACAGCTGGTGAACAAATAAGGCATGCGAAGTCTCATCCTGGAGCCTAATGGAGGGCTTTGAAAAGTGTCCCAAACTTCCTGTACAGCAGACGGACCCACTGGAGGGTGTAATGAGGCGAAAAAGACTCCAATTCCCAACATGCACTGTTTGATTCGTTTTCCATCACGGAGGCACACCGGAGGCCATGTAATTGTTGAAAGCATTCAGGTGGGATATGGAGAGCCTTACAAATTGCCTGCTGATACCGGCCTCTGAAGAGAAGCAACAAAGCTTCGAAACGTGTCAGGCCTGGGGACAAGATACGGGGATGTGAAATCGCATGCCTGTGACAAAAGAAGTTTTGTAAACTTACCTGCTGTGGTGTGCGGTCCTGCATCTGGGGAACTTTGTGGTTGATAGGACGCAGCGCCTTCAGGCCGCGAGGACGACGCACCACCGAAAAGCAAAGAACGGACCCGCAGGAGTGAATCTTCACCTGTTGAAGGGCACAGCTGGTGAACAAATAAGGCATGCGAAGTCTCATCCTGGAGCCTAATGGAGGGCTTTGAAAAGTGTCCCAAACTTCCTGTACAGCAGACGGACCCACTGGAGGGTGTAATGAGGCGAAAAAGACTCCAATTCCCAACATGCACTGTTTGATTCGTTTTCCATCACGGAGGCACACCGGAGGCCATGTAATTGTTGAAAGCATTCAGGTGGGATATGGAGAGCCTTACAAATTGCCTGCTGATACCTGCCTCTGAAGAGAAGCAACAAAGCTTCGAAACGCGTCAGGCCTGGGGACAAGATACGGGGATGTGAAATCGCATGCCTGTGACAAAAGAAGTTTTGTAAACTTACCTGCTGTGGAGTGCGGTCCTGCATCTGGGGAACTTTGTGGTTGATAGGACGCGGCGCCTTCAGGCCGCGAGGACGACGCACCACCGAAAAGCAAAGAACGGACCCGCAGGAGTGAATCTTCACCTGTTGAAGGGCACAGCTGGTGAACAAATAAGGCATGCGAAGTCTCATCCTGGAGCCTAATGGAGGGCTTTGAAAAGTGTCCCAAACTTCCTGTACAGCAGACGGTCCCACTGGAGGGTGTAATGAGGCGAAAAAGACTCCAATTCCCAACATGCACTGTTTGATTCGTTTTCCATCACGGAGGCACACCGGAGGCCATGTAATTGTTGAAAGCATTCAGGTGGGATATGGAGAGCCTTACAAATTGCCTGCTGATACCGGCCTCTGAAGAGAAGCAACAAAGCTTCGAAACGCGTCAGGCCTGGGGACAAGATACGGGGATGTGAAATCGCATGCCTGTGACAAAAGAAGTTTTGTAAACTTACCTGCTGTGGAGTGCGGTCCTGCATCTGGGGAACTTTGTGGTTGATAGGACGCGGCGCCTTCAGGCCGCGAGGACGACGCACCACCGAAAAGCAAAGAACGGACCCGCAGGAGTGAATCTTCACCTGTTGAAGGGCACAGCTGGTGAACAAATAAGGCATGCGAAGTCTCATCCTGGAGCCTAATGGAGGGCTTTGAAAAGTGTCCCAAACTTCCTGTACAGCAGACGGACCCACTGGAGGGTGTAATGAGGCGAAAAAGACTCCAATTCCCAACATGCACTGTTTGATTCGTTTTCCATCACGGAGGCACACCGGAGGCCATGTAATTGTTGAAAGCATTCAGGTGGGATATGGAGAGCCTTACAAATTGCCTGCTGATACCGGCCTCTGAAGAGAAGCAACAAAGCTTCGAAACGCGTCAGGCCTGGGGACAAGATACGGGGATGTGAAATCGCATGCCTGTGACAAAAGAAGTTTTGTAAACTTACCTGCTGTGGAGTGCGGTCCTGCATCTGGGGAACTTTGTGGTTGATATATATATATATATACACACACACATGCATTTAAAAATGTAAGTTAAATTAATGCAAACTTTAATTTTCTTTCTAATATATTTACATTTTAAATAAATTACATTTTTAACGTACTGAGAAAAGAAAAGAAATTATTAAAATTAATTAAAAATACAGCTTAGAACTCAGTTTCTCATACATTAAATACAAAAAAACATTTTAATGACAGTGAGGGATTTGAATTTTAAAGTCTTATTAAAATAATTGGAGTTGAAAAATAACTCATGTATTTAAATTAATGTACAATTTAATACAACAATAATTTTAGGAAGTAGCGTGTTTATCTTTTTGGTAAGTAGTCCTAGATTAATATTATTTGTATAGTATTATTTCACATTTTTATTCTACGTTAAATTATCGTTATTTAATAACTTTATTAAACTTTCCTAAATTTTCCAATAGGGAGATCTCCGCCCCAGTGGCGGAGATCTCCACATCCAGGTGGAAAGTTACTAATAGCAACTTTCACACTCATAAGATTCAGTTGTAGGACTCACCACCCCCTCATTTGAATGTGACACTGAATTGAGATAGCATAAGAATGTATTATATCACGACAAAGACCAAAAGAGAAGGTCCGAGAAGCAAAGGACTGCCTCAGTAAAGATGGAATGCGCGAGAATCGGTGCCAAGGAAATAAATGTATTCTTAGATGGGAATTACTACTTGCTCTATCTGAACCTGTCTAATTGGGATTTTTCGTAGGCAAACATTTGATAACCTAAGGAGAAAGGCATGTTGCATTAAAAGCTAAAATAAAACTATCTATACTGTCTTCACTTTGTTAGATGAAGAGAAAAAAATGGTAGCATTATTTGATTGTTTAAAATTAATTTGCTACACACTGAGGTATAAAACCGACTCTTCGAGGAGATTCGGAAACGAACATACCCCTTTACAGAAGGTGAAGGCAAAGTATTATATGTTAATGTACATGTTACTGATTCAATTTACAACTTTTTGAGGCTAATTACCCCTAACCTAAGAAAAACATCAAGTCAGCTTTGGTAAGTGGGGTAAGAAATGAATGGTGTTAGTGACATGAATCGAGGCCACATTAGCTCATGTATTACCCAAACTATTATATGGATTTCAGTCTCTACCATTGCAAAGCCCTGGTTCGTACTTTAGTAAACAATGACTTCTCGCAAAAATGTGAGTGAGTGAGGAATAAGGTAAGGATTAGGAAGAAACAACTATTGGGCACTGATGCTCTGTGTCACATCAAGCATCACTCTGCGTACAGTCAGCAATGTAGCGCAAAATGATGGGGGCCCCCCTGCAGATTCTGAAGAGGGGCCCCTGAGTCTCCCATATCTCATAGGTAATCATTGGCCACGGGCTAAATGGGGGCTCCTTAAAGGGTTGTGGGCCCCTGAAGGGGTGAGGGCTCCCCTGCATCACAGGGGCTGCAGGAGCCTGCTTTACGCCCTTGCACAATCTATTTTAATTTGCAGCAATATCTGATTAAAACTGGATTTAATATAGTACTATAATATAGTCAGCCATAACAGCAGGCACTGAGATACAGATTGATATTTTTTTCATGTGTAGATTGCATTTAAAACCGTGGAAATATTTTCCACAATCTTAATTGAATGTGACTGATGTGTGTTTACATAGGGGGTCATGGGAGGAGGCATTTCAAATGTGGTGAAAATGCACAAAGTTGAGAATTTGCAGGCATTCATAAACATTCGCAGTGCCTATCCCATACTCATTGTAATTCTAAACCTATACCTACTTCAAGATGTAAGTGGTGCAAAGCGTATAGGAAGGTCCCCAAAGAACCATATTTTCAGAGGCTGTGAAGAAAGACAAGGAAATTAATACTTACCCAAACTCTGCACCTATAGATTTACTAATCAGTAGACAGTCTGTAAGTGTAGGGTAGAAGCGATAGGTAAGTTCCAGGAATACAATGAAATATAAAGTTTTCCTTGAGTCGGGCCTGAAAGTACTCACAACCACTATAGATGTTTACATGTGTAAAATGTGAACAATTCATAAGAGGAGCTCGAAGTCCAAATTATCTGTGTAAGTGTGAACTACTCATGCTTAACTTGCTCACAATGAAACTAAGACAAAGCTCCTGATTTTGAGTTTGGCGGTAGGAGGGTACACTGACGGGATGGCGAAGGACATTACCCTTACCATTCTGAGGGATCGCCACTTGCCAAATTTAAAGTTGTCCCCCAGCCCTGAGGACAACTCTGTATATTGACAGCAACTGCTGTTACAGCAGTTCCTGTCAATGTATGAAAGGTTTGACGGATGATACCATCAGCTTTGACGGCCAGCTGCCAAACTTTTCAAACATGTTTTTTGTCATGCTGGGACTTTTCCACCAGGGTGTGGGTACCCTTTATTCTTTATAGTACACTCCACATTTTTCATCCTTGTGGGAGTCAGAAATTTCATATGGAAAGAATTCAGGGTACAAATGTAAAGCATTAATCAGTTACTTTGAAAAAAAAAAAATCAGAATGTTCTATACTTTATTTTGACAATTTTGGGAATTATTTTGCTTGAATTGCGACAATAAAGTAGATAGCCAGTGATACAACACTTAGTTAAAGCTTCAAAAGCAGATTCTTGCTTGTTTGGATTCCATTAAAGTCTTACATCACAAGTAGGCAGCGGGAGCTCCGCCACTAAGGTGGAGGAGCTCCGCCCCACAATAACACAATGTTATTATCATTTTATTTTTCAATACTGAGGCAGTTTTATGGGGCAGGGCTGGGGTGTCGTCACAGCCAGCAGGGGGAGGAGTGGTTGGGGCACTTAAGTCTTGGGCCGACCAAACAGTCATGCACACTTAGCATGCTCTCCACCTGGCTGTATTGCACAGCCTGGGTGGAGAACATGCACAGGCTCCCACTCCCTGTCTGAGCGCCGAACCAGGATGCTCAGACCAATCATGACGCTGCTGTCATGCTGGTGACAGCAACTTCGGAATTGGCTTAGGGGAGCCTGTGTGCTTCCTGCTTCCGGGAGGATCAGAAGAGGACAGAGGAGAGGCGCCCGGCCGGCAGCCAGGTAAGTGAATTTTTTTTCTTTGTCCCACCCGTACTATTCCATGGCAGCCGCCACTGCAAGTAGAATCATAAACTGAATAGTATACCATGAAAAAGTTGCCACCAGGCGCCTCTGAGCTTCTCATGCAGTTTTGGGCAGGCCTTCGACCTGTATAGTTACCTCCACTTTGGCATAGTATTCCATATCTCTGAGCCCTCCATTAAGGGTGAAGGGACCCTATCTGACCTCCTGAGACGTCTTCTTTGTCCACTATGCCCATTGCCACCAGTGTGCGAGCACCCCATCAACCCCCAGCTCATCCATTATCCCCAGGATTGCTAACTTGAGGTCTGCCACTACAGGTCATCCCACCCCCCTTTCCAGGGTATGGTGCATTTGTTTCCAATAGTCTCCAATTATTAGGCATTCCTAGATCATGTGAATGTAAGAGCTTGCTACCGTTTTACAGTGAAAGCAATGAGGATTTTGTTTTCTGTTCATTTTCTTTCAGGATTGTAGTATATACCCCATCAAAGTATTATAAATGTGTGAGGCGAAGGTGGGATGATATTGCTAAGGAACTCAAAGCCATTTTGGCATCCATCCGCTCCTCATCTTCCAAGCCACCCATGTCTAGGTCCCAGATTGTCTGAAGATCATTCATGGGGGGCGGGGGTCAGTCATATGTATTACCAGGGACCTATAGATTCTGGCAGTACCTTTTCTAACAGTCTCTTCATTATCAGCTTTGGCTTCAGAGGATTCAAGTCAGGGACAACTGTAAGGTTGTCTCCAAATTCTAATTCACTTAAGCTTAACAACAACAAAATAGAGGTATTGATTTTTAGAGGCCGCTCCAGTCCTCGGTCTGGTGGCTGACAGAGTGAGAGGACTACTCACTCAAAAAGTGATGGGAGCATACATGCCAACACTTCGAAACAGAAAGAGGGAGATAATGAAAAAAATAGGGGAATTTATTTTTCCTATTGACTACCATTGAAACAGACGCAATTTTAGGTGAGAGACAGCAAAAACAAGATCATTTTTGGCGTTTAAAATCAGTAGTCTCCCGGGTGAATGGGGTCTGTTGTCATGTATGTGGGAGGAATACTTCAAATAGAATAAGTCACTGGCAATCACTCTGGGTAGCCTTCCAACTCATCGTGCTACGTTAGACAGAGGCCCACCTTTTTGTAAGTCAGTACTGACCCAGTGGCGTAACACAGGCCCCCGTGGTGCGGGGGGGCCCCCAAGCTCCAGGGGGCCCCCTCAGCACAGTACTCTGACAGGCGAGCTCCCGATTGAGTTCGGAGGGGGCCCCTCCAAGTACCTTGCAGGTTTTGTTACGCCAGTGTACTGACTTTACTATTCATGGGAACAGTCCTTCCTGGACAGACGGGCCAGGCTCCCTCCAGAAGGGACCACAAGCATCCCCAGACCAGCTTCAGCCTCGTCAGAGAGGTATAGTTTGGATCTAGTGGCTCAGCGAGCAAGGGATCCACCAGTGTTCATACCTTGGGCACTTGGGGCGGTACTCGCACGCACACAAAAGGTGATAGAAGGAATGCTTGCAAAAAGGATAACTCAATTGTTTCCCTTCCATGTTCAGATTCCTGCTGTGGTCTAGGAAGCAGGGCCTGTGGTCGTGTTTACATGAATCACACACACTTGCAAGAGTATTTTATGAGTTAACAAAAACCAGTAGCTTACACTTCTGAGTAGAAGAATGGATTAAATTACTCAAATTTACTTTGACCTTTCTAAATCCACCCCGTAAATTATCAACATAATTTCTATGCTCACAGTCATGCCGTTGTTTTATGACTCCTTGGTGCAATAAAAGCACAATTTCGACAATTTTGACTAATGTAACATGCATCTTCTGAACTGCCTGTTCTAAAAGAGATTTTAGGTGAAACAGAGGAATGAGCAATGGTTCTCCCTTTTCCCAAAGAAACAGGAAATAAGAAAAGAATGTTAATGTTAATATGCAGATTCTAAAAATAAAGAAGAAAATAAAAAGAAACCATTTAAAGACTTCGGATGGCAGATCAAAGCGACCCTTCCCTACGGAGAACTAGGGCACCTCATAAATCAGCCTGTGGCAGCTGTCCGAGACCAACAAATATTCTGTTTATCCCACAGAATGTTGACTGGATCAAGTTCTTCCCTGGGAAATGAAAAGGCCTAGCCGCTTTGCAGAAACAAGCTCGTTTACACATAAACACTGATTCCTAAAGGCAAGAGGATTTGGAAATGTCATCGAAAATGTTTTTAAAGCGGCCCCATAGTGCAATGAGTGAGCGAGAGTAGTGATTGAACTTGACAATCCGCAGGACGTTTTCATGGTTCCAAATGTTGGGCCACACCATACACTCCATAGCACAATTTTCAAATGTCTTGGCTAAAAAGTAGTTGGTTACAGACATTGCTGAAGAGAAACTGGAGGAAAATGCCAGTACTTCAGGGTCTGGCAGAGGCATTGTTTATTAGCAGCAGCAATTCTTGATTGTTGTTCCCTCATGGTTCTTCAGGTGTTGGATGGGCTGAGCCTCCCAATTAATGGATGAGAGATGCCCTGTGCCCTCACGCCATTTCCTTTAGGGTCATAACGGACAAGGAAATGTTATGTTGTGTTATAAATTTTATAAAGCGCGCAGCTGCCCCAGCAAAGGGGCGTCCCAGCGCTAGTCGCAACTGTCAACGGCAGACCAAATGACGCACAAACAAACAGATTATATGGAGAAAAGATAGGTTTTTATGGCTTTGCGGAAAGATGCGTGGCATTGAATACTTCTGATGCTCACAGGAAGGGAGTTCCACAGCTTAGGAGCGAGAGCACGGAAGGAGCGCCCTCCTGCCCGTGCTCTCTTGACTCTGGGAACTACCACCAGGTGCTGACCAATAGAACGCAGCTGGCGGGTGGGTATGTAGGGCACAAGGAGATTAGGTAAGATATCAGGAGATTGGAGGTTCATAATTCTATGAGAGATGCAGACAGTGGTGGCTGGTGGCTGGTGACATTTGAAAGTGGTGGGGAAAATTTTGAAAAAAGAGTGGGTAAATGGTACATTTTTAAGCAAATTTGAGAAGCAAGAAGGTTAATAGAGCAATTGTGAAAGTGCAGTTATTACATTAATAAAGGGATGTCATATAACAACATGTAGATAGAAATGTTTCTGAAGCTAGGCCCTGCCAGTGCCACGCACCTCTGAGCAATATACACGCTGTGTTGCCCTCCTTGAAGCCTTCTGTGACAGTGTGCACTGCCCTACTGTGCCTCCTGCATCATTATCGAGGCCATAGCCGTGCTGCTTTTAGCCGCAAATCCAGCAGCCAACACGCCTGGAGATTGAAAAAATATCCTTGTATGTGGTAATACCAAACCCACACACTGTCAGTCAAGCAAATAAAAGTGGCCCGCATTATAGTATTATAGTTGTCAATATGATCTGCAATGCTTTTTCTTTACAGTTTAGGCACAGTGGCCCGTTGGGAAATTTGGAATGCTCCCGGCAGGCCGATGGGCGTAGCAGGGCTGGGACAGAGTCAGTCACGTTGTTCTTTACCAAAATCATTCCCTCACTCGTTGAGACTGGATGGAGAATAAAACAGCATGATTTATCAAACTATCACCACAGACTTGCCTGCCCAATGTTTATACGTTGTTCATTTCTACACACCAGCACATATCTGCAAGCATTTCCTTTTAAGGCTGTACGTTTCAAAGTTGCCTCTGACAGTGGGCATAATGATACCAAGACAGCCTCTGCTGTAAATGGCGGCCATCTTCCCTGCAGGGGCATTGCAGTGTTTACCCTCACTGTATTATGGAGAGGACTGTGCTCGCCACCCAGTAGAATATACGCATTCCATCGGAAAACCCACACGCCTTCTCACAGCTACCACGGTCAACCGACTTCAGCCCAGAATCTTCCACAGGCTCTAGAATTTCTGAAGAAAAGAGGGTGAGGACGTTAATTATCAAATTGTATACCTGCAAATTCTGCTTGTGCTGTGACCCAGGTGTGAAGCCCCTGAATAAATGACTGCGGGGGGGGGGAGGTGGCTTCCAGGTGTGAAGATGTTTTTGGTGTACATATTTTACTCCACAGTAGTTGGGTGTCCCTTTACACCACCCGTCCTTTGTTAATTTCAAGTCAACGTGGCTGTTTGTTAGTCCTCGCGCAGAATCAATACCCTGCTTATTGCTCACACGACTGCAAGGCAGCTCAGTGGCTAGAGCGCCCACTGCAGCCGCCTGCATGCAGCCTGCAGGTTGTAGCTTCCAATCACAGCAGGCCCGACTCAACCCTTTGACAGTCCGGGGCCGATAAATCAAGCACCACTGCCCTAGGATGTTAATGGCATGCAATACTGAAACACAAAGAGACGATTCCATTTGCGGGGGTATGTAATATAAAAGGCCAATGGAATTATTAACATACAATGTGCTGCGTTCTCATGTAGGCAGTCATAGAGCCCCCCCACCCTCCCTCACGATGCCACCTCACAGGGCAACAACAGCACCACCAACTGACATTGCAGGCCACCACATGCTCACTCACGGAGAAAAATAGAGATTCACTGATGGTTTGGAACACACAACGCTTTGAAACAAAACAGATTTGCGGAACCGGAAACAAGTTCCACTGACTGAGGTGGTGTTTATGTTGAACTCACCCGGTGAAATTAGGGTTTATAATTAACGTGGACTTGCAAGGTGCAAGATTTGACATGATCTGCAGAGAGCAATTAGCCTGACTCACTCCCTGAGATAGGAGGCACAGTATCACTGGTGACAGTGTAAACAACAGCGCTGAGCTGCGCACTTGGACAGGGCTGCAGAGGCGCACGCCCTCGGGCGGATGGCCAGCCTGCGTAGACTGCTTTCCTCAACACTACCGATTCGAAAATATCTGGATTATTGGGGTAACGTTCAAGAAGACGGCGTGAAGTCCGCTAGACGGGGGCATGTCTGTGTTTCACGCAATACAAAAAAGCGCATAAGGAAATTTAACTCTGAAATAACACCATTATGACAAAATTTGTTTTTTTTACCTGCTTAGAAGCCATGTCTATGACACGGTTCGGAAAGTGGGGAGGAAAAACTGCTTGCTTTCAGTCGCGGCTCACAATACTCGCGGAGGGGGGGGGTCGCGCGGGGTGGGGGTTAAAATTAAAATAAAAAGAAAACTTACCTGACCGAGTCCGCGCTGCTGATGGAGCAAGAACTCACAATGAGACTTGCTCGTAAGCAATCCTCTCACAGTATTAATTATTAATCTTTGTAATGTCTGTCCTAACAAATGCACACATAAATACAATCCTAGAGAAGCTTGCCTATGTGTTTAAGCTAATAAATAACGCTTGTCTAATCCAAAATGGCCGCTAAAGCGCGGGAACCTCAGTGCGGATGTGTCAACCATATCACGTGGTATGACGTCTTTTTTGCTTGGAGGGAAATCTTTGCTTCTGCGCAGTGTGTATTAAAATGGCTGCTTAATGTTTTCACGTGCTACAGCTTGCTCATATGTTGCAATTAATAACTGTGATATTCTAATGCTATTAATGCGGGATAGATTTTAATTAAATGGGAATAGAGTAGAAAGAGTGGGTATACAGTGAAACCATTTATTTGTGATTTTAATATTTTCTTCTTTGACTTTTTATTAGTTCATAAATGGGCCTGGGTTGGTTGAACTGCAGCTCGAGAGAGATTGGTTCTGCGCATGCGCCCTGAAAGGCTGACCAGAGGAAAAGATGAAGTCAACTTGGAAGCCCTCCAAGGTCGCAAAGCCTGGTTCACAAGTTCATCTGAAATGTACCTGAAGTCGATACAAATGTATACAAAATGTATTGCGGAATCAATGGGAAACGGGTGGGAAATAAAGCAAATGTATTAATTGTGATGGGCGGTATTTTAAAACAATGGGCTTAAAGAAATTGAACTAAATTGACATGGTGTGAGGATCAACCCCCTGTCCCCGTCCAATCAGAAGTAGTGGTCCCATAATTTTGAAACATTAATGGGAGGTACCTGGGTGTAGAAGGGTATAATAGATATAGAATTAGCTAATTAGTTAGCACAGGCTACAGCATTAGGACGCACAAGCTCAGACAGTTCGAGATCCATGACAAGCTGATCGATTGCAGACTGAACCACTGTCCAGAAAGGTCCTGAGGTGGGGGCGGCGGATCCTTAGAAGACGACTCGAGAGAAGCAAGGAGAAGCGCAGTATCAGAGAGGGGAACGACGCAGGCGTGGTTGATAGAGAGGTCACTATCCTGTCCTGGTCACTATCCTGTCCTGATCCGGAGGTCTTTGGTCTTCATCCTTCCTGGGTCCTATCTTTCCAACTCCTTGGCCGAGGGGTTTGGTTTTTCGCACCTTTAGGTAAATATAAACGCAACTTTAGTTGTGCTGCTGTCTCTATCTTCTTCTTTCTGAGGAACCGTCATTGATCGACAATTGATTATTATGCTTCATCCTTGATATACGATTAAGTATCATGTGGTTCTGTATTTTACTCTGCTAAACTTTAGATAAACATTTTAAAACTTCCTGACTCAGTGATTATTTTAGAATAATGAATTGTAATGAATGTCACTCATTTTAAACTTCCCAATTATCAAAGGGTCCATTGGTAAGTCATTACTCTTCAATCAGAAAAGTAATTGGTAGCAGGGATATTGATAAAGAGTACAACTGACACCCCCAGCGGAAATTGCTAGCGTAGTATGAATGTATGGGCCCAGGTGAGTATTCGGTGTATGAATGCTTGTTGCTAGTAACCCGCTGGATCAATTTTCTGGTTATCAGAGGATGGTTGTACTTTGTTAATTGGGTAAGGAGAATTTTATTTTTATAAACTAACATCCGTTTGTTCAAAAGTTTGTTTTATGTTGTCCAGAATTCCCCGGGGAAAATTTGAATAGCGGATGGTAAGTGGAAGCCATACTGCAGTGAGGTTATCTGTCAGGCAGAAATAGTACTGAAAAGTTAAGCAGGGCTATCAGGACTTGTTAGGGACCCTATGCGTGTGAGTAATAGCAAATGAATACGCTTGTAAAATTTGATGTTATATTACCTAGAAAGGGTAACATTGAAGGAGTAGCAGGTATTTCTGAAGCTTACGTGAAGAGTAAACGGAAGGGTTTTACTCTTAGTGTATGTTTAGTAAACGGAAAGGTTTTACTAAGTGTGAGAGAAACTATCTTTTCCAATTTAGAGAAACTGGCATGATAGCGAATGTTTTATGTTGTTACTGAATTTTAATAAGAAGCGTAGAGAAAAAATAAAGTTTTGCGTACGATTTTGTAAAGGGAGGGTCAGCTGCCAGAGAGGAAGCTGACGTCACAAAACGCCGCACTGGGATTGGTTGAAACTGCGGGCATGGAAAGACTCTTGTAAAGGAGGGGTCAGTAGTCAGGAGTAGCACTGACGTCACAGGTGTCGCGCTGGGATTGGTCGAAACAGCGAGGGACAGAAAGGCGCAGATTGTAAAGGAGGGGTTGTCAGAATAGACGTCACTGAAAAGCCACGCTAGGATTGGTTCAGAGACAAATGTTAGCTGGAATTTAATTGGTTGTTAACATAGAAGTCGAAATCCAAGTGGATAGTGAAAATTATATGTGGAAACGCGATCCGACTTTAATAGGAACTCGTCCGGATAGGAGATTCCTAGGTTATGCAGAATATAATTTTACACACAGAGAGTTACCAAAAATGTACGGAGAAAAGAGGAAGATGTCATTACTACAAAAGGTTAAGAATTATTTTAAGAAGGATAAACCTATCAAAACTAGAGAAGGAATTATCATTCCACCAGCAAAAACGCCCACTTTATTTATGATGATGGAGAGAGGTTATCATACTTGCGTATGGTTAGAGAATTGGATAGAATATACCAAAAATGATGGAATATTAGCATTCCCAAAGAATGGCACTTTCAATGGGAGAATTCTTCAAAATTTGAGATTAAGGATGAATGACTTAGAACCCAGACCAAGATTAACCCAATACGAAGCCTTAGATGAATGGGAAACCGAGGCATTCGAACGTGACAGATCCAGAAGTAGTAGGGGTTATCGGGGATTTTTTCCTAGATACCAAAATGAGTCGAGGGACGGTCAAATGAAACAGTGGAGAAGAGTGATGCTTACAGAAGGTTTGTATCCAATATTAATGGCAGAAGAATCGTTAGGGAGTAAATGCACAGAAAAAACAAAACACTTGACAGGATTTGGAGACTCTGAAGACGAATTTATGGAAGAAATATTAAAGAACCCGCCACCATATCAGGAAGGAGCAAGTGGATGCACCCCAAGCGCACCACTGTTAAAAACACCATTGGTATCGCAAGTATTGCATAATCCCCCAGTTAATAGGGTACTTCAGGATAAGGAAAAGGAAGCTATAGACAAAAACAGAGCAGAATTGATACAGAAAATAACACAGTTGAATGCACATCCTGATTCCCTGACCATACCTGTAACAATTGGTCCAGTGGTTCCCTTATATGGTGATAAGGTAAATTATCCGAAACCATTAGCAATGCCCACACCTGTAGAAATCCCAAAGTCTGAACCTGTAATAATTGATGATCAAATCAGTGATTGCGAATCTATGATATCCTTAATGGATTTACCTATTCGAGGATCTATAAATAGTACTCCTAGAAGAATAACACCTGGTTGCTCCAAAGATGTAAATATAGTAACCTCATCTGGAACTAAGAGTGCCACAGTAGTAACGCCAGAAGACTTAGAAAGGTGGGCACAAGGATCAGACAGACAGAGTTCACCCCCAAAGATCATGGATATATATAAATTAAAAGTTGAGTTAGAAGAAATGATAGCAGGAAATGTAGGGGTAGATCGTCTAAATACTTATGATGAAGAAGAACTATTGTTCGTATGCAGAAGTATCACAAGAAATGTAAAAATATTCCATGAGAAATTATCAGATTTGGCTTTACAGATGGGAATTGAAATAGGGAAGTCAAAAATATTACAAAAACCATATAGAGCAGATTTTTCTGACAAAGATTTAGAAAACATGAATGTCTCTGGAAGAAAACTACAAGTAGAAGAATTGATGTCAGTTTTGCAAAAATGGGAAGATCTAGATAAATGGAAAGCTAGATGGACAAAGAAAAAGGAAGAGGCACGATACAGTAGAACAACTTCTGAATATTTATTGAAGGAAACAGGGAAAGCAGATCAGATGTACCCGATGCGAGAAGTACCTGGAGGAGGTTATGTTCATGTCCCATGGAGTAGACAGGATATTTTGTCATTTACGAATGATTTTCCAAAGTTGAGAGAAAAGCCAATTGAATGGTACAAGCAGGTTGAGAGGTTTGTGAAAATGTCAAAGGTATTGTTGAAGGACTTAGATGGATTGTTCGACATAGTGGTACCTGCCGATTTGTGGACAGATTGTAAAATTACAGTTGATTGGCCGAGTGAAGAGTATCCTAGAGATCCAAAGACAGGTGCTCCATCAATTGATGTAATGAAAAAGTATCAGCAGGTAATAACTTACCTAAAAGGGAAAATACCACCAAAAGAAACGGATTGGGTGAAAATAGACAGAACTACCCAAGAAGCAAGTGAATCGGTACATGCCTATTATGAACGTTTATTGCAGGTATTCAAACAGTATTGTGGATTTGAGGACATTGGAGATAAAAACATGAGTCAGTTTGTTTACCGATTTGTTTATGGATTAAAGCCAGAGATTTGTCAGATGATTAAGCAGCACATGTTGTGCTGGCAAGGGAAACACATAGATGACATTTTGAAATATGCAAAATATTGTGGAGACGACATTGAAGATAGGCACAAGAAACTACAAGAGAAGGTGATGTGGGCTCAGGTGAAAATGGCTGAGCGACAGGGAATTAATTTGGATAATCCAAATGATAATCAGGGAAAAGATTCTGGAACGAATGGTGACACAGGAAATGGTGGTAAAGTGAGAGGACGAATGAGTAGAGAAGAGGCTAAAAAGAAATTTCCTTGTCATGGATGCGGAAAATTGGGGCATTGGAAGGATGAATGTAAAAAGATTCGAAATAATAATGGCCCAAATCATAATTTAAATCCACAGACGCAGAATGACTCACAACAGGATGTAAATCCTCAGAGTCAGTTACCACCTGCACCTATACAGGGTAATGTAAGCAGAGCAAAGCACGGTGCAGACGTCGGATATCAAGGAGGAAGTGGTAAGAATGACTATGTAACTTCACAATTTCTTTTACAGGATGACTTTTATCCATATAATCAATGACGGTGCCTAGGAGAGGGGGAGAAGGAGTGCGTACTTGGCGCATCCTTGCCGGTAGACCAGTCAGGTCCATATGTTGAAGGGAAAGTAAGAGGTAATGATATCACTTTCCTTTTGGACACTGGTGCTACCAGGTCTACTGTGAGAACAGCAGACATCCCAGACCTTCCTCTCTCTGGAGAAGCTATCCAAGTTGTGGGTGTAGCCAATCGTAAAATTAGAACACCTCTTACCGAACCAATGGAAGTGAAAATTGGAAATTTTAGAGAAATGCATCAGTTTGAAGTGTGTGATTCCAGTCCAGTAAACTTACTGGGCCGAGATTTGTTGTGCAAAATGAATTGCACAATTCTTTGCACACCGGATGGTGTTGCAGTTCAGACCCCGGATGAAGACCATGTATATAAAATTATGATTGCAAAGCAAGGTACAGAAGTAGATGAGATGTTCTCTTTGATAACAAAAGACGAGTTGCCTGAAGAATTAAGAACTACAGTAAATTCCATAGTATGGGATTTCACAGGGAAAGAAGAAGGACTTATGGCCAAAATAGACCCAGTAAAAATCACTGTAAAGGAAGGTGCAATTTTCCCAAATACCAGACAGTACAAAATGAGTGCAGAAGTAAAAGCAGGAGTTATTGAGGAAATTAACAGAATGATAAAACAAGGCATATTAAAAGAAGTAATGAGTAGCCCTTGTAATTCACCAATCATGGGTTTGAAGAAACCTAGTGGAAAGTATAGGATTGTTCAAGATCTACGGAAAAAAAATAAGATTGTTGAACCTTGTTGTCCTATAGTGCCAAATCCTGCAGTAATCCTATACCAGATTCCCTGGAGTGCGGAATGGTTTACTGTGATTGACTTATGCCAAGCATTCTTTTCCATACCATTGCACCCAGATAGCCAGTATCTTTTTTCATTTAAATTTGAGAACAAAGTCTATGTATGGGATCGTGTTCCTCAAGGGTACACAGAGAGTCCTTCCATCTTTAATCAAATATTGAAAAAGTGCTTAGAGAAGCTAGTGATGCCAGGAAGTTCAGTCTTAGTGCAGTATATAGATGATCTGCTAGTGGCATCTAACACTAGAGAGGACTGTGTTGTCGACTCCATTGCACTATTAAATCACTTGGCTGAAGAAGGGCATAAAGTCTCACCTGAAAAATTACAGTTTTGTACAACAGCAGTTAAATATTTAGGACACCAAATTGAGACGGGAAAAAGAAGGATAACCTCTGAAAGAGTCAAATTAATCAAGAAAATGCAAATGCCTGTAACCCAAAGAGAAGTGAGAATGTTCCTTGGAATAGGGGGATATTGTCGACAGTGGATAGTAGGGTTTTCGCTGCTAGCAAAACCATTGATTCAAATGACAAAAAAGAAGGCAAAGGACCCAGTTGAATGGGATGATGAAAGCGTAGGAGCCTTTGTAAAATTGAGAAGTGCTTTGTGTGAAGCCCCTGCCCTAGGCATGCCTGATTATACAAGGGGATTCGCGTTATTTTGTCATGAGAGAGAGAATTGTGCACTCTCAGTCCTAACTCAGAGACATGGTTTGGACCGACGTCCTATAGCATATTTTTCTGCTACGTTGGACCCAGTGGCAGCAGCGTTGCCAGGCTGCTTAAAAGCTGTAGCTGCTACATGTTTGAGCATTGAGCAAAGTGAATCAATTGTAATGGGACATCCTGTAAAAGTGTTTGTTCCACATTCAGTTGTGATTCTGCTGACAAGAACCCGAACTCAGCATCTTACTCCTAGTCGGCTGACTAAATATGAAAGAATAATCTTAGGTGCTGAAAATGTAACTATTGTCAGGTGCACAATTGTAAACCCTGCTACTTTACTACCAGATCCGTATCAGGAGGAAGTCAAAGATGATGAAGAGGAACATGATTGTTTACAAGTCACAGAATTGTGCACAAAACCGTGCCCTGATATACAGGAACTGCCCATCAGAGACCCAGACAGGGAGCTGTTTGTGGATGGTTCATGCCAAAGGCATGAAGATGGTAAACTAAGTGCAGCATATGCGGTATGTGAATTAACTGGAATAGTCGAAGCATCCTATTTACCAGGAGTCAAATCTGCACAAATAGCTGAATTAATCGCTTTAATTAAAGCCTGCAAAATTGGGAGGAATCAGAAAGTAACTATATTTACAGATAGTCAATATGGTTACGGGGTTGTGCATGATTTTGGCCAACTATGGATGCAGAGGGATTTCATGACTTCTTCAGGATCCCCTATTAAAAATGGACAGTTTGTAAAAGAACTGCTGGAAGCAATACAATCACCAAAAGAATTGGCTGTGGTGAAGTGTGCCACACACCAGTCAGGAGATGACTGGGTGGTAGTCGGTAACAGATATGCAGATATGGTGGCTCAACATTGTGCCAAAAATAGATTGTCAGTAAATAAAAGGGTTGAAAGAATGGGAATCGGCTGCCAACTTATGCTATATGCGCCCCCTGAAACATGGAATAATGTGAAAAGACTGCAAGATGATGCTGACGAGAGTGAAAGAGATGCATGGTTTAAAATGGGATGTTCTCGAAGGGCAGACGACGATGTGTGGATTTATGCCGATGGCAGACCAGTCATGCCCGACTGTCTGAATTCACAAATGGCCAGAATGTATCATGGAGACACACATGTAGGGAGAGATGCTATGATTAGACTGTTCAGACAAAATTGGTACAATCCAAGGTTTAGGGCTGCAGCAGAGAGTCTTTGCCAGAGATGTTTAACTTGCCAAATGAATAATCCAGGAAGAAAAACAGTAATTGGTTTGGGAAAAATTGGAAAGGCAGAGGGTCCATTTGTGAGATTTTATTCGGTTACCACCATGTAGAGGACTGAAATATGTACTTGTCATAGTGTGTCTGTTTTCAAAGTGGGTGGAGGCTTACCCTACCGGAAGGAATGACAGTATTACAGTCGCAAAGTTGTTGCTACGAGAAACTCATTCCTAGGTTCGGTTTCCCAGTAACTTTGGAATCAGATAGAGGAAGTCACTTCAACAACGATGTAATCAGAATAATCTGTGAAGCATTCCAAATTGAGCAAAAATTGCACTGTGCGTACCGCCCAGAGGCTTCTGGAGTTGTTGAACAAATGAATGGCACAATAAAGTCAAGACTGGCAAAAATGTGTGCATCAACATCGTTAGATTGGCCGGATGCATTGCCACTTGTTTTAATGGGACTCAGAAGCATTCCTGATAGAAATACCGGATTGAGTCCGCACGAAATAATCATGGGAAGAGCAATGAGACAAGCACATGTACCTACAAGTAAACTGCTGAATATAACTGATGATATGGTTCTGGATTATTGCAAAGGATTGGCTGACCTAGTGCGTTCTGTCTCTCACCAGGTTGGGGAAGACGCAGTTTCCAGGTAGCCTAAGCAAGAGCATGATCTGAATCCCGGAGACTGGGTGGTTGTGAAGCATCACACGAGAGAAACGTGTCTATCACCCAGGTGGCGCGAACCTTGTCAGGTTATACTAGTTACGAACACAGCAGTGAAATGTGCAGGATTGCCTAATTGGATTCATGTAAGCCACACCAAAAGGGTGCCAGAGCCTGAAGAACAAGATCCTCAGACAGCATCAATAACTGAGGAAGCTGAAGGTTGCCCAGCTGAAGAATCCCAGGTGAGAGATTCGAGAGAAGCTGCAGAACAACCGAGCACAAGTCAGGACTGGATACCAGTGGTTGAAATACCAGAAGTTTACAACAGAACAAGAAGCCGAGCAAAATTAGAAGAAATTAAAGAAGATCAGATAGGCGAAGAAGAAGCAGCTCAGGAAGAGGAAAATGAAACAATAAGAGGACCTGAGCAGGACCATATAGGGAGAGTAAATTGGGCTCAAATCAACAACGAAACAACAAAATTTGAGCAGGGACAGACAGGTTTAGAAGAACGCGGTCAGGCTGCAGAAGTACAAAGTGCAATAAGCCCTGATCAGGACCAGTTAGATCTAGGAAAATTCATTCAAGAAGAAGATCATGAAAATCTCAAGCATGAAGTAGTAAATCCTGAACAAGATCAGTTACTAGAAACTCACATTGGAGCAACTGAAGAAAAACCAATAAGACCTGAAAAAGAACAAATAGAAGAAGAAACCGAAAACGAAGAAAAACAAACTGTGCCACAGCTTGAAAATAAAAGAACTTCTGAAGAAGAGATAAGAAGTGAAGAGACAGTGCAAACAAAGAAAACCAGAAAAGGTGATCATTGGCCTAGCGTCATTAAAAGAGTAAGATACCATATAGATACCAGAAGCGGAGATCCAGAACAAGTAAATTAAGTGACAAGCCTAACTGGACAAACAAGTGGAACTGAAAAACGAAAAAGCAAAAGACTGAAACTTGTGAACAACAAATTTAAAGGTCCTGATTGGACTTATATCATCCTTGAAGATTACGAGAGCTCAGAATCAAGTGAAAGTGGTGACGAAGGAACAAGTGCGGAACTGACTTATGAGAAAGAAATAAAACCACCTTGATAAACGCTAAAGTCCTGGAAGAAAGATAAGAAGAGAAATCTTCCTTGTCAAAATGCCTGACGACAGAGTTTCTGGGAGACCGAAACGGAAATGTTGTAAAAGATGCTGTGCTATATGCATATGTAGAACAGAGAGAGAAAATTACCCACCCTTTTTGAGGATTGTAAAGGCCCACAAAGGAGTCCTATGATAATAATTAAATAAACAAAGCAATCCCGTGCACGCATTGAGAAGACAACAATCAAAACAATAAATAGTTTAGTCTTTTTTTATTAACAAAGTATCAAAAGATTACCACAAAATACATCTAATATTACAAAAGATAAATGCAGATGAATGAGATACTGTAAAAAAAACACAAATAAAGTACCCCACAAACACTCATCATTCATACATACCCACTCATGTCATTCATATGAGCTCAATGCATCCAACAAACATGCTCCGAAATCATCCAACATTAAAAGGAGAACATCCCACATTAAAAGAAAGCCCACAGGATAAGTGAATATTCTGATATACTAGTCCAGATAGAGGATAGAAAGTCAATTCAGGTATAAACAAGACAAACGCCGACGCGCGTTTCGGTGGGAACCAATTCCCGGGCCACACCTTCCTCAGGGCAAGTCGTAAACACTGATATAGATGACGTGGGGCACTCAGTAAACCTATAATGATATATATATATATAAATATATAGTTTGCAGTGTTCTTTGTCAAACTTTACATCATGTTCAATGCATGCATGAGAGGCTTAGAAAAACATGATATCACGGGATGCAAGAATAAAGATCCAGCAACAATGGCCAGAAGAACGAAAAAAGGAAATGTGCATCACCCAAATCAAAAATTAAAAGATACGATTCAAAAAAGATTATATCATAAAAAAATATGTGACAGTGGTACTAGAGACCACAAGTAGAATACAAGCCAATCACCAAGTCAGAGCTATTCATCATGATTCCAAAAGAAAATAGAAACCACGTGAGGTTAATACAATCGAAAGCAAAAGTTCATTAGATAAAGACCCATACCAAAAAATAAGTAAGTAAACATACCTATTGAGGTATTCTGAACAACACATAATCCAGCAGCGACATGATAAAAAGATAACCAGATCGGTCTACGAATAATCAAAGGATGCAACCTTCATCTCTATAGGGCAAATAAACAGACCCACGTTGCAATAGACCATAAAGCACTGTATGTCAAACCTTAATAACAAAGGACAGGCAATAGCAACCTACCCGATAGTAAAGGTCCAGATGCATGTTTGACGAAGAATCACATTAATACTGCTTCTACCAGATCGTATTTGATCTTGTAAGGCACACCGAACAATCGAGGGTCTTAAAAAAAAACAAAAGGTAGTAATTAGAAAAATCCTGGGCGCAATAATCATAAACTAAAAAACAACCACCACACCAAGGCGTGTGACTAAATGAATACACGAATAATCCCAGACATACTAATTCACTAATTAGTATCGTTTTATAGCAGAAAAAATATACTCTCAAGGTGAATTAAAAGAGCAGTTCTTTTAGACCAAATGTACATTCACACAATTACAAGGCCTGTATAGCGAAGGGCGTCTCGCAATGCTGTATCCTACAGATAGGATCATTACCTGAATTTATGACCCAATGCTCGCGAATAGGGGTAAGGATATCACCCGTTTCCTTCTGCCGTCAGCCTTAGGGATGAGAGAGAACCAACTGGGATTAAAAGACGTATCGGCAAATAAGCCCGCCAAGAATCAGCCTATAAACACAAACAAGGGACCCATATGTTCATGGAAGCTAGGCACCAGAGACAAGAACGGCGGCCATTTATAACTGGTGATAAGATATTACTACCGAAGAGAAGATCGTCAATCCGCAATTATAGCACAAGGCCAGAATCCTAGATTAAATATGTGATCCACTATCAAAAAGAGTCAATAATCAGGGCATCACCCGTATTTTTCCAACAACCGGATCCAAAATGGATAAAAACCCATGCGTCCACCAAAACGTAACGTATAAACATAGACAAAGGTCTCACAAAATAAATGGAATAGAATAACGACAACATGGCAGCCATCTATAAGTAAAGGAAATCAAATTCCCACAGACAGCAGATATAGAAGCAGAAAAATCTAAAGCTAGTCCAAGCCAACAGACAACTGAATGATAAACAAAAAGATAAACAAAAAATTATAAATAGAGAGATACAAAATAGATAATAATTCATACTCGAGGAAGGGTCCGTAAGACAGAACCCACTAGAATAGTAAAGAGACCACGAGGTGCAAAAAAGGGACAAGTTGGAAGGTCAAATAGAAAGTTACTACATGATAGCATTCTCCCAAGGGCAATGCTCATTGAGACCATTTTTTACAGAATTCCAAAAATAAATCCAATAGACTTCGCGTTTCTTCCTAGTCTGATTCGGATCTTTTCCCGAAGGCACCTTGATTCTCTCAAGGATAGACCATCTAAGGTCTAATTCAGTATGTTGATTACTGAGCCAGTGTTCCACCAAGGGAGTTGATGTCTTTTTGGTGCGTATGTTGGATTTATGCTCACCAATTCTATATCTTATTTCACGTCCCGTCTCACCAATATAGATGGACTCACACGGGCAAGTAATAATGTTTACCACATTGGATGTCCTACAGTTAGTCATTTCACAAAGTGGTATGGATTGTTCCCTAATCTTGATAACATCACCAATCATGGCATTGGCACAAGCCTGGCAGGAACCACATCTGTGGTTGCCATAAATGGGATTAAGACCTGTAATAGATTTCTGGCACAAGCCAGAGGTTAGGGTAATCTTGCCTGTCACTAGATGATTTTTCAGGTTTTTGTTTCTCTTAAATGCAAAGAGAGGTTTGGCAAGTTTGGACTCACTGTTATCCAGATTAAGCAAATACCAAAGGGAATTAACCGTGTTCCTAATTTTGTGATTAATGTTGGAATGTTTAGTAACACAGACTATTCTATCCATTTTCTTTCTTTCCTGGGTTTGAAACATGGCCTCCCGATTGAAATATCGGGCCCGCTTAAAAGAGTCCTTGACCAGTTTAGGAGGGTATCCCCGGTTAACTAGTTTATTTCTCAGGATATCTGCTTGCTGGAGAAAGTCCGTGATGTTAGTGCAATTTCTCCGGAGACGGAGAAATTGACTAAAGGGGATGTTGTCTTTTGGAAACGTGGATGGTAGCTCCCATACTGCAGTAGGGTATTTCTGGCTGTGGGTTTGGTGTACAGGGACACAGATAATTTGTTATCATTATGCTCAACCCAGACATCCAGGAATTCCAATTTAAGTCTGCTGGAATGGGCCGTGAATTTCAAATTCGTGTCCGCAGAATTGATCCATGAGATAAATTCATCCAGGGTGATGGAATCACCTACCCAGATGAAAAAAATATCATCAATGAACCGAGACCAAGCTCGGACATTTTCATGAAATGGGGCCATCTCATTGTATATATGGACTCGTTCGAATTCGCCCATATATAAACACGCCACACTCGGGGCACAGGACGCTCCCATACTTACTCCTTGAATCTGATGAAAAAAGTTGTTGTTAAACTCGAAATAGTTCTCACCAAGGACCACTTGGAGAAACTCCAGGATAAAAGGAGCATTGGTGATGTCGGGTTCACTAAAAAGAATATCCTGTATAGCTTTCATGGCTCCATCCTGTGGTATATTGGTGTATAGGGACTCCAGGTCAAGAGTGGCTAGGAGTTCTCTGTCACAAAAATACTGCAATCCTTCAATCTTAGAAATGAAATGTCCTGTGTCTCTAACAAAGGAGTCCAATTTTTGGACTAGGGGTTTGAGAAACTGATCCACATATTTGGAAAGAGGTTCAGTGGCTGCCCCAATGGTGGATACAATAGGTCTCAGAGGGGGAGACGTCAGATCTTTATGCGTCTTGGGGACCCCATAGATAATGGGCATCCTAGTGTAAGTGGGTGTGAGATATTCAGCTTCACTGGTACATATGAACCCTTGTTCCACAGCTGCCTCTACCAGACGTACAATCCGTTTTTTTAGGGCAAATTCAGGGTTTCTCAAGATATGTTTGTAATGTTGGGTAGATGAAAGAAGGATGTTCATCTTATCAATGTATGTAGAGGTATCAAAAATCACAATTCCACCCCCTTGTCACAGGGTTTAATGGTCAGTTGTTTGTTGTTTTTGAGAGACAGTAGAGCAGAATTCTCTGTTCTACAGAGATTATCAGTTGGTCTAGGAACAAATTTGATTACTTGTTCAATTTTCAAAAGGACTGCTTTCTCAAAGATGGCCACTTCTGTGCCAACCTCGTCCAGCGTCGGGGTAAAGTTAGAGGGAGGTTTCAAACCAGAAGAATTCAGATCACTTTCCAAAGGAGGTCTCATGGAGAAAAATTTCCTAAGTCTAATTTTTCTAAAAAGTGAATAAAGATCTTGCATAAATTCAAATTTATTAAAACTGACAGAGGGGACAAAAGAGAGGCCCTTAGATAGCAATTCCAGAGCATCAGGTTTAATGGTAGAGGAAGACAAGTTGAATATAGGAATGTTTTTTATGTTCTCCAGTATTGCTGTTGTCGGGTCTGGACATACATCTGAGGTTGACTCTGACCCCGATTGTAGTTCCTCGATTGGGGGTTCCGTGTTTTGGGGCGAAAGTTCCCTCTGCCTTGGCCTAAAAAATGATTAGGCATACTGGATCTATCTCCAGATACTTGTCTGGGCTGAAAATTGGGATTATATTCAGACTCATAATTTGATGGTCCCTCACCCTCCGAATCTGTAGTGTCAGAAAATGTGGTAATTCGCCTATTACCCCATCGTGGAGTCTCACTTTGGGCACCTTGATTGTCAGAAGGGGTGTAGAAGTTGGTGGATAGGTACGGATAAGCTCGCTCTAAAGAGAAGAATCGAATATCCTTTCTGAGTTTCTCTGTTTTTCTTTTTATGAGATATTCAGAAAAGGAATCTAACTCTTGGCTAATCTCTTCCAACTTCTTCTTTCCAAGTTCAACAGAATTGTCCCTTTTTAATTTTTCTTCAAGGTCTTCAATCTCCTTATTGAGAATAGCTATGACCTCCCTGGCGGTCTCGATAATTAACATGATCCAGTCTCTAGAGCCACGGTTGGCAATAAGTGCCCATTTCTCAAGAAACTGGCGTATGTCAACAAAGAGACCGGGGATATTTCGGACTCTCAGTCCAATCGGAATACTGCCTGCCTTCAGGTACTCCAGCATAAATTTGGCGTGAAATTCTGTGCGTTTGGACTTTTTTTTAATATCTAATAGTTTGTTCCATTCTTGTTCAAGACCTTTAGATAGATTGAACTGATTACTACTCTCAACTGTAGACCCAATCATGGTAGCAAATTCTTCATCCGTAAATCCGAATGTTTTTATACTCGCCATATTGTCACTAGAAAGATAAGATTTAACACACCCAAGTGATAAAGGAAACAATAACAACGAAAATAAAGAAAAAATATATAAGAAATGTGACCAAACTGGTAAAAGAAAAAAAGAAAAAAAGAGAGATGCACTTTCCAAAGGTAGCAAACCTCCACAGCAGCCAGGCTGTGACGTAATAACAAAGAAAAGGAGGGACCCCTATTGAAGAATAAGGGTGGGTAACAAAGGGGATCAAATACACAGAACAGAGAGAGAAAATTACCCACCCTTTTTGAGGATTGTAAAGACCCACAAAGGAGTCCTATGATAATAATTAAATAAACAAAGCAATCCCGTGCACGCATTGAGAAGACAATAATCAAAACAATAAATAGTTTAGTCTTTTTTATTAACAAAGTATCAAAAGATTACCACAAAATACATCTAATATTACAAAAGATAAATGCAGATGAATGAGATACTGTGAAAAAAACACAATAAATAAAGTACCCCACAAACACTCATCATTCATACATACCCACTCATGTCATTCATATGAGCTCAATGCATCCAACAAACATGCTCCGAAATCATCCAACATTAAAAGGAGAACATCCCACATTAAAAGAAAGCCCACAGGATAAGTGAATATTCTGATATACTAGTCCAGATAGAGGATAGAAAGTCAATTCAGGTATAAACAAGACAAACGCCGACGCGCGTTTCGGTGGGAACCCAATTCCCGGGCCACACCTTCCTCAGGGCAAGTCGTAAACACTGATATAGATGACGTGGGGCACTCAGTAAACCTATAATGATATATATATATATAAATATATAGTTTGCAGTGTTCTTTGTCAAACTTTACATCATGTTCAATGCATGCATGAGAGGCTTAGAAAAACATGATATCACGGGATGCAAGAATAAAGATCCAGCAACAATGGCCAGAAGAACGAAAAAAGGAAATGTGCATCACCCAAATCAAAAATTAAAAGATACGATTCAAAAAAGATTATATCATAAAAAAATATGTGACAGTGGTACTAGAGACCACAAGTAGAATACAAGCCAATCACCAAGTCAGAGCTATTCATCATGATTCCAAAAGAAAATAGAAACCACGTGAGGTTAATACAATCGAAAGCAAAAGTTCATTAGATAAAGACCCATACCAAAAAATAAGTAAGTAAACATACCTATTGAGGTATTCTGAACAACACATAATTCAGCAGCGACATGATAAAAAGATAACCAGATCGGTCTACGAATAATCAAAGGATGCAACCTTCATCTCTATAGGGCAAATAAACAGACCCACGTTGCAATAGACCATACAGCACTGTATGTCAAACCTTAATAACAAAGGACAGGCAATAGCAACCTACCCGATAGTAAAGGTCCAGATGCATGTTTGACGAAGAATCACATTAATACTGCTTCTACCAGATCGTATTTGATCTTGTAAGGCAGACCGAACAATCGAGGGTCTTAAAAAAAAACAAAAGGTAGTAATTAGAAAAATCCTGGGCGCAATAATCATAAACTAAAAACAACCACCACACCAAGGCGTGTGACTAAATGAATACACGAATAATCCCAGACATACTAATTCACTAATTAGTATCGTTTTATAGCAGAAAAAATATACTCTCAAGGTGAATTAAAAGAGCAGTTCTTTTAGACCAAATGTACATTCACACAATTACAAGGCCTGTATAGCGAAGGGCGTCTCGCAATGCTGTATCCTACAGATAGGATCATTACCTGAATTTATGACCCAATGCTCGTGAATAGGGGTAAGGATATCACCCGTTTCCTTCTGCCGTCAGCCTTAGGGATGAGAGAGAACCAACTGGGATTAAAAGACGTATCGGCAAATAAGCCCGACAAGAATCAGCCTATAAACACAAACAAGGGACCCATATGTTCATGGAAGCTAGGCACCAGAGACAAGAACGGCGGCCATTTATAACTGGTGATAAGATATTACTACCGAAGAGAAGATCGTCAATCCGCAATTATAGCACAAGGCCAGAATCCTAGATTAAATATGTGATCCACTATCAAAAAGATGGAGTCAATAATCAGGGCATCACCCGTATTTTTCCAACAACCGGATCCAAAATGGATAAAAACCAGCTGGGTAATGCAGACATATCGCCCATGCGTCCACCAAAACGTAACGTATAAACATAGACAAAGGTCTCACAAAATAAATGGAATAGAATAACGACAACATGGCAGCCATCTATAAGTAAAGGAAATCAAATTCCCACACACAGCAGATATAGAAGCAGAAAATCTAAAGCTAGTCCAAGCCAACAGACAACCGAATGATAAACAAAAAGATAAACAAAAAATTATAAATAGAGAGATACAAAATAGATAATAATTCATACTCGAGGAAGGGTCCGTAAGACAGAACCCACTAGAATAGTAAAGAGAGACCACGAGGTGCAAAAAAGGGACAAGTTGGAAGGTCAAATAGAAAGTTACTACATGATAGCATTCTCCCAAGGGCAATGCTCATTGAGACCATTTTTTACAGAATTCCAAAAATAAATCCAATAGACTTCGCGTTTCTTCCTAGTCTGATTCGGATCTTTTCCCGAAGGCACCTTGATTCTCTCAAGGATAGACCATCTAAGGTCTAATTCAGTATGTTGATTACTGAGCCAGTGTTCCACCAAGGGAGTTGATGTCTTTTTGGTGCGTATGTTGGATTTATGCTCACCAATTCTATATCTTATTTCACGTCCCGTCTCACCAATATAGATGGACTCACACGGGCAAGTAATAATGTATACCACATTGGATGTCCTACAGTTAGTCATTTCACAAAGTGGTATGGATTGTTCCCTAATCTTGATAACATCACCAATCATGGCATTGGCACAAGCCTGGCAGGAACCACATTTGTGGTTGCCATAAATGGGATTAAGACCTGTAATAGATTTCTGGCACAAGCCAGAGGTTAGGGTAATCTTGCCTGTCACTAGATGATTTTTCAGGTTTTTGTTTCTCTTAAATGCAAAGAGAGGTTTGGCAAGTTTGGACTCACTGTTATCCAGATTAAGCAAATACCAAAGGGAATTAACCGTGTTCCTAATTTTGTGATTAATGTTGGAATGTTTAGTAACACAGACTATTCTATCCATTTTCTTTCTTTCCTGGGTTTGAAACATGGCCTCCCGATTGAAATATCGGGCCCGCTTAAAAGAGTCCTTGACCAGTTTAGGAGGGTATCCCCGGTTAACTAGTTTATTTCTCAGGATATCTGCTTGCTGGAGAAAGTCCGTGATGTTAGTGCAATTTCTCCGGAGACGGAGAAATTGACTAAAGGAGATGCTGTCTTTTTGGAAACGTGGATGGTAGCTCCCATACTGCAGTAGGGTATTTCTGGCTGTGGGTTTGGTGTACAGGGACACAGATAATTTGTTATCATTATGCTCAACCCAGACATCCAGGAATTCCAATTTAAGTCTGCTGGAATGGGCCGTGAATTTCAAATTCGTGTCCGCAGAATTGATCCATGAGATAAATTCATCCAGGGTGATGGAATCACCTACCCAGATGAAAAAAATATCATCAATGAACCGAGACCAAGCTCGGACATTTTCATGAAATGGGGCCATCTCATTGTATATATGGACTCGTTCGAATTCGCCCATATATAAACACGCCACACTCGGGGCACAGGACACTCCCATACTTACTCCTTGAATCTGATTAAAAAGTTGTTGTTAAACTCGAAATAGTTCTCACCAAGGACCACTTGGAGACACTCCAGGATAAAAGGAGCATTGGTGATGTCGGGTCCACTAAAAAGAATATCCTGTATAGCTTTCATGGCTCCATCCTGTGGTATATTGGTGTATAGGGACTCCAGGTCAAGAGTGACTAGGAGTTCTCTGTCACAAAAATACTGCAATCCTTCAATCTTAGAAATGAAATGTCCTGTGTCTCTAACAAAGGAGTCCAATTTTTGGACTAGGGGTTTGAGAAACTGATCCACATATTTGGAAAGAGGTTCAGTGGCTGCCCCAATGGTGGATACAATAGGTCTCAGAGGGGAGACGTCAGATCTTTATGCGTCTTGGGGACCCCATAGATAATGGGCATCCTAGTGTAAGTGGGTGTGAGATATTCAGCTTCACTGGTACATATGAACCCTTGTTCCACAGCTGCCTCTACCAGACGTACAATCCGTTTTTTTAGGGCAAATTCAGGGTTTCTCAAGATATGTTTGTAATGTTGGGTAGATGAAAGAAGGATGTTCATCTTATCAATGTATGTAGAGGTATCAAAAATCACAATTCCAACCCCCTTGTCACAGGGTTTAATGGTCAGTTGTTTGTTGTTTTTGAGAGACAGTAGAGCAGAATTCTCTGTTCTACAGAGATTATCAGTTGGTCTAGGAACAAATTTGATTACTTGTTCAATTTTCAAAAGGACTGCTTTCTCAAAGATGGCCACTTCTGGGCCAACCTCGTCCAGCGTCGGGGTAAAGTTAGAGGGAGGTTTCAAACCAGAAGAAATCAGATCACTTTCCAAAGGAGCTCTCATGGAGAAAAATTTCCTAAGTCTAATTTTTCTAAAAAGTGAATAAAGATCTTGCATAAATTCAAATTTATTAAAACTGACAGAGGGGACAAAAGAGAGGCCCTTAGATAGCAATTCCAGAGCATCAGGTTTAATGGTAGAGGAAGACAAGTTGAATATAGGAATGTTTTTTATGTTCTCCAGTATTGCTGTTGTCGGGTCTGGACATACATCTGAGGTTGACTCTGACCCCGATTGTAGTTCCTCGATTGGGGGTTCCGTGTTTTGGGGCAAAAGTTCCCTCTGCCTTGGCCTAAAAAACGATTAGGCATACTGGATCTATCTCCAGATACTTGTCTGGGCTGAAAATTGGGATTATATTCAGACTCATAATTTGATGGTCCCTCACCCTCCGAATCTGTAGTGTCAGAAAATGTGGTAATTCGCCTATTACCCCATCGTGGAGTCTCACTTTGGGCACCTTGATTGTCAGAAGGGGTGTAGAAGTTGGTGGATAGGTACGGATAAGCTCGCTCTAAAGAGAAGAATCGAATATCCTTTCTGAGTTTTTCTGTTTTTCTTTTTATGAGATATTCAGAAAAGGAATCTAACTCTTGGCTAATCTCTTCCAACTTCTTCTTTCCAAGTTCAACAGAATTATCCCTTTTAATTTTTCTTCAAGGTCTTCAATCTCCTTATTGAGAATAGCTATGACCTCCCTGGCGGTCTCGATAATTAACATGATCCAGTCTCTAGAGCAACGGTTGGCAATAAGTGCCCATTTCTCAAGAAACTGGCGTATGTCAACAAAGAGACCGGGGATATTTCGGACTCTCAGTCCAATCGGAATAGTGCCTGCCTTCAGGTACTCCAGCATAAATTTGGCGTGAAATTCTGTGCGTTTGGACTTTTTTTTAATATCTAATAGTTTGTTCCATTCTTGTTCAAGACCTTTAGATAGATTGAACTGATTACTACTCTCAACTGTAGACCCAATCATGGTAGCAAATTCTTCATCCGTAAATCCGAATGTTTTTATACTCGCCATATTGTCACTAGAAAGATAAGATTTAACACACCCAAGTGATAAAGGAAACAATAACAACGAAAATAAAGAAAAAATATATAAGAAATGTGACCAAACTGGTAAAAGAAAAAAGAAAAAAAGAGAGATGCACTTTCCAAAGGTAGCAAACCTCCACAGCAGCCAGGCTGTGACGTAATAACAAAGAAAAGGAGGGACCCCTATTGAAGAATAAGGGTGGGTAACAAAGGGGATCAAATACACAGAACAGAGAGAGAAAATTACCCACCCTTTTTGAGGATTGTAAAGGCCCACAAAGGAGTCCTATGATAATAATTAAATAAACAAAGCAATCCCGTGCACGCATTGAGAAGACAACAATCAAAACAATAAATAGTTTAGTCTTTTTTATTAACAAAGTATCAAAAGTATACCACAAAATACATCTAATATTACAAAAGATAAATGCAGATGAATGAGATACTGTGAAAAAAACACAATAAATAAAGTACCCCACAAACACTCATCATTCATACATACCCACTCATGTCATTCATATGAGCTCAATGCATCCAACAAACATGCTCCGAAATCATCCAACATTAAAAGGAGAACATCCCACATTAAAAGAAAGCCCACAGGATAAGTGAATATTCTGATATACTAGTCCAGATAGAGGATAGAAAGTCAATTCAGGTATAAACAAGACAAACGCCGACGCGCGTTTCGGTGGGAACCCAATTCCCGGGCCACACCTTCCTCAGGGCAAGTCGTAAACACTGATATAGATGACGTGGGGCACTCAGTAAACCTATAATGATATATATATATATAAATATATAGTTTGCAGTGTTCTTTGTCAAACTTTACATCATGTTCAATGCATGCATGAGAGGCTTAGAAAAACATGATATCACGGGATGCAAGAATAAAGATCCAGCAACAATGGCCAGAAGAACGAAAAAAGGAAATGTGCATCACCCAAATCAAAAATTAAAAGATACGATTCAAAAAAGATTATATCATAAAAAAATATGTGACAGTGGTACTAGAGACCACAAGTAGAATACAAGCCAATCACCAAGTCAGAGCTATTCATCATGATTCCAAAAGAAAATAGAAACCACGTGAGGTTAATACAATCGAAAGCAAAAGTTCATTAGATAAAGACCCATACCAAAAAATAAGTAAGTAAACATACCTATTGAGGTATTCTGAACAACACATAATCCAGCAGCGACATGATAAAAAGATAACCAGATCGGTCTACGAATAATCAAAGGATGCAACCTTCATCTCTATAGGGCAAATAAACAGACCCACGTTGCAATAGACCATACAGCACTGTATGTCAAACCTTAATAACAAAGGACAGGCAATAGCAACCTACCCGATAGTAAAGGTCCAGATGCATGTTTGACGAAGAATCACATTAATACTGCTTCTACCAGATCGTATTTGATCTTGTAAGGCACACCGAACAATCGAGGGTCTTAAAAAAACCAAAAGGTAGTAATTAGAAAAATCCTGGGCGCAATAATCATAAACTAAAAAACAACCACCACACCAAGGCGTGTGACTAAATGAATACATGAATAATCCCAGACATACTAATTCACTAATTAGTATCGTTTTATAGCAGAAAAAATATACTCTCAAGGTGAATTAAAAGAGAAGTTCTTTTAGACCAAATGTACATTCACACAATTACAAGGCCTGTATAGCGAAGGGCGTCTCGCAATGCTGTATCCTACAGATAGGATCATTACCTGAATTTATGACCCAATGCTCGCGAATAGGGGTAAGGATATCACCCGTTTCCTTCTGACGTCAGCCTTAGGGATGAGAGAGAACCAACTGGGATTAAAAGACGTATCGGCAAATAAGCCCGCCAAGAATCAGCCTATAAACACAAACAAGGGACCCATATGTTCATGGAAGCTAGGCACCAGAGACAAGAACGGCGGCCATTTATAACTGGTGATAAGATATTACTACCGAAGAGAAGATCGTCATTCCGCAATTATAGCACAAGGCCAGAATCCTAGGTTAAATATGTGATCCACTATCAAAAAGATGGAGTCAATAATCAGGGCATCACCCGTATTTTTCCAACAACCGGATCCAAAATGGATAAAAACCAGCTGGGTAATGCAGACATATTGCCCATGCGTCCACCAAAACGTAACGTATAAACATAGACAAAGGTCTCACAAAATAAATGGAATAGAATAACGACAACATGGCAGCCATCTATAAGTAAAGGAAATCAAATTCCCACAGACAGCAGATATAGAAGCAGAAAAATCTAAAGCTAGTCCAAGCCAACAGACAACCGAATGATAAACAAAAAGATAAACAAAAAATTATAAATAGAGAGATACAAAATAGATAATAATTCATACTCGAGGAAGGGTCCGTAAGACAGAACCCACTAGAATAGTAAAGAGACCACGAGGTGCAAAAAAGGGACAAGTTGGAAGGTCAAATAGAAAGTTACTACATGATAGCATTCTCCCAAGGGCAATGCTCATTGAGACCATTTTTTACAGAATTCCAAAAATAAATCCAATAGACTTCGCGTTTCTTCCTAGTCTGATTCGGATCTTTTCCCGAAGGCACCTTGATTCTCTCAAGGATAGACCATCTAAGGTCTAATTCAGTATGTTGATTACTGAGCCAGTGTTCCACCAAGGGAGTTGATGTCTTTTGGTGCGTATGTTGGATTTATGCTCACCAATTCTATATCTTATTTCACGTCCCGTCTCACCAATATAGATGGACTCACACGGGCAAGTAATAATGTATACCACATTGGATGTCCTACAGTTAGTCATTTCACAAAGTGGTATGGATTGTTCCCTAATCTTGATAACATCACCAATCATGGCATTGGCACAAGCCTGGCAGGAACCACATCTGTGGTTGCCATAAATGGGATTAAGACCTGTAATAGATTTCTGGCACAAGCCAGAGGTTAGGGTAATCTTGCCTGTCACTAGATGATTTTTCAGGTTTTTGTTTCTCTTAAATGCAAAGAGAGGTTTGGCAAGTTTGGACTCACTGTTATCCAGATTAAGCAAATACCAAAGGGAATTAACCGTGTTCCTAATTTTGTGATTAATGTTGGAATGTTTAGTAACACAGACTATTCTATCCATTTTCTTTCTTTCCTGGGTTTGAAACATGGCCTCCCGATTGAAATATCGGGCCCGCTTAAAAGAGTCCTTGACCAGTTTAGGAGGGTATCCCCGGTTAACTAGTTTATTTCTCAGGATATCTGCTTGCTGGAGAAAGTCCGTGATGTTAGTGCAATTTCTCCGGAGACGGAGAAATTGACTAAAGGGGAGGCTGTCTTTTTGGAAACGTGGATGGTAGCTCCCATACTGCAGTAGGGTATTTCTGGCTGTGGGTTTGGTGTACAGGGACACAGATAATTTGTTATCATTATGCTCAACCCAGACATCCAGGAATTCCAATTTAAGTCTGCTGGAATGGGCCGTGAATTTCAAATTCGTGCCCGCAGAATTGATCCATGAGATAAATTCATCCAGGGTGATGGAATCACCTACCCAGATGAAAAAAATATCATCAATGAACCGAGACCAAGCTCGGACATTTTCATGAAATGGGGCCATCTCATTGTATATATGGACTCGTTCGAATTCGCCCATATATAAACACGCCACACTCGGGGCACAGGACGCTCCCATACTTACTCCTTGAATCTGATGAAAAAAGTTGTTGTTAAACTCGAAATAGTTCTCACCAAGGACAACTTGGAGACACTCCAGGATAAAAGGAGCATTGGTGATGTCGGGTTCATTAAAAATAATATCCTGTATAGCTTTCATGGCTCCATCCTGTGGTATATTGGTGTATAGGGACTCCAGGTCAAGAGTGACTAGGAGTTCTCTGTCACAAAAATACTGCAATCCTTCAATCTCAGAAATGAAATGTCCTGTGTCTCTAACAAAGGAGTCCAATTTTTGGACTAGGGGTTTGAGAAACTGATCCACATATTTGGAAAGAGGTTCAGTGGCTGCCCCAATGGTGGATACAATAGGTCTCAGAGGGGGAGACGTCAGATCTTTATGCGTCTTGGGGACCCCATAGATAATGGGCATCCTAGTGTAAGTGGGTGTGAGATATTCAGCTTCACAGGTACATATGAACCCTTGTTCCACAGCTGCCTCTACCAGACGTACAATCCGTTTTTTTAGGGCAAATTCAGGGTTTCTCAAGATATGTTTGTAATGTTGGGTAGATGAAAGAAGGATGTTCATCTTATCAATGTATGTAGAGGTATCAAAAATCACAATTCCACCCCCCTTGTCACAGGGTTTAATGGTCAGTTGTTTGTTGTTTTTGAGAGACAGTAGAGCAGAATTCTCTGTTCTACAGAGATTATCAGTTGGTCTAGGAACAAATTTGATTACTTGTTCAATTTTCAAAAGGACTGCTTTCTCAAAGATGGCCACTTCTGGGCCAACCTCGTCCAGCGTCGGGGTAAAGTTAGAGGGAGGTTTCAAACCAGAAGAATTCAGATCACTTTCCAAAAGAGCTCTCATGGAGAAAAATTTCCTAAATCTAATTTTTCTAAAAAGTGAATAAAGATCTTGCATAAATTCAAATTTATTAAAACTGACAGAGGGGACAAAAGAGAGGCCCTTAGATAGCAATTCCATAGCATCAGGTTTAATGGTAGAGGAAGACAAGTTGAATATAGGAATGTTTTTTATGTTCTCCAGTATTGCTGTTGTCGGGTCTGGACATACATCTGAGGTTGACTCTGACCCCGATTGTAGTTCCTCGATTGGGGGTTCCGTGTTTTGGGGCGAAAGTTCCCTCTGCCTTGGCCTAATAAACGATTAGGCATACTGGATCTATCTCCAGATACTTGTCTGGGCTGAAAATTGGGATTATATTCAGACTCATAATTTGATGGTCCCTCACCCTCCGAATCTGTAGTGTCAGAAAATGTGGTAATTCGCCTATTACCCCATCGTGGAGTCTCACTTTGGGCACCTTGATTGTCAGAAGGGGTGTAGAAGTTGGTGGATAGGTACGGATAAGCTCGCTCTAAAGAGAAGAATCGAATATCCTTTCTGAGTTTTTCTGTTTTTCTTTTTATGAGATATTCAGAAAAGGAATCTAACTCTTGGCTAATCTCTTCCAACTTCTTCTTTCCAAGTTCAACAGAATTATCCCTTTTTAATTTTTCTTCAAGGTCTTCAATCTCCTTATTGAGAATAGCTATGACCTCCCTGCTGGTCTCGATAATTAACATGATCCAGTCTCTAGAGCAACGGTTGGCAATAAGTGCCCATTTCTCAAGAAACTGGCGTATGTCAACAAAGAGACCGGGGATATTTCGGACTCTCAGTCCAATCGGAATAGTGCCTGCCTTCAGGTACTCCAGCATAAATTTGGCGTGAAATTCTGTGCGTTTGGACTTTTTTTTAATATCTAATAGTTTGTTCCATTCTTGTTCAAGACCTTTAGATAGATTGAACTGATTACTACTCTCAACTGTAGACCCAATCATGGTAGCAAATTCTTCATCCGTAAATCCGAATGTTTTTATACTCGCCATATTGTCACTAGAAAGATAAGATTTAACACACCCAAGTGATAAAGGAAACAATAACAACGAAAATAAAGAAAAAATATATAAGAAATGTGACCAAACTGGTAAAAGAAAAAAAGAAAAAAAGAGAGATGCACTTTCCAAAGGTAGCAAACTTCCACAGCAGCCAGGCTGTGACGTAATAACAAAGAAAAGGAGGGACCCCTATTGAAGAATAAGGGTGGGTAACAAAGGGGATCAAATACACAGAACAGAGAGAGAAAATTACCCACCCTTTTTGAGGATTGTAAAGGCCCACAAAGGAGTCCTATGATAATAATTAAATAAACAAAGCAATCCCGTGCACGCATTGAGAAGACAACAATCAAAACAATAAATAGTTTAGTCTTTTTTATTAACAAAGTATCAAAAGATTACCACAAAAAACATCTAATATTACAAAAGATAAATGCAGATGAATGAGATACTGTGAAAAAAACACAATAAATAAAGTACCCCACAAACACTCATCATTCATACATACCCACTCATGTCATTCATATGAGCTCAATGCATCCAACAAACATGCTCCGAAATCATCCAACATTAAAAGGAGAACATCCCACATTAAAAGAAAGCCCACAGGATAAGTGAATATTCTGATATACTAGTCCAGATAGAGGATAGAAAGTCAATTCAGGTATAAACAAGACAAACGCCGACGCGCGTTTCGGTGGGAACCCAATTCCCGGGCCACACCTTCCTCAGGGCAAGTCGTAAACACTGATATAGATGACGTGGGGCACTCAGTAAACCTATAATGATATATATATATATAAATATATAGTTTGCAGTGTTCTTTGTCAAACTTTACATCATGTTCAATGCATGCATGAGAGGCTTAGAAAAACATGATATCACGGGATGCAAGAATAAAGATCCAGCAACAATGGCCAGAAGAACGAAAAAGGAAATGTGCATCACCCAAATCAAAAATTAAAAGATACGATTCAAAAAAGATTATATCATAAAAAAATATGTGACAGTGGTACTAGAGACCACAAGTAGAATACAAGCCAATCACCAAGTCAGAGCTATTCATCATGATTCCAAAAGAAAATAGAAACCGCGTGAGGTTAATACAATCGAAAGCAAAAGTTCATTAGATAAAGACCCATACCAAAAAATAAGTAAGTAAACATACCTATTGAGGTATTCTGAACAACACATAATCCAGCAGCGACATGATAAAAAGATAACCAGATCGGTCTACGAATAATCAAAGGATGCAACCTTCATCTCTATAGGGCAAATAAACAGACCCACGTTGCAATAGACCATACAGCACTGTACGTCAAACCTTAATAACAAAGGACAGGCAATAGCAACCTACCCGATAGTAAAGGTCCAGATGCATGTTTGACGAAGAATCACATTAATACTGCTTCTACCAGATCGTATTTGATCTTGTAAGGCACACCGAACAATCGAGGGTCTTAAAAAAAACCAAAAGGTAGTAATTAGAAAAATCCTGGGCGCAATAATCATAAACTAAAAAACAACCACCACACCAAGGCGTGTGACTAAATGAATACATGAATAATCCCAGACATACTAATTCACTAATTAGTATCGTTTTATAGCAGAAAAAATATACTCTCAAGGTGAATTAAAAGAGCAGTTCTTTTAGACCAAATGTACATTCACACAATTACAAGGCCTGTATAGCGAAGGGCGTCTCGCAATGCTGTATCCTACAGATAGGATCATTACCTGAATTTATGACCCAATGCTCGCGAATAGGGGTAAGGATATCACCCGTTTCCTTCTGCCGTCAGCCTTAGGGATGAGAGAGAACCAACTGGGATTAAAAGGCGTATCGGCAAATAAGCCCGCCAAGAATCAGCCTATAAACACAAACATATGTTCATGGAAGCTAGGCACCAGAGACAAGAACGGCGGCCATTTATAACTGGTGATAAGATATTACTACCGAAGAGAAGATCGTCAATCCGCAATTATAGCACAAGGCCAGAATCCTAGATTAAATATGTGATCCACTATCAAAAAGATGGAGTCAATAATCAGGGCATCACCCGTATTTTTCCAACAACCGGATCCAAAATGGATAAAAACCAGCTGGGTAATGCAGACATATCGCCCATGCGTCCACCAAAACGTAACGTATAAACATAGACAAAGGTCTCACAAAATAAATGGAATAGAATAACGACAACATGGCAGCCATCTATAAGTAAAGGAAATCAAATTCCCACAGACAGCAGATATAGAAGCAGAAAAATCTAAAGCTAGTCCAAGCCAACAGACAACCGAATGATAAACAAAAAGATAAACAAAAAATTATAAATAGAGAGATACAAAATAGATAATAATTCATACTCGAGGAAGGGTCCGTAAGACAGAACCCACTAGAATAGTAAAGAGACCACGAGGTGCAAAAAAGGGACAAGTTGGAAGGTCAAATAGAAAGTTACTACATGATAGCATTCTCCCAAGGGCAATGCTCATTGAGACCATTTTTTACAGAATTCCAAAAATAAATCCAATAGACTTCGCGTTTCTTCCTAGTCTGATTCGGATCTTTTCCCGAAGGCACCTTGATTCTCTCAAGGATAGACCATCTAAGGTCTAATTCAGTATGTTGATTACTGAGCCAGTGTTCCACCAAGGGAGTTGATGTCTTTTTGGTGCGTATGTTGGATTTATGCTCACCAATTCTATATCTTATTTCACGTCCCGTCTCACCAATATAGATGGACTCACACGGGCAAGTAATAATGTATACCACATTGGATGTCCTACAGTTAGTAATTTCACAAAGTGGTATGGATTGTTCCCTAATCTTGATAACATCACCAATCATGGCATTGGCACAAGCCTGGCAGGAACCACATCTGTGGTTGCCATAAATGGGATTAAGACCTGTAATAGATTTCTGGCACAAGCCAGAGGTTAGGGTAATCTTGCCTGTCACTAGATGATTTTTCAGGTTTTTGTTTCTCTTAAATGCAAAGAGAGGTTTGGCAAGTTTGGACTCACTGTTATCCAGATTAAGCAAATACCAAAGGGAATTAACCGTGTTCCTAATTTTGTGATTAATGTTGGAATGTTTAGTAACACAGACTATTCTATCCATTTTCTTTCTTTCCTGGGTTTGAAACATGGCCTCCCGATTGAAATATCGGTCCCGCTTAAAAGAGTCCTTGACCAGTTTAGGAGGGTATCCCTGGTTAACTAGTTTATTTCTCAGGATATCTGCTTGCTGGAGAAAGTCCGTGATGTTAGTGCAATTTCTCCGGAGACGGAGAAATTGACTAAAGGGGATGCTGTCTTTTTGGAAACGTGGATGGTAGCTCCCATACTGCAGTAGTAGTACAGCATATGTAGTCTGGTAGTGGTGCTTATAGGATGGTTAGTTGTGATCGTAGCAATTCCTTAGCTTCTGATAATGGATAAAAAGATTAACAATGAAACGAAGGGAAGAATAGATAACTTGAGAAGTGATAGAGTAGAATTAAAGGCAGAAGATGAATCAGAGTTTCATCATGAGGTAACAGATAACAACACTAGTTTGAATGTTTTCACAAAATTATTGTTTCAATATGTAGATACCATGGAGGTTAGTGATTGTTATGTTTGTATGAAATTACCTGAATCAGTAGCAGAAGGGTTAACATACCATCATTTGCCATTAACTTATGGCATATCATGTAGTGTATTGACTAGTTTATTTTATAAAACAGGGAGACTTCAGTATTATTATTCAAATATAGATGTGATATTTTCTGAGATTCCAATTCGAAAGAATATGAATCCAGTGCTTAGTAGTCAAGACGCACAGTTTATGGGAGAATTTTTCTTAACAATGAAGTCAATAGATATAACACATGCACATAGAAGCAATCTAACATGTTCATTACATGAAGAAGAAAAGATATTTTTGAATTTAGTAGAAGATAGAAGACAAGATTTCCAAAAGAAAGCATCTGAGCATAAGGCTCATCTGCCACCTTGGGCTGAGAAAGAGGGTAGTTACACACCTGGCAAGGCTCAAGCTGCTATGGCTCTGGATTTTGTAAAGACCGGGAAAATTTGTCTACATAGGTTAAAGACTGAGTATAACAATGTTTTTATTGGTACCAGTGAATGTGAACATAATTTCTTAATTCTTGGAGGTTGGGGACTAAAAGGAGGAACAGATTCAGTTTATCCTGGAATCTATTATGTGTGTGGGAATAAGGCTTACTTTAGGCTTCCTGCACGGTGGTATGGAAGTTGTTACTTTGGAATAGTCTTTCCAAAAATATACCACGTAAAAAGAAACACTGGGAGCAATGAAAATAATAGTGAATTAACACGTAGTAAAAGAGCTAGTTTTTCTGAAATTGTAGGTGATATATTTGGTGCATTGATACCTTCAGTGGGAATAATTCTGAACTCAAGGAAAATATGTAAATTATCTACAGTGGTTGATCGTTTATCAACGGACACTGCTGGAGGATTTCTAATGATTAATGCGGAGATGGTTGCGATTAGATCTATGGTTATGGAAAATCGACTTGCTCTTGATATAATATTAGCAAAAGAGGGCGGAGTCTGTAAATTATTGAAGACGAAACACTGTTGCACGTACATACCTGACAAAAGTGCAGAAATTGGAACATATATACAGAATATAACAAAACTTGAGAATGAACTAAAACCACTGGAAGTTGATAGTGTATGGGAAAGATTGACAAATAGTATTACGTCAATTGGTACCTGGTTTGCTAATGTAGGGAAAGGACTTATAGGTCAAATATTAGTACCCTTAGCAGGGATAGCAATAATAGTACTGTCAATAATAATATGGTGCAAATGTTGTAGAAAGAATGAGATGTATAGAGTGACAGGAAAAGGAAAGAAACGAAAATTTGATGAAATTGAACTAGAAGATCTAAAAAGTGAATTATACAAGAAACTGAAAGGAGACGTTAAAAATAGAAAGTGTAAAAATGAAGCTGAGACAATTTTATGCTAAAAGTTGGCATCTGGTTGTGGGTAGTATTTTGATGGCTCAGAAACGCCATCAGAGAGGGGATTGATGGAGCAAGAACTCACAATGAGACTTGCTCGTAAGCAATCCTCTCACAGTATTAATTATTAATCTTTGTAATGTCTGTACTAACAAATGCACACATAAATACAATCCTAGAGAAGCTTGCCTATGTGTTTAAGCTAATAAATAATGCTTGTCTAATCCAAAATGGCCGCTAAAGCGCGGGAACCTCAGTGCGCATGTGTCAACCATATCACGTGGTATGACGTCTTTTTTGCTTGGAGGGAAATCTTTGCTTCTGCGCAGTGTGTATTAAAATGGCTGCTTAATGTTTTCACGTGCTACAGCTTGCTCATATGTTGCAATTAATAACCGTGATATTCTAATGCTATTAATGAGGGATACATTTTAATTAAATGGGAATAGAGTAGAAAGAGTGGGTATACAGTGAAACTATTTGTGATTTTAATATTTTCTTCTTTGACTTTTTATTAGTTCATAAATGGGCCTGGGTTGGTTGAACTGCAGCTCGAGAGACATTGGTTCTGCGCATGCGCCCTGAAAGGCTGACCAGAGGAAAAGATTGTCAACTTGGAAGCCCTCCAAGGTCGCAAAGCCTGGTTCACAAGTTCATCTGAAATGTACCTGAAGTCGATACAAATGTATACAAAATGTATTGCTAAATCAATGGGAAACGGGTGGGAAATAAAGCAAATGTATTAATTGTGATGGGTGGTATTTTAAAACAATGGGCTTAAAGAAATTGAACTAAATTGACAAGGTGTGAGGATCAACCCCCTGTCCCCGTCCAATCAGAAGTAGTGGTCCCATAATTTTGAAACATTAATGGGAGGTACCTGGGTGTAGAAGGGTATAATAGATATAGAATTAGCTAATTAGTTAGCACAGACTCCAGCATTAGGACGCACAAGCTCAGACAGTTCGAGATCCATGACAAGCTGATCGATTGCAGACTGAACCGCTGTCCAGAGAGGCCCTGAGGTGGGGGTGGCGGATCCTTAGAAGACGACTCGAGAGAAGCAAGGAGAAGCGCAGTATCAGAGAGGGGAACGACGCAGGCGTCGTTGATAGAGAGGTCACTATCCTGTCCTGATCCGGGTCCGGAGGTCTTTGGTCTTCATCCTTCCTGGGTCCTATCTTTCCAACTCCTTGGCCGAGGGGTTTGGTTTCTCGCACCTTTAGGTAAATATAAACGCAACTTTAGTTGTGCTGCTGTCTCTATCTTCTTCTTTCTGAGGAACTGTCATTGATCGACAATTGATTATTATGCTTCATCCTTGATATACGATTAAGTATCATGTGGTTCTGTATTTTACTCTGCTAAACTTTAGATAAACATTTTAAAACTTTCTGACTTAGTGATTATTTTAGAACAATGAATTGTAATGAATGTCACTCATTTTAAACTTCCCAATTATCAAAGGGTCCATTGGTAAGTCATTACTCTTCAATCAGAAAAGTAATTGGTAGCAGGGATATTGATAAAGAGTACAACTGACCCCCCAGCGGAAATTGCTAGCGTAGTATGAATGTATGGGCCCAGGTGAGTATTCGGTGTATGAATGCTTGTTGCTAGTAACCCGCTGGATCACAGCCTCTGCTCCTGGGCCGGGGTCCCGTGTTCTTAACAGGAACAGGCATGCTGCAGCTCCCTCCCCTCCTGTAAGCCAATCACAATGCTGCAATGGCAGCGTTGTGATTGGTGCGGAGTCCTGGACGGCGCCCAGCCGGGCACCAGTAGGGAGGCCATTTTCTCTATGTAGGATGCATGCAGCCTACATAGAGAAAATGTAGAGTGCGCATGACTGATTTGGTCGGCCCCAGGGCCGACCAAACCGTCAGGGCACTCAGAGTGGTGCAAGCCACTTCTCCTTGACCCGCCCACCCGCCCGCCCCCAAACAGGCATACGCTCCCTCCCGCCCCCAACCAGGCATACCCCTGCCGTCTGCTTTCTCACAGCGCGAAGCAGAAAATAAAATGGTATTTAAAATACCATTTTATTTTCTGCTTCTCGCACTGCGAGAAAGCATTGGGGCGGCGCTCCAACTCCCTAATGGAGCAGCCGCCACTGGATGCAGAGAGTTTTGAACTGGATGCGTTTCTCCACCGGGAGCCAATGGAATCTGCAAATGGAATCGGAGGTGGAGCAGGTTCTTGGCAGGCCCAGGAGCATCCGAACCGCAGCATTTTGTGCCCTTTGAAGGCGGAGTATCTCTACTCTATTAGCCCCAAGTTACAGGGAGCTGGCATAGTCCAGCCTGGATAGAATGGTGGCCTGGATGATCACCTGTCGGGTGTTAGGATAAAAAAAAACAGCAAGGGTTTGAGACCACGTAAGAGCCCAAAACAGACCCTGGCTACCGCTTTCGTTTGAGCCTGAAAAGTCAGAGCGGTGTCTACCCTTACTCCAAGGTTTTGGACTGTCTGCTTCGGGACAGGCGGAGGGCCCAAAGTGGATGGCCACCAATGCTCACTCCACAGATGAGTATCTTTACCCACCAGCAGGATCTCAGATTTACTGGCATTAAGTTGGAGACAGTTGGCCGTCATTCAATCTGCGATGGCTGTTAGATTGTCGTTGAATTTAAGCACATCCTGCCCCAAGTCGTCAGAAAGTGCGACCACCAACTGTGTGTCTTCCGCATAGGATACCACAGTTAATCCTCTGTTCCTGGCTACAGCTGCCAGGGGTTGAATGTAGATGTTAAATAAAGTAGGGCTCAGGGCAGAGCCCTGAGGAACTCCCTGGCACACAGCGTGCACCTGAGAGCAGAAGGGGGGGACAGATACTTGAATGGATCTCTCAGATAACAAGCATTGGAAATGCAATAGGTCTCGCATTTCCTTGAGTTAGAGCTATTGGCGTTGTAAATGACAACGTCTTTTACCTATGTGTTATGGAGTGTATGTATGTGGTGTATAGTGGAATTATGTGGTTTGATTGGAATTATGTGGCATGGTGTGCAGTGGAAATATGTGAATAGTACTTATGTGGTATTGAGTTATTTGAATTTTGTGGAGTGGGATTGTGTGTTATGGAGTGTAATTATGTGGAAGTGCATTTTCTGTTGTGGAGTGATATGTAGTGGAGTTTAGTTATGTGGTGTGCTGTTAATGTTTGTGCCATGATGTGGAATTTTGTGGTGTGCTGTGTAATTGTGTTGTTGAGTTGAATTATGTAGTTTGGTGTTGAAGTATGTGGTGTAGATTGGAAATGTGTGGAGTTGAATTGTGTGGCATGGAACTGTGTGGATAGCATTGCCTTTCTGGTGACTAAAAGAACCAGTCTGGCCCCGAGTTCAGTGTTTGCCCCCATTAAACAGTGCGCACAGCAGTGAGTTTTATGGGGGTTGAAATAAAGTTCATATTTGTCAGCACCCGATGATTCCTGGGCTAGCGAATACATTAAATCCATAGCCGCGGAGACATGCCAAGTGTGAGAAGTGAGACAACACGCCAGTGTGAGACTGCAGCCCTAGGGGTGAGTATGCACCCAAGAGCTGAGCCCATGCTCCCAAATGGGCGACGCCACTCCCAGGTGTGAGAAAGCACTCCTTCTGTGAGACTGCATTTATAAGCGTGAGAGAGAGCACTCGTGCTTTGAGACTGCGCTACCAAATGGCAAACGGCACTCCAAGTGTGAGACAGCACTCCAGGCTGAGATTGTACTCACATATGTTAGAAAGAAGTCAGAAGTGACACTTAAATCCCTGGGGTGAGACAGCACTGCAAGCGAGATAGTGTACCACCAGGTATGACAGCACTCCAGGCGTGATACTACGTTTACTGGCATCAGACTATATTCTCAGGTGCGGGGAGCCACTCGGCCGTGAGACTGTACTATCCGATGAGAGACAGCACCCTAGTTGCATGGTGTGAGACTGCACTCCAAGGTGTGAGATTGCACTCCGAGATATGCCATAGTTCACCCGGTGTCAGATTGCATTTCCACACGTGAGGCAGCTCTCCGGCTACGAGACTCGTCACGGGTGTTAGAACTACTCCTGGTGTAAATCTGTGTTCCGAGGAGTGAGACTCACAGCCATCATTCTACTCTGTCCCCTATAGCTGAACACAACTGTATATATATATGACCTTTATACATCCTGAGCATGCACTGTTTGATAATAATCCTGCTTCACAACGTATATAATACAAGCATCAAGAGACACTTTCAGAATTAATATAAATTGTCCTCGCCAACCACAACAATATATCAAATGGTGATTGACTATATTCTTTTTGAGCAATATGCGTTTTTGAGCCTCCTTGGTTACCAAGTGACACCATGTTATATGTGACACCTTTCGCCAGTTCGGCATTTTTTGTCCAACCACTGGTTGCATATGGAGTCAACAAATGCAACATGAAATCTAAATTCCGGAATGTTCAAACTATTGGTTAGGATTTCACAACTGGCTGTAGGTATCCCCGACATAGGACCACTTGGCAGCTATACCCTTCCATTTTTTATATCAGTTATTTTCACCAACTTCGAACTCAAGCCTGCGTCACAGAGCACCAACCTTTGGATAACATTTATGAAATTGCTCCTACACTTACAACTGAGAACATTTTTAACTTGTCTCAGATCAATCTAACATGATGGCAGCAATTTTTTGCCCTGCATGAAAAATCGATCAGTGATTTCTTGCCCGTCCCACACACTGCTCGCCTCAGATGAGTGCAGTTCACACTACATTTCCAAACGGAAGAGGAGGAGCAGGAGCCAAAATTGTTATGAATCTGGAAAAACAAACAGTCACTATACAAAGGACATAAAATCAAAAATGCCCTGTACGTGTAAGAGAAATATTAAATAAATGAGCGAAGAACAAACAAAGGAAGGATCACAAATGCTACTCTAACAGCTCTACCGAAACAGATGCCTACATTCAGTAACCTACAGCTGAACGTTATTAATCTCTAGGGCAACAGCTTCTCATAAAGGCCAAGAGTCTAGCCAATCAAAAAGGAGGACTATGTTGATGTCTGGGAACCATAGAACTGAAATCGTTGCTTGTAGTGCAGTGCAGCGCCATTGTTTACAGACTGAAAATCTTAGATTTTGTAGTTGTTCTTAAAAGCCAAGCCTGTTCTTCTTTTGTAAAATTTGGGTTCATGAGATAAATGTAGGTGTAGCATCTACACAGGTGTAACAATGTGTATGTGTGCATTGCGAGCATGAGTATAGAACGTGTGTTCGTTTGCATATGGTGTACAATGGATGCATGGGAGTAGTCATTGGCAAGGTTCCACCACCATTATGGCTTTTGTTGATGTGTTCAGTCCCTTGAAGGGATTTTGGCTTGGATTTTCCACTACACAACTCATCAAGCACTCCCCGGATAAAACGCTTAAAAAAGGGGGACAATGCAAAAGCACAGAAGGGAAGAAATTAAAAACCAGCGGGGTCATTTGCGTAGGCCATTTATACTTTTCTGGAGGGATCACAACATGGAAAGGCTGCGTGGTTCAGATTCCAGATCTGCTATGCAAGCAGCGAGTTGAAAGCGCACGCCTGCACTCTGTCACTGCCTCACATGGGGACACACGAGCGTTCAGCGGGACAGGCCCCAACCGCAGCCGAGTCATTGACAATCTGGGAACTCACCTCACCTGTCCTCTGACGGCACACCGCAGCCATTGCTCGCACAGTTTGGGGAATCGGCGTGAGTGTTCTGCTCTGCTGTTCGTTTTAATCTCTGGCGTCATCACTCACTACTCTTGGGCTGGCGTTGTGGGACTCGGAGGGGTTCCGATGGGGAAAGCGGAGCACGTGGTGTGTCACAGAAAGTGCCGGAACTAGACTTTGTTTTGTTTTTCCTGTTTTCACAGGCTTGGGCGGTGTGCAGCATTTTGTCATTATGAGATGTCGTCTATCAGTGCTTCATTTGTGCAAATTAAATTTGACGACTTGCAGTTTTTCGAAAACTGCGGCGGAGGGAGCTTTGGCAGCGTGTACCGCGCACGATGGCAGTCACAGGACAAGGAGGTGGCCGTGAAGAAGCTTCTCAAAATAGAACCAGTGGTGCGCGCGCACCACAGAGGAGCGGGGGGAGGGAGCGCGGTAGCGAGGCGAACGCGCGCTGCTGCGCGTGCTAGCCACCAGTGGGAATGGGAGGAGCAAAGGTGGGACATGCGCCCGCATTTGCCCAATTGCGTGCCGTTTTTTTTAAAAAAACGCACGCTACAGCCAATGCCAGGCTTCAGAAAGCTAACCACACGCACGAGCGTGTGGTTAGCTTTCTAAAGCCCATACAAGAGGTCTCGCGCTGTGCGAGCAGTGCTGCGCTGTGCGAGCAGTGCTACGCACTGCAACGCTAGGCGCGAGACCTAAAAAGGAAGTGCAAGCAAAGAAAAAAAGCATTTGCAATGCAATAGGTCTCGCATTTGCGAGAGTTTGAGCTATTGACATTGTAAATGACAATGCCTTTTATTTGTGTTTTGTAAACCATTCCACGGGTGCCTGAATCACGCACTTTGTACTTATAGTCGTTGCTTATGAGAAGCAAGGCTAACAGTAACTGTACCTCTTTTACTGCCAGCCATGCTTCTCGTAAGCAAGGACTATAAGTACAAAGTGGGTGTTTACACACCACTTGCAGGTTTTCAAAACAAATAAATAAAAGGCACTGTCATATACAATGCCAATAGCTAAAACTCTCGCATATGCGAGACCTATTGCATTGCAAATGCTTGTTATTGGTTGTGTTCAGGTAGAGAAGCCTGATGTCTACCATCAGTCACATTAAAATATTTTCCCTTTTTTTGTGAATAGTGTAGAAACCTTTTATAACCAGGACTACTCTTGTTGGTTACAAATAACAGAACTGGAAGAAGCACATCATCAGGCATGTATCAACTTAAAATCTAAGCAGTCTTCTAAAACTGTCAACAACCACAGACACTAATTGCCCTGTTGGTGGAGGTGAGGGGCAAATGTGTTTGAAGGGTTGTTAAATAGCAATTGTAGTGTCAGTAGATGAAGGTTCTCAGGCTAATCCAGGCTGTAATATCCCTACAGAAGGTAGCATTCTAAGCCCTGGCTGGTTTGCAGCTGAGTCCATACATGCACCACAGTATTGCGCTACCCTGGAGAACATATCATGCACAGCCTCAAAAGAGAGCGTGTCAATCTAATGAACACATATGGCACTAGTGCGTGTGCATTTGTGTGGAAATATTTTACATCTCTGGTGGTGGGATCGTGGGACGTATTGCAGGGCTGCTCTTTTCAATAAAGGAGGAAGTCTCCCTCATGGGAGCCAGTAGCCAGTGACTCATTAATGGCTGTATTTTCCTTCTCGGATATCAGCATTGGCTCATCATGCAGGATGTATATACCACACACATATACATTTTTAGAACTCACTAAAAGTAAAGAGGAGACTGACTTCTCAGTGATGGGCCCAACCTCCCCCAGCGCATTAACTATGCCTCTTATTTAGGACAAACCAAAGAACCCGCCTTTTTAGGCAGCCAAGTCTTGACATGGGGAACTCCATAGCATTGTAGCCCAGCGACCCCAGGCCCAGCAGACAAGTAGTAAATGCCCAAACAAAAGATCCTCAATGCCGTAACCAAATGAAGCACCCTTACTTCCATCAACAGACTGCAAATGCCTTGCACACCAAAACTAGGCACTGTCATGATGATTTATGGTGACTCATTACCTAAACCACACGAGTGAGATGCAATATCTGGCTAAATGTAACCCCATCAGCCAACATCAAAATTTAGAGCAACTTTAACCCGCTCACACCCCCGATCTCTCTTTGAAAGTGCTTAAAAGGAAATGTAGTAACGCTTTACGTGTTCTAAAAACAAATAAACACAAGTAACTTTGGCCATCGTCCTTGACAGCCAGGTATTATATCCTTCCATTCTGTATAACATGTTAGTACTTAACTTTTTACTTTTTTGTGTGATTGTTTTTCCTGGGAACTGTCTGCTTTACATTCTTCTGGATTTGTATTTAAGTGATGTGTGTCTTTTCTTATAGTCTAATGTAATGTTTTCTTTTTCTAAACATGCGTTTCCTTTCTTAAACAATCACAATTGAGGTTAAATTGAAATTGCATTGCCACGTTTTGAATCTCTTTACATTATATACTTGTATTTAAAAAAATTAATTTGCTAAATTTTATTGCAACACATTGGCTACAGTTTCTACAAAATTAATGTAGTCCTTCAGTAACTATATTGTTGCTTTTTCAAAAGTAATGGGGAGAGCAGGCATATAATGTGCTTATCCACAAGCAGTGAAGGCTACAGAATGGCCACAGGCCTCCTTTGTGCCACCATCACTCTTCCTTAACAGCCCTGTCAGTGCCCACATGCAGCAGACACGTTTAGGCTCACTGTTCAGGGAAATTCTTGCAGCTGAAAACAAAGTACAAATCTAGCATTTGATTGAAATGGCTCCCGCAAAACATCCATGGAAAGGACTACAACAATAAAACCTAATCTGGACTTTCATTTGTTTTATTTTTAGCTATGAGGCATGTCTGTGGCCTGCTTTGGTTTTAAATCTTGCTGCCAAGTCTAATTCCGGGGCCGGGGAGAAGTGCACACAATTTCTGTGGAAAAGTGGCACCACCCTTTAAATCGGCTGCTCTGTGCTGTGGACTGAGAGAAGAGTTGGATGTGCTGAGCAGGGAGTGAGGAGAGAGTGTTTCCAAGCGGCCAGAGAGACCGGGACTGGCCAGAAACAGACCTGTTCTTGTAATTTGAGGTGAGGCCGAAGCTGCCGAGTTAACTGTGAAGTGCTCTCGGGCCTTGCACCGGTGGGGGAGGGGGCTTCACAAGGATTGTTAAAGGGACACTGTGCCATCTACTGCCAAAAAAACACACAAAAATCAAGTCCTGTAACCAATGCAAGCCCGCTGCGTTTGCTCAACCCAGGGGCTAATTAGTTATGTAAGGCACAGGCTGCAGGAGGGGGAGGGGGCTTCGGTCTCGGAGGGAGCCCGGTGGGCACTCGTTTTATTTGTATTTTTTTCATTTTTAGGAGGGCCCAGCAACTGCAATTTGTTTATGAGCCACTACTTTCTCTGCAATGTGTTTTCACGCACATTTTTTCAGTTTACCTTTTGAAGTTTGTCGCCATCATGAAACAGTGCAACAGTAAATTTAAAAGCTGAAAAAATAGCTGCCACATCACGACACGTGTGTGCGTGTGTGGCTATTTGCCAATACTGCTCTGCATTGGCTGACAAGTATTTATCCTGTCTGCTGATGCGGAAAAGCATTGGCAAAAGCATGGGCAGAGCCAGAAGGTCCGCAAAAACAAGCGAAAGGAGAGATCTATTGGCTTTGCCAATAATGCTTCGGTTATACGCGGAGGCGATCTGTTTCCTAATCCACCTTCAGTATCTAAATACATGCAATAGCGCTTTTTACGCTGCCTTTGGCTAGGGTAGCGCTACAAAAATACCATATACTTACAAATATACATACACTCACGGCAGTTCCGAATCTAGGAATAAGGACCCCACATTATACAGCAGTAAATGGAAAAAAAATATTCATAAAGACAGTATACAGCGAGCGCAGCATTAGACACAAAAGCCGCTTGAAGTGTTACTTTCAAATGATGAAAAGGTATGGATCTCGCTGACGCGTCCCAGCTAGTTTTGTTTTGTTTGGCTTTTCTGTCTCTGAAAGTGGCCAACGCGAGCATATGTACACAGGGATATAAAAGGCCCTCACAAGGAAGGATCGGTAACCACCCTCATCAGCTCCATCTTGAGTATGACGCATTAGAGATATTTTTGCCACATTGCCCCCACCCTCCGAAATTAGCACAATCACTGCTCTTCCCGAAAGAATACAAAATATTCACCACGTTGTCTTGGGGAATTATGAGAACTCTAGTTATCATAAAGGTATGGAACCCAGTGCGGTTTCCGCACCTGTAAGATCTCTTTCTGGAGAGATCTGGGTGCAAAACAGACGACGTAATTTCCCATAGTGATTCTACGAACAAAGCCGACAAACACACAAATGAGCTGTGCTAGAGCAGGAACTTGGAACTGAGACATATCTTTAGGGCACAGGCGTTGAGCATGCGGAAGTGCTAGTTGTGAATTATAAAAAATGGAGACTTTCAATACAAAAAACAAAATACCTGTCACCCGAAATCCATCGTATGCGTTCACTGTCACACAGGTTTAAGATAAATATATGTTCTCTTCTTTGAAAAGTACAGTTTCCGACAGACCGCTCCCTTGTCTGCCTGCTAACTCCCGTAAACCAGTGGTGCGCGCACACCACAGAGGAGCGGGGGGGGGGAAGGGAGCGCGGCAGCCAGGCGCGTGCTAGACACCGGTGGGAATGGGCGCGGCAAAGGCGGGACATGCGCCCGCCTTTGCCCAATTGCGTGCTGTCTTTCTTAGAAAGACGCACGCAAAGCCCAATAGCCGCGGGGAAAACGAAAAGCATACACATGAGCGTGTGCGATTCCTAAGTCACCTTCAAAACCCCCTACATGAGGTCTCGTGCTGCGCACTGCAACGCTAGGCGCGAGACCTAAAAAGGAAGTGAGCCAGCCAGAGTAGGGCCGCCGATGCCAATATCCTCCAAGCGCTGCAACAAGATCTGATGGGATACTGTATCGAATGCAGCGCTGAGGTCCAATAGGATCAGCGCTGAGGTACAACCAACATCCAAAGAGCCCCTCAGATGTTCTTCTGTTACCGCCAGAAGGGCGGTTTCAGTGCTGTGAAGTGGATGGAAGCCATTTTGAGAGGGGTCCAACAGATTGTTATCTTCGATGAACGCAGTAAGGATGGAATTAATGTAGGCTTCAGTAATCTTAGATACCAACGTGAGGAGAGAGATGGGGCGGATATTTTCCGCTTTAGAGGCATCCAGCATAGGTTTTTTAAGCAACAGAACCACCTTAGCATGTTTCCAGGCCAGGGGGACTACCGCAGAAGACATCGATAGAATGATGAGATTGCAAAAAGGTGAGAGAAGCTGAGGTAGAAATTTCTGAAAATAATCTGGTTTGAGAGGGTCCGCTGGGGATCCTGATTTGAGTTTATAGCAGATGGTGCGCGTCGCTTCTTTAGAAAGCGCCGGGAAGACAGAGAGTATAGGAGTACAACTGGGCAGTGGGGGAGAACCTGTGCTAATCATGGTGTGGGGAAAAGTCCTATAGATTTCGTTGACCTTCTTAATGAAGAAGGCGGCGAGGGCCGCACATTGCTGATTGGAGAAAAGAGAAGGTGCTGTAGGTTGCCCTGAGGATTTTAGATCTTTGAGCAAAGCAAAGATACATTTTGAAGGGTTGCTGCTGTTTCTAATTTCATCTGCAAAATAGGCAGCTCTTGCCTTCTGGATGGCCTTATGATAGCTCTTGATAGCTACTCGGTAGTGCATTTTCAGGGCTCCACGCCCGTTCCAGGGTTTTACAAGTTTTCCGGGCCTCTGCCAAGTTATCGTTGTACCACGGACTCGACTAGGTTCTGCGGCTCTGAGAGCATCTGGCGGGGATGAGGGTGTCAAGAGCGTTTGTGAGCCAATCAGATACAATACTATTAGCCCTGTCAGGGTTGTCTGGGAGGCTAGATGCTTGACTCAGAAGGAGGGCACGAAACTACTCGGTATCCAGTTTATGCCAATGGTGCTTTAAAATGGATTTACGAGTAGTGTCCTGGAGAGGCCCAACTCCCTGTAATGCCATGGAAATCAGGTAGTGGTCGGACCAACTCATAGGGAGGGGCGTGTTGACACTGAGAGCAGCTAGGTTGGAGAAGATAGGATCCAACAAATGTCCAGCTGGATGAGTACAGCTAGGGACATACTGCGTGAGTTGGAAGGCGGCAAGATCGACTAAAAAATTGCCAATCTCACTGTCTTGACTAGCTTCTAAATGTAGGTTGAGGTCTCCAATGATGTTAAAATTGGCTGATCTAATGGCTAATATGCCAGACGCAGTAATAAGGGCATCCTTGAAATCTTTGGAAGGGCCTGGGGGCGATAGATCAAGAGCCCAGACAGTGTGAAATTGGCGTTGAGAGAGATTTTGAAGCGTGCACATTCACAGCCCACTAAGGCCTCTTTAGTCAGGGTGCAGGTGTAGCCAGTTTTAAAAATGATAGCAATACCACCACCCCGGGCCCCTCTGTTGAGTGTCACAATATGATAGCCCTGGGGCAGGGCAAGACCAGGCTCTGCCTCCAAACTGGCAGTGAGCCATGTCTCCGTGACAAAAAGGATATCTGGGGCCTCGTCATGGATTAGGTCAAACACTTCAGCGAAGTGCTTCACCAGGGAGCGGCAATTCAGGCTAAGAAGCTTAACAGTATGCGAGGAAGGGAATGTGGGACGTGCGGCTGCCAATGAGCTGAAACCGCATCGCATACAGCAAAAGAAGACCTCCACCGGGCCACATAGTGGATGGGCACATGGACTTACCCCTTTGCCGATAGCTATAAGGTCATCCCGAGAGTATGCCCCTATAGTGCAGGCGGAGCCAGCAGCATGTCCGGCGTCTGGCGTCGTCCAGACGCGGACGGGCGCAGACGGGCTTTCATTTGGCATGCCTTCGGCGCGCCAGCGGCGCATCCACTGCGCGCGTCCGCGCCACGGCAGGCATTAAATGGCTGGGGGGCACAACTGGCTCCTCCCGGTCGAGCACCTGATCGGATAAGAAACGCCAATCAGGGCTCAGCCTGGCCGTGACAGCGCAGTGACCAAATTAGCCTAACACAGTGAATATCAGTACAACAGTTTAAAAACCAAAGGATTGCAGAAATGAAATTCGGAAGTAGCAGCGAGCGTCAGGTAGGATGCTTAAAAACAATTAACAGAGCTGCGCGTCCGCACCACGGCAGGCATTAAATGGCCGGGGGGGCACAACTGGCTCCTCCTGGTCGAGCACCTGATTGGATAAGAAACGCCAATCAGGGCTCAGCCTGGCCGTGACAGCGCAGAGACCAAATGAGCCTAACACAGTGAATATCAGCACAACAGTTAAAAAACTAAAGGATTGCAGAAATGAAATTCAGAAGTAGCAGGGAGCGTCAAGTAGGATGCTTAAAAACAATTAATACTATCACTATAAGAACAGTCCTAGAACTTAAAAGCAGGTGGAAAGAACAAACTTAGCATTCAATGGAGTTGCTGTTATTGGTGTTAAATTTGGTGTCAATGTTTATTCTTCCCTGTTTGGAAAGCATTTGAGTGTAGGTGGGACCAAACTGACTATTATTCCATTGGGCATTGCCCCTAGTGTGACTGATAGGGAACGGGTGGGGAAAGGAGGGGGCAGGCTGGAGCCATAGGAGGGAGGTTTCTGAAGGTCCGCGACTGCCTCTGACACGGCCTTCACTCTCTTTAGCTCCTTGGGGTTTATTGCAGCAGGCATGGTGGGGACAGCAGCAGACTAAAAGCAAAGAAGGGGGGAAAGAAAAAGTGGGATAAGGGGAAGAAAACTGATGGAAAGAGAGAAGAGGGTGGAGGGAGAACTCAGATAGGGACAAGCGAGAAAGGGCGAAGGGAAGGAGACGGATGGCAAAAGAGACAGCGGGATGAAGAGAAGGAGAGAAAGCTATGATAGTGATAGGGATGCAGAGGAACTTCCTCTCTATACTCACTCGTTCGGCACTGCGCAATGCTAGTTCTCATTTTTTTGCCAGGCTGCTGTGGTCCTAAAGCCCGACCCTGATTTTAGGCATTGCCCAGGAATATAAAAATGTTTATTCTATAATGAACATTAAGAATATTGGCTGGGCTGGATTAACATTTATAGGGTGCACACTACGTCAATGTGGTCGTTTGGTACTCATTGGTAGTGTGGGATTCTAAGGGATGGAACACCCATCCTGGTGACTTAGGGATGAAGAGTCGACCTTTAGCCTTTCAGACTAAAGGCCTGATTCAGAGTTTGGCGGACGGGTCACTCCATCACAACATGAAGGATATCGCCACCTGCTTATTACAAGTGCATTATGTTATACGGCACTAATAATAAGGCAGATGGGATGTTTCTGACGGAGTACCCATTTCCCAAACCCTAAATCAGGAGCTAAGACTTAAAACATCTAAATATGCAACCAGCTAGGCAGTGCAACAAACTATCTGCTCTTGTAAAGTTCCTGAAACATGCAGGTAATGTGCAACAGGTAGCACATTTTATAACATGGCATTATATTAACATGCCATAACAGGCTTCTAAAATATGTAGTATTTTGTTTAGAGCAATTCATATATGCAGTATCAGTGCTGTGTGCACTTCTCTACTTGAAAATGTGTTTTTTAACAGAATACTGTGTTCCTGTAAATAGTAGGTACTTCCCCACATATTATCAGAATGGCAGTCATGAACACTAGAGGTCCACAGGATCTGGAAACCAATTTCAAAGGATGTTCAAATAATATTGCGAAGATAAACACACACCATGAATTATTAGAAATGTGATTTTGTGTAACATTAATTTGATAGCATTGACATATGATGAATATTATCTAGTATTGTTATGGACTTTCGGTGTTCTATGAGTGCATGTCACGAATCAGGCAGGTTTTATTCATACCATGTCATACCATGTATTTGTTATAATTTGTGCATACAGTGAATAAGTCTAAATGTCGACATTCCTCTCAGCCACATCGCATGATTAAGCTTGTTTTCCTTCAAATGGTGCATTATGATTCATAATGACCTACAATGGTGCCCTCTCCTCCTTTCTCCAGGCTGACGTTTCTTCAAGGGCACAAAGGTTGTGGGCATGCAGTGTCTCCAGAGCCGGATTTAGAGCTGATGGTGCCTGGTGAGACAATCATTTTTGGTGCCCCCACACCCCATGACCCACTCCTCGGATTCTCTCACTACCACTGGGCAAAAGTGCCCCTCATCTCTCCAAGCATAAGTTATTTTTAAACACAGCACCCCCCTCCCCCTGAGGTCAGCGCCCACTCCACAGGTCATGGCCCAGTGCAGCCACACGGGTCGCACTGCCCTGAAGCAGGCCCTGAGTGTCTCTCTAGCTGACACCACTGCTGGGGTTGTGGAACCTTGCCACTCCACCTCAAGAGGCTAGAATGTGAAAATGTAACCTATTTCTTAGGCAACTGCTGGGCCTCCCCATGAGTACCCCATTAACACCGCTCAGGATGGACTTAGGGATTGGCCCTATAGCAGATGTAGTTTCCTCTAGACCCCTCCTATATTGGCATCGCCTGTGGAGTACACCTGAACTAGCTGACTATAAAGAGGAGTTGAAGGATGTCATGACCCTTCTTGGTGCAGGGAAACTCCCCTGGCTAGCTTATATCAGGAATTCTTGTCAGGCACTAGGGAGGACAAATATGTGGACCACACCAGAAGAGACCTGTCCCACAATCTCCAGAAAGGCACTACTCGACTCCCACAGAAAATATAAACTGGCCCTACTATGCCAGGGGACCAAACCAAGTAGCTTGACTTCCAGGTTTCTGGATATCAAGCAGCAATATAGGTCAGAACCGGCACTTGATCATATCCAACCATTATTGGCAAAGAAACTCTTTCTTCAATTTAGACACGGGGTGCCCCCGCTTCGAGCATTTACTAACAACTGGCAGGGAGTCCACAAACTTGATTGCCCAGGGTGTGATCAAGCTGAAGAAACTGAACTACATGTCCTTTTCTTTTGCCCCGCCTATGGAAGGCCAAGGTCTAAGTGGGTGTTACAACTCTGTAGAAACATGGGGATCAGACACTGCACAGAGGCCTACAGGCTCCTCAAGTATGAAACTGACACACTTATTGTGTTCGCCATTTCTAGGTTCCTCTACTCGATGTGGTGCATTCGCAGAGCAATTTTAAAGAAATCTATTGCAGGAAATCCCTAGTTTTCAGTACCCTCTATACACGCTGTTATGCTATGTTTGCATATATCCATTGTATGACTATTGTTATCGCAAATCCTCTCCCTCCGGGTTCTTCTTTCTTTTTTAAAATGTTTTATATTACCTGTTTTAATACGGTTTTTTAACATTGTTACATCTATCTACTAGATAAAGTCAAAAGCTCTTTTTAACATTTGTTAGGAGTTTTATACATACCAATGAATTGGCTATTTGTTTTAATATGCAATATTTTAACCCCTCCTGCACTTAAGGTAGAACACTTATCCCTTGTTGATCATTGTCTTGTACCCAAGTTTAGCACCAAGTGCTGTTGTGAGGGAGTGCATTCAAGAATGAATTAGAAAATTCTCCACAAACCAGATTTGCACCATCTTTTAATATAGCACTAATGTACATAAACTGTATGATGACATATTTTAATATTTTTTCTTGCTATGTAAAATGTATTGTATTGTCTCTTTTATGTGCTTTTATGGCCATATGGCCGAAATAAAGCTTTTTTGACTTGACTTGACTTGAAAATGTAGGCAACAGAATCATCTGTTGCAAAAACATAGACTGACAAAATCATGACCTTATAAAATATCTCCCTACAAAAGTTTTGACCCGCACATAAATTCACTACTAAGCACTTGTTCCCAAATAGGCTAGGACTAGAGTTAGAATAGTAAATGAACACAGCCGCAATATAAGTGGCAAGTGAGGTTAGCTGTATTAAGCAATTAAGTAGACGTCCAAATTTTAAAGGGGGATGTTGGAATGGAAAGCCACTGTATGGTTCCGAAGACTCATGTTGTCCTTCCGCAGGCCTTGTCAACTCTTTGTAGTTTTTGTTCTTTTCCACCCCAGTGAGCCCAACTGTCTTGCAAGCTCAGAGGGATCTGTTCTGTTTATGCACTGATACTTCTGAGCAGAGCTCTTGGGTCGAGGAGCCACACAACAACAACAATCTCTAGCAAGCGAGTACTGCCTCTCTACCCAAGCTAGGTGGTAGTGGCAGTGGTGATAGTTTGATAACTAGTGAAGGGACAGATTTTGTTCCCTATCTCCTTCAGGTGGTGAAGCCTACCAGCCTCCCCTTAAAAAGGTTTTACCAGTCACCTTCAACTGTGGTCTTTTACGCTTATACGTGTGGGGTACGTATGGAAAGGTGCTTGCACGCTTGTGCATGTCAGGGCTGAATGTGAGTTATGGGTGCACAACTGCAAAAGCACATGGTGAAGTTCATTTTGGCTCCTCATGTGTCTGACACTGTAAAATGGTAGTAGGCATGGTGTCTGCATTTTTACTTTTCTTTTCAATCCAGGGTGTAGTAGTCTGAAGTCAACAAGTTCCTAGAGTGCCTTTACTAGAGTACCCCCACCTACTCCCACTCTTCCTGCCTAATCTACATCTCTATGAGATGTGGACTTCTGTCTGGTACCCAATAAACAATTCACTTAAGCTGGTTGGAACCCGCCCACTTGAGGCCCCCTTGTTGATGTCCCTGGAATGAGCTTGCAGAGTCCATGCCCTCTACTTGTTGCAGGAGAGCTGATTGACCATCACTCCCCATAATTACTGCCATTACTGCCTCTTGACTAGAACCATGTTCTAGGATTTCTCTACATTCCAAGATAAGCTGTACATCATCGGAGAAGAAAGACTAATATTCTAGAGACAGCACTCTTCTAGTGACTGCCTTCTTTTCCAGATGAGAGCTCCTGTGCCTGTCTAATGCTGATTAGGAGAAGAAGCCACTGGACTCTGCCTTTTCAGAACAAGAGCTTGCCAGCCAGGGATCCCAGTGCTCAGCTGTACGAAGGAGACCTGTGGGGCCATTATGGGATTGTGATAGCTTCTTAATGTGAGGTCACCTTACCCATCTGATCAAAGGCATCACCAAACGCCATCTGTCTATATCACCTGGAGCCCGAAGGAAGAGTTATCATCTTCTGCTGCTTATTAGGGTGGGCTTCCTTTGTCCCTGACCATGACCATGCCAAAGGGATACCTGTGTGTAACTTGCAGTTACTTCCAGGAGATTTGAGGATCACATCTGCCCCAACTTCTGTCCTGGAGATTCGCAGATGTAAATGGGGAAAGTTACTCTAAATCTGGAACCCTTGACCACATCCAGATTTGAACCCCTCTAGTCTATTGTCCCCAGCTTCGTCATTGCTGGAGCAGGATGCTGAAGCCCATGGGACTTTTGCACAAAAATAGAGTACCGCAAGAGCAAATCTATATGTGTACATTTACTCTTACACTTTGCATTAAATGTACTACTTTTGGCTATTTACCATGTCCAAGTGTAAATTTACTACAAAATGTAGACTTACATGTTCTCATACTCAAAAAGTGAGTGGATCCAAGTTTACAGGTGTAAAGTTGCTACTAACTTTTCACATGTCGGAGGACTATGGGGACAAATTAAGAAGTTAATCAAACAAAAAAATAGTGAAAATATGTTTATGCTAAATGTTAATGTAAATTCATTTAACACATTTATTTTAAATGTAGAAAAAAAGAAAAAATGCTACAGCACAAACTTAATTTTTAATTTAATATTTAATTAATTTAGATACTGTAAATTAAATTAAAATTATTTTTAAGGCTTTATTTGAAAAATCCCACCTAAAGTAAAATAATTTAAAAAATATATATTTATTTTTAAAATTAGGATCTAAATATGTCATGATAAATTAATCTTTTTATTGATATATAGATATTAAATTAAACTAAATTTAGATTTATTTTAAAAACTCAAAATAAATTAATTTAATTTTAATATTATTTCCTATGAGGTTCCATTTTGAGTCCCTCTCTCCATTATTTTCTATGGGAGGGTGTTGCAATACCAGTTGTCGGTCCTTTTTGGTGCTGGTCGTACTCCAAGTCTGAGCTGGAGTACATGTACAACTGTTTTTGACCCTTTTGGCTATAGTAGTTTTAGAAGTGCAGTTTGTAAGTAGGAATGGACTTACTCTTTTGTGGGTGGATTTTCCCCTCCTTCGCACTCATGCATGGAGAAGATGCTCAGAGGGCATATTCAAGAGGAGGTGGTTGAAATGAAGTGACAAAGAGCATATGTGTAGCCCCTATACATTGGTCAAAACGTGGACCAGCACTGAATCATTACTGCGAGCCAGTATCCCTAGCCTAAATAATTTCTACTGTATGAACTTCACAACAATACGCGAAATTAGACAAACAAGTATACATAAAAAAAATACACAAATAATGAAACATTTTATTTAATTCAGAAACTTTAGGGGCCGATTACGATGTGGTCAGAAACGACTGCATCATAATATGCCGTTCGGATTCTTTTCCGACCAACCCATTATGATGAAGTCGGTCAGAAAGGAATCCGAACGGTCATTCCGACTGGCTTCCAACGGGCTCAGCCAGTCGGAATGTGCCCAGTAATCCCAAGGGCGGTTCTTGACAGCCTTTTTTTGCCAGTCTTTCCGAAACATAAAGGCTGTCAGAACACGCCTTTGGGGGCCCCATCAGGGCCCCCTTTGGTGCGCGACCTTCACTTGGAGGCCACGTGGGTACCTATGGTGCCCCCCTGTTGATCCCTACACCTTGTGGCTGGCACCTTGAGGTGCCAGCCATGGGGTGCAGGGATGAACTGCACCTCGCCTTTTTACAATGAGAGCATGCATTCCGGTCAGAATGCATGCTCCCATTGTAAAGTATAGGAGTGCGACCGAACAGTGTTCGGTCGCATCCTAATTGGTCGGTCAGGACCGCCAACCGGGTGTCGGTCAGTCCCTTGATCAAGGCGATGCCGGGCGGAGGAAACTCTGCCTGACATCGTAATGAGGGCCTAAAATTCGGAAACAAACCAATGTACCAAATCAAAAGTTTCATTTTAATGGAAAGGTTGAAGTAGTTCAAAATTTGGTTTTGTTTCTAAAAGGTGAAGTGATTTGCTAGACTCTTGCAGATCACTTTGTCTATTTTGCTCCTAATACACAGGGCCATAGCTATAGGAGATCCTGTGCATGCCAGGCCAGACCTTATTAATGTTTTCTTCCCAAATGACCTTGGAAGACAGCAGAGATTAAATTAGATTAATTTATTTATTGCACAATAACTTAAAATCATTACCAACGTTGCACTTCATGATAAAGAAATTTAGCAATAAAATGTTTCAATACAATTAGTAAATATAGTAAAAAAAAAATCCCACAATATTAAAATCAATAATTTAAATCAAAGATCCATACAGGGGTGTGATGCTTTTACCCCCTTGTTTGGTCAGCGTCCTAAAAAGAAAGGGGGGGCAGTGCATCAGGATACTCTTCAGTGGCATGTTGGGCACTATGTGTTAAGAGGGGATCTGCTCCGAACTTGTTCTGGTGCAATTGTCAATCAGACGATAAAATTATTGCAGCCTTCATAAATTTCACAAAACGAGTGCCAGTTGCGCAGATCTCCCTCTCAAGCATGCATCTAAAGCTTCCCGGCAGGCCTAAATATTCAAGATGCACCAAATTGGTCAAAGCCAAAATTTCCATAGTGAGGCCAACTACTCACAGATACATAGGACATGGGTCAATGATTCCTCTGCATTGGAAAATAGGCGGCATCGCCTGTCATTCGCCTCCAAGTTCCTCCGTCCATACCTATAGGACTTCAACGGGACTAGACCAAAACGCAGGCCCATTAACTCTTGTTTCGTTGCCAGCAAAGATACTGGTGAAACAGAGCAGTTAAAGGCACTACAGTAATTTTATAATAAATACAGAAAACAAAAAAGCAACACCTGCAAAAGCAGTCTACTATATCTACCTGAGGAATGGGTGTGGGTTAGTTTTGTGCACCCACTCATTTCTCTGTGCAAGGGTTATTTAACTCTTTTCTTATTTTGATCTAGACTGCTTCTCTTTCTGTGTATCTTCATTTCAGCTTTGCTTCAGCATATTGTATCTTTTCCTGGGAGTAGCAGAAAAAGATGTTCGGATGACACCCGACTTCTCCTGCCTTTCAGGAAAACAGTAAGGGTGGGCGGTGAACTCCGCACCGCCACTGGAGTTTGCAGCGTTTTTCCAACTTCGTGCTCCGCTGGGAGCGCGGAGTTCGGTAAAAAACTCCGACTCCGCTACGTAGCAAAGTTTGCCCCCACCCCTACAGTCCTTGCAAATCCATGCAATATTACAGGAAAGCGCAAGCGCGCTCTGCTAGTCAAAGTGCAGATGTTGCGGGTTCCTGCATTACTAGTTTCCTGGTACTTATTATGCTCTAGGATGCAACGTAGACATCTTAAAACATCCAAGCACATAATCCATGTGGATCAGTCTAACTCATTTTCCAATTAAAATATAGAAATTTAGCTAAAGCGTGTAAACATTAGGGTGTTTTCTAGCACACTCATTTTGTTTTGTTTCCTAGTATAGTGCTAGGTGTCCACCCACAGTAGACCTGTAATATTGTGATGACGCACTGAGATACCCAGCAAAGCAACAGCATGCAGGCATTGTGAGATACAAAAATACAGAGTGCAGTGCCAGAGAAAAGGTGCCCAGAGTCGGCGGGCTAAAGACGCTTAATTGTTAACACTACCTGCTTCCTCCTCCCAGGATGCCATCAGAATCGAAAACAGACTAGCGGGCCTGCTCGAGGCGGTGTTGTGTGTCGTCACATCCGCGCCCCAGCAGCTCCTCCACCCCCAGCTTCCGGTGCTGAGGGAGAGAGCTGCGGCTGAGAAGAACTGGGCTCAATGCATGGAGCTGCGACCCTGCTCCAAGATTGCTCCTACAACATACCTTTAGTTGAGATGTCACACTCTTGCAATATTTATATTGCCTTCTGGTGGGCCATTCCAGTCCACCCCAGTATCGCCCCAGAATCAATAGCAGCGCACTTGGTATTCCTGTGACCTGAGACCGTATTATCCACATCTATCGCCATCACTCCATGATCTGTACAGACCCCAGAGGGTAAACTGCCATTCAGGATATGTGCAGCCCTGCACTTAAAGGGGGCCGCATCACATGTCACACCCCCAGGAGTTGTGTATCTATCTACTGCTTTATGACATCACATACCTCAGCAATTTAAGTACCCTTCTTTTTCTAGGGCGGAGAGGAACTCCGGGGAATTCCACTGAGTGTTTATGCAACTTCGCGGAATTCTGTGTAGTGCAACTCCTCGAACTCCGCCCACCCTTGGAAAACACTTCCCCAACCCTGTGTGTTGTTAACTCTGCCTCAAAGCAGTGGTCGATTGGATGAACTCTAGTTGTCTAAAACCTAACTCAGATAAGACTGAGATGATTTTCTTTGGCATCAAAACCTCTCCAGATCCCAGCTTCTGGTGGCCATCTGAACTGGGTGCCCCTCCCCACCCGGCACCAGTAGTAACAAATCTGGGTGTAAAATTTGTCTCTAACCTGAACTTTGAGCCCCAAATCAAGGCACTGTCCTCCGCCTGCTTCTTTCCCTCAGGTCCTTAAGGAGGATGCTGCATCTTATCCTCATGTAGTTCTGCAAAATGATAGTCCATGCCTTGACCACATCTCGGCTGGACTATGCCAACAGTCTGTACCTTGGGCTGCCCGCTTTCCTGATCCACCGTCTTCAAATCATTCAGAATGCTGCTGCTCATTAAATTCTCAAGATTTTCCCCCCTCACCCCCCAGGCAGCAGTGTTAGATCACCTACGACTTCTTCACTGACTGCCAGTGAAAAATAGAAATTCAGTTCAAGGCACTCATCTTTGTATTCAGGGCCTACACCCACAAAGGTCCTCTTTTCCTCTGGTGCCGCTTCTAGCCCTACGCCAAGGTGAGATCGCTGAGATCTAATAATTTGAAATCTTTCCAAACCCCATGCATCCACAAGGCCAGAAGAGGTGGGAAATCATTTGCTTTTCTGGCCTCAAAGCTGCGGAATGCTCTCCCTTTTGGTCTGAAAAGCTGCCCAACTGAAGCTATTTTCAGAAAGAGCCTTAAGACTCTACTCTTTGACTCATGCCTTGACGTCATTTAGGTCCCTCTAGCTAGATCTCTTGAAGGTGTTCTTTCCGCTAGCACCGGGACGCCTCTTAGGAGGTAGCGGTGCGCTCTATAAATGTATTGTATTGTATTGTGCCTATAGTTTTGTAAGACTATGAGCAAAAAACAATTTTAGCCTAGAGGTTATGTTGTAATCCTGAATTCTCCCTTTGATCACATTGTTTGATTCTGGGCAAATAACTGTACCAATGTTCTTATACCAGAAATCATTTGGAAGTGCTTAGAAACAGACTGGCATTATGTGCTGTGGACATAATAGAACATTTATATTTATTTGGCACTCTAAGATGGTGAGGCCAATGATTGTATGGTTATACTGTTTCCATTCACCACTGCTTTTACCTTCCTGAATAGGTATGGAGCACACTAATGAGTACTTCGAGCTGCTATCATTTTTTAAAGGAACATTACCAGTACTTCACAGTTTCCCAGTTATAATTTAAATAGAGCACATCCAAGACTTCTAAGGAGGACTGCTATACTTTTAATGGGAGAGTCCCTGGTACAGAGTCAGCAACATAATGTCTCAACACACTATTGTTTTCTTTTATGTTGCACTTATCCAAAAGGTTGATATACGTTTGATAACACAGTGCAGCCACTAGTCATCAATCACAGCTAAGCGGATATGATCGAATGGGCATAGCATGAATTCTCTTCTTGTATTACTTATTTTGCATGGTGAAAGTACTGCGCAGCTGTGTAGTACTTTCCTGGCCTTATTTGGACCCTGATGGGCCACCCATCAGACCGCCAGATCAGCGGAGGCTATTACATCCATTCCTTAGGCTGAGGACCTCTTGCCAATTTTAGAGATCCATACCAGAAAGGCGGGCTTTTTGTGCCAGTGTAGCATCTCCACTAATGGAAATGAAATTTGACGAGGGGACACCATGTTCGATGCTACCATTTTTCAAAGTATTTTGCTCTGCAAGAACAGTCTCCTAAAGGACATTTTGTTCTTGCAGAACAATGGCCCGGATGGTGGCAACTGTGTGATTTCTCTACCTGGGAACGGACCATGGCAGTCCCAAGTAGGGAAGCAAATAAGATTCTTGCCTTCATATATAGGACCAGCTAATCATCACTGTGACCTTATGACCCTGTGGTAGGTATCGCCAACCCTGATGGGTCCGCGGACCCCAACTTAAGAGCCACTGTCCTGAAGCATTCTAAAAATACCACACGTGAGAGCAAAGTACATAAAAGTTATGGTACATCTGAAAGAATTAGAGGTTTCTCAAATGGGTATGTTTTGGAATCTATCAAATAAATAATTTGCTTGAAAAAAAGTATGCATAAACAAAGTAACTGTCAGGGTGCAATAAACAGCTAGATACTGAAGGTCAGTTTCAATTTCGTGGTCTGCAGGAATTGCATGATGTTTACTTGGACTATCTAAATCCAAAGCTTTTCTTTTTGTTGTGTTACTGGTCTCACATCATTTGATAAACCTTTTCGACTTTGCCCGCACCTCCTTATTTTGAGCAACACCACTGCTTGGCTGCACAGGTTCAAAAGTTGTTTCATGGTTGTGGTCTGATGTACTAAAAGTGGTGCTGATGAGAAACAGCAATAACAATGCGGCCGTTACCACGCATTACCTTTACTACATGGCCATTACAACGTGAGTGCCTTACACCCCGCAAAAACCCCCCTGATGAGAAAACAGAAAACATATGACATTTTTCCAATCAGGCATTCAATATTAGAAACATCTTCAACAAATACTGGCATATACTTAAAACCGATGAGATACTAGGTAAATACTTACATCTGACCTCTCAAATTACCTTCAGGAAGAGTCGTTCCTTGAGGGACAATCTTAGCCACAACCAGGTTACTCAGCACATCAAGAGGAACCACAATCCCCTTAAAGGTGGTTTCTTTTACTGCATGAAGTCTAAAGCATGCAGCAGCAGCTCCAATTGCTCAAAGATTTGAATTCCTAACACCTCGAGAGAACACATTATTAAGGGAACTCACACATGTAATACTGAATACTGTGTATACATGCAGCAAAATGTATATTGGGAGCACTACACAGAAGGCCAAGAAACGTTTCTTAGAACACATGCAATTACAACAAACAGGGGCAGCCCAGTAACCTGGGGCTAATAAACAATATAAATAATACAATGGTTCAGGTTCCTAGTTCAAAGACGAAACATTTGTGACTTCAAGTGATTCATTTAAAGGATCCCATTCAAGAAATCATAAAATAGTTCAGAACCCTTGAAAAATTATTATCAAAAGATATATTTTTTTCATTGGTAGAAAATTCAAATATACAATAATACAAAGGGTGCTCAAAGAGTTACACAAACATATGTCAATAACAAAGGACAAACTAAAGTGTAAACACAAATAATAATCATGGCAAAAAAGGAAAAAATATACAATAACAGGTTTGTAGGATCACAAAAACAAACAACACTCAATGCTATTTTTTGCCAAGGAAGGAGTCAACAGCGTTTCGACCATATTCGATTATCAGGTCATCATCAGGACAGAACATATAAAGAGCAACCATCAGTCGTTCAAACTAGAAAAAGGAGGGATAATTATCATGAGTGAGGGTACTGAAAAACTATTTTTTGGTTGTAATCAATACATAGAGTATAATTCATGTTAGTCTTCCTTGGAAAGAAAAGGCCCAAAGAATTAAAGAAGGATCCTTCAACAATATTAAAATAAAAAGAGAGAATGTGTGAGAAACAAATTAACCAAAAAAGTAAAGAGAAATATTGCATAAAAAATATGTGCACTACAAAAGTGTTTGACATTGGAGCACACCACATGAAAATGAGTCTCCATGCATAATTAATAAAACAATAAATTACCAAAGCCGATTCATCTCAGGCAACAAGAAAGTGCAATTATTGCACTGCGATTCAGTCAAGATATCTACAAAAAAATACAAAAAGGGGAATTGTGATCTATTGCCTCCTGTTTAATATCCATGACAGAAGGAAAAAGAAAAAGACTTTATTAGCCACTTACAGTTCGTGTGAGGCCAAAAGAGATTTAACGTAGCAAAATATTTCCCTTGAGTAACGACAAGCTCTGACAACATTAAAGAACAATAAAGATTTGACCATCAAACCCGCTGATAAAGAGGTGGGTATTGTAGTCCAACAAACCTCAACCTATAAAGCGGAGGTACAGAGACAATTGTCGAATATTAATCATTATATGGTGTTGAGATCTAATCCTCTAAGTGAAATTCAAAAATTGGTACTTGATGTGACTTCAAAAGCCAAACATCTTGGCTTTTTAACTACTCATGAATTTAATTTTCTAACCAACAAGACCCCTAGAACTCCTGTCCTTTATACTCTACCAAAAATGCGTAAGAGTCTAACGAGTCCGCACGGGAGACCAAGTGTTTCCGTCTGCGGCTCAGTTCTTGAACCTCTATGTAAATATATTGATGTATTCATAAATATTTTTGCTAAGAACACCTGTAGTTATGTACCGGACAGTGGAGATATGATCACTCAAATTGAAGATATCTGTTTTGATTCTGAGAGGGAACTTTTGGTTTTTGATAGTCCAATTTTGGAAATCAGAAGAGCCTCTGGCACTGATTGTCTATTACAAAAAATATATTTGTAACACGAAATTGAAAAACTTACAGCGATTGTCTGAGACAATTTACATGTATTTGTGTCCCCCATTAAATAGACAAGAACAAGATAGGAATTTTACAGCACACATGTTCACAATGATACGAAAATTCAATCTGTGACCACATGCGGGTGGTAGCCTCTTTCCTACCAGTTTTTCAATGTCTTTACTAAATAACTTTTTCAGTTACTGATAATGGAGTGTTGTGAAAAAACATGACTATTTTAATGTTAACATATGAGACTCATGCACTGCATAAAGTGTATTGACCCACGCACTACTGTAAAATTGTGAAACTGTGCCTTGATTTAAAACTATGATAAATGTAATTTGGGAAAAAAGACACTTGTCTGGCCTTCAGACATCCCCTGCCAACCATCAATGTTCCTCATTTCATCTTCGGACACAACTAGCTTAGAGGTGATGGAGCAGGGTTTTGAGAAAATAAAACCTGCTCGGATTGAACCCTCAGTAACATTTATTAACAGTGTGCGGTGTAGATTTTTATTAATAAATGTTAAAACATGGGGAAATGCTTTTGCGCATGTGTAAAACTAATGCGTGTATTAATGCTTGGAACTAGTCCGCAAAACTGCTTTGATAAAAAACTAATGCTGCTTTTGTGCACGTTAATAATATTTTGCTAGGAATAACATGGGTTGTGCACGGGTTAGTGCAATGTTGGGATGGTGTATAAAATGAAATAACATTTCATGACATAATAAATGTTTGTGTTCTGTTCTCGTAGAAATACAAGCATGGGCCTATACTTCTGCATGCCAGTTTTGGGTTAATTCTTGCTGAAGGCAAAAGAATATTAAATAAATGGGCTTTGAATGAGGAGAGAATGCAAAAGCATAGAAATGTCCTTCACGATGTGCTGACTCTCTGTCAAGGTTGCGGGAGAAGGAGGATACCGATAAACAAGTGGAAACGTTCAACTTCCTCATGAAATGGCAGAGGCGAACAAAAAAGGCGTAGAGACTTGCAACATGAAAAATATGTAATATGATTGTGTTCAAAGTTGTTTCCTGAGAAGGATCATGTCGTAATGTTAAAAGTCTAGAACAATAAGCTAGTGAATAAAAGTGATCACGCTGAGAGTGGTGTGACAGAACACCCCCAATATTTGCCAATGAGAGACAGAGTTTGGTTGCTAATTGAAACAAATGTGAGTTGGACTTTTAGGTTTTAGAGTATAATTGAAAGTCCCCGGGGGGTGTGATTTAGGGGTTGGCTGGTGTTTAGCTAGCGGGAGATCGTCGCTGTCATCGGTTTGCTGTTTCCAGATAGAGACCTACCTGTTTCTTGACTCCTAACCTAATCTTTGTCACTCGACTCTACTTGAGTGGTCTTCCTGCCCTGACTGACCAGTGGGGTAGTTTTCCCTGATTCTTACTTGGGTTAGTATAGATAATCTTTTTAATTTGCATATTCATTTGCAAATGTATTTTTGTCTCTGAAACTTTTCTCTCTTCGCCTATCCACTCCTTCAATGTATTGTTTATTAGACATGAGTTTGTTATTATTTATTAGTATAGATGCATAGATAAGTACATATTATTGACATCAACTATTCAACTTTAGGTTCATCGCCACATTTATTTGTAAGGAGAAATGCAGGTTCTAAAGTGTATTTAGTGAGTTAGGAATAAACTTGCATCACACTGAACCCCAGCATGAAGGGATTAAGTTGGGTAATGTAAATGGGCTTGTGTTTGTGAAAATTATCGATCCCTGATTGCTGGATCAGTTTTGGTAGCAGAGGATGGTTAATTATTGATTAGTTTAGCAATAATTATTGATTATTGATTATTAACATGGAAAGTTAGTATCTTTGTTTAATGTTGTTTGGAAATACGGGTACGGAGTTACCTAAGATCCTAGGATGATGTTATTTTAGCCTAAGTGGCAGAAGAATAGTGTGGAAAGGTATCACACTGCAGAAGTACTTTGTCTGTTGTTGTAATATCGAACAGCGAAAGGCTGACGATGTTATTTTAGGGACATATTTGATCGAAAGAAGATTGCATGAAATAGTGAAAGGTCCGCTTCCGAAACTCTGGCCTTACATCCCCAAAGGAGTACAAGACCTCTTTCTGAAAGGAAAGTCCTCTTCCGAAACTTTGGATTGTATCCCCAGAGGAGTACCAAGACCTCCTTTAACTTGAGTGAGAGTAGAGTAGGGCTGGTCGTTATTTTACTAGAAGTAAAAGAAAACTCTTCGAGTGAATCGAACTATCTCTTTCATTAGTGGAGCAGACAAAGTAGCATTGTTTTGTTTTGTTTCTAACAAGAAATAGTTGAGAAAACCTAGAAAATACATTGCCGTATTATTTTGTAACGGGAGGGTCAGTAGCAGGAGTAATACTGACGTCACAAAAAAGCTGCACTGGCATTGGTCAGGCAGCGGGCGTGTAGTGAGCCGTGATTGGTTGGTTGCTGTGAGTTGCGCCAGCATTGGTTGAGATAGCGGATACGTAGTGAGCCGTGATTGGTTGGTTGCTGTGAGTCGCGCTGGTATTGGTTGTGATTAAGCGAATAGAGTGAGAGGGTTTACGGAAGTTTTCTCTTGTTTGTTTGGGTTTATTTAGCGAGAAAAAGAGTGTTTAGAAATGAAGATGGTAAGAAGAATAAAAGATTTATTTAAAAAAGACAAGCCGATAGTTACTAGAGAGGGATTTCCTATTCCTCCTCCGAGAACGCCTGTTTCTTTTATGATGTTAGAACGAACGTGGGTATCATACGTGTACATGGTTAGAGAACTGGATGAGATATACGGAAGATGATGGAGTTTTAGCTTTTCCAGAGCATGGTACATTTAATGTAAGGATTTTGGAGAACTTGAGAGAACGAATGAATTCATTAAAACCAAGTCCTAGACCTACGCATTATGAAGCGCTTGAGGAATGGGATAATGAGGCTTATAAAAGGTAGAGAGACAGGAATGGAATTAAATACAGGAATATAATAACAAGATATTCCGAGGCTAGATGGGATGATCAAAAGAAAAGATGGAGGAGAGATGTAAGTGCAGATGGATTATATCCAGTAATAGTTGCTGAGGATCAGACTGGAGGCAAAAGTAAAGAGAAAAAGAATAATTTAGAGACTTCAGAAATAGATAATGATTCAGATGAGATTGATGATGAGTTGTTGCATGAAATATTATTAAAGAGACCTCCACCATATCATGAAAGTTCAGGGGAAACAGTTCCAAATGCACCACTAATTGAAATACAAGTTCCTCAGGTTCCACAAGCTCCACAAACTCCACAAGTTTCACAGGTTACACAAGTTCCGGTAGCTTCACACACTCGAGTGTTGCAGGAGAATGAGATTGACATGTTGAATAAGGCGAGAGAGGAGTTAACCCAGAGAATTAGTCAGATGAGTCTGAATGCAGAAGCATTATCGGTACCAGTAACAATTGGTCCTATAGTTCCATTGTATGGTAAGAGTCAGAATATATCAAGAGTACATGCATTGACAATTCCCGTGAATAATGCCAGGAATGTTAGTGGATCAGAACAAGTTGAGATGAGTACTTCATTGATTGATCTTCCAGTGAGTGAAAATGTAACTGAAACACCAAAGAGAAGTGTACAGATGGATCCTAGAAAAATAGCGCAGAATGATAGTGGAACAACTCCAGTATCAGGGAGTTCGGTGGGTCCTTCGCCAGAGGAGTTAGATGACTGGATAAGAGGAATGGAAAAGAATAAGTCACAATCGAGTGTAGATGTAGCTAGATTGAGAGTGGATCTGGAAGAAATGATTATTGGTACCATAAGTCCAGAGAGATTGAGTAAGTACCAAGATGAAGAGTTGTTATTTTTGTGTAATAATATTACATGGAAAGCAAGGAATTTACTTGAGAGGTTAGCAGAAGTTGCACAAGAATATGGAATAGACATAGAAAAGTCTAAAGTTTTGCAAAAAACGTCCAGACTGGATTTTACTGATAAGGATTTGGAGAGTTTGAATACGTCTGGTAAACGATTGCAAATAAAAAAATTGATGAATACCTTGAAGAAATGGGGTGATTTAGAAAGGTGGAAAGGTAGATGGGCGAAAAAGAAGGAAGAAATACTTGCAAGTAAAAATGTGTCTTTATTTCCATTAAGAGAAACAGGACAGGCTGAAATGGTATGCCCAATGAGAGAAGTTCCAGGTGGTGGATATGTTCACGTTCCTGGTCAAGACAGGATATATTATCCTTAACGAATGATTTTCCTATGTTGAAAGAGAAACCTGTCGAGTGGTACAAGCAGGTATAGAGGTTTGTAAAAGTTTCAAATGTTTTGTTAAAAGATTTAGATGATTTGTTTGAGATTGTAGTTCTAGCTGACTTATGGACAGAGTGTAAAATTACTGTTGAATGGCCAAAAGAAGAATATCCTAGAGATGTGAAGACAGGAGCACCTTCAGAAGAAGTGATGAAAAAATATAATCAAGTAATTACTTTCTTGAAAAGTAAAATCTCTCCAAAAGAGATAGATTGGGTTAAAATTGACAGGACAACTCAGGAACCCAAAGAATCGGTACATGCTTATTATGAAAGGTTGTTACAGGTGTTCAAACAGTATAGTGGTTTTGAAAGTATAGGTGATAAAGATATGGGACACTTTGTATATAGGTTTGTTTTTGGATTAAAACCTGAAATTAGTAACATGATTCAGCAACATTTGATTTGTAGGCAGAGTAAAACAGTTGATGAGATTCTGAGATATGCTAAATATTGTAGTGATGATATTGAGTCAAGGCATAAAAAGCTGAAAGAGAAAATGATGTGGGCACAGGTGAAGGTGGCAGAACAGAAGAATGGAAACAATGGTTCTCAAACATATTTTCAGATGAAAGGACAAAATCAAAATGGTCAGGTACCAAATGGAGGTAGAGGTAGAGGTAAGATGAGTAGGGAAGAACTGAAGAAGAAATTTCCTTGTCATGCATGCGGAAAGTTTGGACATTGGAGGAATGAGTGTAGATCTTTACTGAAGAATAATGGAATGAATCAAAATCTCAATCCGCAGATGCAGAATGAAGTGGTTGTGAATCAACAACAACAACAGCAGCAGCAGCAGCAGGTAGTTACACCACAGACACAACAAGTACAGGTGCCTCAAGCTCCTATGCCAAATAACGTGAATGCTCAAGTACAGAGATACAGTGCAAATTCTGGATTTCACGCAGGTGAACAAGTTGGTAAGAATCAAAATGTGCAAGTAGTTTCACAGTATTTGTTGCAATGTTCAGAGAGTGATTCAGACTCATCTCAATGACGGTGCCTGAGGGGGGAGGAAGAGTGCGTGCTTGGCGCATCTCTAGAGGTAGATCAGTCAGGTCCTTTTGTTGATGGAAAAGTGGAAGGTAATGAATAATTGATATTACATTCCTAGTGGACACTGGTGCTACCCGTTCTACTGTGAGAGCAGCAAAAATTCCAAACCTACCCCTATCGGGAGAAACTATCCAAGTTGTGGGTGTTTCAAATAAATATAATAAGACTCCAATACCAAGACCAATAGAAGTTCATATTGGAAGTTTCAAGGACATGCATCGGTTTGTGGTATGTGATACAAGTCCGGTGAACCTTTTAGGTAGGGACTTGCTTTGTAAGATGAACTGCACCATCTATTATACGCCAGATGGTATTGCTTTTCAAACACCAGATGAGGATGTTGCTTTTAAAATGATGTTAGCGAAGCAAGGGACAGAAGTGAATGATTTATATTCATTGCTTACAGAAGAAGATTTACCTGCAGAGTTGAGAAAAGCAGTGAGACCTGATGTATGGGATTTTACAGGAAAAGACATTGGTTTGATGAAGGGTGTGGATCCTATTCAGGTTACAGTTAAACCAGGTGCAATATATCCAAACACTCCTCAGTACAAGATGAGTCCTGAAATAACAGCGAGAGTAATTCCTGTAATTGATCAAATGATTGAGCAAGGTATTCTAAAAGAAATACTGAGTAGTCCTTGTAATTCACCTATTATAGGGTTAAGAAACCAAGTGGAAAATATAAAATAGTTCAGGATTTGAGAAAGATTAATAAGATCGTAGTACCTTGCTGTCCAATAGTACCAAATCCAGCAGTGATTCTTTATCAAATTCCTTGTGATGCAGAATGGTACACAGTAATTGATCTGTGTCAAGCATTTTTCTCGATACCTTTGCATCCGGATAGCCAATATCTTTTTGCATTCCGGTTCGGAAACCGTGTTTTGGCATGGTGCTGAGTTCCTCAAGGGTATAGAGAGAGTCCTTCGATTTTTAATCAGATTTTGAAAAAATGTTTGGAGTCATTGATCATGCCAGAAAATTCAGTGTTAGTGCAGTACATTGATGACCTCCTTGTGGCATTAAAAACAAGAGAAGCATGTGTGACAGATACAATTGCCTTACTGAATCATTTGGCAGAAGGTGGGCATAAAGTGTCACCAGCAAAATTACAGTTTTGTCAAAAAGAGGTTCAGTATCTGGGACACAAAATTGAGAAAGGAGTTAGAAAAGTAACGCAAGAACGAATCAATGTGATTTTGCAGATGGGTCCTCCTAAGACTCAAAAAGAAGTTCAAATGTTTTTGGGAATGGTTGGATATTGCAGACAATGGATCAGTTGGTTTTCACTGATTGCAAAACTTCTACAGAGGTTGACTCATAAAGATGTGGTTGATCCGATTGAATTGGATTAAGAGTGTATGAAAGCTTTTATTGAATTACGAGATAGTATTTGTCGAGCACCTGCCTTGGGAATGCCAGATTACACAAAAGATTTTGCATTATTCTGTTGTGAGAGAGATGGGTATGCACTTTCAGTCTTAACACAAAAACATGGAATGGCACGTCGTCCAGTGGCATATTTTTCTGCTACTTTGGATTCAGTGGCTGCAGCGTTACTAGGTTGTTTAAAAGCAGTAGCTGCTACTTGTGTGAGTCTTCAGCAGAGCGAAACAATTGTTATGGGACATCCAGTGAAAGTATATGTGCCACATTCTGTTGAGATCCTATTAACAAGGACTCGGACTCAGCATATGACCTATAGTCGACTGACTAGGTATGAAAGAGTGATTTTGGGTGCTGAAATGTGACAGTGACAAGATGTACGATATTGAACCCAGCAACCTTGTTGCCAAGTTTAAGTTGTGAAGAAGTGAAAGATGAAGCAGATCATGATTGTTTGGATGTGACAGAATTGTGCACGAAACCAAGACCTGACATTAAAGATACTCCACTAGAAGATAGTGTGATGTTTGTGGATGGATCTTGTCTGAGAGATGAAAAAGGTGCATTGAGTGCTGCCTATGCAGTATGTACAGTGTCTATGGTTCTTGAAGCATCCTGTCTAAAGGGGATACATTCTGCTCAAATTTCTGAACTGATTGCTTTAACTAGAGCATGCATAATTGGCAAAAATCTGAGAGTAACCATATTCACTGATAGTCAATATGGTTTTGGGGTGGTGCATCATTTTGGTCAGTTGTGGATGCAAAGAGGATTTCTGACTTCTTCAGGATCACCGATCCGGAACAGTAAAAATGTGATGGATCTATTGAATGCATTACAAATGCCCAAAAAGATCGCTATGGTAAAATGTTCAGCACATAAGTCAGGAGATGACTATGTGACAAAAGGAAACAGATACACAGACCAAGTGGTGCGTTTTTGTGCACAAAATTCAATTTCGATCAACAGAGGGGTGGAGAAAAACATACAAATTGCCACTTGATGGTTTCTTCTTTGGAAACATGGGAAGAAATTAGACAATTACATGAAGAAGCAAATGAGGAAGAAAAACAAATTTGGATAAAATCAGGTTGTGAAAAGAGAGCAGAAGATGAAGTGTGGGTGTATGTTGATGGAAGACCAGTAATGCCAGATAGTTTACTGTCTCAGATGGCAAGGATGTACCATGGAATTGCACATGTTGGAAGAGATGCTATGATTAGGCTCTTCAAGCAGTCATGGTTCAACCCAAAGTTTAGGGTCATTGCAGAGAGTCTATTCCAGAGGTGTATAGTGTGCCAGCAGCAAAATCCAGGTAGAAAGACAGTTGTTTGTTGGGGTCGAATTGGGAAAGCAGCAGGACCATTTACCCGACTACAGCTAGACTTTATAGAACTTCCCCCTTGTAATGGACTAAAATATATGTTGGTTGTTGTTTGTTTGTTTTCTCGTTGGGTAGAGGCTTATCCAACAATAAGAAATGACAGCTTAACAGTTGCTAAACTACTTTTGGGAGAGATAATTCCAAGATTTGGATTTCCAGTCTCTTTAGAAACAGATAGGGGAACACACTTCAACAATGAGATAATTCGGATGATTTGCGCAGCATTACAAATTGAGCAAAAGCTGCATTGTGCCTATCGGCCAGAAGCATCTGGAGTGGTCGAACAAATTAATGGCACTATTAAATCCAGACTATCAAAGGTGTGTGCGTCTACAATACTGAAATGGCCAGACACTTTACCCTTGGTATTGATGAGTCTTAGAAGCATTCCTGATAAAAAGACTGGATTGAGTCCTCATGAGATTTTGATGGGGAGAGCCATGAGACAAGCAATTGTACCAGCAAACAAACTGATGAATAATACTGATGATCTAGTGCTTGATTATTGCAAAAGGTTGGCTGATCTGGTGCGTTCTGTGTCTCATCAGGTTGGAGAAATTGCAACCACAACACAGCCGGATCAAGCACATGATTTGAGTCCAGGAGAGTGGGTACTTGTCAAGAAACACGTGAGGAAGTCCTGTTTAGAACCCAGGTGGAATAGACCATATCAGATCATTTTGGTGACAACGACAGCAGTGAATTGTGGTGGCTTGCCAAACTGGATTCATGCAAGTCATACAAGAAGAGTCCCAAGTCCACTTGAACGACAAGAAGAAGAGCAGCAACTGGTAAAGCAGAGAAAAGAACCAGAAACTGAAGAGCATGAAGCTATAGAATCTAGTGTTACAGATTCTGAAAAAGCTGAGCAAGAGGAAGAACCAAGTACAAGTCGAATAAAGTGGGCATCAGCTACTGGGTCTCAAGAGACTGCTGTTGAGAAAGAAAAGGAGAAAGTGACTGATGAAAATCAAGAGCAAGTACAACAAAGAAAAGAACTGAATAAAAGAACTTGACAACTTGACAACAAAGGTGAAGAAGCAGTTCAAGTTAAGAAAGCAAGAAAAGGTGATGTGTGGCCAAAAGGAGTGAAAAGACTGAAATACACTCTAGAAAAGAAAAGGCCAGATCTAATAAATGAAATATCAAGTCAAACTGGCCAAAGTGATTCAGAACAAGAATTGGTACGAAAAACAAAAAGAATAAGAATTCCAAGTAAGATAATACACAGCTCCAGAATGGACATATGTGGTGTTGGAAGAAATTAAAAACACAAATCAGAGAAAAGAAGAAGCTGGTACTGATCAAAGTGATCAAAGCAAACTGAAACCACCTTAAAAGAGAGCTGTGAAGATAAAAGGTGCAACAATTTTAATGAAGAATATTCAGAAAATTCCAAAAGATTTGAAGAAGATATAAAACAAAAATTTTAAAAAGAGGGGGTAAAGAAGAGATATATAAAGTGTAAGGTTACACTACTCTAGATGGTTTTTGGATAAGCTTTTTCAAAAGTTTTTAAAGATTTTAGGTTTTTTTCTTAAATTTTTAATTTTTTTATATAGTGTCTAAAATGGCAAACGTAACAGAGACTGGATATCAAAATCATAGTTTTAAACGTAGATGTACTAATGCTTGCTTATGCAGAGTGGAAATACACCATACACACTATATAAGAAGCTAATTGTCATGTATACAGCGCTCTGCTGTCACTAGTGTGGCCTCGAGGAGCTGCTACCTTGTGAGGGCAGTCACACACAGATGAGAAGGATACTGGTGTGACCTAACTGCAGTGACTTGGGTGATGAGTGTGAGGGGTGGAGATTAGAAGTGCTCAGTTGCCTCACGGAGTGTGGTGCAGCGCATAGATAAGTATTAGAACAAATATTCCCTTTCCTTCTTCAAGCGGCGCTCTCGATTTTCTGCATGGTCGGAGGCCCTCTGCTGGGACTGTTCTCCCTCGGCATTTTGTTCCCTTGCGCAACACCAGTAGTAAGTACACGCAGGCTCGCCAGTTCAGGACCAGACCTGGTTTATACAAAAGGAGAAGGCGCTGCAGACCACAGGAGTGCGCGGGATCCAGGCAGCACGGCACAGGCTCATTGGTCGCTCCAGTCACAATGTCGGTGGCAGGGCTGAAAAAGCAATTCCACAAAGCCACTCAGGTAGGGTGGGCTCGGCCTGCAGATGCTGTCGGTCTGTCCTCTGTAATCTGCCTGTTGTCCTCTGGCATCCCCTGCATGGAAGGTCGCCTCCTCCCCTGGCGAGCTGCTGCAGTGCTCGCAGCTGATGAAGTTGTCCCTTGTTGAACTTGAGCTCTGAAGGAGATTTGCTTTAGTGCATTGCCTGCTGCCAGGGTGGATGCGCAGAGATCTGGTTGTCCTTGCATTGGGGGTACCATGTGTGCTATAGGTGGCTGTGTGCCACATGGCACATCAATGTATGCACTAAAAGGAATGGGGTCTAAGGGGTAGATATGTGGTGTGTTTGGTGCTTTTCTGGTGCGGTTGGGTGTTTAGTAGCTAGGATGGTACCTATGTTCTTATATGACATCTTTTTATTGATGTAATAACTGCACTTTCACAATTGCTTTATTAACTTTCTTGCTTTCTCAAATTTGCTTGAAAATGCACCATTTTCCCACTCTTCTTTCAAACTTTTCTCGTGGGGAGAACCCCCCCGGACACCCCTTAGGTCGTTTGGGCTCGCTCGCTACGCTCGCTCGCTGCGGTGCACTTAAACACAAATTTTACGCCTCACCACTTTCAAATGTCACCAGCCGCCACTGTTACTAACATTGGTATGGTTAACACTGATTGTTATTGTCCCTGTCTTAATGGTGACTAATCACAAAAATAATACTAATGATGTGGGAAGTGAGAGAGTTGATTCTAATATTAAAGAAGATTTAAATACTAATATAAAAAAGAGAGAAGATGACAGTATTTATCATCATGATAAATCAATTAATGATTTTTCTTTAAATGTTTTTACTAAATTGCTTTATGAGTATGTTAACACAATGAATGCGAGAGATTGTTCTGTGTGCATGCAATTACCGTTGTCTGTCTCAGAGGGGTGACTTACCATCACCTACCTTTAACATATGGTGTGTCTTGTAGTGTCTTAACCAGTCTGTTCTATGAGAGGGAAGGACTAGAGTATTATTATTATAATTTTGATCTAATATTTCCCGAAATTCCTATTAGAAGAGATTTAAAAATTGTTTATGGTCCTGTTTATGCAGCTTACATGGGAGATTTCTTCATTAGTAACAAACCGATATGTACAATAGATGCACACAGAAATAACTTGACTTGTAAACTACGGCATGAAGAAATTGAGTTTATGAACTTGGTAGAAGATAGAAGACGAGATTTCAAAAGAAAGCTGCTGAGCAAAAGTCTCATGTACCTCCATGGGCTTTCAGAGAGGGTGATTACAAAAGGGTGAGACTTACGCTGCCATGACTCTAGATTTTCAACATAGAGGAAAGCTTTGTGTGTTTAGAGAAAAGACAACTTAATAGTTACTTCATTGGTTCTAGTGAATGTGAGCATACTTTCTTGATAAAAGGAAATTTGGGACTGAAAGAAGGGACTGATCCTGTTTTCCCGGGAATTTATTATGTGTGTGGTAAGAATGCTTATTATAGATTACCTACGGGTTGGTACGGATGTTGTTATTTAGGTATAGTATTCCCGAAGGTTTACCACGTAGATAAGAATAATAGAGTTAATGAAATGAAACAAGGATTAACATGTAATAAGAGAGGAGCAAGATATTCTGAAATAATTGGGGATATTTTTGGAGCACTGATACCTTCAGTTGGAGTTATTCTGAATTCACATAAAATTAGAAAATTGTCCACAGTGGTTGATCGTTTATCAACAGATACTGCTGGTGGGTTCTTGATGATTGATACTGAAAGGGCTGCAATTAGATCAATGGTTTTGCAAAATCGACTTGCCCTTGATATAATATTGGCAAACGAGGGTGGAGTCTGTAGCATGTTGAAAATACAACAATGCTGTACTTATTTTCCTGACAAAAGTAAAAATCTTGAGGGGTATATTAAAAATATTACCGAACTTCATGAAGATTTGACTGAACTGAAAGTTGACAGTGGATGGGAGAAACTTGGTAAGAGGTTTTTCCTCAATGGGAAATTGGTTTTCTACTTTTGGGAGTAGTCTATTAGGGAAAATATTAATACCGATTACTTCAGTAGTTGTAGTGATAATAATGATAACTATGATTTACAAATGTTGCAAATGCAAGTGTAGGAAGAAAGAGACATCAGATCTTAAGCGTAATGCTAGAAAGAGAAAGAGAGAAGAGATAGAATTAGAGGATATGAGAGGAAATTACTATGAGATTATTAAAGACTTAAATGGATGAATGATAAAACGAGAAAGAAGTACAGTATTTTAAATAAGTGGCAACTTGTTTGTGATGGGTATTTTGATGATGGCTCAAAAACGCCATCAAAGGGGGGATTGATGGAGCAGGATTTTGAGAAAATAAAACCTGCTCGGATGAACCCTCAGTAACATTTATTAACAGTGTGCGGTGAAGATTTTTATTAATAAATGTTAAAACATGGAGAAATGCTTTTGCGCATGTGTAAAACTAATGAGTGTATTAATGCATGGAACTAGGCCGCAAAACTGCTTTGATAAAAAACTAATGCTGCTTTTGTGCACGTTAATAATATTTCACTAGGAATAACATGGGTTGTGCACGGGTTAGTGCAATATTGGGATGGTGTATAAAATAAAATAACATTTCATGAAATAATAAATGTTTGTATTCTGTTTTCGTAGAAATACAAGCATGGGCCTATACTTCTGCATGCCAGTTTTGGGTTAATTCTTGCTGAAGGAAAAAGAATATTAAATAAATGGGCTTTGAATGAGGAGAGAATGCAAAAGCATAGAAATGTCCTTCACGATGTGCTGACTGTCTGTCAAGGTTGCGGAAGAAGGAGGATACTGATAAACAAGTGGAAACGTACAACTTCCTCATGAAATGGCAGAGGCGAACAAAAGAGGCGTAGAGACTTGCAACATGAAAAATATGTAATATGATTGCGTTCAAACTTGTTTCCTGAGAAGGATCATGTCGTAATGTTAAAAGTCTAGAACAATAAGCTAGTGAATAAAAGTGATCACGCTGAGAGTGGTGTGACAGAACACCCCCAATATTAGCCGATGAGAGACAGAGTTTGGTTGCGAAATGAAACAAATGTGGGTTGGACATTTAGGTTTTAGAGTATAATTGAAAGTCCCCGGGGGTGTGGTTTAGGGGTTGGCTGGTGTTTAGCTAGCGGGAGATCGTCGCTGTCGTCGGTTTGCTGTTTCCAGATAGAGGCCTACCTGTTTCCTGACTCCTGACCTAATCTTTGTCACTCGACTCTACTTGAGTGGCCTTCCTGCCCTGACTGGCCAGTGGGGTAGTTTTCCCTGATTCTTACTTGGGTTAGTATAGATAATCTTTTTAATTTGGCATATTCATTTGCTAATGTATTTTAGTCTCTAAAAGTTTCCTCTCTTCGCCTATCCACTCCTTCAATGTATTGTTTATTTGACACAAGTTTGAAATTATACATTGCTAATGTTTTCTCTCTGTGATAATCCATGATTTGCATTTTCGTGTAACTGTACTTGATGAGCATTTATTCTTACATTATTTTTTACGATAAACAACATAAACTACACACTGAGTCTGTTATTATTTATTAGTATAGATGCACAGATAAGTACATATTATTGACATCAACTATTCAACTTTAGGTTCATCGCCACATTTATTTGTAAGGAGAAATGCAGGTTCTAAAGTGTATTTAGTGAGTTAGGAATAAACTTGCATCACACTGAACCCCAGCGTGAAGGGATTAAGTCGGGTAATGTAAATGGGCCTGTGTTTGTGAAAATTATCGATCCCTGATCCCTGGATCAGAGGCCTTTAGACATATTTACAGTTGGTCCACAGACAGCCTCAGTCTGACCGCAAAGAGGGTCAGAGAACTCCAAATCACCCCTGGTCATGTGCAGAGCACTCTTCAAGAATGTATATCATATCACCTTTGTTGGCCCATAGCTTTCTATCAGATACCCCAAGCTGGTCCTTCAACACCCCCCTATGGCCCTTGGATACCCATAGCACGGCCTCAGGCACCACCATCAAGCCTTCGGCGACCTGCAGCCAGGTCGCAGAAATCTTCAGTCTTCCTTAAGACACCCACTACCCACTCTCAGACTCCCTGGACCATCCAGAAATGATCCTCAGGGCTATTTGGTTATTTGATACATCAGCAAGCTTTAGGCCCATCTTAAGACGTCTCTAGATGATGATTAGATCCCATCAATCTCACTTGGAGACCTTAAGTGTGCCTTCAGATATTCCCAGCAGGCCCTATAAAACACCTAACCAGCCACTAGCCCTTTAACAACACCCTTAAAACACAATAAGACCACACTCATGCCATTAGAATCCACAAGGGTGCTCTCAGAGACTCTGAGACTACCCATATCCTCAATTGGAACTTAAATGCTCCAAAACAGAGGCCATTGGTCTGCCCACAGAAACCAACTGCATGTTTCCCAGGAGAGCATGAGCTGTTCTTCAGTCACCTTCTCCCCGCCCCCAGCCCCACTGGTCCTAATACTCCCCCTTATTTTTAAGTTGGCGTTTTGTTACGGTATTATAGTACTTTTTGTACTTTGATTTGTGGCGGATTCTTTTTTGCTGCTTGTTTATAATATAGAATATGCTTTTCTATTTATGTGTGGTGTGTATTGTAAGTGTTGGAAAACATATTTTTTAGTGGAAATAATTAAAATATATTTTTACGTTAGGTATTTTCTAATGGGTTTGTGAGTTATAGTGGGCTTTGAGTGAATAGTTTTTAAATATTTAAACATGTGTGTATTATTAGAAAACTGTGTGGATGTTTTTTAATAGTTTTGCCTGCACATATTTAGGTGTTGAGTTCTATTTTTGGATAGTCAGATATTATATTTACTTTATATGTGTTTTTGGTTCCGGGGTATTGTTTGAGAATTGTGGGTTTTCACTTGTATAAAAAAAGGCACACCAGAATTTATTTAAATGTTAATTTATATGTGGAAAATGATTTATATTACTAAATTAAATCCCAGCTGTTATGTATATATATTCTTTATTCGATCAAAAAGTATGACCATTCACATCATTAAACAGTTCATAGAACAATTAAAATTGCAATTCATTATACATAAAAGATATTCATATAATAAAACAAACATTCGCTTATTCGAATGTAGATATAAAATACATAAGTTCATACCCTGGAGCCAATTTAAGATATGTTAACAGATCAAAGTCTCAGGGGCAGTTTTAATCATTTTTGTCCTCTTCCACCAGGCGAGAAGCAAAAATATTGAGATAGCAAACACAAGCCACCTGGTAGTGTCTGTCCTAAAGATACTTGTGGCTTCACAGGGACGGTTAAAAGATAATAGACAAACTGGGATAATCCAAATTTTCCTGAGGTCAGCAAAGGAGGGACAACAGAAAAGAAAATGATCAAGGGTCTCAGGAGAAGTGTGACATGCAGGGCACAGTGGCGTTACAGACACATTTTCCCAGGTACTTCTTCTTGCGTTTAAAGGAAGAGCACCATATCTAAACTGAAGATATAGGGTTCTTGCCTGGGGGGGGTTCGATATCATCCAGAAATGTTTCAAAACCAAACCCTCCTTTAAAATTTAAAAAACTCATAGTTAAAGTGCCATGTGCAATATGCTCTAAACATTGTAAGTCCATATACTCCCAAAATATTTTTTTAAGAAGGGGAACCATTGATTTTATAATGGACCCTGGCTCCTCCCAGATACAACCCAAACCTTATTTTAAAAACCACTGCTTAATCTTATTTAACAACTTAATACGACCTGTTTGTTTGTGCAAAGTGATCAGCTCACCCAAGGCCTCCTTGACCGGGACCTGTGTGTCACTAGTCCATACCCTAACCCAAAACAGAAGAGCCCTGAGGATAGCGAAATGGTCTATAGATTTTAAGCCAAGATCAAGTCTTAACGACATAAGGGGGGTATTCAAAGGCAAGGCCAGGATAGCTCTAATAAATTTGTTTTCGGCGAGAGTTAGGTCCGAGAGATTTTCCAACCCCCATAACTCGGCCCCATAAAGAGCTGCTCCTAGGCCTTTACCCCAGTGAAGTTCTAAAATGGGCAAGATAGGCCAGTAGGGAGACGCCCTAGCCCTTCGTACTATAGCACAATCTACGTGCTGGAGGGCCAGTTTGCTTTTTTCTATTTGAGGTGCCCATACCAGCCTATCGCTGATACGTACGCCCAGATAATCGAAAGACTTGACCTGCTCCAGAGTTTGCGTGCCCAGCATGAGTTTACCCTTATACGATTTGTATGGATTAAAAGTCATATATTTAGTTTTAGAGCAGTTTATTTCTACACCCCTCTCTTTGCAGGCTTTATCAAATGTATTCAGAAGGTTTTGAATCCCTCTAGTTGTTCTAGCAATGAGTAGTGTGTCATCCGCAAAAAGCAGACAAGGCACTACACTGCCTGCCATTTTCGGCGGGTCGCCACCACAATTATACAACTTTCCTATTAGACTATTAATGTAAAGGGTAAATAATGTCGGGGCAAGAACGCAACCTTGGCAAACACCTTTCCGGACCGATATGTCATTTGTAAGGCTACCATCAGAGTTCCACCTGACTTTAGCGTATGTGTCATGGTGTAACCGGATCAAAATTTTGAGTATATGAGATGGAAGTCCTAATTCACTAAGGGCCAACCAAAGTTGGGTACGGTCTATGGAATCGAAGGCCGTTTTTAAGTCCACAAATACAACATACAAGTGGCCCCCTCTAATAATCACTTCCTTCCAGATCAGCAAAAGGAATCTAAAAACTTGGTCAGTTGTACTTGTGGATGCCATAAATCCTGCCTGCAAGTTTGACAAGACGTTATTTTCCTCAACCCAATTTTGGATTCTAGTTAAAATTATTTTACAGAAATTTTTTGGGGAGACATCTATAAGACTGATGGGCCTGTAGTTTCCGGGGGACCCTTTATCTCCCTTTTTGTGAATTGGGATAATCTCGGCGCCCCTCCAGGTCGCCGGGATTTCACCACCAGACAAGATGGGATTAAAAACTACTTGGAGCAATGGTCCCCAGATTGTGGGTTCAGCCTTAAACATGTCACCCGGAAGCTTGTCGAGGCCCGGGGCTTTCCCATTCTGCAACGAGTTAATAGCTAGTATAGTTTCATCTAGTGTGATGATAGTCTCCTCGGTTAGTTCTGGATCAAAAGGGATCATTAGTAGGCCTGGGTCATGTAAAACTCCCTGTCCTGCGTACAGCTGCCCAAAGTATTCTTCCCACACATGTGGCTGTATGTGGAAATCAGACTCTATTTCCGTGTTTGGAGACCCTTTTGACAGTAAATGCCAAAAGAGTTGACTATTCTTTTGCTTCGAGGCTTCTAGAAGCAAACACCAGTTTTCCGCCTCCCAGTCCCTTTTTGCCTTAGTTTGGGCTGATTTGTACTGCTTCCTGCTCTCTTTTATAACTGTGGGAGATTTTGACTTCACCGCCACAGTTAAGGCATCCTTGGCTTTTTTACAAGCCTTGTTAAACCAGGGGGCTGTTCTCCGCTTGGGTCGATTACATTGTTTATAAAAAAATGGACTAATAGTAGTGGTTAGTTGCAGAAAAGTGGCCATAATATCATCTAACCCAATGGTGTGCTTGCTTAAATTAGTAAGGGTCAACTCACCCTCTGAGTATATTTTGGGAAGAACAGTTGGATCAGCCAATATCATAGGCCATTTGACTCTTTTATTATTATTGCTGGTAATTACCGGAGCACTCTCAGGCCAAATATGACCATACAGTAGGGCTATACCAGACAACGTAAGAGCCAAGGCATTATGATCACTATCTTCCCTGGTTAATACAACCATATCTTTAACGCTAGACCAGAGTTCAAGATCAACAAGAATATAATCAATCCTGCTCTTAGATGTCCCCTTCTTAAACGTGTGGCAGGCTTCTCTATCTGAATCAGTCCGACCATTGCAGGCACGGACCCCAAATGTAATAATGAGTGATAAAACCTGTTGCCCCACCCTGGTACATTTCTTAATTGGAGGTATCTGAAGTTTTGCAATCCCCCTGGCTATATCTCCACCTAAAATAAGGTCCTGTATATAATCAACAGGTTCGAAGGTTGTGTTAAAGTCACCTGCAATTATAAGTCGGTGATTCCACGTAGCTGAATCTAGATAATTAGTTAGCGTAGTAATTGTGCAAGATAACCTATGGGGGCTGTCAAAGCGATTATAGATATTAAATAGTCTAATTTGCATGTTCCCTTTGCCAGAGGATAATTCCAGCCCAAGAATTTCCTCTGAACCAAGGTGTAGGACTTTAATTTTCCAAGCCAGTGTGTTTTTGACCCAGATTAGGAGGCCACCAACTGGGCGGCCGGCGGTTGCTTGCTTGGCTTCAATGCTGTATGTAGTATAGCCTACACTATGGATACGTCCTACAGCCCAGGTTTCCTGCAATAGGCATAGGTGGAAATCATCCACTAGCTTGCACCAATCGGGGTCAATTAACTTGGGTGTAATACCTGCTACATTCCAGGATAGAATTTTCAAATCCTGGAATTCTAGAATGGGTTCCTGTGTGTGTCCAGTAATGTTATTTACTCCCTGGGTCTCTAGTTGGAGATGGTGATGACGATTCTTGGGTACTAAGTTACTTGGGGCAGAGGCTCTGATCGTATGAGACATAGGTGTATCGCCAGACCCCGTGGCGGATGATTCCCAAGGGGTAACTAATGAAAATAAAGATGCTGTAGGTAGTCAGTCCTGAGAGTCTAGACCACTCAGGGTTTGGTATCTATTTCTTATTTCCAAAAGGGGGGTATCCTGGTGCACAGAAGGCATCCTACTAGGTGGAATAATGGCCTGGATTTTCCGCTCTCTGCATTCGAGATGCCTGTAAAAGAACCCAATTGGTAAAATTTCAATCTCTGAACCCAACCTTTGATTTGTAAAATCATGCCCCCAGCCAAGCAGCCGACTGACTAGAGTAGGAGATCTGCAGTTAATAACAATACAGTCACCAGGAAGAGACTTGCATAGCGGGCCAACCCAGCTGACCCGCCTTACAAAAAGGATATCATAGTAATTTACATTTAAAAACTCTGTGTTCTGTGAGAGCCAATAACAGACTTTGTTCTTAAGCTGGGCTTGTGATTCAGTTTGATTTTCCTGTAGGGTGGGAACATTAGTAAGAATAGCCACGTAGGGACAACACTCGGGTGGGAGGTGGAGAATCACTTTATCATCTCGGTTAACTAATCCATTTTTGTGGGGCAATAATAAAGGTGTATGTCGGTGAATACCTACACTGTTCCCAGTGATAGTTGTAGGTGGAGGACTGGGCTTGGTTTTACTGGGGGGTATGCGTATTTCACCCTGGTGTCTAGTGCAGGAGAGCCCTTGATTCTTTTGTGCTACTGCACTCCTAACATTTCTATGGGTACCATTGCTCACAGGACTATTTGATAACTCATCATGTGAAACCGAGGACCCCTCAACATGGTTTATGCCCCCCCCCCTCACCCAAGCCCCCAGCCAGCGCTTTCCTTTTTCCCCCAGCCCCTACTGCTAGATCAATAACCGAGGAATGCATTAGTTCCACTGTTGACTCCAATTTCTCAAGTCTAGCTAAAATTGGTAAAAAATTCTTAGTGAAAATGTCTTCTAGGGCGGATGTTAATGCCACAAGGAGTTGCGGGGAGATTGCCTCTGTATTAAGAGGCAGTGATGAATTGGAGCCGAGTCTGGTGGACAATCTGGTGGGTGATCCTTGTAAAGAATTAACAGAGACTTCTAGGATTTGAGCCTGGAGTCGTTTCCTTGATCTAGTCCGTGTACACCGTGTGGGCTCCAAATGTTTTATCTTTCTTTTCCTTTTACCTAGCATATCACGTGCTGGTGAAATTGGGGGTGGTAAACAAGGTTGTTGGGCTGGAGATAGAACCTCTGAGCTTCTCGTAAATACGTGATTATCTCGATCAGTGTTATTCATTTGGGCAGCCTCCACATTAGCCACAACAGGTGGGTCAGTAATAGGACCAGCCAAGCCTCCTCCCACAGATAACCGTCGTTCTGCCACCTGGATCTCCTTGTCAATGGCTTTAGCAGCCCGAAACAAAAAACAGTCAAGTGTGGAGTTGGGCAGAGATTTTGGTGTGGCCGCCTTTCCCCCCTGTGATTTCAAATTTGCCGCCATACCAATAGGATAAAATTCCATACAATAAAAGAAATACGCTTACTTTTGCAACCACTAACCAGTGGTGCGTGCAAGTGAATAACCAGAATCCACAATCCAGGAGCCAAGAGACCGGGCCCGCCCCGCCTCTTTCCGTCGCTGATGGGCGCGGCCCGGGCACGCCCGCGCACGTCCCGCACTGCTGGAGCCCGCGGTTGCACTTATGTGCCTCCGGGCACAGGATGACGTCGTGGGCGGTGGGCAGTTCTGGCGGTCTGGGACTTGTAGTCCGCTCCGCTGCCTTGGTGCCTGCGATGGCAAATTAAACTGATTAAAACTGGCTCTTTTCTATCCCGAATATGGTGCAAAGTCTGTGTCCAGAAATAGCTGTCAGTATTGTAAACCCTTTGCCAGATTCTACTCACAGGTATTTGTGGAAATGTGTCAGCATCTGCATATTTTTTCAGAGAGTAGTGTCTACATAGACTATTCCCTTTTAAAAGCGCTATCTAATTGGTTTCTTATCTTTAAACTAAATTAATATCTGCACGCTTCCAGAAGCTGGATTTGTAACATTCTTGGTCAAATATACCTTGTCAGCTAACATCACTTTCATGCCGTCACTAGAAAGCCTTAGCCGTCAATGGGAAAAGCAAAACTACATGTCCCAGAAAGCACAGAGATGCTGGCAGAAAAAGTCAGGACTTAGTAGGCCAAGGTGGAGGGAGCTGTGCTTTGACATCAAGCCAAACAAAGTCAGTTGACTTTGCACTATACTTTGTACTGATCAAGCAGTTTTGCTGTTTCATGGAGAGCAATACAGTTATGTACTCACACCACATACTTATGCCTCAGTTCAGTCCTTTATTCAATATCCGAGCGTCTTTCAAGGAGAGTGGTTGTAATTCTTATTACCTGAGTGAAATTTGGTGTATGTCATTTACTGCTATGATGTCGTTTTACGGCCAGATAGCTCACTTGGTTTACATCCACAGGGCCAAGAACAGACCATTCTCAAAAGAACAGAAGTTAAAATGCCAGCAGGGGCTACTCCGACTTTTATCCTTCTGAGTGGAGCAGAATGAGTGCTACTTATTATGAGTTCGCATCATAGGTAAAATGCATGGCCCATTTTGTAGTAGTCATTGAAGACCACAGTGCATTCTGGGAATTGTAATTTTGGATCTCTTCCTTTGAGTTTTTATCATACTAGTTTACAATGTTTTTTCTGATACTAATTGATGTTTACACCCCGACATTTTTCAAGAATAAAAAAAATCAATTAGTATTATTTGAAATTTTGTGCGTGGTTGTGTCTACGAGGACATGCAAATTCCATTCGCTATTTCACTTCTCTCACATACACACTCTGTGATATCTCTCAATCTCTTCTGACATCCCCCTCCGACCCTCCACCCCGACCCCTGCCTGCTATAATTACCCACAGGGAGCCAGTGAAAGTGACAGAGGCGCCAGCAGCGTCCAGAGAATTAAAAAACTCACCCCCCCCCCCTAACGTCCCAGCCCCCGTAGAAATGTCTGACGGAGGAAATGGCCTGCGCTTGCACCATATACAAGTCAAGCCTATTAGCTTTGTCAATGCTCGTTTGTGAACATTTCAAACAGCCGAGGAGCAGATAACGCTGTTCCTTGCACGCTGAGTCATTCGGGTAGCTACGGGCATGGCGCGTAGTTCTGTATCAAAATAGACACACACTTGCCTCAGAGCAGGCCTCCGTAGGTAGGTGGGTGGGGAGGATGGCGGGCTGCGTTTTTCTCATTTTGACTGGCCAACTTCCAAATCAAGGGATACACAAAAATAAATTCTTGTGTGATGCTGGACAGGATAAAGCTTTGTAAACACGCGGTTAACCCTCCCCCTGGCCTGCCAAGGAGCCCTTGGCTCTATCGCCAGAGCTCAGAGTGGGAGCTGTCCCTGGTAGATAAGGGCCTCCTCGCTCCTGGGGCTGGCGCGCGCTTTCCTTGCGAGTGAAGGAATATGAGTCAAACGTGAGAGACATGGAGTCGGGGTGGGTTTGGGCGAAATATGTCTGGCACTGTGACTGTTAGCTTCTATCACAACAGCGCGAGCCGCAAAAATGATGGCAAAGCGCCACAATGCAACACAACTATAGACTTTGGGCCTCATGTATGAAAACTGTTGCATCGCTGCGATAAAACAGCGATGCTACAGTTTTCATTGTGCCCACCTTGCGATACGATGCTGTTCCATGTCGCAAGGAATGACAGATACGTCAGGAATCTTGACTATCTGTCGGCGCAAAAGTCATGCATTGTTAGAGTTGTGTCGAAAGCATGACACAACTCCAGCAATGCATGGGGTAAACCTATGCCTATGGCACTGCGTCACCCTTATGTCTGCCATGAGGCAGGCATAATGTTTTGACATAGTGGCGTCCTAGAAGTTTTGCAGCAAAAAACTCATAGATTTCACTACAACGCTTCTACGACCCTTTTTTACGTGGGAACGCCTATACCTAACGCAGGTATAATGTGGTGCAGGGCTTTACAAGGTGACACATCTGCCTAGATGCGCCACCTTGTAAATATGGCACAACGTGGCGCATTGTTTACACCGCCACTGCGTCACGAAAACTGACACCACGGGAGCACAAAAGTGTGGCAAGGCCTTCATAAATAAGGCCCTTTGCATTTTCAGAGAAGGCGCAGGTTGAAAAGATTCCTTCTAGTTCGTAGTTCAGCATTAACATCTTTTGACCGGGCAGGGGACACGAACGAGCTAGTGCGTTGGAACCCAGGGCGCCTATTTAAACAGTCCGCAACAAAAATGTAAAAGACAATGGCAGAATAGACTAAGAAAAGGAACAATAAAAAGGCACATGTATTGATACTTTAATAAATGCAAGTGTCCAGCTTTGACCGGTTTTGTCAACATTGTATTGTTGTTGCACTTGGTCTCAGGATTTGCATAAAACCTCAAAATTAAGGTCTAGTCAGGGTCACAAGTCATTTTCACACGGTCACCCACACTTCCCTAAAATGCATTTTTTCCCCCACGTTTAAGCTTTAGTTCTCGTTTTTAGATCTGTAAATCATTTAGAAGGTGATGTCATGTATAAAGGTGAAAGTGCACCTTTTGTTATGTGATTAACCCCTCAAGGGTTCACACAGGCCACGCTCACTTATTTTTATGGCTCCACTCACTCGATGGATATTTTTAAGGGTGGCTGAAATCCAAAAACTCCTATGGTTTTACTCATTCTCACGGTTGTAATTTTTAGATGGTGACATAATGATTACTATCAGACTGCCTTTCAGCTCTCCTTCTGCAAGCTAGACAAATGGTATTCTGATGCAAGCTGCACCATTCCCCAGCAATAGTGCATAATAACAGTACCTACCAGGTTGCTGCAGTCGCCACAGGAAGTCAAGCAAGTGGCGACCTTCAATGTTGCAAAAAAGAAATATCACAGGAAGGGAAGGTAAGTGCAGGAGTACCCTCAAGATGATAGTATAATATCAGTGAACAAAATGTAAGCGCTTCTTCGACCAACTTAATCGGCTTTTGCAAGGGAATGGCTACAATGCAAGCAAGGTGCGGCAGTGTTGCCACTCCTGGCAAATAAGTCTCTTGCTGTGATATGTAGCAGAGCTGCCCTGTGTATAGATGAATTGTTTTCAATGTGTTTGATACTGTTGACGCCCGTCTTTTGAAAAAGATGCAACTGTTGACTTTATGCATCTGGTTGTTATCTAGAGGCATCTGCATGCAGATGCCTGTGGATCAGCATCTTGTATCTAGCAGCTGTTGTAGTCCAGTTGCATTCCTTCGGCCTCGTTCCTCTATATCAGAGGTCTTCAAACTTTTGTAGGTTGAGCCCCACCAGCTGATTTTTTTAAAATGTCGGGCACCCCCACCACCTGACAGAAATTTCTGGAATCTGGTACACTACATAATCGACCGCCACCCGCATATCCCGGGCCATATCCGGCAAATAATTTTCAACACAATAAGAGTGTTTCCTCCTTCTCCATGAATTCCCTCACTACCACTCACCAACAATGCACCTCATCTCTCAATAGCACCTTTCTGGCAAACATTTCATATTTTTATAGCGCTACTCATAGTTTCATCATACTCAGGGGCATATGTACAAGCCCCTATCGCCACCACAACGTCACTTTTTACGACGTTGTGGTGGCGATAGGGGCATTGCCGTATTTACAAGGCAGAGTAAGCCACTTAATGTGGCTTAACGCTGCCTTGTAAATAAGGCCCCCTTTCACGCTATGCTTAGCGTGAAAGGGTGGGCAGTGGGTGTTGCGGTGGACGTTCCACTGCAACACTGATTTTGATGCTGCGCCCTATTTATAAGGGCAGAGTAAATAGGAGGCAGCGTTAAAATTAAGAACAGGGAAAACCTGGTCTTAAGTTGGCGAAACTAGGAGAAATGCATTATTTCTCCTCGTTTTTTGCTTTTTCCATGTGTGCTGCCTTGTGCAGCACACATGGAAAAAGCAAAATGCCTTGTATTTGTAATCTTTAAAAAAAAATGCCATTTTGTGATTTCCATGTGTGCTGCATTAAGCAGCACACATAGAAGTGTGACAAAATGGCATTTAAAGATTGTTTATGTACAGGAGGGGGACCTTGCTGTACATAAACAATCTTTCCCCTGCACACAGACACCCTTGCACTATGGTGCAAGGGCGCCAGCGCAGGGGAAACGCAAGGCTGCACCATATTGTTGTAAATATGGTGCAGCCTTCCGTTTCTGGAGTGGCAGAGTGAGGCATTAAGCCATGACGGCTAATGCCTCACTCCGCCACTTCCTTGAACATATGCCCCGCAGTTCTTTTATCTGCATGGTACACGTTCTTTGTAGCAGGCACATTAACCCTCTGTGCTGTCTGGATGGCAGGAGTGCTCATGTGAGTGCACACCATATGAATTTGGGTGTGCATGTTAGTGCAGAGTGGGACTAATGAATGTATGGTTAGTGATGGGCTTGTTTAAGTGAGATTGCAGATTGAGCAGTGAGGGGGACAGGTGAGTGAAGTGTCACATGAGTGCAGGCTGAGTAGTGTGCTCGTGTGGCTGCAGGTTGAGGTACAGGGTGAACAGTGCAAGTGCATTGTGAGAGCAGAGTGATCACTGTGAGTGCAGGGTGAGCGGGTGAATGGTGTAGGGTGCATGGGATCAGTGTGAGGGCATTGTGATCGCTGTGAGTGCAGGGTGAGCGTGAAAGTGAAGGGCGAGAATGAGGAGTGAGTCGTCTGAGTTCAGGGTGCATTCCCAGACACTTGCAGTAACTCAGCATGCTATTGACGGCAGTGCAGGGTTTCAGATATGTTAAACTATTGCTATTATGGCATTAACCAGGGATCGAGGGTGGAGAAAATAAATAATGTGCTGATCTTGCAACAAACTTCCAGTTTTATGATTAGGGTTGCCAGCTCATTATTTTGATGTCCCAGGTGGTACAAAAATAAGCAGTCACCTAAAGCTCTATTTTCAGCACTTATCTGTGCATACTCCGAACAGCAAATATAAATAGAAAGCACTTTTAATTGTGTTCTAGGGCTGCCTGAATGATCCGTGGCTGATAATAAAAGGGAACAAAGACAGAAAAGTCACATTACAAATGAATACATACTTCTTTATTTATAACCCATATTTAGTGTCAAGAGAAGCAATTTGCAGGCTGTTTAAACAACACCTGACTGGCATTTGTCTTTTGGCAACTTAAAGCCCTTTTAGCCCTGTGATCGTTGCGCGCCTGGCGGTGTAATTTTAAAAGCAACATTGTCTCCTAACCCTCCCTGGACGGGGTTTAGTTCCTAGAGCTGAAATGCTTCAGCTGCAGTGGGAGGCAGGAAGTTTCCTCTGCTAAAACTGAAAGCAAGTAACAGACATTCATTTCAGCTGCAGTGTGAGGCAAGGAGTCTCCTCTGCTATGAAACCGAACGTAAACGAACAAACAGTCCAGTTCCTTCGCTTTCAGTTTTAGCAAAGGGGACTCCTTGCCTCCCACTGCAGCTAAAGCATTTCAGCTATAGGAATTAACCTGGTTAGCTCGGGTGAAATTGCAATAGCATGGGCACTTCGTGTCCCATCGATTTCCCCTCCCTCCCCCCTCCAACACTCCATCGTCACCACCGAACAAGCCCCCCCCCGCCCCGAAAACTGGGCAGCACCAAATGGCCCAGCAATGTTACAAAAGCCCTCTTATCTGCTGGTGATGTAGAATCTTCAGCAAAGTCCTCAACAGCGAAGCGGTGGTAAAATACAGGAAACAAAGAAGAAAAGGCAGCAAGCGGTAGTATGCAGGAGCTTTATGCACGCAAATTTCGCGGCACTTCCTGCAATCTCTGCTTGTCCCCCTCATTGGTGGAACATCAGTGGTGACGTTCCTACATGCTGATTGGCTGCTGCTCCTGGGTGCTCCAATAAAAAAAAAACATTTGAAATGGGTGAAGAATTGCGACGATGTGGGACAGTAGAAGACAAAGGTGAGATTTTAGGGTGGAGTGCGCGCCCCCTCCTGAGACGGTGTCGCGCCCCCCCCCCGGGGGGCGGGCGCGCCCCACAGATTGAAGAACTCTGCTCTATATGGTCATCGAGCTCCTTGTGACTTGCAAAATCCTTACATTGTACGGCAAGGGGTACTTTATCCCATAGATCATGTTGTCTTCCAGCTCCTCAAGTGTGGTATGTACCTTGACAGTAAATACTGTTGGGACCACAGTGATAGGCCACAGCAGAGCACATTGGCTCTATGCTGTATGTTATAGACAATCAAACATATCTTCCTGGTTCTTCAAATTAAAACATATACAAATACAAACTGACATGACTTAAGTCTAACATGCAAGACATTAGTAAAAAGGATAGGGGACTTAAAGACTTATAATAGGAACATGAAGGTCAAACACAATTAAAAAGAAAGAAAGGAGCGAGGGAAATAGACACGTTCAGGCCACCCAGCCTGGTGAGGGTCACTTTGCTGAAGTGTACCCAGCAGTTGTGACAACCTGAGTCCATATTATACAAGTGCCCCAGGGGTGCAACGGGCATTTGTGCCTGCTATGCGCAGCCCGGGGCACCTTGGATTTACAGAAGGGGCCGCAGACGCTTGTGCGTCCGCTTCTGTAATACCAAAAGCGCTGGCGCAAATGGAGTTCCAGCGCTATCTTCAAGGGGCGTTCCCTTATTTACACTGGGGCATGGACACATGCAAATGAGGGAATCCCTTCGCCTCTGCGCCTGTGCCGTATTCCAGATGCGGGCACAGAGGCAAAGAAGCCGTCAGGAGGCGCACTGTCAGTGTGCCCCCTGATGGCAGCCCTCTGGAGGGGGAAAAGGGATCCCATAGAGCCCCCAGACATCCCCTTGCAGGCGGGTGCAGACACTCACTTCACCCGCCTGCAAGGGGATCACTATCCTCACGTCAAAGTACAGGCAGGTTGCTGCCTGCAACTGTGAAAACACAGAGTGGCTTCAAAGCAGCAGCTTCGTTTTTCACAGAAATGCATTGCCCTCAGGGCAGCGCGAGTTCACGACTGCCCTGAGGGCAGCGCATTCACCATAATGTGTCGCATTTTGATTGTTTGAGCTGCGCCTGGCACAAGCACTGAAAATGCGCCATGTGCATAATATGGGCCCTGGCATTCTTTACTGTTTCTCTCAAGCAAACGTCCAAAGAAGTACTTTGAGAAAAACAAGAATGCAATGGCTCTGACCCATTGGGTGTTTTCTCCCTGCTTGTCATTGCCATTGTTTTTCACTCTTCTCTATCACAAACAATCTAGAGCAACCTTATGTCCCACCAGTCTGCCTGCCACAACTAACATAAAATGAGTACCATTGAGTTGGGTAACAATAAACATCTGTTATTCAGTGCCAAGATACCCTTGGGTAACCGTGCGCTTTACAAATACACGTTATATTACCAAAGCCCCCCGTTGAAGATCAAGAAGCATGCAATAAGAGGTGAAATAACACAGAGCCATTATTCTCCTTCCTCACCGACACTATTTCTATCCATGTGAGCTCCGCATCAAACATAACCTGTGCCGTTGATGCACTAAACATCAATCAGATGACATAGGCTCATTCTAAACCTTCTACAAAATACCTCCAAAAAACCAGTGACAAACAACTCTATTGGCCCACCTCCTGTTCCAATTACAAACAGAACCTCATTACTAAATACTTCCACTATCAATTCCCCGCTGCCTTGCCGAGTTCAGATTCAACTTATAGTTGGGGTTTGGCCCATATCTTTTTGTTATAGCTTTTTGTGGCGTAATATCCTTAACATATCCTCGCCAATTTCTGTTTCATTTCCTCTGTTTCATAGATGGGGAAGAGGTATTGTGTTCAAAGAATTACCCAGCCGCCAACACTTCTGTCTGACCCAGCCCTGGGGTCTAGTAGTCTCTTATGTTCTCTGTTGCTGGAAGCAGGATCACCTCACACCAGTTCTTCAGTGCCTCTGTGTCTGAGTTGGTGGTCAATTTTTAGCTCCCCTAGCCCATTCTGAAATAAAATAATAGAGTGGGCATCTCTTCTGTACTTGATCTGTTTCCTTTTCAGCACTGAGTGAGCGGCCTGTATTCTCTTTCCTCTACTAGGGTATAGGTAGAGAGCTCTGGGAAATAGTATGACTAGAGCAGCACCTCTTTATACCTTACGGTATGTATGCTATAGACGCCTGCCCCCTCACACTCGCCACCTCCCAGGTTTTCAATGCAGAGTTTGGGTAACTAGCAATATTCACTCTGAGGCTTCCCCCAGGGTTTCTTCCTCTGTTAGTTCTGTCCAAGACTATATTTGTTCCTCATCATCTGCAAAACAATGGGGGCCTATTTATGAGCCGGTTTGCATCACTCTTGTACCACGCAACGTGGTGCAAGAGCAACGCAAACCTTACATGTGATTTATGAAGCCACGCAAGGCCACTTTGCATGGTCCTGAGTGGCTCCATAAAGCTGGAGTAAGGCAACGCAGCATATCACTGCGTTGCCTCACTCTGCCCTGGCAAGGCATTCCATGGGTGTTCCCACGCAACTCAGATGGTTTTGACACATTCGCAGATTTACCAGAACTGGTAGACCTGGTAATGCGCCAAAAAAGATATGCCTTCTCAGGTGAGGTGTAATTAGGAGAAATATTTTTATTTCTCCTCATTACTTCCTCTTTCTATGGGTGCTGTATTCTGCAGCACCCATAGAAAGAGGAATATGCCTCTGAGGATTGTTTTTGTGCAGAAAGGTGTTCCTTCCTGCAAAACAACAACCCTGCATGCATCACAGGCTGGTGCAAGGGTGCCTGCATTGGTGCCAGGCTGCCAAATAGGTGCCAGCACAGGGGAAAAGGCAGGAATGCACTGCAGTGCCTTAAATAGGGAGCATTCCTGTCCTTTCCCTGTCACGCAGTGCCGCACAGCAAAGTGACTTGCTGTACTGTGTAACATTCTTGTAAATAGACCCCAGGTTTCACAGTCTCCTCCGCAATTATTTCCACCTCTCTTCCTGCATGTCTCTCTTATCCTTGGGAATCCCCCAAAACAGAAATCTCAAGGCCTCTCCCTTTTCCCACTGTCATCCAGCTTGCGTAAGCAAATAAGTAAATAAAAACTCTTATATAGGATGTATTGTGGCAATCTTTAGGTGTGCGCGAGGTTGCTTGCAAGCTGACAAACAATTCAAAAGAAGTTATGTATGCTGTACCTTTAAGAAAATGGCAGTGATCCCATTTTGTGTATTGTGAAAAGCAGTGCGATCCACAAATGGACCATCAGCAGTCGAGTCACATACCACATCCCAGGTCAGGGGATCGATTGTGCCCCTGAATCTAAACTCATTCACGCCCATGACTCTCAGTTTTTCTTTGAAAAGGGTATTATTCTACAGCTGTCTTCACATTTCATCATTGCTCATTCCGGGTTAATTTGTTAATAGGGTTTCAGCAGCTGAGTTTAATTCAGTGGACCTGGAGTGCTTCTAAAGTGTGGCCACCTCGCCCTTGCCCAGGAAGCTGTCTCCATTCACAGTTTAAAAACATCTCCATAAATGTTTCTAAATTCTTCCTCCTCCTCTCCTCCCTGAAATCCACCCACTCATCAGTTTCTCACTTGGTGCCATTCCCTGCTGCTATGGAGGAAGTCAACCTATCTAATAATAGTTGATCAGTCATTGACGAAGTCAGTGGTGAAGTTGTTGAAACAGAGTGCTTCTTGACTGCTACGTAGCATGGGAGCTTCTCTCAATAACATTTTAATGAGAAATATGAATTTGGTGTACATCAAGCTCAGTTGGATACACTATGTCAGTTTGCCTTTTTGACATGAAACAGTATTGGACAAAGGACATGATTGGCGTGAGGCAGAATTCCAAGGGCAGTGGTTATTTGGTCACTGTAATGTGTGGTGTACTGACATAAAGACTGAACTGGCTGAACCCACTCTGGTGCCAGTTTTTAAACAGTGTGGCAGGTATGAATCAGGAAATACACTCTGGAGGTGAGATTTTATGGAGATCAATGCATCCTCATTGAAAAGACAGGATTTGTACATAAACAAATGATATTTATAAAGTATTACCTATGTAAACCGCTTTGCTTTCAAGGGTTGAGTGTAAATAGAAATTCAAGTTTTACAGCTTTGCTTCTATAATCTAGGCATATTAGTCTGGCATTGGCTCTTTTAGAAGTCAGTCAGGTTCTCACACAACATTTGTGATAGCATGTCTTTTAACAAAGAGCCTGCTGTAAAAATGGCTGCCTCTATGACAATCCTACTCAACTGAGATGTGTATCTATTGGATGGCATGAAGAAAAGGGCAGGCTTTGATGTTGCACCCCAACGTCTCACCTACTCACCTCCCGCCCCCAAATAAGAATAATTCTGAATTGTGAGTTCCTGGCCTTTCACATACGAAATACACCTGTATTTGGAAATGTAAAAATAACATCATTCTTTAGATTAATTTGCAGTATATTATTGTCTTAAACATAAAGAAATGGATATTGAAATAGCCTGGTCTATTAATGCTGGAAAATAAAATTTTAGACCATAAAACACTTGTTTCCATTGCAGACATCACGTTTATTTTCCCTAAACATGCTCCACCTGATCAGTGTTTGATTTACTACTGCTGTGCCTGACGTGGAAGAGATTTCAGAAGTTTGATCAGTGTTGTTGTTGAATATTAAATAAGGGTATATGGGAGATGTGTGCAGTTATAGTGTAGTGCAGATTCACATTATGGAATACGTATTGGGTGGAACAATAGAGTTAACAACACAAATTAAATGAATGAAATGAAAGTAAATTGTAATTTCTAAAGCGCACTACTACCCGCGGGTGTGTAGGCGCTGACTCCCAGAATAGGGTGGGTCCGAGTGGAGCAAAACTGCAACCCTAGTGAAGCAGGAAGGAGAAGAGCAAGAAGAACTAATGCTGAATAACCAAGTTTTAAGAGCTTTCCGAAACGTGTAGAGGTTTTTTGAAGTTTTGAGTCTCAGAGGCATCGTATTCTAGAGTTTGGCAGTAGCAACTGCAAAACTCTTGCCTCCCCAAGTAGCTCTTTTGAACTTGGGAGCAAACAAGTTAGCCTGGGAAGCCGATCTTAAGGTTCTGGCCGGTGTGTAACAATGGAAAAGTTGCTTAATTGAAGCTGGTCTTTCAGAGGCGAGGGCATTAAAGGCTATGCACAGGGACTTGAACATAACCCTCCTTTTGACTGGGAGCCAATGAAGTAGGGGGAGAGACTTGGATACTGACTGATATTTTGGAATTCCCAAAAGCAGTCTGGCGGCTGCGTTTTGGACCAAATAGTAGTTTATCCAGGGCTTTCTTATGGGAGGCCAGGAACAGCCCATTACAGTAATCTATTTTAGAAAAAATCAGTGTTGTGATCTGTGACATAAAATAACTGACAAATAAAACAGTAACTATTGAAGCTATATTTGGTGCTTTTGTGTCATTTGAGGATATACATGCTTGATTTATGAAGGACTTGGTGGTACATTAGGGATACTATGTGAAGCCTATATGTACCGGAAATATACTTCTTATTTAATGAATGTTCCTCACAACTAAAGTATATTCTTGAGTAGTCTAGGACCATTGTTTTCTATACTGGATGAATAAAGAGAGCTCAGTATTTATAGCTTTCTCTATCAGTTTGGCCCTGAAGGGAAGTCGTGAGATTGGCCTGTAATTATTGTGGAATGTAGTGGAATGTATAAATGTTTGCATAATGGTTTTTGGAATTCTTATTTTTTTCTAAAATAAAGCCATTTAGACTACCCAAAAACATACCCAGATACTATTTGAAGAGCAATTATTTTATTTCTTATTTTTAAGCGATGATTGCTCTTTCCTAATAGGGGTATTATTGTGTGTGTTGGAGCGGGAGGTGGGGTAGGGTAGACGCATATTTCAATTTGAAAACAGGGGTGTTTTTGTTCATGTTCATACTTTTTGGTGAGTATGTTATGTGAATCAAAAGATGTTTTTTCTGCCACACAAAAACCACTGTAAATCTCCTTATGGCACTACGTGATGCATGACAACAATGTGAACATATCAGGGGAGCAAGGTCCACTAGCTACCGTAACTGTCCTTTTTGCATTGGAAGTATTGATTCTCCTGGCCCCCGGCCCACCACCGACCACTTTGGTCCCACTGTATTGTGCTGAGGGGGGCCCCCCGCAACTCGGCCACTGCCCCCCCACCCCCCGCACCGCCGGGGCTGCAGGGACTAATGTTACGCCACTGAGCACCTCTTGAGGAGATAGTTGGAGAATCCATGACTCACCCTGGGCCATAGAAAATGGGTCCCGACCACCAATAACATGACTGTGGGACAGGAATCAACACAAACTTTCCTGCAAGTATAAAACAGTTATTAAATAAAGATAAAGGTAAACCCAAGAAGAATATGTGAATTTGAGAACTCAGACGTGTTGTGTAATCAACCAAGGTGTCAGACAGCCACCCACACACCTGATATGCACAGATAGTCCTAACCAGCAGCAAGGAGCTGTGTTGACCAAGACAAACAAGATAGGAAGAAGGGAAGCTCGGAAAGCAGATGGGGAGTCAGTCCTGGCGATGCTTTGATAGCCTCTCCATTGCTTGCTGGGTGGAATATTGTAGAATCACTATAAGGGTGTCCTACGGAGGAAATTCTTAATTTTGAATGCTGAGTCTCCTATACACAGTATCAATAGTACTCAAATTATAGGGATATTGGTAGATCTCTAGTGCTATGACAATTTAGTTGCTGCAAAAATGGATCATAACCAACCAATTTTCTGCTATTCGTTCGTAGCCGAGACCTTCATGTAGGTAACGTGCAAAGAGATGGGCAGTTCGTTTCATACAGATTTTCACACTCCATTTCCACTGCAGTGCAGGGCTCCTGGGTATAGCTCCACATGTTTGTGAAAACATTATACCAGTATTTGGCTTAGCAGCAGCAAAAGAATACCAGTGATAACCTCTCCATGTTGCCCACGGGGATGATGGATGCAAGGCTGGCCCTCAAGCAATGCATTCGATAGTCTCCTCTTCCTAAGAGTTGAAGCTGGTCTAGCGTCTGATGGTGGTGCTGTTACTTCTAGCAGTAGAAGGCCTGATTGAACGCAATCACTCCAGACGTGGAAAATCATCACTCAAGACGCATGTTGTGGTATTATATCATCAACATGTACAGCAGCAGGTAGCTTTCTTAGAGCCACTGGGCTGGACAGAGACAACAAAACGTTGATCATTCAGGAGGAAATTGACCTTCTCTCCCTCTCTGTTCACAACAGCTATCCAAACTGAACACAGTAGAGCTGGTACTTCTGCAGTATAACGTTTCTCTTTCACAGGGTAGATTCTGGGCTTTTCTAACACCACCAATTATCTCAAAGAATATATACTGTGCGAGCTAAGCTGACTTTCTCATCATCAATGCTTGTTACAATTTTGTTAGAGTGGTTGCAGGAAACTCAGAAAGGAGAAAGTCTCTGACTGGTCAAAGCATAGCTTTTGCGTTCCTATATGAGAAAGCAATCACAGTGGTTGCGCCCTTACTTCAAGCTACCCAAGATATAAAGGGCCTTCCAAACTAAGAGTGCATTAAGCCTTTGGAGCTCCTTACACAAATTGAGACTCTTGAACATAGCAACCATGCTCTACCTCTCTGGTGAATGCACAGGCAGAGGGCCTGAAGGGACACGTGCACCAGCATTGAGTTTAGAACATCACCAGCCATGAGTCAGATGCAAACTCTGACCACAATCCTACAGCCAAGGAAGCAGATTGAAGATAGAGCATCACTCAGGAAAGATATCAGGATCGTCTCCAATATCCTTAAAAACAGTATCCTCTTATCTCCTTTCAGCATGGCTACCGACGGATCCATACCTTCTCTAGATATGATGGACTCATAGACCCACGTTCTTTTATCAAATAAGTGGGAGTTCTCCCAACACCAAACCAAATCACTGACAGAAACAGGAAAAATACCCAGCCTTCTGGAAAGTAAATCAGCAGCAGGGGCGGAGGTTGCCCCCAGTGACAGCACAAGGCCTGGTTGACTGCCATAAGCAAGAGCGCCGGGGAATGTTATCGAGGGGACGGGGCCCAAGCTGAATGCAGAGGACATGGTCGGGGAGAGAAAGTTAGTACTGGAGCTGCTTCATAAGGTTAGAACGTCCCTAGAGACAGAGAAGACCAGATGCCGGGGCCCGAGGCAGATGGTGAGGAAAGCTGGGTAAACCCACTGAAGGAGTAGTCTCCGAACTCGCATTTGCATGTGATGAAGCAGGGTCTGGGATACAGGCGGTGTGCGGAGGAGTAAAGGAGGGTGATGCTGGACGGCCCAGAAGGGGAAGATACCCTCTAGTACAAAGGTGAGATGGAGTGGTGAGAGATGAATACACCTGCCTTACCCTGCTTGAAGGGGGCAGGGAGAAGGTTATGCTTTTTTGTTGGTAAGTTGGCGGCTTACTGGGGTGGTGTGTGGAATTTCTAGGGATGACTAAGTTCAATTTCATCAACGCCAAATGACCGACTGTCCCAAATGCTCGTTCGACACTCGAGACACCAAACATAGCTTAGAAGTAGCCCAGTAGCCAGCTAAAACTAATGGTTAAACTGATTAGCTTTAATAGTTGGTTACTTAATTCCCTAGTGAAATGCCTGGCTGTCTTGAATAAGCTACACATCATGGGAAGAGACATCTGTCTCATACAAGTTTGGCCCCAATTTGAGAGCTGGGCAATACTGTTTTCGGGCTTGACTAAATCCAGATGAGTGGCAATACTATAGGGGAGGGACTTTCAGAGAGAGGGATCACGCTCATGGGAAGACTCTAAAGGGAGATAAATTCTGTTAGTAACTTGGATTGGGTAGTACTCATTTCAATAGCCTCCATGTATGCGCATTTTGCAAGTCAAGAGGGGTATGTGAGAGATACAATAGAAGAACTCTTGAATAGAACATCGTGGTACGTCATCATGGGGGGGCGACCTAAATCTAGTTATTGAGGGAGTAGAGGATCATTCGACACAGCACACAGGTCAATCCAGATATTTATCATTGTAAGGGAAGGCCTGTCTATGAAGTATAGTGTTACATAACATCAGGTGCACACAGTACTTGTCTGAACTAGAATGCAATTCTTTCTGCATCACATCAAACATACGCTAGGTTCGACCACTTCCTAGTGTCTTCAGTAATCAACTGAGAATCTCTGACTCAGACATGGGGCGTATTGCTCTCTTTGACCAGGCACCTATCATATTAGGGTTATAGGCTCCGATGGAGGGCAGCTACAACCACAGATAGCGATTGAGGAAAAGGCTGCTATGCAACAGGACAATATAGCTCAACACTTGGCCAACAGCAAGGTGGGTGAGGTCTCAGACAGCGTCCTGTGTGATGCTCTTCAAACAGTGGTGAGGGCATTCTTTAATGTGCACTCAGCTACACTGTGCAAAGACAGGAGGGAAGCATTAGCCTGACTGGAATCCTAGTTGCCAGACTTAGAAAGTGTGAAGAAATTAACAGGCTTGATAAATAATATTGTGCAAATTATCATCAATTAGGCCCCAAGTTCAAATGCTAGACATGGATATGGCATTTTTGCAAGTGAAGGAGAAATTTTGTGAAAGGGATAATAAAGCCAGCAAATTGTTGGTGTGTAGATTGAGAGCAAAGATGGTCCCAGAGAGGGTAGCAGTGGTCAGGGACAAAGCAGGCCACCTCCATGATGATGACTGCAACACTGTAGCAGCATTTTGGGAATTCTGTAAGACACAGTAGACACAAAAGATGAGATCCCCTAGCGAAGTAATGAATTACTGTGTGGGCATACAACTGCAGAAACGCACTGAAGACCAAAACAAAGAATTAGATAAACTTATATAATTAGATTAAGTCGTCTCACGCATATCAAAATTAAAACCCAAATATCTTCGGGTACAGATGGCATTGCAGCACTTTTGTATAAAACGTTCTGTCGACAATAAGTCCCAGTTTTAGCAAATCTTTCTAATTTCTTCTCGGTAAGAACCAGCATTACAGAATTGATGATGCAAGCAATCGTCATAGAGATCCAAAAGTAAGGTGAAGCTGCACCACTGTGCTTAACTTATAGGCTGATATCATTATTGAACATCGATGTTAGGTTCTTGACGAGCGTCCTGGCTCGTAGGCTGGGAAAAGTATGGGCAGGTTTGGGGAATATAGCTCAGTAAGGTTTTATCCCAAAGAGAGGCTTTGTAGATAATCCAAAGAAGTTATTGCACCTCATAGATAACAACCTTGGGAGAAGAAAGGCCTTTGATTTGGTTCACTGGAAGTTCCTAGAGCTCGGTCTTCCGGCTTTTCAGTTGGGTCCTTGGTACAAGATCTGGGATCTTAGCTGCTATGGGAATCCAGGAGCTGAGGTCAGGGTAAATAACTGCACATCAGTGCAGATATCAGTGGGCAGAGGCACAAGATAGGGGTATCCCCTGTTGCCTCTACTTTTCACTCTCATGATGGAAATCCTAGTAGAGAAGATCCAAGGAAATGCAGACCTAAAAGGCATTCAGGTTGGGAGGGAGACACACAAATTGGCTATGGCCTAATGGAGTCGTTATCAGACCGAAATGCGTCTATCTCAGCTATAATGACCATATTAGACTAATCTGGAGTTTCAGGTTACAAAATAAATTACACCAAATCCCAATTGCTAAATCTTTCCATATAAACAGAGAGGGAGAGCGGCCTGAAAGAGAAATTCAGCGTATAGTGGGCAAAAGCCTTTGTCATGTACCTGGGAGTACAACTTTCAAAAACGCTGAAAAGAATGATTAAAGCTAGATATGGGCCCTTAACACGGAAGACACAGCAGGAAACACAGCCATGGCACTCAACGGGGCTGACATGGCATGGACAAATTGTGCTGTAAATATATCAACCCTGCATAAAATATTGCTCTTGTTCATGACCCTCCTGTTGCTGGTACCCACATCAATGCTATGTACAATACAGCGTATATTTGATCATTTCATATGAGCTAACAACCTCGCTTAGGTAGGTCATTAATGTAAATGCCACCTAAGGAAGGGCTGTAGGTATCCCGGATGTAGCAAGGTACTATCAGGCAGCAAAGCTTCACTTCTTGGTGGGTTAGGGATGCCTTGGAAAACAATGATGTTTTGAGGACCACTTGATCACAGATACACACGTAGGGAGGATACCATGAAGCGGAACATGTCCCAAGTCTTCTATTCCTCCCCAATTACCAGGGCCACCTTGGAGATATGGGATTTCCATCACTGTGGCTTCCTTTATCAGAAAACCTGATTTCACTCCAGCAGCTGAGAAAGACACGTTTTCAATGTGGCAGGCCCCAGGATTCAAGAGCATAGATGAGCTGTTAGATAAGCAAGGCATGATAACATTTGAAGTACTGAAGATGGCCCATGGTCTGCCAGAATCTCAATGTTTCAATTACATTCAAATTTGTCACTGAGAAATGCACCATACGGTTAGACCCTGGTCCAGTCGCCCTCTAACAGTATTTGAAATTTGCCTTTAATGAAAAGCAATGATGAGAAGCTGGTACTGAGCATTTATAAGAAGCTGTTGCAGAACTCCACAGCCTTGAGAGCCCCAGGACAGAGAAGGTGGGAGATAGAAACTGGATGTCCCCTTAAGGATACAGAACGGGGCAAGGGGGTGATAAAGAGGGCGCTGATCAAAGTAGCTACCTTTATGCCACCTACTTTGGCAATATGCAAAGCTCCAAACGTATTGGCGGAATTTTTGGATATTATAGAAAAACATATTTAATACTACCATGTCGAGGGACCCGGCATACACCATACCGGGCATAGCGAACAAAAACTAACTTAACCTCGCTCTCACAGAGGTAAATAGATACATCTATCACATCACTATGGGGTAAAGAAAGGGTTCCTCAGTTAAGAGTTTGGTGAAATAGAATATGGGACCTTAAGGTTATGGAAACAATTTCAGAGAGCATTTCCGGTAGGGTGCAAGATTACAAGACTGCAGTAGCGGCTCCTGGAGGGAGTGGTGCGGGGCAGTGGGGCGGGGCGGGGGAGGGGCAGGGTCGGGGGTAGTAAACTACGGCGTACGGCCGAACAGATTTAAGTAACTAAATAAATAAATAAAACAAATTACATTGCCCCTGCCCCACCGCCCCGCACCACTCCCTCCAGGAGCCGCTACTGCAAGATTGAAGGGGCACCCTTTTTGGACCTCTTTTCCATAGAATTCATACAAGTTCCATGTTCCCAATTCCTTCCAAAATGCATAATGCAAAGGCAACTGCTACAGAGACAAGCACTATACAGGTCTAGCGTGGCGAAAACAAACAGTCAAACAGACGCAGTGTATCATTGGGATTTTTACTAACGTTTGATCCTAAATGCAGGTGTCAGAAGGATGGGAATGGGGATGGGGGAGCGTGAGTTAATACGTGGACTTGTTAAATTTGGCTGTTCCTTGCCACCCACCAGGTGTAGGCAACATATGTAGGGGCATATTTATGTAGCTTTCCTGCAGCGCAGCAAGCCACCTTGCTGTGCTGCATGAAAAGGCAGGAATGCACCATATTTAACATATTATGGCGCATTCCTGTCCTTTCCTTGCGCTGGCGCACTCTTGGCTGCCTAACGCCAACGCAGGCCTGCGTTGTAAGCAGGATTGTTTTTGTCCAGGAAGGGACACTTTCCACCACAAAAACAATCCTGAGAGGCGTTTTCCTCTTTCTGTGCATGCTGCAGAATGCAGCACACATAGAAAGAGGAAGCAACGAGGAGAAATAAAAGAAATTTCTCCTTGTTACGCCTCCCCTGGGGATACGTAGCATTTTGAGGCAATCCTAGGTCTACCAGTAATGGGAACATCCACGCACCACCCACAGAACGCCTCCCTGGGGCAGAGTAATGCAATGCAGCGACTTGCGCGGCGTTGCGTTACTCTGGATTTATCAAGTCATGCCGAGACATGCAAGGTGGCCTTGCGTGGCTTGATAAATCCGACTTAGGTTTTGCGTCGCCCTTGCGCCCCCTTGTGGTGCAAGGGCAACGCAAAACAATCATAAATATGCCCCATAATGTCAAACCTAAATAAACATATTTGTACCATAAAAAAACTACCGGTTACACAGTTCATCATCATCAGCCCCCTGACGCCTGTACTAAATTTAGGAGAGCTTGGTTCATTCCCTCTTGAATTCTTTGAGCCTCTATTTTATTCTGCCTCTTCCTGAGGCGGAAACCTCTCTGCAAAGAAATGTTATGTCCTTGTGCGTGGCAAATATGCTATTTCACATAACCATTAGGACTGTGTGTAATATTTAGACACAACCTTAAATCAGCCACGGTCCGTGCAGGTAATAGCGGTGGGGCGGGGTAAGGGGGGATTTCGAGGGACGATGCCGAAGGAAAATTAAATAAATAATTAATTTTCCCTCAGCATCTTCCCTCGAAATCCCCCCTTACCCGGCCTCACCGCCTCACCGCTGTTACCTGCACGGACCGCGGCTGCCTTAAATCCAATTATTGAGCTACCCTAGCTAGCATGATTTCCTGTTTTAATTCTGCTTATGGCGGCCATGTAGCTTTCTCGTGCAGGAGAATTGGTTCAAGTAGCAATAGCTTGTGACAAGGGCAAGTTATGAAGGCGCGGTAGCATAGCAGTTTATTCTAGTGAACAATGGGAGTCCCACAATCAAAAATATTGTGAAAGTCCTGATTTTCATGAGGGTAGCCCCCCTTACCTGGCTCCCACTAATCTCATAGATCTTTTGAAAAACTGAGGCCCAGATTTACAAAGATTTGAGTCAACACGGGGCAGCTAGCAAAGTTTCTGTGTTGCATTGAGTCAAATGCAGAGGGCAGAACTGTGTCACATCCACAAAGAAGTCGCGCAGTTCTGCTCTTTCCTGGCACTGGAGCACTTTCTGCAACCATGCTCCAACTCAGGCACCTTTGCACCATAGTGCAAGGGCGTCTGTGTCGTGTTCAGCATAGATTTTGCACTTGAGGGTGCCTTCCTGCACATGCTGAAAGGCAATTTCCTCTTTGTATGTGTGCTCTAGAATGCAGCACATATCCCTAAAAAAAAACAAGCAGAAATAAAGATATTTCTCCTCGTGTTGCCAGCCTCATGGAGGTGCATGATTTTGGGGCACAATCATGTCTACAGTACTTTGTTGAAATAAGTTTGCACCAAAATCCATGAATGGATTAATGGAAACCCCTACACACCACCCATGGAACACCCCCTTGACCTAAAGTAACACATTGCGCCAGTTTGCGTAATGTTTGGTTGCAAACAAGTACGTTTGCATTGGTTTGTAACCACCAACCTGGATTTTGCGTCGGGTCTGCATCAAAAAAGTAACGCAAACCCTACACAAAATCTTTGTAAATGTGGTCCTGAGATGCTGCGTACGAAGAAGAAACAATGCAACTTCGCCAAACCCTGCACAACATACACATAGACAAAAAGACTCTAGTTGGCTGGTGAGTGAGTGGATATTCTCCTATACATTTTTAGGATTGAAACCTGTCTTTTTTCAGCAGAAGGGGCTAGTAGTGATGCTTTTCTGAGAGGCGTCATGTGTTTTTCCCCTGCGTTTGTCTGACTGTGGCCTGGTGAGTCTCATGCTGTCAGATGTCTCATCTGGCCGAGAATAGCGTGTCCTGTCCCCTGGGAGAACAGAAGTAATTGCTGTCAAGGAGACAGACACTTGCATTTGCAGAGGCCACTGGGATACAGCGAAATGATGCAATTATCCAAAACCAGACAATGTGGCCACCTAAGCTCATTCAAGGCAGGTTTAATTCATTTGTTGAAATGTTCCACAGGGAACCATTCAAGTAAACCATTATAAAAGGAAATGAGCAGAAACCGCCATCACTAAAGATCATTCTTAAAAAAACAGAAACTTGTGCAGTTAAAAAACATTCATTGTTAGAGTTAGCTTTAAAAAGAACTGGTCAGGTTTGTGAGCATGCTCTAACATAATAGCCCGGAGCAGTGGCTTCCGAAAATTTCTGATGAGAAGCATTGGCAAAGCCATTAGGTCTCGCCTCTGCAAGAGCTATTGGCTTTGCCAATATGTTTTAGCAATGTTGTACACCAAATTGGGGTAAAGGAGAGTGGTATGAAGTGGAGTGGAGTAGAGTTGAGTGTTATGGAGTGCAATAGAGTGGTGTGGAGTGGCCTACAATAGAGTTGAGTGGCGTGGAAAGGAGAAGAGGGAAGTGAAGTGTCATGCAGTATCAAACAGTGTTGTAGAGTGTCCTAGAGTGGAAGGGTGTAGAGTTGAGTGGCATAGAGTGGAGTACAGTGTCAGAGTTCAGTAGTGTGTTGTTTAGTGGAGTAGCATAGAGTGTCGTGGAGTGGTGTAGAGCAGAGTGGAGTGACGTAGAAGGTGTTGCATAGAGTGTGAGAAGTTGGCCTGGCATATGCTGTCCACTAATTATAGTGGGCACCTTGCACCAGTCCAAACAACCCCTTATTGGAGATAGGTTAAAGACAACCTTATTGAAAGCTATCCTAGTGGTAGCTATGGAGAGCAGCCTTCAGGCTAAGTCTTGAAGGAATGTAAAGCAGCTTGTTTTACCAGTCTATAATCTCTTGAGTGATCAAATGAAAGAGCACCACACCAGGTATATATTCAAAATATATGTATTTATTACTAAACACACCCCTCTAGTCTCTTTATGAGGCTAGAGTTCGAAGTACATAAGTTATAAGTTATTTAAACACAGTAATAGCACAAATACACGTTTGGGCCCTAGTGGCGTACCAAACCATATACCAATAAAGTGGTATAAGAACCACGACTGAGCTGAGACACTAGGCCTAGAGCCTCTAGAAGTGCTTGGACCACAAGGAACCACCCAAGGTAGTGACACAGGGGACCCACGGGGGACGCGTGCAGTGTAATTACACAGCCGCGAAACGCCGTTAACTTCTATGGAGAAAGTCGCGGTTTGGAAATTAAAGAAAAGGGACACTTAAAGGAGGACTTGGAGCAAACCCTTTGAGAACTAGGTCGTTCTAGAGTCTCTACCCACGGGAGCACCGGAGTACTCTTGTTACCTCACCCAGGGAAGCCGGGTGCATAGGTGCCTTTCGGGGTCGGTTTTCGTCGTCGATTTGAATGGCGATCTGCTGCAAAGTGCTGCTGGCGACCAAGTGGAAAGTGTCCGGGTGGATCCAAGAGTGGATCGGAGATCTGAAGAACCTGAAATCAGAGGGGACAGAGTCTGGGTCACTAGCCAGTGCCCAGGAAGGCGATGAGCAGATGCCCACCGATGTCGAGTGCTTCAGGTAGGTTGACGGTCGTCTTGACTCTTCAGCCACGAGGTCCAGGAGGCGTTGTCGGTGACCAGAAGCCGGATTCGGGCTGGTACACAATGTTTGTCGAGTGCTGAGGTGTCGGCGACCGGATTGGACCCAACAAGCCTTGGCAACGGCAAGTCTTGATGTAAATGAAGATTGACGATGATGCAAACCAGCAAGGTCTGAGGAACTCACCCAGCAAGGGTAAGTGAGGGCAAGCCTGGAGCAACCAGGGAGCCCAAGAAGAAAAGGATTGGCTTTCGTAAAGGGCTACTAGCCAATGGGCTAGCAACTGCGAAGGAGCCTCAAGACGGTGCACGTGGAGCTGGCTCACAGGATACTCGTGGAGTGGAGGCCAGTGATCTTCGGTGCAGTTAGTGCTGGAGGCTAGGGCTATTCGGAGCCCAAAGCACGACTTTGTGGGAGACCCAGAAGAGGATGCACTAGCAAATGCGTGCGGTGTCCAGGGGTCACGGTTCCACGTTACCCACGACAGCTACGGGCCTCAGCTTTGCTGGGGACTCAGGGCAGCCTCGGGGAAGTCTGGAAATCCACCTCTGGTGATGCAAAGACTTCGGCGTCCGACGGGAGCTTAGGCGATGCAGACCGGACAATTGCTTCTTTGGTGCCTGCCAAGCAGGGGAGTCACTCCTTGACCCCAAGGGAGATTCTTCTGTCCTCTAATCTTGTAGTAGAGCGTCGAAGGTCCAGGATTCTGTGTCAGAGTTTCGTCCAGGGATAATCTAAAGTCCTAGGGACTGGGTTCCTATACTTATACTAAGTTTAGGGTTGGACTTACTCTGTGGCCCCACCTATGGGTGGGTCAGGGCAGAGGGGTGGCTACACCCCTTTCCCTTTGTCCAGTTCGCGCCAAAGCAGGGGCTGCAAGCCCCTGATCCGGTTTGAACTGGGGTATGCACAGGGACACCAAGTGTGCCCCCAATGCAGGACTTCAAAGCACCCGAAAGTGCTCCCGCCCAGCCCCAATACACACTATCCTGTCTGGGGAGGTGGTCACACCTCCCTGGGACAGGAAACCTATTGTCCAGGCCTCCCCTGCCGGAGTTTCGTCCAGCAGCAGGAGGCCAGACTTGTGTCTGTGGCAGCAGCATCCATTTTGTGATGCCAGGGCTTTAGAAAGAAGTTACCGGCCAGGCCAGGGTTAACATGTCTCTCCCTCTAGAAGGGTGGAATGCTACCCCCGCCACCAGAATTGGCGGGGGTAGTATTCCAAGATGTTTGACACCAAACACAACATGTTTCGGTGCAGCCATTCCAAAGTTAGCATTTAACGCGAGGTTATAATGCGCTTAAGAGTATATGGTCAGGCTGCACTACAAACAGCATCAGAGAAGGGTCTCCGAACGCTGCAGAGGGGCCCTGCTCATGCAGGGGCACCCTCTCACATAGGAACCACGCACTCTGCCTTCAGGATTGATAAGGCCTGCCATAGGAGTGACTTATAGGTTTATATGTGTGTATGTATATAGTGATATAGGTAACCTATATCACAGTAAGGAGTGCATGCACCACCTTACCCAGGCTGCAGTAGCAGACCTGTGGTGTCAGTTTGGATGGCCTTCCAGGGGTGGCACAATACATGCTGCAGCCCCTGGTAGGCCTCTGGGGTACCTATGCCCTGGGTACATAGTATACCATATACTAGGGACTTATAAGGGCACTCCAGATTCCAATCAGAGATGTGCCTAAGGCACATGGAAACCATTTTAGAGAGGAAGCAGCTAGGCTGGGGTTCTGATTAGCAGGGCCCCAACCAGACTAAGGTCGAAAAACAGTGAAGCATCAGCAAAAAGTGGGGGTACCCATGTGAAGCAGATCCTACTCTCCTACACAACCCCCCCCCCCAAACGTAGGGACATTAAACTAACCTTGCCCAGTTAAGTCTTCATGTTCTAAGTGGAAGTACCTAGAGAGTCCATCTGCATTGGCATGGTTACTCCCAGGTCTATGTTCCACTGTGAAGTCCATCCCCTGTAGGGAAATGGACCACCTAAGCAGTTTGGGGTTTTCACCCTTCATTTGTTTTAGCCATAAGAGGGGCTTATGGTCTGTTTGAACAAGGAAGTGAGTACCAAACAAGTATGGCCTCAACTTCTTCAGAGCCCAGACCACAGCAAAGGCCTCCCTCTCAATGGCTGACCAACGTTTCTCTCTAGGGGTCAGCCTTCTGCTAATGAAAGCTACTGGCTGATCCTGACCTTCTTCATTCAATTGTGACAGTACAGCCCCTACCCCCAATTCAGATGCATCAGTTTGAACAATGAACTTCTTGGAGTAATCAGGACTCTGTAGAATGGGAGCAGTGCACATGGCCTGCTTCAGGTCATCAAATGCCTTTTGACAGCTAACTGTCCACTGAACCTTTATGGGCATTTTCTTGGAAGTTAAGTCATTCAGGGGTGTCACTATTGATCCATACTCCTTGACAAATCTCCTATAGTACCCAGTCAGGCCTAAGAAGGCTCTCACCTGAGTCTGGGTAGTTGGAGCAGTCCAGTCCATGATGGTCTGGATCTTGCTCTGCAAGGGTTGAACCTGGCCTCCACCCACAAGGTGGCCCAGGTACACAACCTGACTCTGCCCTACCTGGCACTTAGTGGCCTTGATAGTCAGGCCTGCCTTTTGCAGGGCCTGTAAAACATTCCTGAGGTGGACCAGGTGATCCTCCCAGGTGGAGCTAAAGACAGCAATATCATCTAGATATGCTGCACCATAGGCTTCCAGACCTGTAAGGACTGTATTCACCAACCTCTGAAAAGTGGCAGGTGCATTCTTCAGACCAAAGGGCATTACCACAAATTGATAATGCCCACTAGGGGTTGAGAATGCTGATTTTGGCTTTGCAGCATCAGCTAGTCTGATCTGCCAGTAGCCAGCTGTCAAGTCAAATGTGCTTAGATACTTGGCTGAGGCCAAAGTGTCTATTAGCTCATCTGCCCTTGGTATTGGATGGGCATCAGTCCTAGTGACTGCATTGAGACCCCTGTAGTCCACACAAAACCTCATCTCTCTTTTTCCACCACTGGTGTGAGGTTTTGGCACAAGGACCACTGGACTAGCCCAAGGGCTATCTGAGGGTTCAATAACTCCCAAATCCAACATTTTCTGGACTTCAGTCCTGATACAGTCCCTGACATGGTCAGGTTGCCTATAAATCTTATTTTTAATAGGCAGACTGTCCCCAGTGTCCACTTCATGAGTGCACCAGGTGGTCTGACTGGGTGTCAGTGAAAACATGTGTCTAAACTGATTGAGCACCTGTCTACAATCAGTTTGCTGCTGGGTAGTGAGGCTGCCTGCCAAGGCTACACCATCTACTGACCCATCGTCAGGGTTCTGTGAGAGCAGGTCAGGGAGTGGGTCACTATCTTCCTCCTGCCCTTCATCAGTAGCCATGAGCAAGCCCATGTCTGCCCTGTCCACATATGGTTTTAACCTGTTGACATGGAGAACCCTGTGAGGACTCCTGGGTGTTCCTAGGTCTACTAAGTAGGTAACCTCACCCTTCTGCTCAACAATAGTGTGGGGTCCACTCCATTTGTCTTGGAGAGCTGCTGGGGCCACTGGCTCCAACACCCACACCTTCTGTCCTGGCTGATAAACAGTCAGTACAGCCTTTTGGTCATGCCAGGCCTTTTGAAGTTCCTGGCTAGCCTCAAGGTTTTTAGTTGCCTTTTTCATATACTCAGCCATCCGGGAGCGGAGACCAAGTACATAGTCCACTATGTCTTGCTTTGGGGGCTTGAGCGGTAACTCCCATCCTTCCTTCACCAAGCACAGTGGACCCCTGACAGGGTGGCCAAACAAAAGTTCAAAAGGGCTGTAACCAACCCCCTTCTGAGGCACCTCCCTATATGCAAATAAAAGGCAGGGCAAGAGTATGTCCCATCTTCGCCTAAGCTTTTCTGGGAGCCCTTTAATCATGCCCTTCAAGGTTTTGTTGAATCTCTCAACTAAACCATTGCATTGTGGGTGATAGGGTGTGGTGAACTTGTAAGTCACTCCACACTCCTTCCACATTGCTTTTAAGTATCCAGACATAAGGTTAGCACCCCTGTCTGATACTACCTCCTTAGGAAAGCCCACTCTTGAGAAAATTCCCAGGAGGGCCCTTGCCACCACAGGTGCTGTAGTGGTCCTAAGGGGAATAGCCTCTGGGTACCTGGTGGCATGATCCACTACCACCAGGATAAACCTGTGCCCAGATGCTGTTTGGGGATCCATGGGACCAACAATGTCAATCCCCACCCTTTCAAAGGGAACCCCCACCACAGGTAGTGGTATCAGGGGGCCTTTGTAGTGCCACCTGCCTTGCCACTGGCCTGGCAGGTTACACAGGAGCGACAAAACTCCTTGGTGTCTTCAGACATGTGGGGCCAGTGAAAGTGAGGGACAATTCTGTCCCAAGTCTTGTTCTGGCCCAGGTGACCTGCTAAGGGAATATCATGGGCTAGGGTCAATAGGAAGCCCCTGAACTTCAGAGGTATAACCAACCTCCTGGTAGCACCAGGCTTGGGGTCTCTACACTCTGAGTACAAGAGTCCATCATCCCAATACACAGTATGGGGACCACTAGCTTTCCCAGCAGCCTCAGCAGCAGCTTGCTGTCTGAGGGGTTCAAGAGAGGGGCAGCTCTGCTGCTCCTGGCTCAGATCTGCCTTGGAAGGTCCCCCTGTCCCCAAGAACTCAACCTGTTCAGGTTCAAGCTCCTCTGGGACAGTTCCTTCCTCAGGACAGAGATCATCCCCCTCAAGGGACTGATCTTCCTTCTGAGCCAAGGGGGAAGGCACTGCCTTTACCCTACTACTCCTCCTCTTGGAAGGCACTTGGTCCATTATTCCAGAATCCAAGGCCTGTTCAGTGCTAGACATTTTGGCTTGTGACCTGGTCACAGCAAACACATCTGCAGGGATCCCCAGCATTTCTGCATGGGTCCTGAGCTCCACTTCTGCCCAAGCTGAAGTTTCTAAGTCATTGCCAAGCAAGCATTCGACTGGTAGGTCTGCACTTACCACAACCTTCTTAAGGCCAGTTACCCCTCCCCAGGAGAAGTTAACAACTGCCAGAGTATGGTCTGTTCTGACATTGCTAGCATTGGTCACTTGGTACATCTCACCAAGTATAACTTGCCCAGGATTCACAAGGTCTTGTGTCACCATGGTGACACTTGCCCCTGTGTCCCTAAATGCCAAAGCCTCTCGTCCATTGATTAAAGGCTGTTGTCTGTACTTGCCCAGATTACTGGGACTCACAGAGGAGGTCACATCCATGCCTCCATCACAGACTAACACAGCCTGAGTGAGTTCTCTGACTAGGTCAGAGCCCATCTCAATACCCAGGGTCAACCCTACTAAACCCTTGGCTGTAGTACTCCCACCACCAACTGTAACTGTACTAGGGGGAACAGGTGCCTTAGGGGCATTGGTGGGGCTGGACTTGAGTCTTTGGACTTGGTGCAATCACTGGTCCAGTGGGTCTTTTGCTTACAGACCTTGCACCATGGTTTTCTTTGGCCTTTCCCTTTGGTAGACTGTGAATCCCCACCTGAAGAAGATTTTTGGGGGCCTTGTGAAGACTTTTGATCTTTACCCTTCTCCCCACCCTTATCAGAGTTCTTAGAATCTTGCTTCTTAGGGTCACCACCTTGGTTCTGTACCTTCTGCCTCACCCTGGTTCTGACCCATTTGTCTGCCTTCTTTCCCAATTCTTGGGGAGAGGTCAGATCAGAGTCCACCAGGTACTGATGCAACAGCTGATTTTGACAGTTATTAAGAATCTGCTCCCTCATTATCAGATTGTACAATCCTGTGAAGTCACACACCTTACTGCCCATCAACCAGCCTTCCAGAGCCTTAGCAGAACAATCCACATAGTCTACCCAGTCTTGAGTCTGTGCTTTTTGGGCATCTCTGAACTTCAACCTGTATTGTTCAGTTGTTAGGCCAAACCCATCAATAAGAGCACTCTTCAAGACCTTGTAATTATCAGCATCCTCTTCTCTTACAGTGAGGAGCTTGTCTCTACCTTTGTCTGCAAAGGAGAGCCACAAGATTACTGCCCACTGCTCCTGAGGGACCTTCTGTACTTTACAGGCCCTCTCTAGAGCAGTTATCCATTTGTGGATGTCATCCCCACTCTGGTAGGGAGGGACAATCTTGCTCAGGTTTCTATGGTCATAAGACCTTTCCCTATCTTTAGGGACATTGCTGCCACCATGGGACTCTAGTCCCAACTTTTTCTCTCTTTGTAGAGATCTAGGGACTCCCTGTCTATAGCCAATTGCTGTTTTCTGAGTTCAAGCTGAGCTTCCTCATACTGAATCAGCCTCTTTCTCCTCTCATGAGAGGATTCCCTCCTATGAGAGGAGACAGAGGTCCCTATTGAGGTGCCAGAGTGGTTAGACTCCTGAGAAGGAGATCTAGACCTTCTGGGCACACTCACAATGCTTCCTGGGGGGACAAAGTGGAGGTCATCCTGAGCCTCCTCCTATCCACAGGAGGAATTGGGTTTTCCAGGTCAGGGTCATTGTCACCCTCCTGGTCAGTTCCAGATAGGGGCTGGGGGTGTTGCTACCCCTGGCCCCATCCTCATCTTCTGCCCCACCCTCTGCTCCTACCCCTTCAGTCCCTAAGGGCCTGCTGAGATCATAAGCCTCTAACATCTCTCTCAGATGTTGGGTGGTGGGGCTTTGGCCTGTCTTCAGTTTCCTCAAATTGCATAATGCTCTCAATTCCAAGAATGGGAGTGTATCATACTTGGAGGGAAGAAGCCCAGGGGCTTCTGTCAAGGACTCACTGGGTCCTGGCTTTGAAGACATCACTAGTGAGGTGTGGTGTATGCATTACCTACTCTAGTGTGGCCTACTAAACTCTCTTGAGTTGTAGAAAGGGTGTGCTATCCCTTAACACACAACTCTAAGTTCAGTAGAACTTACTGTATACTACGCTTAATTTATATGTACCTTAGGTACCTTTAGTGGTTTTCAGTTGATCAATTCAATTGAGATTATCTGGTAAAACAATAGCAAGCTGGAATCCCACACGCTGCCACCAATGTGAGAAGTTGGCCTGGCATATGCTGTCCACTAATTATAGTGGACACCTTGCACCAGTCCAAACAACCCCTTATTGGAGATAGGTTAAAGACAACCTTATTGAAAGCTATCCTAGTGGTAGCTATGGAGAGCAGCCTTCAGGCTAAGTCTTGAAGGAATGTAAAGCAGCTTGTTTTACCAGTCTATAATCTCTTGAGTGATCAAATGAAAGAGCACCACACCAGGTATATATTCAAAATATATGTATTTATTACTAAACACACCCCTCTAGTCTCTTTATGAGGCTAGAGTTCGAAGTACATAAGTTATAAGTTATTTAAACACAGTAATAGCACAAATACACGTTTGGGCCCTAGGGGCGTACCAAACCATATACCAATAAAGTGGTATAAGAACCACGACTGAGCTAGACACTAGGCCTAGAGCCTCTAGAAGTGCTTGGACCACAAGGAACCACCCAAGGTAATGACACAGGGGACCCACGTGGGACGCGTGCAGTGTAATTACACAGCCGCGAAACGCCGTTAACTTCTATGGAGAAAGTCGCGGTTTGGAAATTAAAGAAAAGGGACACTTAAAGGAGGACTTGGAGCAAACCCTTTGAGAACTAGGTCGTTCTAGAGTCTCTACCCACGGGAGCACCGGAGTACTCTTGTTACCTCACCCAGGGAAGCCGGGTGCATAGGTGCCTTTCGGGGTCGGGTTTCGTCGTCGATTTGAATGGCGATCTGCTGCAAAGTGCTGCTGGCGACCAAGTGGAAAGTGTCCGGGTGGATCCAAGAGTGGATCGGAGATCTGAAGAACCTGAAAGCAGAGGGGACAGAGTCTGGGTCACTAGCCAGTGCCCAGGAAGGCGATGAGCAGATGCCCACCGATGTTGAGTGCTTCAGGTAGGTTGACGGTCGTCTTGACTCTTCAGCCACGAGGTCCAGGAGGCGTTGTCGGCAACCAGGAGCCGGATTCGGGCTGGTACACGATGTTTGTCGAGTGCTGAGGTGTCGGCGACCGGATTGGACCCAACAAGCCTTGGCAACGGCAAGTCTCGATGTAGATGAAGATTGACGATGATGCAGACCAGCAAGATCTGAGGAACTCACCCAGCAAGGGTAAGTGAGGGCAAGCCTGGAGCAACTAGGGAGCCCAAGAAGAAAAGGATTGGCCTTCGTGAAGGGCTACTAGCCAACGGGCTAGCGACCGCAAAGGAGCCTCGAGACGGTGCATGTGGAGCTGGCTCACAGGACACTCGTGGAGTGGAGGCCAGTGATCTTCGGTGCAGTTGGTGCTGGAGGCTAGGGCTACTCGGAGCCCAAAGCACGACTTCGTGGGAGACCCAGAAGAGGATGCACTAGCAAATGCGTGCGGTCTCCAGGGGTCACAGTTCCACGTTACCCACGACAGCTACGGGCCTCAGCTTTGCTGGGGACTCAGGGCAGCCTCGGGGAAGTCTGGAAATCTACCTCTGGTGATGCAAAGACTTCGGCGTCCGACGGGAGCTTAGGCGATGCAGACCGGACAATTGCTTCTTTGGTGCCTGCCAAGCAGGGGAGTCACTCCTTGACCCCAAGGGAGATTCTTCTGTCCTCTAATCTTGTAGTAGAGCGTCGAAGGTCCAGGATTCTGTGTCAGAGTTTCGTCCAGGGATAATCTAAAGTCCTAGGGACTGGGTTCCTATACTTATACTAAGTTTAGGGGTTGGACTTACTCTGTGGCCCCACCTATGGGTGGGTCAGGGCAGAGGGGTGGCTACACCCCTTTCCCTTTGTCCAGTTCGCGCCAAAGCAGGGGCTGCAAGCCCCTGATCCGGTTTGAACTGGGGTATGCACAGGGACACCAAGTGTGCCCCCAGTGCAGGACTTCAAAGCACCCGAAAGTGCTCCCGCCCAGCCCCAATACACACTATCCTGTCTGGGGAGGTGGTCACACCTCCCTGGGACAGGAAACCTATTGTCCAGGCCTCCCCTGCCGGAGTTTCGTCCAGCAGCAGGAGGCCAGACTTGTGTCTGTGGCAGCAGCATCCATTTTGTGATGCCAGGGCTTTAGAAAGAAGTTACCGGCCAGGCCAGGGTTAACATGTCTCTCCCTCTAGAAGGGTGGAATGCTACCCCCGCCGCCAGAATTGGCGGGGGGTAGTATTCCAAGATGTTTGACACCAAACACGACATGTTTCGGTGCAGCCATTCCAAAGTTAGCATTTAACGCGAGGTTATAATGCGCTTAAGAGTATATGGTCAGGCTGCACTACAAACAGCATCAGAGAAGGGTCTCCGAACGCTGCAGAGGGGCCCTGCTCATGCAGGGGCACCCTCTCACATAGGAACCACGCACTCTGCCTTCAGGATTGATAAGGCCTGCCATAGGAGTGACTTATAGGTTTATATGTGTGTATGTATATAGTGATATAGGTAACCTATATCACAGTAAGGGTGCATGCACCACCTTACCCAGGCTGCAGTAGCAGACCTGTGGTGTCAGTTTGGATGGCCTTCCAGGGGTGGCACAATACATGCTGCAGCCCCTGGTAGGCCTCTGAGGTACCTATGCCCTGGGTACATAGTATACCATATACTAGGGACTTATAAGGGCACTCCAGATTCCAATCAGAGATGTGCCTAAGGCACATGGAAACCATTTTAGAGAGGAAGCAGCTAGGCTGGGGTTCTGATTAGCAGGGCCCCAGCCAGACTAAGGTCGAAAAACAGTGAAGCATCAGCAAAAAGTGGGGGTACCCATGTGAAGCAGATCCTACTCTCCTACATAGAGTGCTATAGAGTAGAGTGGCGCAGAGTGGAGTAGACTGTCATAGAGTGGAGTAGAGCGTTGTAGAGTTGAGTGGTGTGCAGTGGAGTGGCATAAAGTGTCATAGAGCAGAGTGGCATAGATGTCAGAGTGGAGTGGAGTATTGTGTCATAGAATAGAGTGAAGTAAAGTGCCATGGAATGGCATAGAGGGAGTTGCGTAGAGCGTCGTAGAGTGGAGTAGTGTCCCAGAATGCCGTGGAGTAGAGTGGAGTGGCATAGGGTGGAGTACAGTGTCAGTGGAGCAGAGTTTAATAGAGTAGAGTGGAGTACAGTAGAGTTAAGCAGAGTGGCGTAGAGTGAAGTGAAGTGGCATAAAGTACAGTGGTGCAGAGTAGATTGGCATAGAGTGCAGTGGCGTAGACTGCATTGGTTTTGTGTAAAGTGGTGTAGAGTGCATTGGCGTAGAGTGCAGTGATGTAGAGTGCAGTGGCGTAGAGTAGAGCAGTGAAGAGTAGATTGCAGTGGCAAAGAGTGCAATGACATAGACTAGAGTGGTGAACAGTGGAGTAGAGTGGCGTAGAGTGGAGTGGCGTGGAGTGGTGCAGGGTAGAGTGGAGTAGTGCAGTGTAGAGTGCAGAGGTGTAGAGTAGAGTGGCGTAGAGTGGTGTAGAGTGCAGTGGCATAGAGTGGAGTGATGCAGAGTGTAGTGGCTAGAATGTAGTGGCGTAGAGTGCAGTGGTGTAGAGTAGAGTGATGTAAAGTGGAGTGGTGCAGAGTAGAGTAGTATAGAGAGCAGTGATGTAGAGTACAGTGGTGCAGAGTAGAATAGAAGGCATAGAGTGCAGTAACATAGAGTGCAATGGTGTAGAGTGACATAGCGTGCAGTGGCATAGAGAGCAGTGGCACATAGTAGAATGTTGTAGAGTATAGTGGCGTAAAGTGCAGTCGTGCAAAGTAGTTGGCGTAGGTGAAGTGACGTAGGATGCATTCGTTTTGAGTAGTGCAGAGTGCATTGGCGTAGAGGTCAGTGGGTTAGAGTAAGCCAGGGCAGAGTTCGCGGAGTTCTGCATAGCAGAAGTCCGCGAATTGCAAAAAAACGCGGAGCTCTGCAAGCGGCGGAGTGAGGTGGATAAATGACGTTCGCTGTGATTTTCAGTGCCAGGTGCTTGTCTGCACTGTGCAATCATCGCGAACGGCACCATGCACAGCGCAAGCGGGCGCTGCTTCCTTTCTGCCGCTCGAGTAGATTTTTACTCGAGCGGCAGCTTTCTCAACGCAAATGGACAGTTTCTCAACGCGAGCGGACGCGAGCATAAGCGACCACTCACAATGAGAAATCTGACCGCCGGGAGGTTAATTTTCCACGCTCGCGCTCGCCAACTTAATGTTGATGATAGCGAACAAGGAAAAATCTCTCTCTGAGAGGTGGATTTTCCTCGCTCGCGCTCGCCAACTTGATGTTGACGAACCCGGGCGAGGAAAAAAACTCCCGAGCGGAGCGGAGTTCACCGCCCAGACTTAGTTTAGAGTACAGTGGCATAGCGTAGACTGCAGACGCATAGAGTGCAGTAGAGTGGCATAGAGTGCAGTGGCATAGTGTGCAGTGGCATAGAGTAGATTGCTTCGGAGTAGAGTGGTGCAGGGTAGAGTATAGTGGTGAAGAGTACAATGCAGTGGCATAGAGTAGTGGCATAGAGCACAGTGGCGTAGAGTAGAGTGGCGTAGAGTGGCGCAGATTTGATTGCAGTGACATAGAGTGGAGTGGAGTGGTGCAGAGTGGAGTAAAGTGGCATAGAGTGCTGTGGAATAGAGTGCAGTGGCACAGAGTAGATTGTTTCAGAGTAGAGTGGAGTGGAGTGATGCAGGGTAGAGTGCAGCGGTGAATCATAGAGTGGGGTAGAATGCACTGGCATATAGTAGAGTGGTGCAGAGTGGAGAGGCATAGAGTGCAGTGGCATAGAATAGAGTGGCATAGAGTAGAGTGGCGTAGAGTGAAGTGGTGCAGAGTGGAGTAGAGTGGCGTAAAGTGAAGTGACTCAGAGTATATTGTTTCAGAGTAAAGTGAAGTGGCGTAGAGTGGAGTGGTGCAGGGCAGACTAGAGTGGTATAGAGTAGTGGCATAGAGTGCATTGGCGTAGAGTGCAGCGTTGCAGAGTGGAGTGGCGCTGAGTGGATTGGTGCAGAGTGGAGTGACCTAGACTGGAGTGATGTAGAGTGCAGTGGCAAAGAGTGCAGGAATGCATGGCATATAGTAGAGTGATGCAGAGTAGAGTAGAGAGGCGTAGAGTGAAGTGACGTAGAGTAAAATGTCAAAGAATGCAGTGGTGCACAGTAAATTAGAGTGGCATATAGTGTACTGGCATAGCATGCATTGGCTTAGAGCATAGCAGAGTGGTGTAGAGTAGAGTGCAGTGGCATAGAGTAAAGTGGTGCATAGTAGAGTTGCATAGAGTAGAGTGGCATAGAGTTCAGTGCTGCAGAGTAGAGTGTCATAGAGTGCGATGGTGTAGAGTAGCGTAGAGTGCATTGGTGTAGAGTGCAGTGGCGTAGGGTGGTGTAGAGTAAAGTGACAGAGTGTAATGGTGTGGATTCGAGTATATTGGCGGACAGTGCAATGGTGAAGAGTAGATTAGCATAGAGTGCAGTGGCATTGAGTGTGTTGGTTTTAAGTAAAGTGGTGTAGAGAGCATTGGTGTAGAGTGCATTGACATAGAGTGCAGTAGCATAGATATCAGTGTCGTAGAGAGCAGTGGCATACAGAACAATGGCATAAAGTGCAGTGGCATAAAGTGCATTGGTGTATAGTGGTGCAGATTAGAGTGGTGCAGAGAGCAGTGACGTGGAATACGGTGGTGCAGAGTAGAATAGAGTGGCATAGTGCAGTGACGTAGAGCATAATAGTGTAGAGTAATGCAGCGTGCAGTGCCATAGAGTGCAGTGGCATAGAGTGTTGTAGAGTATTGTGGCGTAAAGTGCAGTGGTTCAAAGTAGTTGACGTAAGTGCAGTGATGTAGGGTGCATTGGTTTTGGGTAAAGTTGTGTAGAGTGAATTGGCATAGAGTGCAGTGGTTTAAAGTAGAGTGGCGTAGCATAGAGTGCAGTGGCATAGAGTAGTGCAGCATAGAGTACAGTGGTGTTCAGTGGAGTAGAGCAGCGTAGAGTGCAGTGGCATAAAGTGCAGTGGCATAGAGTAGATTGTTTCAGAGCAGAGTGAAGTGGCCTAGAGTGCAGCGATGCAGAGTAGAGTGGCGTAGAGTTCAGTGGCGTAGAGTGCAGTGGCATAGAGTAGAGTGGCATAAAGTAGAGTGGCAGAGAGTGCAGCGTTGCAAGAGTATACTGTTGTAGAGTGCAGTGATGTATAGTAAAGTGGCGTGGCGTGAAGTCCATTGGCATACAGTGCAGTGGCATAGAATACAATGAAGCAGAGTAGAATATGGTGACGTAGAGTGCAGTGGCATAGAGTATAGTGGCATAGAGTGCAATGGTGCAGAGTAGATTGGCGGAGAGTGCATTGATTTTGAGCAAAGTGGTGTAGAGTGCATTGGCATAGAGTGCGGTGGTGTAGAGTGGTGCAGAGTATAGTGGAGTGGTGCTGAGTGCAGTGGCACTGAGTGCAGTGGCGTAGAGTAGATTGTTTTAGAGCAGAGTGCAGTGGTGCAGAGTGGATTAGAGTGGCGTAGAGGGGATTGGCATAGAGTGCACTAGCGTATGGTGGAGTGGTACAGAGCAGAGTGCATTGGCATAGAGTGCAGTGACATAGAGTGCAGTGTTGCATAGCAGGGTGCATAGAATGGAGTGGCGTGGTGTAGAGAGCAGTGGCAAAGAGTGCAGTGGTGCATAGTAGAGTAGTATGGGGTAGAGTGCATTGGCATAGGGTAGAGTGGAGCGGTGTACAATAGAGAGGTGTAGTGTGGAGTGGTGCATATAGGAGTGCAGTGACACAGTGTGGAGAGGAGTGGCAACGTGTGGAGTGGTGCAGAGTACAGTGCAGTGACATGGAGTGGTGCAGAGTAGAGTGGAGTTGGGTAACGTGGAGTATGCACTGTATGGTAGCGCACTGCCATTACAGACAACACATCTTCAATTGAAATGGCCATTACATTTGCACTTGCATGCAGTTTTACTGATAAAAGTATACAGCGCACAAATGATAATGTGTGGAAATGTCATCACCCAATGTATTGATTTGATCGTCAGCACAATTCATTTACAGACATTTAAATTTTGTTGTGTGCTGGAAAAAAAATAACATTGTGCAGCCTTCCTCAAGCAGACCCCCAGTAGACAGCATGATTGTCACATAAATCCTCTCACTTTGAAATCAGAGGAAGAAAAATAAACACCAAGCTCCTCCGTCTTTGAATGCACAGCAAATGTGACAAGATAAGAACAAGATTTAAAGGCCTGTTTACAGAAAGCGAGTGTATGGAAGAATACAGTAAACAAGGTTTGGGCAACGAGAGGGAAGAACTCGAGCTGGACAGCCTAAAGCAAATCAAGTCAACAAATAAAAAGCCAGAAAATGTGAGTTACAAACCACAAAGCCAATGGTAAGCAACGGCGGAATGCATTCCTAGGTCAACTTTCTGAATGTCCCCAAGATATCTTTAGCAAAGCAAACAGCTGCGCTGTCTGGTAGGCTGCGACCTAACAGGTTGTGCTCTAAGTTTTGGAACTGTCCCTTTGTAGAGAAAACAGTATTTATATTTCCTATTAGATCCTATATATTATAAATAAAGAGCTCAAAAATCAAATAGAAAACTCTGGTGTGGTCATCATGTAAAGTATAAAAATACCTTTCTCCAGTTTCTGCAACAGTGGTTAAAAGTTACTTATGCTGGCAGCAAAGGGAGTCTGTGAGGAAATTTTCCCATCACGTATTTTAAATAGAGTTTCAGTTGATGTTTAATACCACCCTTTGTGTTCCTCTGGGAATCCAAGGACAAGAGCTTTATGCTCAGTATTTCCTCATGTAGCAGACTCTTCAAAAGAAGCTGTTCCACATGCTAAGACGAATGCAGCACTCCTGTAAGGTATAGTCTTGTTCTAAACGTAACACCTGGTAGACCACGCTCAAATCTAACTGGTACTATGCGCTGTGATGCTTTTTGCATTTGGAAAGCCATATTGACCACTCTGCTTTCATGGTTTGCAATTAGGTGTTGTTTTGTCTGAGCAAACCTCTATGCCTTGTACCATTGGAGAGAGACAGTTTTTAAAGGAGCTATCAGTTGTCGTATGGTTGGTAGGATTGTACCATTCCATCCAAATATGTTGAGTTCTGTTTTTGTTTTCCTTCGGACGTCCCTTCCAAGTCCCGATTGCACTCATTCAATTTGCTGCATTCACCACTTAAGAGTTGGAAAGCTTAGTAAAGAGAAAAGCCCAACCTTTTCAGGAAGAGAACACGTCTTTCATGCAGGGTTCAGTTCCTAAAGCCATCAAAAGGAATAAAACCAGTACTCCTGGCTGTCCCAGGTGATCTAGAGTGGGTGGCCGATGATGGTGGTGTTACAGCTTTGATCTTATTAGACCATTGAGCCCATGTAACACCTCCACCAGGAAATCCTCTTGTGTCATCTCAGGAAAGTAAATGTTGTGGGCCTTGCACAGGACTGAATTGCTTTAGTTATGGCACAAGCTGGGACGTTTCCACCATTACTAGTGGCGGCTCTCTGAGGGAGTGGTGCAGGCGGTGGGGCGGGGGAGGGGCAGGGTGGGGGGGTAGTGGACTCGGACTTACGACGGACAGAACTCCCTCTGAGTTCTGTCCGTCGTATGTCTGAGTTCACTACCCCCCCCACCCTGCCCCTCCCCCGCCTCACCGCCCCGCACCACTCCATGGGCGAGCCGCCACTGACCATTACCTGCTCCTCAAAGTACATTGTTTGTAGGTTCTTGCATGGATCTTCTCTATCACTGGTGTTGTTTGATGTTTATCTCCAGTCAGTGGCTCACCTGGTCTCATCCCAACATCAGTGTTACTTGTAGGTGGCAGCCACTGAGGTTCTCTAGAGATTACAGCTGGCTGCGGGTGCGAAGGCTGGTTCCTTCACATATGTGTGTTGGCCGTGCAAGAATGGATCATGGTAGTGGTGGTGGAAACAACTCAATCTGGACCTCTTCTTTTTCGCAGGTGGTGGCTGGAAGCTTGGCTAGTACTAGCGGCTGTGACATGAACCCTAAGTTTTAATTGCGAAGCTGCCCTACTTTGTCCATCTAACCCCTGCCAGTTAAGGTTAGTTCAGCAGCCTGCTTTCATCGGTTCAGAATTATGGGAAAAATAGCTCCTACATCGGCCAAGGATTCCCAGAATTGTACCTAACCGAGCTCTGGTAGAGCCCAGGATTGAATGCTGCAAGTCTTTTTGACTTTGTCCAAGGGATGTCTCATGAAGCAGCTTCAGCTAATTGAAGATGCAGTTGTTGCCCTCGTGTTGGGTACTCACACGTTTGTGGTCCTTAAATCCACTCGAGGGAAACGTCAATTTCAAGTCATTGCAACTGGGCCAAACTGGTGCTTTTGTAGTCTGTCTTGAGTTCCAGAGCAGGAAATTGATATGTACATCAATCCTCTGTTTCTCTGACAAATATGCTGGTGAGTCGCCATTTTCATCATTACAGGCTTTGAGAGAGATCGCTTTCTTTTCTGACCCCCCAAGCTTGGCATGAAATGTTTACGTTCTGAGAGTAACTTCACAAAATTCCACACGCTGTTAACAATTCATCGATCTCCAAACTGATTTGGAGACAAGCTGGCTTAAAACTTTATGAAACCCTAAGGGGTTATGCCTGTATGCTCGTTCAACCGCCATAAGTTTCTACATCGTGCTGTACTTTGTCAATTGTTGTTGTAAAAATGAACAATAAACAGACTTGAAAAAAAGAATCCCTAAAATGTACTTGCAACATTTTTGCTGCTTATTTAACAGGAACCAGAACTGATGTAGCACAGTCACATTTCACGGTATTTTCGTATTCATTGCCTAATAAACAGTTCAACAATTTCTTCACTTTTAAAATATGAAACATGGTCTTCGTTTGTGGCTTAGTGATTTTTTTGTGTTTTCATTACATAAGTAGCGAAAATAGCGCAAAAGGGGTTTATTCACCTTTTTCACAAAAAAGGTTATTTATTGACCACGTTTTTTTTTGCTAAACCTATTACTTAAAAAATTGTAAACGTTACATGTGAATTGCACATCTGTTATCTTCATTTTCAGGCCGGCACAAAATATTTTGCACTCTTAACTAAAGCAACATTTATTTGAGCTACCACGCCTTACACAAGAAGCAAAAAATTTGCAAAAATAGTGTAAATTAATTTGCCCTGTGTTTTTGCTTCATTGCACAATTTGTGAAATATTTTCCTTATAGAGTTCTAACATTAGTAAACGAAAGTGGAAGGTTTTATTGAATTGGTTTCAAAATAACAAACTTTCCACGCCAGAGTACAACTCTATCAACAGATTAGTTGTGAGAAGCACAATGGAACAACACTGTTTGTTTCAGGAACTCCAAACCACAAAGCAGGAAGTGCTGACGGCGACATTCGTGCAGCAGTGCACAGAGGGTTTTCCGGGGGGGAAGCAGTAAAGGAGAAATGAACAGTGTAGATTTACAAAAAGGTCTAAACCATAGTGCATGTATTTACGTATGTATTGATCAGGAAGGGATTCTGTACTTTGATGCACAAGATGTATATGTCTCTAATCAAAAATTTAATGTAAGCGCCTCAAAGGCTTTTAGAAATGGAGTTATTTACATATTTGTGGTTGATAGTAATCGATCGCATTATGCGTAAAGTTAAAAAACAGAGAAAACATATACTAAGTGCAAAATATATTTTATTTAACTTTAACTATCATCATTAAAAGTTCAAAATATTGCCACAATCAAGAGGCAGTGTCACTTTAAACATGCCTGTCAACTATAGGCAGACATCACTCAGAGATGTTCAACAATCATAGTTCGGTATTTCGGCAATTACTTTGGGTCATAGCAACCACACTTTTATCTTTTTTATCATGCAGCGTTTAAGGTTTTGTTTCCTTTAGAAGGAATCCGAGTGTTTCCCACCACATTCTAAGGATGACAGCTTTCTGCCCTGCTGTATCTCCTCTCCTCACCATGTCTTGCTGCTGCTTCGGAAAAGGGAAGGGGGGCCCAGTTTGTCTTTAGAGGCTGATGCTCTGGACCTCATTTATGATGTGTCGCATCGCTGCATTAAAACAGTGATGCAACACTTTACACTGCGCCCTCTTTGCGACACCATGGATGTGCCATATTAACTGTATGGCTCTCCCTGTCGCAAGGATTGACAGATGCGTCAGGAATCCTGACGTATCTGGCGGGGCAAAACTCGCGCATTGCTGGAGTTGTGTCGTAAGCATGACGCAACTCCAGCAATGCATGGGGGAGGCCTATACCTATTGCACTGCATCACCCTTACGCCTACTAAGAGGCAGGTGTAAGGTTTTGACACAGTGGCGTCCTAGAAGTGGCGCAGTGAAATCTGGTAGATTTCACTGGGCCACTTTTACGAGGCTTTCTTGCAGGGGAACGCCCACCCTGCATACATTATACCTGACGCAGGTATAATGTGGCCCATGGGTTTACAAAGTGATGCATCTGCCTAGATGCGTCACTTTGTAAATATGGCGCAATGTGGCGCATTATTTACGCTGTTGCTGCAGCACGAAAAGTAAATAAGCCCCTCTGTGTGGTTCAGGAGGTAGGCTTGTTCCCTGACATAGCAATGGGATGGCGGGTCACAGACCAATCCTCTGATAGGCTGGCCCGCTCACATAGGAGTTTCAGGGACTCTTTCCTGGTTGTGCCCTCCTTTAGCCTGTCCTCTCAGAGGGAAGACTCTTCTCATCCCTGACGGACAAAGCAAAAATAGTCTCCCCCCATGAACCTAAGCCAAGAACATTCTAGAGAAAACTTTAAAAGCATTTAAAATCTATCTTTTCTAAACTCATAGTTGAGTTCTGTCTTGAGATAAGCTAAGGTACATAGGGGCATATGTACAAGCACTGGCGATAACTATCGCTAACGCTAGTTAGCGGCAGTATTTTTATCGCTGCTTACCTCTGAAAACTATCGCCATGTTAGCAGCGTATTTACAAGCCGTCGCTACATGGCGATAGTATCAGAGATCGCGGTGAAAACTGCCGCTAACATTAGCGCGATGGCGATAGGAATTCCTGCGTTAGTGGGCGAAAACTACAGATAGGCCCATTAGCGGCAAAAAAAACTCACGTTAGTCAGCCCAACGTGAGTTTTTTTTGCCTCTAATGCAAAAAATAGCCTATCAGTCAGCCTCCAATAGAAAATAGGCCTAAAAAACAATAAAATGCAGAATGGAGCAGCCAGGGCCAAGTGCAGCACACATCAACAACCCCTGCAAGCCACCCAACATCCAGGATGACCAGGATGAGAGCCAGGATGCCTCGCTGGACCTGCGTCTGGAGCCTGGATGCCTCGCTGGACCTGCGTCTGGAGCCTGGATGCCTCGCTGGACCTGCGTCTGGAGCCTGGATGCCTCGCTGGACCTGCGTCTGGAGCCTGGAGTGGGATGAGGAGGAGCTGTGGAGTCGATGAGCCGTGGCGGTAGACATTGGGGCGCGACGATCGCCCGTACCTGGTGGTGAAGTCTGCAGGTCGCATAGAGACACGTTGCTGACCTGTGTGAGAAGACCACCTTGCGCACCTTGGAGCTGTTAATAGTAGAGGCGCTCGTGCGCCCCAACGTAGGGAGGTCTGCATCGCATACTACGATCCACCACTACACCGGGGTGCACGGAGGGGTTTACCAACGGTGGGTGTCGCCTCTCTGCATCACAGGCCGGATGATGTTGGGCTGGCCGGAAGCTGTGGAGGGAGAGGCCCCTGAGCTGCGCCGAACTTGTGTGGCGGCAGCGCTGCAACTTCACGCCTAAGGGGGCCCTGCTGCATTGTTGGAAATGGCCCTTTTTGCAGGCTCACCCCTAAACTTTTGCCTTCCTCCTGGATTTTTGCTGACCTGTTTTTGTTGGTTTTATGACTCTGGGCACTTTACCACTGCTGTTCAGTGCTAAAGTGCATATGCTCTCCCTTTGTAAATATGTCTATGTGAATTGGTATATCCCTGATTGACTTAGTTGGTTTACCTGTTAGTCCCTAGTAGTGTGGCCTGTGGGTGCCCAGGGCTGGTAAACCAAATGCTGCTGGTGGGCATGCAGCGCTGGTTTGCGCCACCCACAGAAGCAGCTTGTAAAGTGTGTCTCAGACCTGCCACTGCAGAGTCTGTGTGCAGTCCAGAACTGCCATCTTGTCTGTGAAGTGCACCCACTTCCCAGCCCCTGAGCCTTCCCTTGGCATCATGTAAGTCACCCCTATGGTAGGGTGCATTGTGTGTGTAAGGTAGGACATGCCTTTGTGTGTGTAGCATGTCCTGGTAGTGAATTACACCCAATTTCGTTTTTCACTACTGTAAGGCTACCTGTTCCCCATAGGCTAGAATGGGCAGTTTGACTATTACATTCTATAGTCCTAACTGACCCCAGGAACATGGTAGAAAAACGAATTTAGTATGCCTGAGCTCAGAATATTAAAATACATCTTTTAGTGAAGTTTATTTTTATATTCTGTGTTTGAAAATACCCCTTTTAGAAAGTAGGTATTTTCTTGCCTAAGCCTTCCAGTGTGCTCTGCTGTTATGTGTATTGGCTGTCTGGTTTTGGAGGGACAGGGCAGGCTGAGTCAGACCTGGGTTGAATAGAGAGATCTGCATTTAGAGTATGGGGAGGGGTGGCTCCTTGACCTGAATAGGGCTTTGCCCGGCAAGGTGAATGCTGGCTCCACCTCCTACTGTGTGTCTGATAGCAGACCCCCTCTTTCTGAAAGGAAGGATGCAGCCTGGTAAACAAAGTGCTCCAGGGCTGAGCAGAACTGGTTCTGGCTGGGTTCAGTGACTTGTAGCTTCTGAGAACAAAGACTTTTGGGGTATAAATATCTGTGCTCAAACCCCTACAAATGGTATTGCCCCTGGATCTGAAGAGGAAACTCTGTCCGTGCCACTGGAGGAATCTTCAGGAAGTGACTGTCCTTGTGCTTGTGTGTTTTTCTTGCACTGGCCTGCAGCAGTGACCACTGGACCTTGAAGAAGAGGGAAAAGGACTTTTGAGAGAACTTTTATTTTTGTTACAGCAATTACCCAAGGGCTAGGAAAAGAGCTAGCCTCCTGCTGGAGTCTCAGGCACATCAGACTCCACCACCAACCTCCTGCTTCCACCCTGCGAGGTTTGCTATCTGCTGATGAGGCTCCTGTGAGTTCCAGGGCCTCTAGTTTGCTTCAGAGAAAAGAGTGCTGGAAATCGACGCTAACGCACCTTTGCGAGCCGCTGCAGCCGAGAGCGCTGGAAAAATTATCGCGCTGCTGCCGCTGAGTGCTCGCAACACGAAACCATCGCTAACGCCTCTTTGCGAGCCGCTGCAGCCGAGACGCGCTGGAAAAATCATTGCGCTGCTGTCGCCAAGCGCTCGCAACCCCTAAAGAAATCATCGCTTCAAGACATCGCATTGCGGACGCCGTGCGCCCGCCATTTTCATCGCATCGCACCGGATTTCGTCGCTCTCTCGCGGAGCGTCATCTCTTCGCATCGCAACACAATCGCACAACGCAACAGGATCGTCGCATCGACTTCTCCCTCGCGGCAAGAAAGTCATCGCATCGGCGGCCTAGCGTGCAGAAGTTGGTCGCATCGTCTCCGCACGCATCAGCAGATCGGCGCATCATCCTCTCTTGCGGCAAGGATTTAACGCATCGCCGGCCTCGCGTGAGGAAAATCATCGCTACCACTTCTTTGCGACATTTTGTTGGTTTTGCTACTGAATTCAGGTACTTTGTGAGAGAAAGGGTCGCAGAGACCACTGCTTTGGATTTGAACCTTATTTTTGCAACCTGTGAACGAGAAAGGGTCGCAGAGACCACTGCTTTGAATTTGAACCTTATTTTTGCAACCTTTGAACTATTTTTGACAGCCCTTAAACAGCAATCCTATTTTTGACAGTATTGTGGCTTTTACAGTTATTGGTCTTGTGATAAGTCTACATATATATATAAAGATACTTATTTTTTATAACTACTTGTGTGGTGTCCCTTTGTAGTGTTCCTCACTGTGTTACTGTGTATGGTCATAAATGCTTCACACACTGCCTCTGAGATAAGCCTACCTGCTCGTGCTACGTTACCACAGGGTTGAGCGGGGGTATCAAGGAGGGTAGCCCTCTCACTCTGACTTAGGAAGAAGGGTCCCTACTTGGACAGTGGACAGCCATTGCCAACTAGAGACCCCCATTTCTAACATTGGTGGTCAGCGGTGAGGATCTGGACTTGCATTTATGATCGCATACAGTAATTATAGTGTACACTACTAGTGAGTGCAGACCATAACGTACCGCATACATTTTTGAGAGTTGTTGGATCCTATATTGTGATTGATATTGCCGGTGATTTTTTACCCGCATACATTTTCTTGAGAAGTTTTTATTCTATCTTTTATTGATATTGCCAGTTATTGCTACAATGGGTCTTGCTGAAATGAGACCTACCTTTTATATAGATGATCTGTTGACCTACAGTCTAGAGGAGCTAAGGATGTTCTGTGAGGAGAGGGGCTTAGCAGTGAGTAGGAAGGAGACTCAGCTATCCCTGCAGACATCCCTGAGACTTTGGCAACAAGACAGATGGAGATTCTTGGAGTCCCAGTACACCTACCAAGAGGGTAGTTGGTCTGAGGGTGGCTCTGGAGAGTCTGAAGAGGAGGAAGAAAGTGTAATGGAATATCTCATAGGTGGGGAGTTCCTTGATGAGTCTAGTGCCTATGGTAGTGCCAGATTCCCCTCATGGTCCCCAGAGGAGTTGGGGGACAGGCGGGAAGGTCCCATAGGTAGGGAGTCCCTTGCTGGATCTAGTGCACAGGGTAGTGCCCAATCCCCTTCATGGTCCCCAGAGGAGTTGGACAGACAGAGGGAGAGGGAGAACCAGCTGAAATTAGAGAGGCTCCAAATAGAGATTGCCCAGCTGGAGGCGCACCTAGCGCAGATAGCAGAAAAGGAGAAGTTAGCTCGGGGGGGTAGATTATCCCTAAGCGCAGTTTTAATTGTCTGGACTCACCAGTGAGGGTGGGGTCCAGTGGTGGCAACAGAATTGAGATATATAGTGATGACAGTGTAGTACACCCACCCGGAGATGTAGCACCTGACTTGAAGGAGGGGGTTGATCTACACCAGGGGATTCAAGGGTATGAGGTAGCTCCATTAATGTGCAGTGTCCCTGAGGTGGATTGGGGAACTAGTGCAGGGGCCCATAGTCCTAGTGAAAGGAGGGATACTCTACCGACTCTGGATGAGAGGTGCAGGGAGAGGGGTTCCCCGTGGTTGAAGTCCTGGTGTATGAGTGTGAGGACCGCCCAGAAGAGTGTGGGTTGAGTGGCAGAGACAGTCAGTTAATGTCTCGCCCATTTCAAGAGAGTGGTGTGGGAGTACGTGTGTGAGACACTGGATTGTGAGGTAAAGGTTAGCACCTGCGTGGAACTGTGTAATCCAATTGTGGGAGAGCATATTGTGAGTTCCTATTTTCCAGAGCTAAACCAACATGTGTTAGAGTGCGAGTTCTCTGATCCTAGGGAACTTGCGCAGGAGGCAGACCTCTGGGTGAGTACCAGAGGCTCTGTAGAAGGTATTGGGGAATGACCCTAAGAGGAGTGGTTCAGATGTCTTCCAACCCAGAGTGGTGTGAGAGGTTCGGAGTGATACAGCTCGGTCCCCTTGTTGTGAGGAGGTTGTAGGGCCTCACATCCTGTCTCGTGGGAGCAGGAGTGAGACTGGGATAGGTCCCGAAGTGCCCCAACCTCAGTCTCCAGGACTGGATGGTTCCATGAGGGAACACCAGGTAGGGAGCCTAGTCTGTCCGGATGGACCGTCCGTTGTGGGGGGTCTCCCGTGTTAGGTGAGCTGGGAGTGCCTGTAATCAGACCTCCAGCAGTTCTAGTGTCTGGCAGTACCGCTCCAGTTGGGAGGGTGCAGAAGGCCAGAGTGAGGGGTGAGGGGGGAAAGAGTCCCCAGTGGAAGAACCAGTGGGTCAGGGGCCAGCCAGAAGGGCTGAGCCTCATAGGATTGGCCATGGTGACGCCACTTCTGTCCTGGGGCATCTTCACGCACTGTCAGAGGGACAGGAGGTCATGAGCTCTGTGCCAGGCAGACTGTCACACGACACGCTAGGTATGTGTCACCCTCAGGAAGCCCTGGTTGGCCAGGCAGTTGTTCAACCACAGGGGTTGGTCCCTGGGATGGTAAGTCAGGTCCAGGTGTTGTCTGACCTGGAGGGAGGGACAACTGTAAGCAGTGTCCCAGCCATTTTTTTCTAAGAGCACCACTCCAGGTGGGAGGGTGCAGTATGCTGGAAGGGGGTGCAGAGGGAGGGAGTCCTCGCCTCTGACCCCGGTGCAACCTGAGGGTTTTTCAGGTTGGTAGATCAGTTGCAGGGTCCAAGCCCTGAACTGGTGGAGGGGTGTGTTTTCCTTGAGGGGGCCTGTGTGCTCCCCAGGAAGTCCTGGTGTGCCAGGCAGACTGTCGCACAACTCTAGAGGAGTGTGCTTTCCTTGGGGGAATTGGTGTACTCCCCAGAAGTCCTGGGTTGCCAGGCACAGGTCCAGCCTAAGGGTACAGACCCTGGGTTAGGGTGCCAGGTTCAGGGTGTCCCCCCTGACCTGGAGGAGGGGGCAACTGCTAATGGTGCCCCTACCAGTTTGTGTTATGGGGGCACCTCTCCAGGTGGGAGGGTGCCAGGCCCCAGTAAAGGGGGCGGGGAGAGGGCAGCCTCACCCCTGACCTCCGCCCAGTCTAAGGGTACAGACCCTATGCTGGGATACCAGTTGCAGGATAGAACCCCTGAACTGGTGGGCGAGTTATGCAGGACACCTGCCACAGGTGCCCTGACAATTCTGGAAGGGGGTACAGCTCCAGGTGGGAGGGTACAGGGCCCCAAAGAGGAGGACCGGGTGTGGGGGAGCCCACCCCAGTCTCTGGCCCCGCCGCTGGGTACAGGCCCAGGGCTGGTGGGTCAGTGTCAGGGTGCCTTGCCTGACCTGACAGGAGGGAGAGTGGACAAAAGGTGCCAAGCACCTGGGGTTACTGCCCCTCACTCTCTGATGCCACAAACGTTTGAGAGCCCTGAGAGGTATAGGGCTTGGATTTCATCACTGACTACTGTCAGTGGCTACTGGGGCTTGTTGTTTATCTGTTGGGACACACCTGGGGGCCAGTTAAGGTTAGGTGCTGCACAGGTGGTGTCCACAGGTGAGGGGAAGAGTTCGCCATTGGTAACTTAGTGGGCCCTGGGAGTGTGGACAGAGGGATCCACCAGGGTTCAGATTGGAGTAGAGCTGGCATATGCCCCTGCAGTTGCGGGCCAGTTCCGTGTTCTATCGCCCGAAGCAGGGAAGCCCATCAAGGTAGTGATTGGTCTACCCTGCGTTTTGGCTGGAAGGGGGTTGGGTTGGAAATGGCCCTTTTTGCTGGGTCACCCCTAAACTTTTGCCTTCCTCCTGGATTTTTGCTGACCTGTTTTTGTTGGTTTTATGACTCTGGGCACTTTACCACTGCTGTTCAGTGCTAAAGTGCATATGCTCTCCCTTTGTAAATATGTCTATGTGAATTGGTATATCCCTGATTGGCTTAGTTGGTTTACCTGTTAGTCCCTAGTAGTGTGGCCTGTGTGTGCCCAGGGCTGGTAAACCAAATGCTGCTGGTGGGCATGCAGCGCTGGTTTGCGCCACCCACAGAAGCAGCTTGTAAAGTGTGTCTCAGACCTGCCACTGCAGAGTCTGTGTGCAGTCCAGAACTGCCATCTTGGCTGTGAAGTGCACCCACTTCCCAGCCCCTGAACCTTCCCTTGGCATCATGTAAGTCACCCCTATGGTAGGGTGCATTGTGTGTGTTAGGTAGGACATGCCTTGGTGTGTGTAGCATGTCCTGGTAGTGAATTACACCAATTTCGTTTTTCACTACTGTAAGGCTACCTGTTCCCCATAGGCTAGAATGGGCAGTTTGACTATTACATTCTATAGTCCTAACTGACCCCAGGAACATGGTAGAAAAACGAATTTAGTATGCCTGAGCTCAGAATATTAAAATACATCTTTTAGTGAAGTTTATTTTTATATTCTGTGTTTGAAAATACCCCTTTTAGAAAGTAGGTATTTTCTTGCCTAAGCCTTCCAGTGTGCTCTGCTGTTATGTGTATTGGCTGTCTAGTTTTGGAGGGACAGGGCAGGCTGAGTCAGACCTGGGTTGAATAGAGAGATCTGCATTTAGAGTATGGGGAGGGGTGGCTCCTTGACCTGAATAGGGCTGTGCCCGGCAAGGTGAATGCTGGCTCCACCTCCTACTGTGTGTCTGATAGCAGACCCCCTCTTTCTGAAAGGAAGGATGCAGCCTGGTAAACAAAGTGCTCCAGGGCTGAGCAGAACTGGTTCTGGCTGGGTTCAGTGACTTGTAGCTTCTGAGAACAAAGACTTTTGGGGTATAAATATCTGTGCTCAAACCCCTACAAATGGTATTGCCCCTGGATCTGAAGAGGAAACTCTGTCCGTGCCACTGGAGGAAGCTGCAGGAAGTGACTGTCCTTGTGCTTGTGTGTTTTTCTTGCACTGGCCTGCAGCAGTGACCACTGGACCTTGAAGAAGAGGGAAAAGGACTTTTGAGAGAACTTTTATTTTTGTTACAGCAATTACCCAAGGGCTAGGAAAAGAGCTAGCCTCCTGCTGGAGTCTCAGGCACATCAGACTCCACCACCAACCTCCTGCTTCCTCCCTGCGAGGATTGCTATCTGCTGATGAGGCTCCTGTGAGTTCCAGGGCCTCTAGTTTGCTTCAGAGAAAAGAGTGCTGGAAATCGACGCTAACGCACCTTTGCGAGCCGCTGCAGCCGAGAGCGCTGGAAAAATCATCGCGCTGCTGCCGCTGAGTGCTCGCAACACGAAACCATCGCTAACGCCTCTTTGCGAGCCGCTGCAGCCGAGACGCGCTGGAAATATCATTGCGCTGCTGTCGCCGAGCGCTCACAACCCCTAAAGAAATCATCGCTTCAAGACATCGCATTGCGGACGCCGTGCGTCCGCCATTTTCATCGCATCGCACTGGATTTCGTCGCTCCCTCGCGGAGCGTCATCTCTTCGCATCGCAACACAATCGCACAACGCAACAGGATTGTCGCATCGACTTCTCCCTCGCGGCAAGAAAGTCATCGCATCGGCGGCCTAGCGTGCAGAAGTTGGTCGCATCGTCTCCGCACGCATCAGCAGATCGGCGCATCATCCTCCCTTGCGGCAAGGATTTAACGCATCGCCGGCCTCGCTTGAGGAAAATCATCGCTACCACTTCTTTGCGACATTTTGTTGGTTTTGCTACTGAATTCAGGTACTTTGTGAGAGAAAGGGTCGCAGAGACCACTGCTTTGGATTTGAACCTTATTTTTGCAACCTGTGAACGAGAAAGGGTCGCAGAGACCACTGCTTTGAATTTGAACCTTATTTTTGCAACCTTTGAACTATTTTTGACAGCCCTTCAACAGCAATCCTATTTTTGACAGTATTGTGGCTTTTACAGTTATTGGTCTTGTGATAAGTCTACATATATATAAAGATACCTATTTTTTATAACTACTTGTGTGGTGTCCCTTTGTAGTGTTCCTCACTGTGTTACTGTGTATGGTCATAAATGCTTCACACACTGCCTCTGAGATAAGCCTACCTGCTCGTGCTACGTTACCACAGGGTTGAGCGGGGGTATCAAGGAGGGTAGCCCTCTCACTCTGACTTAGGAAGAAGGGTCCCTACTTGGACAGTGGCCAGCCATTGCCAACTAGAGACCCCCATTTCTAACATGCATCAACTGCATCGGGAGGTTCACCAGCGGACTTGGCTGCGACTGCTGTACCCAGGCTTGTGAAATCACACCTGGCTGAGGCTCCTGCTGGCTGAGTCACAGATTTGGAGAGAGTGTAGCGGATTGCGCCACAGTGTCAATGTCCAGGTAAGGAGAAGGTGGGACGCGTAGCGCAGGACGCCCGGATGTCGAGTCGCCCAGGCCTAGCACACGTAGATGACGCACCCCCAGTGGCGGCTCATCCGATATGGCGGAAGAGCGTCGCCCCACTGCTTTCAATCAGTGCAGAAGAGGAACAATCATCACATGATGATAACTTACTGATGTAATCGTGCTATGTTTCCTTTGCGGGTGGGAGGGTGGGTAGGACTGCTCCAAGCATGGAGCAGGGCATGGGCGGATTGGCATGCCCACTCAAGTGTGCAATGACTGTTTGGTCGGCCCACTCAGGCCGCCCAAAGCAGTCATGCGCACTTCCCTGTTCGTAATGCAGGCTGCATTACAGCCTGCATGGAGAACATGTTCACCCCTCCAGCCCCTGGCTGCATGCCTTGTCCCGTTGCCAATTACCAAACCCACCGCCGCATCGCAGCGTTGTGATTGGCTCAGGGGAGGGAGCATGGCTGCCTACTTCCTGTTCCTGGAAGCAGATGCAGGAGAGCAGGAGCAACAAAGACACGGGACCCGGCTTCGAGGTAGGACTTCCCTCATTAAAATATTTACAACACCCGCTCACACACACACCCCCCCGCGTCCACGCCCCATCCAGTGTTCTTTGCGGTGTTTACCACCTCCCAGCTGTCCAGCCCCCCCCCAGCACTTCTCAATGGCGGCCGCTGTGCGCCCATGCGCTGCGGGCGTACCACTTGTGTGCCAAAGGTAATACGTAGTTACGACGCATGCCATTACATCGCATTCCATTTCAATGCATACTAATACTAGGCATATTGCAACAGTAGGGAAGATGTTGCATAGCGGAGACATAAACATTACTATTCCCACTTCAGTGAGTGGACCCGAAAACTAACCTTTGCACCCCAAATCAAAAGGGGAACCCTAAAATTCCTTTTTGAGCCCCCAAAACACACCCTAAAAATCACATTTGACCCAAATGCACACCCGCATTTTCATAATTGACCCCAAAACACACCCCAATTTTCAAATTTTACCCCAGAATACACCCCAAATTTCTAATCCGACATCCGAAGCCCAAACCCACCCGAGAAACTTAAAATTAACACATTACTACTTCACAATGCATTGTAATCGAATGCAATGTAAAGGCACCTGCGTTGTCGGAGTTGCGTTGTTAATGATGTAATGCCTGCATTGTAATGGACGTCTCCCATGCCAAAGGCAAGCCATAGGCAAGCCCGTCTGCGTCCGTCTGCCCTTGGACCACGCTCAGCACCAAGGACCCTTTCTCTTGGACACTCCACCGTTGTGATGCCAGCACCCTCCTCGCCATCAACCCTGGATGCCACCTCGCCTGCCAGGACCAACCTCTGCTCCGGACCAGACATCGCCATCGCCATCACTGACGGCTGCAGTATCACCCGCAAGGACCACCCCGACCATCCAGGAGGAGGCATTGCCACCACCTACAGAAGCACACTCCAACTGACCATGCACTCTAATGACCCAACGGTGACCATGGACCACCTCAACTCCCAGATCCGGACCAACCCCAGGCATATCCTCTGCGGCTCCCTCATGTGCAGGCCCCCCGGGCCATGGCCCCCCATTCTCCGATACCATTGTAGACCTCATTGCACCCCAGGCTCTCCCATCCACCGACGACATCCTACTCGGTGAACTCAAGTTCCACCTGGACAACCCCAGTGACCAGAACACCACCCCCTCCTGGGGAAGGTCCCCAACATCAGATGCCAGCAGCAAGTCACCGCAACAAGCCACATAGCAGGACACACGGTCAAGCACGTCACCTCCGCCAGCGGGAACTTCAACTACAGCCACAACACCGGACTCTCCTGGACCGACCATCATTGTATACATCACGTCTTCACCTTGCCCACCGGATGCCACCGCCATCATCGCCCCCCCTCGCAGCTGGATCAAGGCCACCGAAGAACGTCTTGTCAACTCCCTCCGCACCACCACTCCGCCAACGCTTGCAAACGATGACACTGCAGCGCGCATCCGCCACCGATGGATCTCCAACTGCGCTGACACCCAGGCACCCCTCAAGAACGGCACTGCGTCAGTACCTTCCGGATGACGCAGTGCCACAGGGATAGGCTGTCCCCATTGTAAGAAACTGGCTCTATATATACTGCACCAAAGTGAGGTACAGTGTGTATGGAGTCCAAGAGTCCCCAAAGGTAGGCAGTGGTTAAAGTTAGATAGAACCTTACTCTCTAATAGTAGTAGCTTGGTCGAGCGGTAAGGCAGTATCAGAGGACAGTGTTAAGCATTTGATGTACACACTCAGTCAGCAAATGAATTCACACACTCAAGAACTGAACTCTAGGCCAATTGTTTTTGTATAAAAATATACTGTTGTTTATTTTTAGAACCAAGCAAGCCTGGCACAGGTAAGCATAAAATACTTTACAGTAATAAGTTACTGGATATAGAACAGTTGATATGTGCACTAGAAATTGTACTTTGTTTGATTTACAGGGGAGCAGTAGTATGCAACACTTAGCAAATACAGTACATTGGAATGAATAGGCTTTTAAAATAAATTGCAGGTAATTTACTTTTACGTTAATTTTTCTAACTCAGTGCTGGATGCCTGGATTCAGCACTGGGACATTTCCTGAAAACAGATGAGTAAATGCGTTTTTGTTATTCGTGCGATTTTTAAAGAATATTTTCACATTTCAAAACTCCACACTTAGAAACTTTTTGGAGCAGTACATTGAAATGAATAGGCTTTGTCAGTAAATTGCAGGTAAGTTACTTTTACGTTACATTTTCTAACTCAGTGCTGGATGCCTAGATTCAGCACTGGGACATTTCCTGCAAACAATTGAGAAAACACGTTTTGGTTATTTGAACGATTTTTAAGGAATATTTTTAGTTTTCAAAACTCCACACAGTCGTTTTTTGGAAGAAAAATTGTCAATGTTGTCCTATGGAGGAAAAACAGGTTATCGGTTTGCAGGTAAGTAAACGACTGTGGGAGTTAAGGTTCTGGGGTTAGAACAAGGGTTCCCCCAGGGTCAGTGATGCACTGTTGTTGCACCCTCAGCGACACTAGGGCGGCCGGGTGCAGAGTGTTGAGGCCCAATGTTATCCTATGGAGGATAGGGGGTCTCCGGTTGGTGGCTGCTGACAAGCAGGCCACTGGGTTGTGGGAGCAAAGCTCCTAGGGTTTAGGTCAGGGAGTTGGGGAAACAAGTTGGCACAAAAAGTGCACCCTCAGCGGCACTGGGGCGGCCGGGTGCAGAGTGCTGTTTTGGCATCCGACGCCCTGTTGTTTTCTATGGAGAACCTCCGGTTTGAAGAAGCATTGCAGGCTCGGGGACGAGGATCTTCTGGGTGCGACCACCACTTCGAGGGGTAAGTTGGGATGTCTTGGGTTGGTTAGGCACCGTTGGTTTGGGCACACAAGGCTGTGTGGCGTCGGGTGCAGGGGTGCCTTTTAGGGTCGGATTTTCTTACCCGCTCTGGTCGCGGTAGAGGGGACCCTCTGGATTGAGGCTGCAGGCGTCTTCTGGAGGCTTGAGGTAGGTCAGCAGTCGCCGGATCTCGGGTCAGGATCGCCGGGGTGACCTCCTCGTGGTGTTTTTCCACTCGAGCTCGGGCCGGGTTCGGCGGGTGCAGAGTGGGGTGAGTTTGCGGTCTCCGGGCGGAGCCAGAGGTTGCTGTTGAACAAATCCGGTGTTCACGGGAGAACCAGTCTTTGGAAGTGAAGGCAGGCAGGTCCTCCGGGGTTTGTGAGGTTGCTGGCTGCTGGACACACCGGGATTTCGCAGGAGCAGGTTCGAGGGGAGACAGGCCTGTAGGGCTGGGGCCAAGTTAGTGGGCGTCGTCCTCTTGTTAGCTCTGCACGGCTCTTCGTCCTTCTTTTCTTCTTTTCTTGTCGTTTCTGGAACTGAGGAAGTAAGGTTCAGGGTGCCCCCTAAATACTAGATTTAGGGGCGTTACAGGTAGGTAAAGGGGAGGGACCAATGGGTCCCTTCCCTGGGGTGGGTACACCCCCTATTCTGCCACTCTCCAGTGGGAGGGGGGCAGGAGCCTGTCCCTGGTTGGCTGGGTCCCCCCATCCTCAAGATGGCGGGGACTCGAGGTTGTGCTTCTCCTCGCCTCCCCCACCTGAGGGGTGGAGTTGGCAGAGGTGGGCACACCTCCCTTCCTCACTTGTTTTTCCCGACGGTTCTCCCGCCCAAAGTGGGGGTTAGCACCAATGGGGACCAGTTGCTGAAAGCAGCAATGGGTCTGGAGAGGCTCACAAAGGCGGCATGCCTTTGAAGCTTCTCCTTCGTGAACCCTGCCCATCCTGGGGGAGGAGGCTTGGCACCTCGTCCCACGATGTGCATTGTTTCAGGCCCCTGAGAGCAGCAGGCTCTCGACCCAGGGGTCCAGAAACATGTCTGTTGGTGGCAGCCTAAGCAGCCACTCAGTCAGGTCACTAGAAGTTGGTCGAGTTTCAGGGGGCATCTCTAAGATGCCCTCTGTTGTGCATTTTACATTAAATCCCACACTGGAATCAGTGTGGGTTTAATGTGCTGAGAAGTTTGATACCAAACTTCCCAGTCTTCAGTGTAGCCATTATGGTGTTGTGGAGTTCGTAATGACAAACTCCCAGCACCATATACTCTTAATGGCAGCACCGCACTTACAGTGCCCAGGAATGGACTTGGGCACTGTAGGGGTACAGGGCTCATGCACCTGTACCCTCACCACTGGCATAGGGCACCCAGCTAGAGGGGTGACTGATGTATGCCAGGGCAGTGGTTTGTGGGCATGGCACACAGGGATGTGTGCCATGTCGACTCTTCACTTTGTTCTGCACCAAGACACGCAGCCTGCAAAGGCAGTGTGTGTGTGAAAAGGTGCAGGGCCTCTAAGGGTGGCACAATAAGTGCTGCAGCCCTTAGAGGTCTTCCCTGGTCACAGTGCCCTGGGTACCTGTGGTACCATTTACCAGGGGCTGACCTGTGGCCAGAGATGCCAATTGGGTGCAGTTTTGTGGAAAGAACACAGGCCCTGGGAACCTGATTGGCAGGGACCCAGGGCACATCAAGTCAAAGGGCATCAGTAGTCTGGCAAAAAGTGGGGGGTTACTGCAACAGAAACCCACTTCCTTACACCCATGCATTGCTGGAGTTGCGTCATGGTTGTGACACGACTGCAGCAATGCGTGACTTTAGCGCAGACAGATACGTCAGGATTCCAGACATATCTGTCATTACTTGCGTCATGGAGCGCTGTCCAGTGAATACAGCGCATCCATGGTGTCGCAAGAAGGGCGTAGTGAGAAGTTTTGCAACGCTGTCTTGTCGCAGCGCTGCAACCCTTTTCATGACTGAGGCCCAGGAATGCGCACTATCTTATTGATGGTGCGCATTCCTGCCCTGTAGTTTTGTCGCAGGGCAGCGCAGCAACATTGCTTGCAGCGCTGTCCAGCACCATAACCTGCTGGAATGAGGCCCCATGTGTTATCTCCATTTTTAAGACCAGCTATTTTCTGGTCTTAAGTCCCAGCCGCTAACGGCCTTTAGCGGCTGTTTTTTTAAAGTATCGCGGGTCCGGGCGATCGTTGTAAATATCGCGAAGTGGGGTTAGCGTGCATTTTTGCACGGGAACGCCTACCTTGCATGTCATTAGCGATAGTTATCGCTAACATGGGTGGGGAGGCTGAGAGCGGCAGGTATCGCCAGAAAGCTGTCGCTAACGGCTGTTATGTTAATAGGGCGATACAAATATCGCTGCATTAGCGGCAGAAAAGTGCCGCTAACGCGGCGTTAACTCGTTGTACATATGCCCCATAGAGCCTCAAGCATTTTAGGTCATCTATAGAAGTAGTTAGTGTAGCCAAAAACCAAGGCATCCACTTATTACACCCCCCACTAAATACCACTGAGACAGGGCATTTACATTAAGGGCTACTTATACAAATTCACACACAAGCTTAACTTCCATTTCGTTCATAACAGGGATATCATGTTTTCCTGTATATGTCAAAGGACGAATACATGTTGACTTATATAACATTTAATTTTAGCTGTAAAATCTATTCATTCTGAAGCCTTTTTCAATGAGCGTGATGCATGCAATGGACATAAAGTCACTTGAAAGCAGGAAAGAACCCTTGACAGTTCCCAACCTTCAGTTAAACAGTCATATGATTTGGGCACTTTGGAGGAAACTCGTTCGAATCACAAACTACATTGCAATCTTACTCATGCATAACAAATTGTAGTGAATGTCCTTAGATGAGCCAATCATCATACACAATCATAATACACAATGGGGACAAAAATGGTAATGTACTAGTGATGTCTGAGACTATGTGAAAAAGGCTCTAATGCAATTAAAAGATCCAGTATGTTGAAAGATTATGTAAAAAATGTTTAGGTGAATTCCAATCTGAATTGCATGACCTGCTTGAATACTGGGTCATCATACATCTAATCAATCACAATGAATTGTGGTTCCTAAATAAAACAAGCATTGGCAATGCTTCAGCAGGGTAACGTTTGGCAATGTAACGTTTCATACTTGGATAGTATTACAGGGCGTATCGCGATGCGGTTTGGGAAGTGTGAATGAGCCTCTAGTGGATGGCCTGCCTTACTGTGATGCACAAAGGGGGTTGTGCTACAATACAAAACAGCCAGGGCTAGCTTGTGTACTTACAAAGAAGGCAGCATATTAGGACGATCAACAGTCCTTCATATTTCAAAGAGACACATTTTTTAAACCAAGGGCCATATGTACAGTAGACTTTTGCGTTGCGGTCACGAACGACCCATTCAGGCTGTGTCTGACCTCAAAAATGCTTTTTCATATGTATAACAGCCAAATTACAATTTGTTGTTACCGAATCGTAATTTGGCTTAGCAATTCGGTGTTTGGAAGGGGGGTGTTTAGGGCGTCTCTTACGAAAACAGAAATTACAGTGCTATGTATGAATGCTTTGGGACCAAATTACAGTTGTGAAACATTCATTTCTTACAGACTAATATAAGGTAATTGTAACCATTCGGAAATGGGAAGGGATCCCCACGGGACCCCTTCCCTTCTGAGAATGTAAAAATAAAATATTACAACTCCTAATAAAATGAAACTTTAAAGTTTAATTTTTGTCTTTTGTTAGAAATGGGATCTCTAGTTGGCAAGGGCTTGCACCTTTGTCCAAGTAGGGACCCTTCTTCCTAGTCAGGGTAAGGGAGTTACACTCCTAAAATAACCCCTGCTCACCCCCTTGGTAGCTTGGCACGAGCAGTCAGTCTTATTCTAGAGGCAGTGTGTAAAGCATTTGCACATAACCAACAGTAATACAGTGTAAGCACTACAAACTGACACCACACCAGTTTAGAAAAATATCCAATATTTTTATATACTTTAAACAAGACCAAATACGATATAAATCCACTGTACAGTACTTCAGAAATAGTTACTTCTCAAAATGTCTTTAAAAACAGTTCCTTGATGTCGATAGCTCCGTCCAGGGCTATCACGGCGTCGTGAACAAACAAATCCAAACAGTTCTGGCTGACCGCGGTGTGGCGGGTCAACTACGGTGTCGGGAAGACCCGCAAACAGTACCTTTCAGAAATGCAGGGCGTCGATGACCTCGCGGTGAGCTTCCGAAAACACAGCGTCCGCAGGCATCGGTTCCGGAGGTCGGTGCGGCGTCGTCGGGGCCCTCGAAGTCACACGCATTGCAGATCGATCTCCTCTGTTGAAGTCAGGAGCGCTGGCATCGGCCGGCGTCAGGTGCTGCGGTGCGAAGTGCAGCGGTGCGGCGTGCGGTGCTCTCAGGTCGCGGTGCGAGCAGCGGCTCGGTGGCGGCATCGGATGGCGTCGTCGGTGAGACCAGGGTCGCGGTGTGAGATGAAGGCGGTGCTCGTCACGGTGCTGGCAGGTCACGGTGCAGCACCGGCGTCGTCGTAGCTGCTGCGCTGTCGTCGGCTGACGAATGGGAGTCGATGACACCGGCGTCGGTGGGCCAAGGCTGCGGTGCGGGATGAGGGCGGTGCGTCGTGTAACTTATGAGCGGTGCCCCCGAACCACGGTGCAAGCAGCGGCGTCGAGTCAGGCGTGGAGCGGCGTCGTCGGGAAGGCCACGGCGTCGTCGTGAAGCGAGGCGGTGCGGTGCCCACAGGTCGCGGTGCGAGCAGCGGCTCGGTGGCGGCATCAGCAGGTGTCGTCGGTGGGACCAGGGTCGCGGTGCGGCGTTGCGGCGGTGCCCTCTGCGGTGCCGTCGGGACACGGAGTCGGCTGCGGCGTCGTCGACATCGTCGAGTTGCTTTTCTTCTGTTGCAGCACAAAACACACAGTCCCCAGTGCTGAGGGCAGAAGAACTTGAAGTCTTTGCTGTTCCTGAGACTTCTTGAACAGGGGGCAAGCTCTACCTCAAGCCCTTGGAGACACTCACAAAGTAGATTGCAGAAAGTTCAGTTCCAGTCCTTTCACTGCCCAAGACAGAAGCAGCCACTGCAGGCCAACACAGCAAAGCACACAGCAAAGTGGTAGTTCCTCCTCACAGCTTCTCCAGCTCTTCTTCTTGGCAGTCTTCTTGATCCAAAAGAGATCTAATTTTCTGGGGTTTGGGTCCCCCTTTTTATCCTCAATTTCTCTTTGTTCTCTGAAGGCAGAGAGGCCTTTGCCTAGTCCAAACCAGTTCTGGTCAGTCCTGGAGCACTTTGTTGACAAGTCTCCTTCTTTCCTTTCACAGTGCAGGCCAGGGACATCAGACTCACCACAGGAGGTGGAGCCAGCATTGTGGAGGGAAGGCCCAGCCCTATTCAGGTCCCAGGTGCATCCCCTCCCACCCATCTACATGTAGATCTTGCTATTCAGCCCTGTGCTGACTCACCCTGTCTCCTGGCATCCCCCAGCCCCTGTCACTCACACTCCAGACAAGGAATACACAACCTAGCAGAGGCAGGCTTGGATGGTTAGACAAGAAAATACCCACTTTCTAAAAGTGGTATTTTCAAACACAGAATGTTAAAACCAACTTCACTAAAAGATGCATTTTATCATTCTGAGTCCAGGCATACGAAACTCGAATTTCTACCATGTTCCCTGGGTCAGTTGGGATTATAAGCTGTAATAATCAGAACTGCCCATTCTGGCCTATGGGGAACAGGTAGCCTTGCAATAGTGAAAAACGAAATAGGCTGTAATTCACTATCAGGACATGCCACACACACCAGGGCATGTCCTACCTTTCACATACAATGCACCCTGCCCACAGGGGTACCTTGAGGCCTACCTTAGGGTGACTAACATGTAGAAAAGGGAAGGTTTAGGGACTTGCAAGTGTGCACTGGCCAAGTCGACATGGCAGCCCCAGGCTGCACACAGGCTTTGCAATGGCAGGCCAGAGTTACACTTTACGGGCTGTTTGCGTGGGTGGCACAATCCAGTGCTGCAGCCCACCAACAGCATTTGATCTATAGGCCCTGGCACTCTCAGTGCACTTTACAAGGGACTGACACATAAATCAAATAGGCCAATCATGGAAACACCAATCCATAACACATTTTATACAGGAGCACTTGCACTTTCCCACTGGACAGCAGTGAGGAAAGTGCGCAGAATCATTACACCAGCAATAACAGAGTTAAAACCAGGAGGTCAGAAAGCAAAAAGTCAGGGGAAACACGCCAAAAGATGCCAAGTCTAACATCTTTTTAAACACATTCCATTTTTCTCTAAGGAAAATGGGCTGCATTTAAAAAAAAAAGTTTGCTTTATTAAAAAGCAATCACAGGCATAGTGGTGTGCTGACCCCAGCAGGCCGCCATCCCAGTGATGGCTAACATTCCTAATGGGTCACAAATTGCACCTTACCTCATTAATATTCATGAAGTAGGTCAATTTTCGAACCCTTAGGAATCGCTATTGAGAACTTTTAAGTTTTCTTACATTTTGAATTGCGTTTCCTAATTGCAATTCGATAAGAATCGCAATTAGGAAATTGCAATTCCTACATTTTGAACATGTGGACCATACCTCCCTACCACTGTGTTTCAATTTCATAGCACCATATCAGGAATTAATGTTGCCTAAGTTGATGCGTGTGAATGTCTCAGTGCCTGAAGGCTGACTGACTGAGTTGGCCATGATTGTATTTGTTCTGTTCACCTGTAGATTACGAAGACACTTCTGCAACTTTGCTGGAGTCACTGATCTATCTGACCTAGAGAAATAGGTAAATGCTGAAGACCAAAAAGGCATTTTGCCAAGTGGTATCTGTCAATATTTCACCCTCATTTACAGGAGTAGAGGTAAAAAAAAAACTCCACCACAGCCTTGCAGCAACTGAGGTCTGTATGAAGAAGCAGTAGAAGATGGGGCTGCGGCAGAAGGGTGTGTAGTTTAAAGCAGAGCGTGGGTTAGCTTTGCTTGAGGGGAACAGGCTTGCTACCTGAACACATGAAGTCACTTCCTGGCCACAGAATGGGGGAGTCTTGTTTAGTTCCATTCACACTGCTTCACAGGAGCTTGGTCTATTTGAAATGTGTGATTGTCTCTAATATCTCATATATTCCTCCAAACCTTTTGAAAGCCTTGGTCTCTATTCGTAAGTTAGCAGATAATGGCACTCACGAGTTCCCTTTACATTGCACTCTGGCACCAGACATTCATATCCATATTGGGATAAAAACACACAAAAGCTCCAGAATGAAAGCAACATACAAGGGAGGATGAGTTACACGTGCATGGACATGATAAACTTCAAAGCTCATAAGTGAATCTCTGAGCTTTGTAAATATTGATTTCAAGATATTATATTACAACTCTGGGCCTGGGATATTGGGGATCCTTTTATTTGATGGCCACCATTTTAGCTACAAACGGAAGTACTTAATCCTGGATTCTACATTCCTAATGCACAGATTGCTGGCAGGATACACAGAGCACCAGTCTGTGCATCTCGCAGAATTTGAAGGTAGTAAATACTAATTTAGAAGTTTTCATTTTAGTCCCAGGAAAGGGTTGCAGCGTTCACTTGGGGCCACTCCTGGCTCTTCTTTACAGCTATTAATATCTTCCTGTCAGTGTTGTAAACAACAACAAATGTTCATGTAAGTAAAAGTTTATTTAGCTACTTGTGTCATAATATGTTCTTTACCACAGAAATGTTCCTAGCTTACCCAACGTGGTCTGTGTTGATGGTGCATATGCTATCCGTGTGAGGGTTTTCGCCCGCCGGCCAGCAAGGGTCTCCAACCTTTTCTGTACTGAGAGCTACTTATGTTCAATGAAACGCATTGAGAGCTACTAATATTATTAGTGTTGTATAATCTCAATTTTTCTTTATATGTATATTGATTCAACCAAGCAAAAGCTTTCTAATTTAATAAGCTGTGAGCTACTCAGAGGTACCTGGAGAGCTACAGTAGCTCACAAGCTGCTGGTTGGAGACTTCTATGTGGATGTGTGTGTTTGTGCCTATGTTTGTGTTACAGAATCAGTGTGCAAGGCTTCCATCTGCTAGACACAGGGACTGGATGGGTTTGTATATGTTGCAGGCACAGAAGCTTGAACTATTCGGATAATCTGAGGAGTACAGACAGGGCCGGTCCTAGGATATGTGGGGCCCCGGGCAGAATAGGAACATGTGAGGCCCCTATAATTTGCATAAGATTTAACCTCACAGGAAGTGATATCATAGGAAGTAATATCAATTGGCCATTATTTATATGGCATTGATGAAGCTGCTTTGCAAGAAGCTACTTGCCTAGTTTGGATATCAGTAACATGGTTAAAATAGCATTAATAATCCTAATAAAATACATACATAGATATTAAATCGCTATTAAGTAGATTAAATGAAGTTTAAATGTAGTTTAAATGAATTGAACTTGGTTATTGATCTATTGAATGGGATGGATTAAAATCATTCTGATTCTGACACTAAGAGATGCCCAAAAGAGAGGTGCAGACTTTATTAATGTGGAGAAAGGACAGTTTTGAGTGTTTTTCCAAAAGATTGGAGTTACACCATAGCTCAAGAGGGAGATAGTTCTAGTCCTGCACAACTAGAAAGTAGAAGGATCTGCCTCCAATTAGGGCCATCTAAATTTTAGGATGGCACAGGAGTTTGGTTGACACAGAGTATGGGGTTCTGGACTGAACGTAAGGAGTGCTGTAGAAAGATAGATCCTTTTTAATGCAGCGCACAACGACAAATGGATAGTGCTTGCAGATAGAGGGTTTCGGACCAAAAACCCAGCAGCATAAAGGTGAGAAGAAATGGCATAGCGATGCAGCCATCTCAGATGAGGAGCCTAGCACGGTTCTGAATGATTTGAAGGGTACTGAATGCAAGAAGGCAGGAAGCCCAAGAAAAAGGGCTTTTGCTTAATCTAATGAGAAGATAATTGACTGCAACAGCCTCATGGTAGTGAGGGGGCAGAAAAGGAATGATCTTCTGTTGCTTATGGATGTAGTAAAGGCAAGTGGATGAAAAATGGTTATTATATTTTGAAAACAAGAGAAGATGCTGGAAAATGATTCCAAGATTATTTTGCTGACTCTGCCAATGTGGGCGATTGACTTACTTCCACCAGCCACCAAAGAGAACACCATATGGTATGAGATCCTTTAAAAATGAGAACCCTTGATTTGTCACTATAAGGTTTTAATGAATTTGTCTTCATTCAGAAATCAACTGCTAGCATGCACGTACAAACATATTCTTCGGCAGAGACCTGATTGCCACCGAGGGAAATCATGTTTGGGTATCAAGATATCAGCAAGAAACCAGAAATATAACCCAACAACTCACATACAGCTAAAAACAGCCAGCAGTATTGGTTTTGTCAATGGTTCTTAGCTGTTAAAGCTAAATGAGTAACAACAATACATTATTTTACTTTCACCTTGTTGTTTTGACCAATAAGTAGCTCCTTCACACACATTTGCATAGAATCACAACTGGAATGCAGGACCATTGCTCTTTGTGCTCTGCAGAGAGGCCATATTTTGAATGATCTTGCAATATGAACACCTTTTTGACCCACAGACAGGCACAGTGTGAAATTTGTACTGCCTGCAGCCTAAACTCCAAAGTGCTCAACTGTAGCCTGTTATAAACACCTGGAGGCGACTCAGTACAAAGAGTACATCATCCAAGAGTAATATGCTGTGAAATGAAATATAGAAACACACATGCTGGAAATAGTTAGCTCTCTTGGGGAATGCAAGAATAAGTTAAGCATGGGAAATATAAACAGGAACAAAATCACTGCCATGGATTACCCTAACATCAGGACTGCTGGAATTATGCAGCAGGAGAGGGCTAAATTATGTGGCAGGGTAAATAAATTATGTGAGAAGAAAAGGCAAATTAAGCAGCATAATGTGGCACATTTTGAAATAGTATTACTTCATTTTTTGCCATTTTTAAACTTGGTAACACTGTTTGGGCATTGGTTGCACCCCATTAGTATCAATTTAACACCCAAATTTAGCAGTGGGAATAGAAGGTTGACTATTCCAGTTTTTCAAAGGGCCTTCCCACATGCGGCAAGACCTGTCGCCTCATTTTTAGTAACTTTTAAACCGTTTGAGATAGAAAGCAATTTTGTTGTTAAAATCTGTAGATTAGGCAGCAGATGATGGATTATGTGGCAAATGCGGCAAATGCATAATTATGCAGAAATCGCCTCCACCGCGCAATCGCATAATTCCAGTGGCCCTGCCTAACATGCAGCATCAGACTGGGACAGAAAATAGGCCCTGTACCAAAATAAAAGGGGCCCCCATTAGTGAGTTAGTTAGCTAGAAAAGTGTCCCATGTATGCAAACTAGGGCAGTTTTCAACTTGTAAAAGACATACAGTATATGTTTTTGTAAGGTATGGAAGACGGCACTGATTTGAGTTTGCTTTAATATCATAAAAATCAACAGTAAAAACAGGCTCACCTGACGATAAAGCAGGTCAACAACTTGCCAAAAAAACGGCCTACATACTGACCTGACAGCAGGGCTTTAAGTGGGATGAAAAAACTGGGGGGGTCTTTCAAAGTGGCATGGCTGATGTAATTAAGGGCGTGGCTTAAAAACATGTAAGCTATATAAATCTGTGCATAGCATAGCGTGCCGCCCGACTGGTATTTTGCTGCGTCATTCATTGCCTCCAGATAAATAATACAACAAGTAACATTACACCTATAACAAGTCAGGACTATTGGCTTTGTCAGTGGTTATTAGTTGCATAAGATGAATAAGCAACATCTACAGCTTCCTTGTATATAATATTGAAAATGCTCCAGTTCTGACATGATGAGACTCTAGAAAGAACTATAACGAGTCTCGTTGAAGTTACATTAAAGGGAGCGAAGGGTGGCACTACTGCAGAGTTAGGATTTTTTTTTTCACTCTGAGGGTGAGGGTAAAAATGGAGAGCGGGCCCGTCTCATCACCTGCTTTTTAGAACTTTCATTCATTGTGCAGACACTGGATCAATGTTTTTGCAGGCAAAGTTAAGGACATAAATATAGGGCCCCTGTTCAATGTCCATCTTAATTTACTACCGGGTCTAAGACTTGAGTGACCCAGCACACTTTAAACCCTGCTCCATTCACTTTTACATGCGGATTCTGCTCCTCTGTGTGCACCTCTTGTCTCACTGCCGCACTCACACCTATGATCTGCTCCCCCCCCCCCTTTTATTCGCCTCTCTGCTCCCTTTCCACTTGTCCTGGGTGAGCAGTTTCCATTGTGATGCGCCGCCATTCTATCTTTTGCTCTGCGCTCTGCAGGATATTTTGCCTTTTATTCATACAGGGGCAGGGCACCCTTCACACACAAGGGCACTTTAATTAACTGTCTGATTGCTGTCATCAACATGCAGATGCAGCCATTAGGCCCACAGAGACAGGCCAGCAGGGGAGATTGACAAAAAAAGAAAAAATGTAAACTCTTAGGGGGCCCCCTGGGCCTCAAAACTCTGGAGTCTTTAAAGGTGCGAGGCCCCATGGCTGCGAGCAGGCGCGGGGCCCTGGGCAGCTGCCCACGCTGCCCATGCCTAGAGCCGGCCCTGAGTACAGAATACTAAGAATGTTGATGCCTCTTTTCTGAATTCGTCACAGCCGCGCTCTGATTCTGGGTGGTACCCATACTAATTGAGTAGAATTGAGCGCAAGTTGCCTTTTGACACATGCTGGCAAAATGACATTGCAAGTTAAAAGCTGACTGCAGACATTTCGTGGAATCTGCAGATTAAGAGATAAAAACTAGCCATTTTAGTCTTCAGGGTGGATGCATAACGCCCCTTCTTTTGAAAAAAATTGCATCTTAGCATAATGCAAAGTGTTTATGCAAAACTCATCCCTAATGCAGTTTGATGGTCTGTTAATATATATCTGTCTGTATTATTTTTTTACTTCGTTTTATCCCCTGCATTTGAAACTGTTGTGTAGTCTGTGCTTTTTACTTTGAATCACACAAAAACGTAACCTGAGAGCGACTCCCTTGTACATTTACAATGTCAGGAAGATAGTGCAAGGTGGTTAAGTGCTCGGGAACCCACCTCCTGTGTTGCAGAAATCTTCGGAGTCCTCAGGAGCTCGGGAGATGCAAACCGGTCAGATGCGTTTAGGTGCCTGCTGCTGCAGGGGAGTAACTCCTTTACTCCAAGGGAGATTCTTCAGTCATCCAGCGTAGTGTAGATCGTCGAAGGTTCTTGGTTTCTGTAGCAAAGTTTAGTCCAGGTAAAATCTAAAGTCCTGTAGTCAGGGTTCCTACTTTATACCCAAGGAAGGGTTGGGACAAACTCTGGGGACCCTGTAGGAAGGTGGAATCTGACTATATGGTTGCCCCCACTTTTTTTTATGGTGTTTTGCTGGTTTATGACTTAGTTGGACTGGGATCCTGCTATTCAGGGCTCCAGTCTATCTGCTTTCTCTGTAAAATGGTTTCCATGTGCCTTAGGCACATCTCTGATTGGAATCTGGAGTGCCCTTATAAGTCCCTAGTATATGGTATACTATGTACCAAGGGCATAGGTACCTCAGAGGCCTACCAGGGGCTGCAGCACGTATTGTGCCACCCCTGGAAGGCCATCCAAACTGACACCACAGGTCTGCTACTGCAGCCTGGGTAAGGTGGTGCATGCACCCCTTACTGTGATATAGGTTACCTATATCACTAAATACATACACACATATAAACCTATAAGTCACTCCTAAGGCAGGCCTTATCAATCCTAAAGGCAGAGTGCATGGTTCCTATGTGAGAGGGTGCCCCTGCATGAGCAGGGCCCCTCTGCAGCGTTCGGAGACCATCTCTGATGCTGTTTGTAGTGCAGCCTGACCATATACTCTTAAGCGCATTATATCCTCGCGGTAAAATGCTAACTTTGGAATGGCTGCACCTAAACATGTCGTGTTTGGTGTCAAACATCTTGGAATACTACCCCCCCGCCAATCCTGGCGGCGGGGGTAGCATTCCACCCTTCTAGAGGGAAAGACATGTTACCTCTGGCTTACCCGGTAACTTCTTTCTGAAGCCCTGGCATCACAAAATGGATGCTGCTGCCACAGACACAAGTCTGGCCTCCTGCTGCTGGACGAAACTCCGGCAGGGGAGGCCTGGACAATAGGTTTCCTGTTGCAGGGAGGTGTGACCACCTCCCCAGACAGGATAATGTGTATTGGGGCTGGGTGGGTGCACTCTTAGAGTGCTTTGAAGTCCTGCACTGGGGGAGCAAAAGGCTCCTCTGTGCATATGCCAGTTCAAACCAGCTCAGGGGCTACCTGCCCTGCTCTGGCGCGAAACTGGACAAAGGGAAGTGGGTGTAGCCACCCCTCCCTTGACCCTCCCATAGGTGGGGTCATAGAGTTAGTCCCTCCCTGTTTTACTAGTTAAAATGGGGAACCCTTGCCACAGCAAGATTAGATTATACCTGGACGAAACTCTGAAACTGAATCCTGGAACTTCGACGCTCTACTCACGATTAGAGGACTGAAGAATCTCCCTTGGGGTCAAGGAGTGACTCCCCTGCTTGGCAGGCACCAAAGAAGCATCTGTCCTGTTCGCATTTCTGAAGCTCCCGTCAGACGCCGAAGTCATCACATCACCAGAGGTGGATTCTCAGACTTCCCCGAGGCTACCCTGAGTCCCCAGCAAAGCTGAGGCCCGTGGCTATCGTGGGTGACTTGAGACCGTGACCCCTGGACACCAAGCACACTTGCAAGTGCACCATCTTCTGGGTCTCCCAAGAAGTCGTGCTTTGGGCTCCGAGTAGCCCTAGCCTCCAGCACCACCTGCACCGAAGATCACTGGCCCCCACTCCACGAGTGTCCTGTAAGCCAGCTCCACGTGCAGCGTCATGAGGCTCCTTCGCGGTCGCTAGCCCGTTGGCTAGTAGCCCTTAACGAAGGCCAATCTTTTCTTTACTTGGCATCCTGGTTGCTCTAGGCCTGCCCTCACTTACCCTTGCTGGGTGAGTTCCACAGACCTTGCTGGTCTGCACCATCGACAATCTTCATCTTACTCAAGACTTGCCGTTGCCAAGGCTTGTTGGGTCCAACCCGGTCGCCGACACCTCAGCACTCGACAAACATCGAGCACCAGCCCGAATCCTGCTCCTGGTCGCCGACAACGCCTCCCGGACCTTGTGGCTGAAGAGTCAAGATGACCGTCACCGCACCTGAAGCACTCGACATCGGTGGGCATCTGTCCATCGTCTTCCTGGTCACTGGCTAGTGACCCAGACTCTGTCCCCTCTGCTTTCAGGTTCTTCAGAACTCCGATCCACTCTTGGATCCACCCGGACACTTTTCTCCTGGTCGCCAGCAGCACTTTGCAGCAGATCGCCATACGAAACGACGACGAAACCCGACCCCGAAAGGCACCTATGCACCCGGCTTCCCTGGGTGAGGTAACACGAGTACTCCGGTGCTCCCGTGGGTAGAGACTCTTCAAAGTCCTAGATCTCAAAGGGTTTTGTCCTAGTCCTCTTTTAAGTGTCCCTTTCCTCTATTTTCCCGATCCCGACTTTCTCCATAGAAGTTAACGGCGTATCGCGGTTGTGTATTTACACTGCACGCGTCCCCCGTGGGTCCCCTGTGTCACTACCTTGGGTGGTTCCTTGTGGTCCAAGCACTTCTAGAGGCTCTAGGCCTAGTGTCTAATTCAGTCGTGGTTCGCATACCACTTTATTGGTATATGGTTTGGTACGCCCCTAGGGCCCAAACGTGTATTTGTGCTATTACTGTGATTTAAGATCTTATAACCTATGTACTTCGAACTCTAGCCTCATAAAGAGACTAGGGGGTGTGTTTAGTAATAAATACATATATTTTGAATATATACCTGGTGTGGTGCTCTTTCATTTGGTCACTCAAGAGATTATAGACTGGTAAAACAAGCTGCTTTACATTCCTTCAAGACTTAGCCTGAAGGCTGCTCTCCATAGCTACCACTAGGATAGCTTTCAATAAGGTTGTCTTTAACCTATCTACCATAAGAGTCGATTTGGACTGGTGCAAGGTGCCCACTATAATTAGTGGACAGCATATGCCAGGCCAACTTCTCACATTGGTGTGCAGCGTGTGGGATTCCAGCTTGCTATTGTTTTACCAGATAATCTCAATTGAATTGATCAACTGAAAACCACTAAAGGTACCTAAGGTACATATAATTTAAGCTTAGAATAACAGTAAGTTCTACTGAACTTAGAGTTGTGTGTTAAGGGATAGCACAACCCTTTCTACAACTCAAGAGAGTTTAGTAGGCCACACTAGAGTAGAGTAGTGCATACACCACACCACACTAGTAATGTCTTTAAAAGCAGGATCCAAAGATTCCTTGCAGGAAGCCATTGAGCTTCCACCCTCCAAGTATGATACACTCCAATTCTTGGAATTGAGAGCTTTATGTAACGTGAGGAAGTTAAGGACAGGCCAAAGTCCCACCACCCAACACCTCAAGGAGTTGTTGGTGGCTTATGATCTTAGTAAGTCCTCAGAGACTGAAGGGGTAGGAGCAGAGGGTGGGGCAGGAGAAGAGGAGGACGCTAGGGGTACCAGTACCCCCAGCCCCCCCTCTGAAACTGGCCAGGAGGGTGACAATGACCCTGACCTGGAAAACCAAATCCCTCCTGTGGATGATGATGAGGATGATCAAGATGATGCCCTCTTTGTCCCCCAGGAAGGATTAAGAGTGTGCCCAGGAAGTCTAGATCTCCTTCTCAGGAGTCTAACCACTCTGGCACCTCTATAGGGAGCTCTGTCTCATCTCACAGGAGGGAATCCTCTCATGAGAGGAGAACCAGACTGGTACAGTATGAGGAAACTCAGCTGGAGATCAGAAAAAAGCAATTGGCTTTAGATAGGGAATCCCTAGATCTCCTTAGGGAGAGAAGAAAGTTGGGACTAGAGTCCCATGGTGGCAGCAATATCCCTAGAGATAGGGAAAGGTCTTATGACCATAGAAACCTAAACAAGATTGTCCCTCCCTACCAGAGTGGGGATGACATCCACAAATGGATAACTGCACTGGAGAGGGCCTGTAAAGTTCAGAAGGTCCCCCAGAGGCAGTGGGCAGCAATCTTGTGGCTCTCCTTTGCAGACAAAGGTAGAGACAAGCTCCTCACTGTAAGAGAAGAGGATGCTGACAATTACACAGTCTTGAAGAGTGCTCTGATAGATGGGTTTGGCCTAACCACTGAACAGTATAGGTTGAAGTTCAGAGACACCCAAAAAGCTCAGACTCAAGACTGGGTTGATTTTGTAGATTGTGCTACAAAGGCTCTGGAAGGTTGGATACATGGCAACAAAGTGCATGACTTTTTAGGATTGTACAATTTGATTATGAGGGAGCAGATCCTTAATAATTGTCAAAAACCAGCTTTTGCACCAGTATCTGGTGGACTCTGATCTGACCTCTCCCCAAGAATTGGGAAAGAAGGCAGACAAATGGGTCAGAACCAGAGTAAAAACTAGAAATCAGGGTGGTGACCAGAAGAAAGATTCTACTAAGTCCCAAGAGAAAGGTGGGGATAAATCTAAGGATAAGTCCCCTACAGGGCCCCAAAATTCCTCTTCTGGGGTGGGTCCCAAACTCCTTCCTCTCCTGAAAAGAAACCATATTGCCATGTCTGTAAAAAGCCTGGGCACTGGAAAACTGATCCCAGTTGCCCCAGGATTGGCAATAAAGAAAATGTTCCTCCCACAACTACTACCACCCCTCCTGGTACTACCAGTAGTAATCCTCCAGTTGGGAGTAGTGCACCCAAAAAGTTAGGTGCTTTTGCAAGAGGAACAGAGGTGGGCCCTAGTTTAGACAGGGACCCCTCAACAGACTCCTCTGACTCTGATGGTGGTATAGGATTTGCCACCTTTACCATGGGTCCCATAGCATTGGGCAGGTACAGACTGGAGCCAATGATTAATGGTCAGAAAGCTGTGGCATTTAGGGACACAGGGGCTAGAGTCACCATGGTGGCAGGGAAACTAGTCCCCCTCACCAGCTTTTACCTGAGTTTAAATACCAGGTGACCAACATTGATGGTGTCAGAACAGATCACCCCATGGCCATAGTCAATCTCAGCTGGGAGGGGGTCACAGGCCCAAAGAGAGTGGCAGTGTCCCCAACCCTACCTGTAGATTGCCTGATGGGCAATGATCTGGAAATTTCAGCCTGGGCTGAAGTTGAACACCAAACCCATCTTAGGATGCTGGGCGTCCCTGTAAAGGTTAGTGGGGCTGTAATGGCCACAGCCCCAGCCCAAGAATTTGGAGAGATGGAGCCTGAAAGAATGGCCCACTCTCCCCCAAAAGAGAGCACAAGGGTTGAAGAAAAGTCTTCTTCCCTCCAGACAGTAGGTAAGGGTCAGCCTCCTCAGGGAACTGACCCTACCCCTAGTGAAGGAACTGCCCCAGAGGTAGTCAGGCCTGGCCTGGCCACACCCCTGATGGCAGAGGACCCTTCCAAGGTGGTACCCAGTCTGGAGCAGGTAACCTGCCCCTCTCTACCTTGCCTCAGTCAGCCCAGGGCTGCAGAGGTCAGGAGGTCAGTGGACCCCCCAGGGCCCCCTGTCCAGAGGAAGCCCCCATCAGCAGATTAGGGGCACCCAGTCTAGTAGCCCTAGCCAGGTGAAAATTCCTCTACACACTGAGGGATCCCCCATACCTTTATGTAGGGACCTCCCCCAGAAGGACTCTGGTAGGCAAGGGCAAACCTGGGACCAGAAGGTTCCAAACCTGCCATGTCCCTCCAGTAGTCCATCCAAAGGGACCCAACCCCCAGCTGTTGGCAGCCAAAGGTTGACCCTTAGAGCAAAGTGCAACTCAGTCATGGAAAGACAGGCATACATGGTGACCAGTGATCTGAGGAAGCTGAGGCCAACATTCCTAGGGCCTCACTTCTCTACTCAGACACCTCACCAGCCTTGTACTTTACCTAAGCACACCACAGGTAGTGATTCCCCATGGTGGAGACCCTCTCATACCCTTAGGGTGAGGGATTGCTTAGTGGACCATAAGACAGGGGGCAACCATGCTAGTGCAGGTGCTTCCTTATATGACCACTTAGTCAATGAAGGCTCAACTGGCCAAGGTTAGCCTTATCTCCTTTCGTTTGGGGGGTTATGTAGGAAGGTGGAATCTGACTATATGGTTGCCCCCACTTTTTTTTATGGTGTTTTGCTGGTTTATGACTTAGTTGGACTGGGATCCTGCTATTCAGGGCCCCAGTCTATCTGCTTTCTCTGTAAAATGGTTTCCATGTGCCTTAGGCACATCTCTGATTGGAATCTGGAGTGCCCTTATAAGTCCCTAGTATATGGTATACTATGTACCAAGGGCATAGGTACCTCAGAGGCCTACCAGGGGCTGCAGCACGTATTGTGCCACCCTGGAAGGCCATCCAAACTGACACCACAGGTCTGCTACTGCAGCCTGGGTAAGGTGGTGCATGCACCCCTTACTGTGATATAGGTTACCTATATCACTAAATACATACACACATATAAACCTATAAGTCACTCCTAAGGCAGGCCTTATCAATCCTAAAGGCAGAGTGCATGGTTCCTATGTGAGAGGGTGCCCCTGCATGAGCAGGGCCCCTCTGCAGCGTTCGGAGACCATCTCTGATGCTGTTTGTAGTGCAGCCCTGACCATATACTCTTAAGCGCATTATATCCTCGCGGTAAAATGCTAACTTTGGAATGGCTGCACCTAAACATGTCGTGTTTGGTGTCAAACATCTTGGAATACTACCCCCACGCCAATCCTGGTGGCGGGGGTAGCATTCCACCCTTCTAGAGGGAAAGACATGTTAACTCTGGCTTACCCGGTAACTTCTTTCTGAAGCCCTGGCATCACAAAATGGATGCTGCTGCCACAGACACAAGTCTGGCCTCCTGCTGCTGGACGAAACTCCGACAGGGGAGGCCTGGACAATAGGTTTCCTGTTGCAGGGAGGTGTGACCACCTCCCCAGACAGGATAATGTGTATTGGGGCTGGGTGGGTGCACTCTTAGAGTGTTTTGAAGTCCTGCACTGGGGAGCAAAAGGCTCCTCTGTGCATATGCCAGTTCAAACCAGCTCAGGGGCTACCTGCCCCTGCTCTGGCGTGAAACTGGACAAAGGGAAGTGGGTGTAGCCACCCCTCCCTTGACCCTCCCATAGGTGGGGTCATAGAGTTAGTCCCTCCCTGTTTTACTAGTTAAAATGGGGAACCCTTGCCACAGCAAGATTAGATTATACCTGGACGAAACTCTGAAACTGAATCCTGGAACTTCGACGCTCTACTCACGATTAGAGGACTGAAGAATCTCCCTTGGGGTCAAGGAGTGACTCCCCTGCTTGGCAGGCACCAAAGAAGCATCTGTCTGGTTCGCATTTCTGAAGCTCCCGTCGGACGCCGAAGTCATCGCATCACCAGAGGTGGATTCTCAGACTTCCCCGAGGCTACCCTGAGTCCCCAGCAAAGCTGAGGCCCGTGGCTATCGCGGGTGACTTGAGACCGTGACCCCTGGACACCGAGCACACTTGCAAGTGCACCATCTTCTGGGTCTCCCAAGAAGTCGTGCTTTGGGCTCCGAGTAGCCCTAGCCTCCAGCACCACCTGCACCGAAGATCTCTGGCCCCCACTCCACGAGTGTCCTGTAAGCCAGCTCCACGTGCGGCGTCACGAGGCTCCTTCGCGGTCGCTAGCCCGTTGGCTAGTAGCCCTTAACGAAGGCCAATCTTTTCTTTACTTGGCATCCTGGTTGCTCCAGGCCTGCCCTCACTTACCCTCGCTGGGTGAGTTCCACAGACCTTGCTGGTCTGCACCATCGACGATCTTCATCTTACTCGAGACTTGCCGTTGCTAAGGCTTGTTGGGTCTAACCCGGTCGCCGACACCTCAGCACTCGACAGACATCGAGCACCAGCCCGAATCCTGCTCCTGGTCACCGACAACGCCTCCCGGACCTCGTGGCTGAAGAGTCAAGACGACTGTCACCGCACCTGAAGCACTCGACATCGGTGGGCATCTGTCCATCGTCTTCCTGGTCACTGGCTAGTGACCCAGACTCTGTCCCCTCTGCTTTCAGGTTCTTCAGAACTCCGATCCACTCTTGGATCCACCCGGACACTTTTCTCCTGGTCGCCAGCAGCACTTTGCAGCAGATCGCCATACGAAACGACGACGAAACCCGACCCCGAAAGGCACCTATGCACCCGGCTTCCCTGGGTGAGGTAACACGAGTACTCCGGTGCTCCCGTGGGTAGAGACTCTTCAAAGTCCTAGATCTCAAAGGGTTTTGTCCTAGTCCTCTTTTAAGTGTCCCTTTCCTCTATTTTCCCGATCCCGACTTTCTCCATAGAAGTTAACGGCGTATCGCGGTTGTGTATTTACACTGCACGCGTCCCCCGTGGGTCCCCTGTGTCACTACCTTGGGTGGTTCCTTGTGGTCCAAGCACTTCTAGAGGCTCTGGGCCTAGTGTCTAGTTCAGTCGTGGTTCGCATACCACTTTATTGGTATATGGTTTGGTACGCCCCTAGGGCCCAAACGTGTATTTGTGCTATTAATGTGATTTAAGATCTTATAACCTATGTACTTCGAACTCTAGCCTCATAAAGAGACTAGGGGGGTGTGTTTAGTAATAAATACATATATTTTGAATATATACCTGGTCTGGTGCTCTTTCATTTGGTCACTCAAGAGATTATAGACTGGTAAAACAAGCTGCTTTACATTCCTTCAAGACTTAGCCTGAAGGCTGCTCTCCATAGCTACCACTAGGATAGCTTTCAATAAGGTTGTCTTTAACCTATCTACCATAAGAGTCGATTTGGACTGGTGCAAGGTGCCCACTATAATTAGTGGACAGCATATACCAGGCCAACTTCTCACAGACCCACCTATGGGAGGGTCAGGACAGAGGGGTGGCTACACCCATGTCCTTTGTCCAGTTTCGCGCCAGAGCAGGAGCAAATGGCTCCTGCAACCGGTTTGAACTGGACTATGCACAGGGACACCAAATGTGCCCCCAGTGCAGACTTCAAACACTCTCAGAGTGCACCCACCCAGCCCCAATATACTAAATCCTGTCTGGGAGGTGGTCACACCTCCCTGTGACAGGAAACCTATTGTCAAGCCTTCCCCTGCTCGAGCTTGGCTCAGCAGCAGGAGGGTAGACTCGTGTCTGTGGCTGGCAGCATCCATTTTGTGATTCCCAGGTTGAGAGAGCTGGTACTGGGTAGACCGGTGCCCCATAGTAGTGGTACTACAGGGGAGGAATCATACCTCCCACACCAGTTACTGGTGTGGAGGTATGATTCCAAGGTGTTTGACACCAAACACGACATGTTTCTAAGCAGCCGTTTTAAAGTTAGCATTTACCGCGAGGTTATAATGCACTTAAGTATATATGGTTGGCTGCATCACAGACAACTCCGGAGAATAGATTCCGAAGGCTGCAGAGGGGTTCTGCTCATGCAGGGGCACCCTCTCACACAAAACCCAGCACCCTGCCTTCAGGATTGATAAGGCCTGCCATAGGGGTGGCTGATAGGTTTATAGGTGTAGTGATTTAGAATAGATATAGGTGACCTATATCTAAGTAAGGGGTGCATGCACCACCTTACACAGGCTGCAGTAGCAGACCTGTGGTGTCAGTTTGAATGGTCTCTCAGGGGTGGCATAATACATGCTGCAGCCCCTGGGAGGCCTCTGGGGTACCTATGCCCTGGGTACATGGTGTACCATATACTAGGGACTTATAAGGGTACCCCAGTATCCAATCGGGAGTGTACCTAAAGTACATGCAATCAATTTAGGGAGAAAGCAGATAAACTGGGGTCCTGATTAGCAGGATCCCAGTCAGACTAGTCGAAAACCAGCAAAACACCAGGAAAAAAGTGGGGGTAACCATGCAGTCAGATTCCACCTTCCTACAGACTTGAAAAAAAGAAACCCTAAAATGTACTTGCAACATTTTTGGTGCTTGTTTAACAGGAACCAGAACTGATGTAGCACAGTCACATTTCACGGTATTTTCGTATTCATTGCCTAATAAACAGTTCAACAATTTCTTCACTTTTAAAATATGAAACATGGTCTTCGTTTGTGGCTTAGTGATTTTTTTGTGTTTTCAATACATAAGCAGCGAAAATAGCGCAAAAGGGTTTATTCACCTTTTTCACAAAAAAAGGTTATTTATTGACCACGTTTTTCTTGCTAAACCTATTACTTAAAAGATTTTAAACGTTACATGTGAATTGCACAATCTGTTATCTTCATTTTCAGGCCGGCACAAAATATTTTGCACTCTGTTAACTAAAGCAACATTTGAGCTACCACGCCTTACACAAAAAGCAAAAATTGTGCAAAAATAGTGTAAATTAATTTCCCCTGTGTTTTTGCTTCATTGCACAATTTGTGAAATATTTTCCTTATAGAGTTCTAACATTAAGTTAGAAAGTGGAAGGTTTTATTGAATTGGTTTCAAAATAACAAACTTTCCACGCCAGAGTACAACTCTAGAAACAGATTACTTGTGAGAAGCACAATGGAACAACAATGTTTGTTTCAGGAACCCCAAACCACAAAGCAGGAAGTGCTGACGGCGACATTCGTACAGCAGTGCACAGAGGGTTTTCCGGGGGGGAGGGGGGGCAGTAAAGGAGAAATGAACAGTGTAGTTTTACAAAAAGGTCTAAACCATAGTGCATGTATTTACGTATGTATTGATCAGGAAGGGATTCTGTACTTTGATGCACAAGATGTATATGTCTCTAATCAAAAATTTAATGTAAGCGCCTCAAAGGCTATTAGAAATTGAGTTATTTACATATTTGTGGTTGATAGTAATCGATCGCATTATGCGTAAAGTTAAAAAACAGAGAAAACATATACTAAGTGCAAAAGATATTTTATTTAAATTTAACTATCATCATTAAAAGTTCAAAATATTGCCACAATCTAGAGGCAGTGTCACTTTAAACATGCCTGTCAACTATAGGCAGACATCACTCAGAGATGTTCAACAATCATAGTTCGGTTTCACCCTGTTTGATGCTTGTTAGTGGGATGTAGCACACATACTGCGACAGTGACGAAGCTCAATGCTTCCCATATGTTAAAATCATTTTTACACATTTCGATCTCCCTTAATTTCGGGGCAGGAATCGCTGTTGCATTACTTTCTGTCTGGTATCATTATGATGCATTTTACATTATGTTCCAAACAATTACTTTGGGTCATACCAACCACACTTTTATCTTTTTTATCATGCAGCGTTTAAGGTTTTGTTTCCTTTAGAAGGAATCCCAGTGTTTCCCACCACATTCTAAGGATGACAGGTTTCTGCCCCGCTGTATCTCCTCTCCTCTCCATGTCTTGCTGCTGCTTTGGAAGGGGACAGGGGGGCCCAGTTTGTCTTTAGAGGCTGATGCTCTGGGCCTCATTTATGAAAAGTGTTGCATCGCTGCATTAAAACAGCGATGCAATACTTTCCACTGCGCCCTCCTTGCGACACCATGGATGTGCCGTATTTACTGTACGGCGCTCCTTGTCGCAAGGATTGACAGATGCGTCAGGAATCCTGACTTATCTGGCGGGCAGTGGCGGCTGGTGACATTTGAAAGTGGTGTGGCGTAAAACAATTGTCGTACTTCACTGTGGCGAGCGAGCGAACCTGAACCACATACGGGGGGTTCGGGGGGGTTCCCCCCCCCGAGAAAAGTTTGAAAAAAGAGTGGGCAAATGGTGCATTTTCAAGCAAACCAGAAGGTGTGAAGAACAGCTCAGTCAATACTACTGTTTAGAGTTGTGGGAGTTAAGAAACCTTATAGAAGTTTGACACATAATGAGAATGCTCTGGGAATATGGAACTAAAATGAACAACAATTTACTGGTACCGCAGTAGCACAACTATTCTTAATCATACTGGATAGAAGAAAATCTCGATTAAAGGAAATGTGACTTCAAGGAGGAGCAAGGTGTAATTGGAGAAGGAAAAGAAGAGTTGGATGACACGAGAGGAGCTTATGAAGGAAGGACAGTAATGTTTAAACCCTCTTAGTTCTGAGCAACGCTCCTGGCCAAATGTGCATTCAAACTTACACAAACCTTCCGTACGTTTCTCTGTAATGTGGCTTCAAAGCTTTTTCAGATTAGTTCTCACCAGTGTTACCGCCCCATTAAGCGTTGGAGTGTACGGGGTTGTATTGTTGGAGTGTATACTTAGGTTTTACACATGCGGTAACACTGGCAGTACCAATTCATTTGGGCAGTTTTGTACGGCCCTGTATGTTCGCTGCAGTGTTCCTATTTACTTGGATCAATAAAAGGCTGCAGCCCGATTTTCCTCTTTTCCAGCATTTGCTAGACATGAGTGCGAATGTGAATTGCCAAGTGGTTTTTTTGTGTGTGTTTTTACTTGTCCTTTGCAGTTTTATATAGCGCAAACTCGACCCGAAGGTATCGGAGCGCTTTACCCGAGCACCAGTTAGTTATATTAATGTAAGCAGCCAGTAATGGGTGAAAGAGACAGGCTTCGTAAAAGTAGATGAGGGTAACTAAACTGAGGCGCCGTTTCAGTGCACGAGGTCGGCCATGGAGAATAAATACGAGGCCACTGGAGTGCATGCGGTCAGTGACGTGGAAGGAGTGATAGTCTGCCAGAGTTTCAGAGGCCAGAACTCGAGGAGTCCGTTTCAGCTGCAGTGAAAACACATATGGCGCCAGGCCGAGAGGCCGCGTCATGCCGCACCTGAGTAAATGTGACACCCCTCGTGTGTGCGCTTGGCCTTGCCTGCGCCAGCCTCCTGTGTGTTTGCTAACAGTGCTTCCGTCGCACAGTCACCGACAACAATACGCACACCTGGGCAAATTAAAAGCACTTTTTATTCCGTGTGTTTATTTTCTGGGCTCGATCCCTGTATGGGAGCTTTAACACGCAGACACTGCCACGATGGCACCTCTGCCAGAAGGAGCACGGGGCAGGCGTGGAGGCTGAGAGCGAGGATCCCCTCCTCCAAACCACTGGACTCTCACACTATATGAACCTATCACCAAACTCTTCCCTAGAGGTACCTTTTTCCACAGTCTTTCTATTCTTCTATCTGCTTGTCTGTATTTCTGCTACTCCCTAAGGTTGCTCAGCAGGGTGTGTACTTCCAGAAACGTGTGTACCAGTAGGTTCAACCAGAGGCATTTTAAAGCATGGGAAAAATGGGAAATTGCCAAGGACCTTTCAACTCCCCCCCTTTCAGGGAAAAGTGATCTTTCTATCTGATCTTTGTCTATTTCTATATCTCAGTCTCTCTCTCCCTGCATTGCCCGCCTCTACCTCTGACTATCTTTTTTCCCAGTGTCATCTTTAGGATTTTTGGGGCCCCGGGAAGACATATTTCAACTATGTTTTTGTAACCCCGTGTCTGAAGATGGAAAATACAATTCAACGTTGCTTCGAACACGGTCCCCAAAATATGCCCTGCCCAGGAACCAAAATATTCTTAAAATGATACTGCGTTCAACTCTGTTGTTCATCACACTGAGGCTGGGAAAACAGTGTGTCACAAACCTACTGTTGTATTCCTCTTAGGGTGTCCATAACGGGCTTTCCAGTATCATGTCCTTATATAGGCACAATTCGCCCTGCCCTTATATAGGCATAAATTCCCAGGCCTTATTTAGGCATTAAACCATGCACTCCAAATACAAGCATGGTCTCCGACATCCGTCCACCCTAACGTCACAACGAGTACATGAAGAACAGACCCTTAGGCTGCGGGAGTTTCCCTAGTCCAGGACTATTGATTTCTTCAAGGACTCATATTATGCATGAACCGTTATTCCTTAGGGGTTCATTCATGACGTCTTTCGCTGTCCGACTCACGTCAATACTAACATTCCTAGGTACTCTCAGGTATAAATATACCTTCCCTAGCCCTTGTAAACCAGAGGAGACCTCGACTTCAGAGGAGCCTGTTTCCCGGCCTGACGCACTGAGAAGACGCTGTCATCCCTGCACGCAGAGAGTCCAGCTTCCAGTGATCTGACTTCCCTTGCGGGGTGTTGGAGTTCGAGTCTGGCAAAGAGATTCCTACCTCTCTCATTCTTCAGGTATGGAGCTGATAAGAACCTAGAGGGCTCTTGGCATACTAGGCATACTAGGCTTAACATACTCTTAGTATACCATAGTAAGGAATACTTCACCTACTTCATACCTCTCCCTACACCTAGGTTAGGTTAGGTACATTGGGGTAGAACTAGCTTAGAAACGTATTGTATGAGTACTCGCATTTTTAGTCTGTGTTATTTATGTAACAGCATATGTACTAAAAGAATGCTATCGCAGTATTATTTATTTCTACTGCTCACACTGTACATTATTTATCTCGCATACTGTCTTGTGATCGTAACAGCACATTTAACTTACACCAGAAACAAGACTGTTCAATAAATCTTTTATTGAAAACGCCCGTCTATTTCTTTCTGTGTAAATTGGAGAAAACTAAGCATGCACGATTGAGCTGAGTGAAATAGTTATCTATTGTTTCCACGACTCTGGGACACGTTCTGATTCTAAAGGGAAACATAGTGGTCATGTTTTGCGGCTGCCAGAAACTACTCCTTCTTGTTGTCAAGGAGTTTCTAGTGGCCTCTGAGCTAGCTGGCACAAGTAATTAAGTTTAATATACTCGATAGGGACATACTGACCTTAGTCCTATGTCAAACCTATAGGATATATTATTCCAATGCGCAGAGCCTATTAGGGAAATAGGAGCTACACTACATGGCGCCCAACGGTTTGGTAAGGCGGTAATTCAACGTTAGATACTGAGTAACTCAGCCATGCCTTTTTCTCTCAAGACCCCTACCCATATACTCCAAAAGACGTCTGGAGTGGGCAGGGTTCAGTATCCACCACGGCTACATAGGGAAACACCCTATATATTAGCTGTTTGGTTTGCTCAACGTTGAAGGATACAGTGTTCCAAAATATTGTGCACCTTATCTTTGTTTCCTTGAAACTTGTTCTACATTTTTCAAAAAACAAAATGCCTGATAACGACAATAACACTGGAAACGGTGGAGCTGCGGCTGATCCAGCCCAAGCAGCAGTTTTTAACTTTACAGGTTTAAATGAAACCGAGGAGGGTGTTATAGACATCCCTCAAAACTTAAGAAGAGCCATCACTCTAAAACTTATAAAACATGGCCTACCGCCAAGAGGAGGTAGAGCAGTTTTCGTGATAGAGGCACATGAATCCTTTCAGACAGAGGTATTCTATTCATGGGTAATACTTCCTGAATGCAATCCAATATCACACACATTTCACTTCTACAAAGAAGATGATCCACCAGAGGAATACATTCCTTTCGAGGATATTGAAATTCCATTAACATACCAGGAGCATCAGCTCTGGTTTAAAGGCGCCCTAAAACATCACAAAAACATTACTAGGCTCGGTCCACTAGGTAGACCAGGAGCAACATGGCCGATTCTAGCCGGCTACACACCTCATCCTGAACTGGATATAATGTCAGATGAGGAACTACTTACTCAACTAACAGAGTTAATAAAAATTTACAGACAATTGGTCCAATATGTCATGCGGACTTTTACAGTCCAGCAACCATTAACACTTCCAAATCCAACTCCCCAACAGGGGAATACACTAAAAATTACACCACAGACTCTATACGCAATCATGGGTAAAATGCCCACAAAACATGAGCAAATTCTGTTCTGGATAGCTCAAAAAATTACTCAAATCGAAGCAGTATTTCCAAATACTAGCCCGTATGAGAAACATAGAATCCTAACAATAAGTTTACCAATGGGGATCACACCACAACTGGAAGACTGCACCACTTGGGGCTCAGTCTTTGCTGCCATCTATACCAAAACACTTGGCATTCCGTCAATTGCGGTAATACCTGATGTCCTCAAACAAATTCAAAATGAATACGGGGCAGAGCCTGCTCTAAATTAAGGTATGAAATTACTGAAAAATTTCGACCAGGTCTCAACAATAATATTATCTAATATTAAAGGAGAGGCAGCAGCAGTTGCGATCCGCCAAAAATTAAGGGAATTCGATGTTACAGAACATCAAACTGAGCTACCCAGAATAATTGAACAATCTTATGCAGAATTAGGCAGAGATAGTTTGGGTGGAAGACCAGTGAAGCCGAAGCTATCTGAAAGTCCTGAGAAGGACTCAATTAAACAAACTCCTACATCTTCTAGAAAGAAGTGGGAAACTAATAAACAAATTTCAAACAAAAAACGTTCTCAATCCCGAGGTAGGTCTCCTCAAAAGGAGCCCTCTGAAAGGAGGTATAACCTCAGGAATAGGGATAATTTGAGAAAACCTGACAGGTATCAAGATACTGATACACGTTCCTCTCGTCCCTTTCAGATCTCATCACAGACTTCGGAAAGAAGAGGACGGACGGAACACAGAGAAGAACGCGTGAAATCGAAAGACGACAAACACGCTCCAAAAACTAAAGCAAAACCTCAATTCTCCAAAAAGAAAGTAGCAGGTCTAAAGATCAGACATGCCGAGAATACTGAGAACACAACTCAAGATCGGAGAATGGGCTCAGACCATGCTGGACAGTGCAGCAGAAGTCACAATAGTTCGCCAGAACCTGAAGGAACTTCTGGCGATAGTGGACTTGAATGAGTACATCACAGTAGAGACTGTAGACACCAGGGTTAGTACTCCACAAAAGTTATATAAAATAACACTCCGGATGGAGGGAGACAAACCTAGACAGGTGAAAGCACTTTTTTGGGAAAGACTATCAAAGGGCTATGACATACTTCTAGCAGAAAAAGACTGGCCACCACAATTTGTCAGGGAGTGCCCACATGGCGAGGACATTATTATGCCTGCCTTCTCCAACCATATTCCAATTCACCTAAAATATACATATGCCAGGAAATGGGCAGTGGCCCAGGCCCCAGCATTATATAAAAATCATGTAGGATGGGATGAGGACTCACCTCACCATAAAATACATCTGAAACATGAACCAACTGCACAACGGCAGTACCCAATAAAGCAAAAAGCTAAAAAACAGGTCAGGGAGATCTTAGATCAACTTGAATATCAAGGGGTGATTGAAACATGCACCTCCTCAATGAACAATCCTTTGTTTCCTGTCTCCAAACCAGACAATACATATCGTCTAGTTTTGGACTACAGACACCTAAACACTTGTTCTAAAACTTTTGCAGTGCAAAATGCACATAGCACAGCATTAATGAATAACATTGTGCGTAAAAAATATAAAACAACATTAGACATCTCAAATGGTTTCTTTTGTCAATACATAGCACCTGAAAGCAGGTACTTAACAGCATTCTCCATAATGGGGACCCAGCGTCACTTTTGTCGACTCCCACAAGGGTTCAAAAACAGCCCAGGTTTATTCTCAGCGAGGGTAATGGAGTTACTACAAATTTATGACAATGAGGCATTGTCCTATGTCGATGACATTTATCTGACAGATGATGACCTGGACAAACACTTGAACAGGGTGAGCACCATTATATTGGGTTTCGCCTCTGAGGGCTACAAATTCAACTTTAAAAAGTCCAGAATTGCCCATCTCAATGTCCTATTTCTAGGATATGAGCTTTCAAGTGAAGGCAAGAGCTTGGCAGCTAACTTTTTAGAAAAGTGTGCGCTGCTCCAACCTCCAAAAACGCTAAAAAACTTACAATCCATCCTGGGTTTCCTAAATTTTGGAAGAACATACATTCTAAACTACGCAGAAAGGGTTAAACCTCTCTACGCATTAATCAAACCTGATTTTTCGATCAGAAACTGGACACAGGACCACACAGAAATCTTGCGTTCACTACAAGCTAACATGTTAGCAACAAATCACTTACAAACACGCGTAAGTCAACGCAATTTGGTGATCCGAATAATTTCGGGTCAATGCGGATTCACCTACTTAACTTTCAATGAGGGTGAGAAAATACCAATAGCATACAAATCTCATTTGTACACACAAGCGGAAATGCGCTTCAGTTCAACTGAAAAAATTCTAACAGCAGTTCAAACCGCTGTAGCAAAAGAAAGAGCCTTAGCCCAAGGGAAACGCATTATTGTCGTAACCCCAGTACCAGCTTTAGAAGCGGTCACAAAAGCAAGCATTCCAAATGCTAAAGCATTACATCCAAGATGGATACAATGGGTTAATTCTCTTGCTGCAACAGATGTTGAATATGTTTTTGATCCAGATTTAAAAACACAAGCATTCCTGCAGTATGAACATGAAAGTCCCCTGCCTACTGAAATTCTGCCTCTCGATCAGTACGAATTCATAATTTACACTGACGGATCCGCACAACCCGCAATAGGGAGTAAGCAAGCTTACAGTGCAGCGTGTGCAATCGTTAAAGGTCGCATGCGAAATGGCATCTTCAGACCTATGGTCACAAAAACGCAGTCTCTAGGAGATTGTACAGCTCAGCGAGCTGAACTACAAGCATTCAAACTGGCACTTGAAAATACAGATCGAGAATTCCCCACACTAATAGTGTGCGATTCCTTTTACTGTGTTCAGTCGTATAATGACTACATACAAAACTGGCTTGAAAATGGTTTCAAAGATGCGAATGGTGGCACAATAAAGCACAAAATGCTTTGGGAACAAGTAGTTCAGTTGAAAAACGAACTACCAAAGGCTCACGTGATCCACACACTGAGTCATCAATGTGATGGCGTTCACGTTGCAGGGAATTCATTGGCTGATGAAGCCGCAAAGGGAGCTGTGCAGACGGCTTCCGTAGCTGCGATCACTTGTTCCAAAACAAAAATAGACGGTGAGATAATGTTGGCTGTCAATGCTTCAAGCAAAGGCAGCAGTGCAGCGTTACCAAAAAAGTTTCCACTCAAGTACTCTTATGTAATTGATGCGAACAACGTTCCTTTTGCTCGAATCCCTGGAGTGGGGGATAGGGTAATTCCAAACAAGGAACGCAGATTAGGACTAATCCTAGCAGCACACGAAGGGATAGCTTCTGCCCATGCAGGTGTTTCAGCAACAGTATCTTTACTCAAGCAAAGATATTGGTGGCCTGGCATTCGGAAACAAACTAAAAACTATGTTTTAGAATGTGATATTTGCCAACAGATGAAAGTCTCAACAGTGAAACGTCCTGCGCAGACACCCCTGTTAATTTCAGACAAACCATTAGCTTGTGTTTACCTGGACCACTGCGGTCCCTTGCAAAGGGACGGTAACTATAAATATATCATGGTTGCAGTGGATTCATGCTCTAGGTTCCTATGGTTATGGCCTCAGCGCTCAGCTGACGCTCGAACTGTTATAAAAGATTTGCGAGTCTTTATCGGCATATACGCAATAGGTACGCTACATTCTGACCAGGGTCCTGCGTTTAGCTCTAGGGCTTACAAAGAAGCCATGGCCAGTCTGGGCGTTGCATTGGGGTACTCCTCTCCATTCCATCCTGAGGGAAATTCTGTTGTGGAAAGGAAAAACCGGGACATAAAGCAGTCTATAACAGCTAGGGTATTAGGTTCGGGTGATGGGTGGGTCAAACACCTTAGTGGGGTTCAACGCTCTTTGAATAATCTGCCAAGAAGTTCTCTAGGGGGGTCACTCCATATGAGGTCCTATTTGGGACAAGAATGTGGGTACCGGACCTTGAACACGTAGGCACAGTGGTGGAAAATAAACCTTTTGATATCAAAGATCGTTTGGCTGTTTTACAGGACTTAAACAAATTAAGAACGAAACAAAGCAACGTATTCCTTCAGCCAACCACCACTGGGGAAAAATCGGCGGTCCCAGCAAGGCCTGTCTGGATTCCAAAAGTTGGGGATCTAGTCAGAGAAAAAATTGCAGACAAGAAGGAATTTGGACCTTCTTACAGACAACCAGTACCTGTCCTAGCAGTTCAAGGAACAAGAACAGTACTTCTGCCGCCCCTTGCTGGAAGAAAGGAGAAAAGATTTGTGTCCATCGACCTCATCAAACCACAGTATGTGGCCAATACTAAATAGTAGGCCTCGTGGACTCCGACCTAGTAGCAGACGCACTCCTCTCGCTACTATCCAAGAGGTTCAGACTGAAAGACTGATAACCATCGAGAATTCAGCAGTAACAGATGGAGGACTAAGCAACAACGCTATGGAACTCATCCCTCTTGAACACCAAGTAACAGTTCGTCCAAATACACCTGTCTACACCAACGTAGCAAGTGATCGACTGGTTCCAGTGATTTCTACAAATCCTGATGCAATTCCAACAATTGATAGAACTGCTTCTGGCTATTTCATTGACTTTGATACGTTCTCAGAAGATCCGAATGAACCTGAAACGACGCCAGCATCATTCAAATTCAAGCAGCAAGTACAAGACTTTCTTCACTTTCTGAAAAAGACTTATTTGGTTTCTCCATGGATTGAACTCTGGATTATATCTGGACTTTTTGTTTTCCTGCTCTGGCTAGCTTTGGTAACAACTGTGAGCGTGCTTATAAGTGGCAGATACATCCATGTGAACACTGAAGGAAAAGACGTGAACGTACTTTTGAAACCTCATAAATCTTCCCATCATGAAGCACGAGACTTGTCATCAGTGAACATCACAGCTGTTCCTATACACGATGGTATAGTGTGGGACAAAACAGATTTTGATATATTCGGTCCGATGGAACAATTGAACATTCCACATTTGTTTAAAATTTCACTAAGTGATCTAATCTCGTCCAGTACCTATTCTGATGATTGGGACTGTGAATGACATAATGTTTGACCTAGAAAAATCTGCTGCATTTTCTAAAAATGAATATTTAGAGGGTTCATCAGACTATGAACAACTGTATTGTTATAACCACTATGGTCATCATTATTTGCATAAAACTGCATATCCAAGAAATGTGTTTATGTTTAACCAATGGGAACATTGTCCTACACCACCTAAAGGTAGTTCAAAAACATTTGCTAGTAAATTTCCATATTTTTCAGGTTACAATACATCTGATCCAGAAATGTTTTACTATAAAAATGTAAACAAGACAGGACTGAAAATTATGTTAACAAATACAAAACAGATTTATTCTGCATTATTTAATGCCCAACTGTCTAGACAGGGTTTCGACTTTTGGAAAGACACAATAGACACAAAAACTGTCTGGGGTAGTAAAGATTGGCAAGTGCAGGGGATAGAAGCTTTATTTAGAGCCTGTATCATCCCTGAACAAATAATGTTTTTGAATGAAACAATCCAACAAACGTCTTGTCTTGGATTAGCCAAGATCAAAGATATGAACACACCTTCTGTACCAGCACCTGCAAGAAATAACGAAACACAGGCAGTGGTGACAGTTGACAATATACTACAACTCAACAGATCTAATCCTAATTGGAAAAAATGGTTGATCTGGCCCACAGACACGAATAACTGTCAGGAAAGATTCCTGAATAAAACTCAGGGCTTTACTATTAATAGGCCAGACCCAAGATACGTCCAAAGACAACATCCGGGGGTAGTAACAACATACAGTGTAGGAAAATTATGCCTCGATTGGCTCCATAAGTCTACACTACAGGATGTGAAACAACACTTAACCTTACTTGCAAAGGACGCAGACCTTAGGGAATTCTTGCTTGGACCAAGAAAACCGCGTCAAAAACGTTTCATATATGCCGGCATTTATGCTGCCTACAATGAAGCATGGAAAGTATCACAGATGGAGGCTGCAGAACGAATACGTGAACTTGATCGTATTAATTTAGAGAAAACACTCTCTGTGGTCGACAATGGGTTAACAACTTTGTCCTCCAGAATATATTCACTGGACGGCATTGTATCCTCTGCTATCGACATACTAGAACAAGATTTGGCGATGTTACAACAAGGCCAATCTCAATTACGTTCTACTGTGTTATTAAGCTGGACGCTGCAATCTTTGCGAGCGGGCTATGTGCCTTGGCGTTTTATCAACACAACGGCTCTGTTTGCAGAATACAATCTCACTGATAAACAGATCGAATTGGCACAAAGAGGAGCAAGGTATACAGTGCTGAGCATTGAAAAACTGGATAAATTACCATTCACAGTGGCAGAAAAACCAGCTACAGAATGGCTTATTCATGGCAAAATCACACTACCTGTGACTACTTTTCAGTTTCAATATTGCCTCAGACAAATGCAAGCAGGCAAATATGAAAGGTTGGGTAAGGAATACATTAAGACATCTTGGGATTTACCGTATACATATAGATGTTGGCGTGGGGATCGTGAAGTGTTTTTGAGCGGTACAAACTGTAAACGTGCACTAAGCGGTTCACTAATATGTCAGGACATTTCCTTGCACGGGGCTTGTAATGGTTCTGTGGCAAACTTGTCTTGCCATCAGCAGGGTACACCAGCTGCTGTGATTAATCCAACGTTTGGACAACTTTCTAATGGGAGTTACCTCATGTTGAATGATCAGAGTTGCTGTGGCATGCTGCCAGGCATCCCATATCTAGTAACGGTCAACTCCAGGGTCACTTGCTGTATGCAAGTATTGTTTGCCCCAATAGACACAGTCAGGGAGTCGCCTCTATGGCCTTCGCTGAACGTCTCTTTTATAAGATTTGATACTTTGAGCAGAATGAAAGCCATGCTTTTACAGCAAACAGTGCCTTTGACCTCGGCCAAAGAAACCTATGATCTACAAATAGCAAGGACTTCGGCTGAGATACAGACTTTAATACGTACAAACTGCCCTATACATTTCGTAGAAATGATATCACGTATCTTCAACATGTCTGATACAAGTGGAATTGTACATGTATTTAAGAGCATCTGTACCGGTCTGTTAGCACCTTTCCAGGCAATCCTCGGAATCATCCCGAACTTTGCACATTCGGTGTTTGGTGGCATACCATTAATTCTAGCACTTGTTGCCGGAATTCTATTTCTCTTCCTGCTATTGCGCTATGGCCAGCCTATTCGCCGACATCACTCCGAGCGAAATGGAGAAAGCTCTCCTTGAACGAAAGTGCCGTGAGCAAATAGTACAGCTTTTGGGCATAAATCGTCTACGGGACCTTAATACCACGTGGTTCCTGTCATTCAGACCAATCTGGCAAGATTGCATCTTACCTGTTCTACGATGCCTGCTATGCGGTGTAGAATGCGTGTTGGACACCAGTCTAGCATATCCATCGGATACGCCAACGGATATCGATACTCTGCTGGACCAGATAACGGCCCATGCTCTGTGTTGTCCCCAGAGGCTACCAATCCTGATGTCAGCATTCATTGAGATCTCACAGACGCTTCCGGCTGCTGCTGAGGTACGAGAAAGAACTACAGGCACACAGGTAACAACGGACGCGAACATTGCTGCGGCGATCAATGCTGAAAGCGATGCTTCACATCTCTGTGCGATTAACCTGCTTCACGAGGTGTTCCAACTAACACCACCTACAGTGGATGATGTTTTGTCTATAGAAATAGATGATCTCATGTTTACACCAGACCCGTAAACTGACTCCGATTCAGCATACAGTGTTCCAGAGATGCAGTAACAATTTGGCCATCATTCTACAAAAACTTGGAACTCTACCAAAATTGAACTTTTTCCCATTTTTTCGAACGAAAATGGCACTTCAATCTGCTTAAAGTAGAACTAGCCTTATAGTACAGACTTGGCGGTCCTTCCACAGACATTTAGTCATCTTATGTGTCTAAAAACAGTTCATTGATTTTCATGACATGAAATTACTTTGATTTTTGAACAACTTATCGATCATTTTTTTGTCACATGTAAATATTACTGCTTATTTCATTCCAATTGCATTTATTTTCAAAACAAATATGCCTGAAATGAAAAGCTGTTGCTTCAAATGTACAGTACCTTTTGCATTTTTTATTATGTTTTTTAATATTTTTAAGAAATATTTTTTAATTATGCGGTGCTCCATTTTATGTTTAGCATTTTAAATGTTTAGCATTTTAGTATTATCGTATATACGAAAGTGGAGTGGGTGTTGTATTCCTCTTAGGGTGTCCATAACGGGCTTTCCAGTATCATGTCCTTATATAGGCACAATTCGCCCTGCCCTTATATAGGCATAAATTCCCAGGCCTTATTTAGGCATTAAACCATGCACTCCAAATACAGGCATGGTCTCCGACATCCGTCCACCCTAACGTCACAACGAGTACATGAAGAACAGACCCTTAGGCTGCGGGAGTTTCCCTAGTCCAGAACTATTGATTTCTTCAAGGACTCATATTATTCATGAACCGTTATTCCTTAGGGGTTCATTCATGACGTCTTTCGCTGTCCGACTCACATCAATACTAACATTCCTAGGTACTCTCAGGTATAAATATACCTTCCCTAGCCCTTGTAAACCAGAGGAGACCTCGACTTCAGAGGAGCCCGTTTCCCGGCCTGACGCACTGAGAAGACGCTGTCATCCCTGCACGCAGAGAGTCCAGCTTCCAGTGATCTGACTTCCCTTGCGGGGTGTTGGAGTTCGAGTCTGGCAAAGAGATTCCTACCTCTCTCATTCTTCAGGTATGGAGCTGATAAGAACCTAGAGGGACTCTTGGCATACTAGGCATACTAGGCTTAACATACTCTTAGTATACCATAGTAAGGAATACTTCACCTACTTCATACCTCTCCCTACACCTAGGTTAGGTTAGGTACATTGGGGTAGAACTAGCTTAGAAACGCATCGTATGAGTACTCGCATTTTTAGTCTGTGTTATTTATGTAACAGCATATGTACTAAAAGATAATGCTATCGCAGTATTATTTATTTCTAATGCTCACACTGTACATTATTTATCTCGCATACTGTCTTGTGATCGTAACAGCACATTTAACTTACACCAGAAACAAGACTGTTCAATAAATATTTTATTGAAAACGCCCGTCTATTTCTTTCTGTGTAAATTGGAGAAAACTAAGCATGCACGATTGAGCTGAGTGAAATAGTTATCTATTGTTTCCACGACTCTGGGACACGTTCTGATTCTAAAGGGAAACATAGTGGTCATGTTTTGCGGCTGCCAGAAACTACTCCCTTCTTGTTGTCAAGGAGTTTCTAGTGGCCTCTGAGCTAGCTGGCACAAGTAATTAAGTTTAATATACTCGATAGGGACATACTGACCTTAGTCCTATGTCAAACCTATAGGATATATTATTCCAATGCGCAGAGCCTATTAACGCATAATATTTTTCAATCAATTTCACACCCAAGTACCTCAAAGGAGTACAGCCTGGGGCGAGCAAGGTTATATAGATGGTAAATATTTAATGAAAGCGTGTGCCATGGCGCGAGGAGTGCCCACTGGAGCTTAATCACGAACAGCTTTGCTTCTGTTGTGAGAAGCGAAATCTGGCCTGTTTGGGAAATCTTTAGTAGAGAAAGCTCTTTTAGTTGAATATTTATATAATCTTTACTATACCGGGTCTCGGGTCAAGCAAGGGTACATTTTATGTCTTGCAAGTTTGCAACATTACCCTCCTGTGTTTATCGTGCTAGGAGTGGGGTGCCATAGAGGCAACAAACTTACTGCAATCAAACATCCCTTTGCCTCATCCACGGGCACTGTGTGTGGAAGCGGTACTTTTACATTTTGCACTAAGTTCAACCTGCCGCTAATACACACAGCTCAACGGACTAATGCATCTGCTGCTGAACTCTTTGCGTGTCACAGCTCCTAAACTCAGAGTCAGCCTTTCATCCTTCAGTGGTTGATGAAAGGATGGCTGGTTTTCCGCATGGAAAAAAATATTGAATATTGACCTTGCTTCCAAGTTACGACCACTAAATGAACAATACTAATTACTATTAGCCACCACTGGTTCAATCGGTAACCGGTGCTAAAATAGCGGAAGCCATGCTCTATTCTATCAAACATGGCTGCTTTATTCTCTTAAACATGGCGTTGGATCTTTTTTGTAAACCAAAAAAATGATTTAGTAAATGTGTGCTCGGGTTTTAGCTTCCCCACATCGCGCTAAACTGCACATTTGCTTTGCAGATGGTGTCACCACGTAGCTTCACAGCGCTGGTTGGAAAAGGGTCGGGGGGGGCGTTGTGTAATGTTTGTAGCAAACCATCTAACAGTAGCCAGCGTTAAATTTCCTTATTTCCCATCCTCACACGTGCATGTATACATTTAATGGTGCCAGTCACTGCCGGCAAAACGGGCGGGTGGGTTCGCGCGGGGGGAGGGAAGTGGGACGGAAGGTAATAATAATTATATAAAATAAAAAACTTACCTTCCTCCAGTTCCGCGACCACATCACGCGCCGCCGCCTCAGCTCCTGCTGCTCCTGGGCCTGGCGCGTTGCAGGCAGCCTCCCTCCTCCTGCTCCCCTAAGCCAATCACAACGCTGCAATGGCAGCATTGTGATTGGTGAGGTGCAGCAGGGGAGCGCCCCAGCCGGGCCATTTTATCTATGTAGGCTGCATGCAGCAGCCTACATAGAGAAACAGGGAGTGCGCATGACTGAGTTGGTCGGCCCTGGGGCCGACCAAACAGTCAGTACCCACAACAGTGGGCAAAGCCACTCCCCCCTGCCCTCGAGCAGGACCGCCCACCCGCCTGCCCCCAACCAGGCACTCCAGGCACTTCTGCTTTCTCGCAGTGCGAGAAGCAGAAACATAAAATGGTAGTTTTACCATTTTATGTTTCTGCCTTCTCGCACTGCGAGAGCTAGTGAGGCGATGCCCCCACGCCCCAATGAAGGATCCGCCACTGCTGGCGGGGCAAAACTCGCGCATTGCTGTAGTTGTGTCGTAAGCATAACGCAACTCCAGCAATGCATGGGGAGGCCTATACCTATTGCACTGCATCACCCTTACGCCTGCTAAGAGGCAGGTGTAAGGTTTTGATGCAGTAGCGTCCTAGAAGTGGCCTAGAAGTCCTAGAAGTGGCGCAGTGAAATCTGGTAGATTTCACTGGGCCACTTTTACGAGGCTTTCTTGCAGGGGAACGCCCACCCTGCATACATTATACCTGATGCAGGTATAATGTGGCCCTTGGGTTTACAAAGTGACGCATCTGCCTAGATGCGTCACTTTGTAAATATGGCACAACGTGGCGCATTATTTACGCTGTTGCTGCGTCACGAAAAGTAAATAAGCCCCTCTGTGTGGTTCAGGAGGTAGGCTTGTTCCCAGACATAGCAATGGGATGGCGGGTCACAGACCAATCCTCTGATAGGCTGGCCCACTCACATAGGAGTTTCAGGGACTCTTTCCTGGTTGTGCCCTCCTTTAGCCTTTCCTCTCAGAGGGAAGACTTACTCATCCCTGACGGACAAAGCAAAAATAGTCTCCCCCCATGAACCTAAGCCAAGAACATTCTAGAGAAAACTTTAAAAGCATTTAAAATCTATCTTTTCTAAACTCACAGTTGAGTTTTGTCTTGAGATAAGCTAAGGTACATAGAGCCTCAAGTGTTTTAGGCCGTCTATAGAAGTAGTTAGTGTAGCCAAAAAAATAAAAATAAAAATCTCAGCATACTAGTGCCTGACGCAGCACTAAATAAACCAAGGCATCCACTTATTACACCCCCCACTAATTACCACTGAGACAGGGCATTTACATTAAGGGCTACTTATACAAATTCACAAACAAGCTTAACTTCCATTTCGTTTCATAACAGGGATCTCATGTTTTCCAGTACATGTCAAAGGACGAATATATGTTGACTTATATAACATTTAATTTTAGCTGTAGAATCTATACATTCTGAAGACTTTTTCAATGAGCGTGATGCATGCAATGGACATAAAGTCACTTGACAGTTCCCAACCTTCAGTTAAACAGTCATATGATTTGGGCACTTTGGAGGAAACTCGTTCGAATCACAAACTACATTGCAATCTTACTCATGCATAACAAATTGTAGTGAATGTCCTTAGATGAGCCAATCATCATACACAATCATAATACACAATGGGGACAAAAATGGTAATGTACTAGTGATGTCTGAGACTATGTGAAAAAGGCTCTAATGCAATTAAAAGATCCAGTATGTTGAAAGATTATGTAAAAAATGTTTAGGTGAATTCCAATCTGAATTGCATGACCTGCTTGAATACTGGGTCATCATACATCTAATCAATCACAATGAATTGTGGTTCCTAAATAAAACAAGCATTGGCAATGCTTCAGCAGGGTAACGTTTGGCAATGTAACGTTTCATACTTGGATAGTATCACAGGGCGTATCGCGATGCGGTTTGGGAAGTGTGAATGAGCCTCTAGTGGATGGCCTGCCTTACTGTGATGCACAAAGGGGGTTGTGCTGCAATACAAAACAGCCAGGGATAGCTTGTGTACTTACAAAGAAGGCAGCATATTAAGACGATCAACAGTCCTTCATATTTCATAGAGACACATTTTTTAAACCAAGGGCCATATGTACAGTAGATTTTGCGTTGCGGTCACGAACGACCCATTCAGGCTGTGTCTGACCTCAAAAATGCATTTTCATATGTATAACAGCCAAATTACAATTCGATGTTACTGAATCATAATTTGGCTTAGCCATTCGGCATTTGGAAGGGGTGTGTTTAGGCCGTCTCTTTCGAATACAGAAATTACAGTGCTATGTATGAATGTTTTGCGACCAAATTACAGTTGTGAAACATTCATTTCTTACAGACTAATATAAGGTAATTGTAACCATTTGCAAATGGGAAGGGATCCCCATCGGACCCCTTCCCTTCTGAGAATGTAAAAATAAAATATTCCAACTCCTAATAAAATGAAACTTTAAAGTTTAATTTTTTTCTTTTTAAACACATTCCATTTTTCTCTAAGGAAAATGGGCTGCATTTAAAAAGGCATAGTGGAGTGCTGACCCCAGCAGGCCGCCATCCCAGTGATGGCTATCATTCCTAATGGGTCACAAATTGCATCTTACCTCATTAATACTCATGATGTAGGTCGATTTTCGACCCATTAGGATTCGCTATTGAAAACTTTTAAGTTTTCTTACATCTTGAATATTGTTTCCTATTTGCAATTGGATAAGAATCGCAATTAGTAAATTGCAATTCCTACATTTTGAACATGTGGACCATACTTCCCTACCACTGTGTTTCAATTTCATAGCACCATATCAGGAATTAATGTTGCCTGAGTTGATGCCTGTGATTGTCTCAATGCCTGAAGGCTGACTGACTGAGTTGGCCATGATTGTATTTGTTCTGTTCACCTGTAGATTACGAAGACACTTCTGCAACTTTGCTGGAGTCACTGATCTATCTGACCTAGGGAAATGCTAAAGACCAAAAAGGCATTTTGCCAAGTGGCATCTGTCAATATTTCACCCTCATTTACAGGAGTAGAGATAAAAAAAACTCCACCACACCCTTGCAGCAACTGAGGTCTGTATGAAGAAGCAGTAGAAGAAGGGGCTGCGGCAGAAGGGTGTGTAGTTTAAAGCAGAGCGTGGGTTAGCTTTGCTTGAGGGGAACAGGCTTGCTACCTGAACACATGAAGTCACTTCCTGGCCACAGAATGAGGGAGTCTTGTTTAGTTCCATTCCACACTGCTTCACAGGAGCTTGATCTATTTGAAATGTGTATTGTCTCTAATATCTCATATATTCCCTCCAAACCTTTTGAAAGCATGGGTCTCTATTCGTAAGTTAGCAGATAATGGCACTCACGAGTTCCCTTTACATTGCACTCTGGTACCAGACATTCGTATCCATATTGGGATAAAAACACATAAAAGCTCCAGAATGCAAAGCAACATACAAGGGAGGATGAGTTACTTGTGCATGGACCTGATAAACTTTAAAGCTCATAAGTGAATCTCTGAGCTTTGTAAATATTGATTTCAAGATATTATATTATAACTCTGGGCCTGGGATATTGGGGATCCTTTTATTTGATGGCCACCATTTTAGCTACAAACGGAAGTACTTAATCCTGGATTCTACATTACTAATGCACAGATTGCTGGCAGGATACACAGAGCACCAGTCTGTGCATCTCGCAGAATTTGAAGGTAGTAAATACTAATTTAGAAGTTTTCATTTTAGTCCCAGGAAAGGGTTGCAGCGTTCACTTGGGGCCACTCCTGGCTCTTCTTTACAGCTATTAATATCTTCCTGTCAGTGTTGAAAACAACAACAAATGTTCTTGTTAGTAAAAGTTGTTTAGATACTTGTGTCATAATATGTTCTTTACCAAAGAAATATTCTTAGCTTATCCGACATGGTCGGTGTTGATATGTGTTGTCTGTGTGAGGGCTTATACTCTACATGGATCTGTACACGTGTAAATACATTTGTTTGTGGTGTGTGAGTATGAATGTACTCCCGTACACTGTCAAGGACCCCTTTTGAAACCAACCAAGAATCAAAGTTTCTTTTATTCTATTATTGCACGATACATTGCATGTCTATACTTTTCTTGCTACCACACCAAAAAGTATTTCCCAAGTTTGTGTTACAGAATCAGTGTGCAAGGCTTCCATCTGCTAGACACAGGGACTGGATGGGTTTGTATATGGTGCAGGCACAGAAGCTTCGTGGTGATCGTGGCGTGCAGAGGACCCACCATCCGGGATTTCCAAGACATCAAAACAAAATAAATCCATATAATAGCTGATACTTAATCGAAATTAAAATCAAAAGGACGGCACATATCGAGTGCGAAGCCAGGTACATCATACACCTGCCTTGGATGCGAAAAGTATTGTTTAACTTGGAGACTTATAGTTTAAGTTTGTTCTCTAATCAAGAATCAACCAATACCTCAAAGTTCTCATGCTGTAGCGGTCAATTTTTGACGAGCCTACTCCGAGACATAAGATATCAAAAGTGACTTTTTGTGGCCCTTTTTCCTGACGAAGGCACGTCTGTGCCGAAACGCGCGTCGAAAACAACAGATTATTAAAATCTTGCCACATTGTTTCCTAAGATCTTCAGAAACCAATTGTCATTTAACATCTAATTGAAAATGATGAAAAATGTTTTTTAAACTGATTGTCAGTTACATGTTGTATGAATGAAGAGGAATGAATGGGTATAAATGGGGTGCTATTTTAATATAAAATTATTTTTTGCTATTGCATATCAATAAAAATTATTTTTCTATAAAAATACAGATACGGTTGGTTCTCCCTTTGTTTCCTATAAAGGTTGTTTTAATTTTTGTATTGTTTATATCAATGTTGCCTTAAGTTTATACATTAGATTGGGTTTGTATATGGTGCAGGCACAGAAGCTTAAACTATTTGGATAATCTGAGGAGTACAGAATACTAAGAATGTTGATGCCTCTTTTCTGAATTCGTCACAGCCGCACTCTGATTCTGGGTGGTACCCATACTAATTGAGTAGAATTGAGCGGAAGTTCCCTTTTGACACATGCTGGCAAAATGACATTGCAAGTTAAAAGCTGACGGCAGACATTTCGTGGAATCTGCAGATCAAGAGATAAAAACTAGCCATTTTAGTCTTCAGGGTTTATGCATAACGCCCCTTCTTTTGAAAAAAATACCACTTAGCATAATGCAAAGTGTTTATGCAAAACTCATCACTAATGCAGTTTGATGGTCTGTTAATATATATCTGTCTGTATTTTTTTTTACTTAGTTTTTATCCCCTGCAGTTGAAACTGTTGTGTGGTCTGCTTTTTACTTCGAATCACGCAAAAACGTAACCTGAGAGCGACTCACTTGTACATTTACAATGTCAGGAAGATAGTGCAAGGTGGTTAAGTGCCTGCTGCAAAGATCAACGTGTAACATTCAGGTTTAAAATTGAAATGCCAAGGGGTGAGGGTGAATTAGCCTTTCTTCCTACCAATGTGGCTAAAACAAAGGCCATTCAGTCCAATTAAAATGGCACGGTTGCTTGGTGAATTAAGAGGTGGCTGCAAACATTGATTGATTCACTGTCTCTGCCTTAATTCAGGAAGGATCTCAAGAGCTGGCTCTTCGACTGAACCGCAGATCCTCCCCTCCCCCCGCCCCCACTCAGCGCCTTGAGACCCTAACGAGTGAGTAGTCGCGCTTTACAAGAATCCTGATTGAAACATTTGTGAGGGTGGCTGCAGGTAATTCGCTCGACTTCCTCCAGGTCCAGTACGGTCTTTCATTTTGGAAAATAGAAGGACTTATCGATCACACCATGTAGAAATAACACAACTGGCATTATGATCACTATAAAAATGTATTAATATCTGGTAACACCACCTGCTAACATTGGTGTGTGAGGTTATCCATGTTGTCAGGTGATTTGTCCAAGTAGAGATTTTCTAATATAACTGCATGGGCATCAGCTCTGTTTACCCCCTTGTTGTGTTTACGTTTGTCCCCATCTGTTGTTTCAGAATAAAATGTGGCACTTTTTCACTAGCATCTTAGACCCTTAATTTGGTAGGACCTGGTTTATGGAGGATTCTGGAAAGAGGCAGCACAGCCACAGTGTTCTTCGAGCAGATCTGTAATTGGAAAATAGGGACAGGAACAAGGTATTTTTTTACCTTCAAATCGATGTTTCACCACAATGAGGACAATGCGATGACCCGCCTGCGCATGCCAGTGCTTTATCCTGTACTGAGTGCCAGGAGAAGTGGCCCAGCCAAAAATCTTCTTTATTACGGTCTAGGAAACATGTAAAAACTCAAAACGTTTTTTGTTTGTCCTATGTTGAAGGAAGCATAATTGAGTAGCATATTTCAAAGAATAGGCACATTTTAAATATGTTTACAGTTTTTACAGATATACAAGACTAGAGGGGCCAGGGGCATTGCGAACAGGCTGCCAGAGCCCATCTGCTGAACACAGTTTGACACAGTTTGTAAGGGTAATTGCCTTACTCAAAACAGTCAGTGCATCGTGTTGGTACCGTGGCTATGTTAAATTATGGGAGTTCCCTCACACTCAAATAGGGGTTGCCTTCATCAACTCTTTAGAACATGAACATCAAGAAAGTATGTTGAAAGATACAACATACCTATCTTTTTATGTACAGAGTTTCTGCCCCAACTGAGGTGCCTCCGCAGTCGGAAACTTACTTAAATTGAAAGTTGTGAATTCCAAAACAAATGTGAACTTACACAAAACTGTAAGTTTACCTTTGAGAATCAGACCCTCTGAGTCTGTAGAGCAAAGAAAAGAAAATGTGCTTTAATTCTCACACTTCTAAATAGCAAACTTAAACATAGGAATGTAAACAATGAAAAGCAGCAAAAACACAAATTGGCTCTGCACTCAATTATTACTATGGCCTATTAGTCATTGGCACTGTGTATCCAAGGTTACTGCATCACATAAAAGTCAATGATTGAATAAAAATGACATTAACATAATGCCTCCCAAATGAGTCGAGTAGTCAAACAGGTTACTGGAAACATATTCTTCCTTTATTCTTTATTCTTTTATTCATAATTCTTTTTAAAACCAAGATTGATAGCCGACGCGGCGCGTTTCGTCCCAACGGGACTTTTTCAAGGCTATAAAAACACATACAAAACAACTTTTAAAATACAAACTATACACGTTAAAAACATAATATTTACAGTGCATTACAAAAACATTGAACCAGACTTTTTCTCAGATCAGTCAGTGCTGGTCTTACCCAGTAACCTCCAAACATAAATTTCAAGTCATTTATGATATAATTCTCGGGAGACAGCTTGAATGTACATCTCAACATTGGGACGAAACGCGCCGCGTCGGCTATCAATCTTGGTTTTAAAAAGAATTATGAATAAAAGAATAAAGAATAAAGGAAGAATATGTTTCCAGTAACCTGTTTGACTACTCGACTCATTTGGAGGCATTATGTTAATGTCATTTTTATTCAATCATTGACTTTTATGTGATGCAGTAACCTTGGATACAAAGTGCCAATGACTAATAGGCATAGTAATAATTGAGTGCAGAGCAAATTTGTGTTTTTGTTGTTTTTGGGCATTCCCAATTAGTGGTAACGTAGGAAGGTCACGTTCCCGGCTCAGTGCACCATGCTCCTGATCTGACTGCAATACACTAGACTGACTGGTGCAGGGTTCTAGTGCCTTGACCTTTCGTTGTGCTGTTGTAAACAATGAAAAGCAGACCTTTCGAGCCCCTCCTGGACTAGAGATCGCTGTGAGAAGGCCTCTCAGTGTTAAACAATGTAAACCCCCTTCCTTTGCTGTATGTCCCAGCAGTGGCGGCCGGCATGACTCGTGGATGGTGAGGCGGGGGCGGGTGCGGAAGGGGGGGTGCGCAATGCAAAAAAATTAAAACAAAAAAATAAACACTTACCTTGCCACCGGGACCCACGTCTCTGCTCCTGCTCTCCTCGTCGGACTCGAGGAACAGGAAGCACAGCCAGGCTCCCCTGACCAATCACAATGCTGTAATGCAGCATTGGGATTGGTAAGCACCCAGGCTCCCCTGACCAATCGCAACGCTGCAATGCAGCATTGTGATTGGTCTGAGTGTCCTGGTTCGATGCTCAGCCAGGGAATGGGGGCCTGGGCATGTTCTCCACGCAGGCTGCAATGCAGCCTGCATGGAGAATAGGGAAAGTGTGTCTGACTGTTTTGGCCGGCCCAAGAGGGCCGGCCAAACAGTCATATGCCCTTGGAGTGGACAAACCACTCCTCCCCTGCCCTGCTCCGAGAGAAGAGCAGCCCCGCCCACCCACCTGCCCATAAAGGAAACATAAAATGATGATAACTCAAAGTTATTATCATTTTATGTTTCCTTTACTTTGCACTGCTTAAAAGCTGTGGGGCAACACTCCTCCGCCATAGCGGAGGAGCGGTCACAATGTAAAACCACCTCCTACTGTATTTGTCAGAGTATTAACAATGTAAAACCACCCCTGTTATATGTGTTGGAGAGTTAACAATGTAAATCCTCACCCTGTTGCATTTGTCAGAGTTCAGACTTGTAAAACCCCTGATTTTGCATTTGTCATAGACTTTGCAATGTTAACCCTCTTCCTCCTACTTTTGTCATTGCATTACACCATACAAAGCTTCTCACAACTGTATCTGATGGAATTACTTCATAGGTGAAGAAAACAACTGGTGACAAAGCAAATGACCAGAGAGAAGAATGTCACAATACTGATTGTAGAGGTTTTTTTCTGTTATTTGTATTAGTTCTGACAGCATGTAAAGCTATCTCTTGCAAGCCCTAAAAAATGCAGAGGTGCCTGTATTATAACTTCTGAGAAAAATTCAGAAAGAGCGCTAATTCTACCACTGAGAGCAAGGATTTCATGAATGGGACTTTGATAGAAAGCTTGTTACACTATATTGATACTTGCCTAGTTCCTTTGTGTCTACAGTACCCTCCTATATATTAGATACCAAAATGTGCTCTCAATCATCTTTCTGAAATTCTTTGGTTTGTAAGATGTCTGCTGTTAAATATTGATGCTAAAATCTTTAAAGGTGCGTCGGTTATGAAAAAGACACCATCATCGGCAGCCCTAGGGTAGATATTATTATTTCATTAAAAAATTCAAGATTAATTCCAAAGAATATTTTTTTCATGTTCAGTGATGACATTTGTTTTCAGCTACAGGGAACTGCAGTAGCAACCAGGTGTGCTTGTTCTTTTCCCAGTTGTTCATGGTCTGGTTTGTTAAGGAGCACTTTAGGTCCAATGAGGCCTAACTAAATACCATTATTTTTGTTGTGGTATATAAGTGGCATCACAATGATACGGAATGGTACTGAGCAAGATGTCTATAAATGCTTTCATTCTGGAAAACTCTTGGAAAGTGACACACAATGATTTAGATATGGACAGGTTGTAACTTTTGTCTACTCTCAGATCCCCCAAGTCCTGGTACTTTTAGGGATTCATTTTTGTATTTTTTTAGCAACTTCTTTTATTATCTTGCTTGCCTGAGAGTAAGAGCGTAATGCTGGCCCCTGGAGGAGCAGCATATCTTCAGGGGAGCTGATATGCCTAGCCAGGTTTGTGGCACACAACCGGCCCAAGTACCTGAAATGGAAAGTGAAAATGTATCCCCCATCTGAGGTCCAAAGAAGCTCATCTTCTTGTGGTACCGAGTGCTTGTCGGTCTCAAGCTGACGGTCATGCATTCTCTGTAATTGCAGCTAAGACTTCAAACTCTCTTCCAATCTATCTTTACTCTTTAAAAGCTAGGCTCTTTTCTAGCTAATGTTACTGGTTGTATTTTCTACATCATATGATCTTTAGTTTTTCAGCACCAGGGTACCTTTTAGGTAGCACAGCGCTTTACAAATTGCATTTACATTACATTACAGTTACTGCACTGATAGGTGATTGTTGATTGCTGGGTTTGTGCACTCACACATTACCTCATTGAGAAGTCTGTGACTGCCATCACTACCACTGAAAGCAAAGTGCTAAATTCGTAAGTGTTAGAGCAGAGAAAAAGAGACATTGGCCTAGGGTTCCAGGGTAGATCTAGAACGTGTAACCCAGCTCCTTCATACGGAAAAAAAGAAAAATAAAGTCCTGAAGGGGTTGCACTTGGCCCAGTTTGAAGAGCCATACTAGGACAGTCCCTGCTACTTGAATGGCAAATGACTGCAGCCGCCATAGGTCAGGCCCAGTAGCCCCTACTTGGCCTGTGGCCCCTGCAAAGGGGTGTGGCATTGTTGTGCCTGTTGGCTGACAATGGGATAGGGGGGTTTGGGGGTGTGGTTGGCACACAGTTTAGCAGTTTTAAAGAGGGTTTTGCTTCTGTTGATTGCTTCGTTTGTTTGTGATGATGTAATAGAGAGCTTTAATTGTGGTGAATATGGAACGACGGTTGGAGTAGAGTGTTTTCAAAGGGGTAAGGTCTTGCTGACATTTTGAGCTTCCCCGTTTCATATCCTGTCTTCGTATGGTGTGCTGGTTTTCAGAAAGTTCTTAGGTGTATTCAGGTGCTGACAGCTGAGGCTTGGATGCACACGTTTTCAGATGAGCATAACATTCTATGTAATTCTTCAGAGTGTTGTATATGTTCAGAAGGCTGTTTACATCTGTTGAGGTCTGGAAGTCTCTGGGTAGCTTGATTAGTTCAAGATGGATGTCCTTGAAGGAGTGGAAGGTAACATTCTCCTTTTCTTCTGACATTCATGTGAGGGATAGCATGTGTGAGGGTGAAGGGGACTGCAAGATGATCAGTCCAATACAGAAGTAAGGGGGAGCTAGCAGTGGATGTTGGGGGATGCCAAGAGGATGAGGTCCAGTGTGTTGCCTGTGCAGTGACTTGGCTTGGTTATGTGGTGTTTTATTTTTTGGGTGTTGAGCAGAGAGATTTGTTCTTCCTTCATAGTTTTGGTGCTGGAGTCCTCGGGCATTTGGAAGTCTCTGAAAAAGGTGGGAGAGAGAGTTGTGTGGAGACAGCGGAGAGAGTTATCATCGGATGCTGAGAGAATGGCTTCTATAATGCAGTTGACTTCATGTTAAAGCATGTAAATGGAAAGGTTCGGGCAGGAGTTGAAGAATTGTTATTCTCGCTTAGTTTGGCCTCAATATGTTGGCTGGGTATGTTGCAGAGTTAAAGGAATGCTTAGGTGGCCAGTCCAGACCAGGGGTGTAGGAGAGTAGGATCTGCTTCACATGGGTACCCCCACTTTTTGCTGATGCTTCACTGTTTTTCGACATTAGTCTGGCTGGGGCCCTGCTAATCAGAATCCCAGCCTAGCTGCTTCCTCTCTAAAATGGTTTCCATGTGCCTTAGGCACATCACTGATTGGGATCTGGAGTGCCCTTATAAGTCCCTAGTATATGGTATACTATGTACCAAGGGCATAGGTACCTCAGAGGCCTGCCAGGGGCTGCAGCATGTATTATGCCACCCCTGGAAGGCCATCCAAACTGACACCACAGGTCTGCTACTGCAGCCTGGGTAAGGTGGTGCATGCACCCCTTACTGTGATATAGGTTACCTATATCACTAAATACATACACACATATAAACCTATAAGTCACTCCTAAGGCAGGCCTTATCAATCCTAAAGGCAGAGTGCATGGTTCCTATGTGAGAGGGTGCCCCTGCATGAGCAGGGCCCCTCTGCAGCGTTCGGAGACCATCTCTGATGCTGTTTGTAGTGCAGCCTGACCATATACTCTTAAGCGCATTATATCCTCGCGGTAAAATGCTAACTTTGGAATGGCTGCACCTAAACATGTCGTGTTTGGTGTCAAACATCTTGGAATACTACCCCCCGCCAATCCTGGCGGCGGGGGTAGCATTCCACCCTTCTAGAGGAAAGACATGTTAACTCTGACTAGTCCGGTAACTTCTTTCCAGAGCCCTGGCATCACAAAATGGATGCTGCTGCCACAGACACGAGTCTGGCCTCCTGCTGCTGGATGAAACTCCGGCAGGGGAGGCCTGGACAATAGGTTTCCTGTCCCAGGGAGGTGTGACCACCTCCCCAGACAGGATAATGTGTATTGGGGCTGGGCGGGAGCACTTTCGGGTGCTTTGAAGTCCTGCACTGGGGGCACATTTGGTGTCCCTGTGCATACCCCAGTTCAAACCGGATCAGGGGCTTGCAGCCCCTGCTTTGGCGCGAACTGGACAAAGGGAAAGGGGTGTAGCCACCCCTCTGCCCTGACCCACCCATAGGTGGGGCCACAGAGTAGTCCAACCCCTATCTTTAGTATAAAGGTAGGAACCCAGTCCTTAGGACTTTAGATTATCCCTGGACGAAACTCTGTAACTGAATCCTGGACCTTCGACGCTCTACTCACGATTAGAGGACAGAAGAATCTCCCTTGGGGTCAAGGAGTGACTCCCCTGCTTGGCAGGCACCAAAGAAGCATCTGTTCGGTTCGCATTTCTGAAGCTCCCGTCGGACGCCGAAGTCATCGCATCACCAGAGGTGGATTCTCAGACTTCCCTGAGGCTACCCTGAGTCCCCAGCAAAGTTGAGGCCCGTGGCTATCGTGGGTGACTTGAAACCGTGACCCCTGGACACCAAGCACATTTACAAGTGCATCCTCTTCTGGGTCTCCCAAGAAGTCGTGCTTTGGGCTCCGAGTAGCCCTAGCCTCCAGCACTACCTGCACCGAAGATCACTGGCTCCTACTCCACGAGTGTCCTGTAAGCCAGATCCACGTGCGGCGTCACGAGGCTCCTTCGCGGTTGCTAGCCCGTTGGCTAGTAGCCCTTAACGAAGGTCAATCCTTTTCTAACTTGGCATCCTGGTTGCTCCAGGCCAGCCCTCACTTACCCTCGCTGGGTGAGTTCCACAGACCTTGCTGGTCTGCACCATCAACGATCTACATCTTCACCGAGACTTGCCGTTGCCAAGGCTTGTTGGGTCCAATCCGGTCGCTGACACCTCAGCACTCGACAGACATCGTGTACCAGCCGGAATCCTGCTCGTGGTCACCGACAACGCCTCCTGGACCTCGTGGCTGAAGAGTCAAGACGACTGTCAACGCACCTGAAGCACTCGACATCGGTGGGCATCTGTCCATCGCCTTCCTGGTCATTGGCTAGTGACCCAGACTCTGTCCCCTCTGCTTTCAGGTTCTTCAGAACTCCGATCCACTCTTGGATCCACCCGGACACTTTTCTCTTGGCCGCCAGCAGCACTTTGCAGCACTTTGCAGCAGATCGCCATTCGAATCGATGACGAAACCCGACCCCGAAAGGCACCTATGCACCCGGATTCCCTGGGTGAGGTAACACGAGTACTCCGGTGCTCCCGTGGGTAGAGACTCTTCAAAGTCCTAGATCTCAAAGGGTTTTGTCCTAGTCCTCTTTTAAGTGTCCCTTTTCTCTAATTTCCCGATCCCGACTTTCTCCATAGAAGTCAACGGCGTATCGCGGTTGTGTATTTACACTGCACGCGTCTCCCGTGGGTCCCCTGTGTCACTACCTTGGGTGGTTCCTTGTGGTCCAAGCACTTCTAGAGGCTCTAGGCTTAGTGTCTAGTTCAGTCGTGGTTCGCATACCACTTTATTGGTATATGGTTTGGTACGCCCCTAGGGCCCAAACGTGTATTTGTGCTATTACTGTGTTTAAATAACTTCTAACTTATGTACTTCGAACTCTAGCCTCATAAAGAGACTAGAGGGGTGTGTTTAGCAATAAATACATATATTTTGAATATATACCTGGTGTGGTGCTCTTTCATTTGATCACTCAAGAGATTATAGACTGGTAAAACAAGCTGCTTTACATTCCTTCAAGACGTAGCCTGAAGGCTGCTCTCCATAGCTACCACTAGGATAGCTTTCAATAAGGTTGTCTTTAACCTATCTCCAATAAGGGGTTGTTTGGACTGGTGCAAGGTGCCCACTATAATTAGTGGACAGCATATGCCAGGCCAACTTCTCACATTGGTGTGCAGCGTGTGGGATTCCAGCTTGCTATTGTTTTACCAGATAATCTCAATTGAATTGATCAACTGAAAACCACTAAAGGTACCTAAGGTACATATAATTTAAGCTTAGAATACAGTAAGTTCTACTGAACTTAGAGTTGTGTGTTAAGGGATAGCACAACCCTTTCTACAACTCAAGAGAGTTTAGTAGGCCACACTAGAGTAGGTAGTGCATACACCACACCACACTAGTAATGTCTTTAAGGGTAGGATCTAAAGAATCCTTGCAGGAAGCCATTGAGCTTCCACCCTCCAAGTATGATACACTCCCATTCTTGGAATTGAGAGCTTTATGCAACTTGAGAAAAATAAGGACAGGCCAAAGCCCCACCACCCAACACCTCAAGGAGTTGTTGGTGGCTTATGACCTTAGTAAGCCCTTGGGGACTGAAGGGGTAGGAGCTGAGGGTGGGGCAGAGGAAGAGGACGAGGCCAGGGGTACCAATACCCCCAGCCCCCTCTGAAACTGGCCAGGAGGGTGACAATGACCCTGACCTGGATAACCCAATCCCTCCTGTGGAAGATGATGAGGATGATCAGAATGATGCCCTCTTTGTCCCCCAGGAAGGATTAAGAGTGTGCCCAGGAAGTCTAGATCTCCTTCTCAGGAGTCTAACCACTCTGGCACCTCCATAGGGAGCTCTATCTCCTCTCACAGGAGGGAATCCTCTCATGAGAGAAGAGACAGACTGGTCCAGTATGAGGAAACTCAGCTGGAAATCAGAAAAAAGCAATTGGCTTTAGATAGGGAATCCCTAGATCTCCTTAGAGAGAGAAGAAAGTTGGGACTAGAGTCCCATGGTGGCAACCATGTCCCTAGAGACAGGGAAAGGTCCTATGACCATAGGAACCTGAGCAAGATTGTCCCTCCCTACCAGAGTGGGGATGACATCCACAAATGGATAACTGCATTAGAGAGGGCCTGTAAGGTACAGAAGGTCCCTCAGGAGCAGTGGGCAGCAATCTTGTGGCTCTCCTTTGCTGACAAAGGTAGAGATAAGCTCCTCACTGTTAGAGAGGAGGATGCTGATAATTACAAGGTCTTGAAGAGTGCTCTTATTGATGGGTTTGGCCTAACCACTGAACAGTACAGGTTGAAGTTCAGAGACACCCAAAAAGCACAGACTCAAGACTGGGTAGACTATGTGGATTGTTCTGCCAAGGCTCTGGAAGGCTGGTTGATGGGCAGTAAGGTGTGTGACTTCTCAGGATTGTACAATCTGATAATGAGGGAGCAGATTCTTAATAACTGTCAAAATCAGCTGTTGCATCAATACCTGGTAGACTCTGATCTGACCTCTCCCCAAGAATTGGGAAAGAAGGCAGACAAATGGGTCAGAACCAGGGTGAAGCAGAAGGTACAGAACCAAGGTGGGGAAACCAAGAAGCAAGATGCTAAGAACTCTGACAAGGGTGGGGAGAAGGGTAAAGATCAAAAGTCTTCATCAGGCCCCCAAAAATCTTCTTCTGGTGGGGATTCACAGTCTACCAAAGGGAAAGGCCAAAGAAAACCATGGTGCAAGGTCTGTAAGCAAAAGACCCACTGGACCAGTGATTGCACCAAGTCCAAAGACTCCAGTCCAGCACCCACCAATGCCCCTAAGGCACCTGTTCCCCCTAGTACAGTTGGTGGGAGTGCTCCAGCCAAGGGTTTAGTAGGGTTCACCCTGGGAACTGAGTTGGGCTCTGACCTAGTCAGAGAACTGACTCAGGCTGTGTTAGTCTGTGATGGAGGCATGGATGTGACCTCCACTGTGAGTCCCAGTAATCTGGGCAAGTACAGACAACAGCCTTTAATCAATGGACGTGAGGCTTTGGCATTTAGGGACACAGGGGCAAGTGTCACAATGGTGACACAAGACCTTGTGAATCCTGGAGCAAGTTATACTTGGTGAGATGTACCAAGTGACCAATGCTAGCAATGTCAGAACAGACCATACTCTGGCAGTTGTTAACTTCTCCTGGGGAGGGGTAACTGGCCTTAAGAAGGTTGTGGTAAGTGCAAACCTACCAGTCGAATGCTTGCTTGGCAATGACTTAGAGACTTCTGCTTGGGCAGAAGTGGAGCTCAGGACCCATGCAGAAATGCTGGGGATCCCTGCAGATGTGTTTGCTGTGACCAGGTCACAAGCCAAAATGTCTAGCACTGAACAGGATTCTGGAAGAATGGACCAAGTGCCTTCCAGGAGGAGGAGTAGTAGGGTTAAGGCAGTGCCTTCCCCCTTGGCTCAGGAGGAAGATCAGTCCCTTGAGGGGGATGATCTCAGCCCTGAAGAAGGAACTGTCCCCTAGGAACTTGAACCTGACCAGGTTGAGTTCTTGGGGACAGGGGGACCTTCTAGGGCAGATCTGAGCCAGGAGCAGCAGAGCTGCCCCTCCCTTGAACCCCTCAGACAGCAAGCTGCTGCTGAGGCTGCTGGGAAAGCTAGTGGTCCCCATACAGTGTACTGGGATGATGGACTCCTGTACTCAGAGAGTAGAGACCCCAAGCCTGGTGCTACCAGGAGGTTGGTTATACCTCTGAAGTTCAGGGGCTTCCTATTGACCCTAGCCCATGATATTCCCTTAGCAGGTCACCTGGGCCAGAACAAGACTTGGGACAGAATTGTCCCTCACTTTCACTGGCCCCACATGTCAGAAGACAGTAAGGAGTTTTGTCGCTCCTGTGTAACCTGCCAAGCCAGTGGCAAGGCAGGTGGCACTACAAAGGCCCCCTGATACCACTACCTGTGGTGGGGGTGCCCTTTGAAAGGGTAGGGATTGACATTGTTGGTCCCATGGATCCCCAAACAGCCTCTGGGCACAGGTTTATCCTGGTGGTAGTGGATCATGCCACCAGGTACCCAGAAGCTATTCCCCTCAGGACCACTACAGCACCTGTGGTGGCAAGGGCCCTCCTGGGAATTTTCTCAAGAGTGGGCTTTCCTAAGGAGGTAGTATCAGACAGGGGTGCTAACTTCATGTCTGGGTACTTAAAAGCAATGTGGAAGGAGTGTGGAGTGACTTATAAGTTCACCACACCCTATCACCCACAATGCAATGGTTTAGTTGAGAGATTCAACAAAACCTTGACGGGCATGATTAAAGGGCTCCCAGAAAAGCTTAGGCGTAGATGGGACATACTCTTGCCCTGCCTTTTATTTGCATATAGGGAGGTGCCTCAGAAGGGGGTTGGTTACAGCCCTTTTGAACTTCTGTTTCTGTTTGGCCACCCTGTGAGGGGTCCACTGTGCTTGGTGAAGGAAGGATGGGAGTTACCTCTCAAGCCCCCAAAGCAAGATATAGTGGACTATGTACTTGGTCTCCGCTCCAGGATGGCTGAGTACATGAAAAAGGCAACCAAAAACCTTGAGGCTAGCCAGGAACTTCAAAAGGCCTGGCATGACCAAAGAGCTGTTCTGACTGTTTACCAGCCAGGACAGAAGGTGTGGGTGTTGGAGCCAGTGGCCCCAGCAGCTCTCCAAGATAAATGGAGTGGACCCCACACTATTGTTGAGCAGAAGGGTGAGGTCACTTATTTAGTAGACCTAGGAACACCCAGGAGTCCCCACAGGGTTCTCCATGTCAACAGGTTAAAACCATATGTGGACAGGGCAGACATGGGCTTGCTCATGGCTACAGATGAAGGGCAGGAGGAAGAGAGTGACCCACTCCCTGACCTGCTCTCACAGAACCCTGACGATGGGTCAGTTGATGGTGTAGCCTTGGCAGGCAGCCTCACTACCCAGCAACAAACTGATTGCAGGCAAGTCCTCAATCAGTTTAGACATATGTTTTCACTGACACCCAGTCAGACCACCTGGTGCACTCATGAAGTGGACACTGGGGACAGTCTGCCTATTAAAAACAAGATTTATAGGCAACCTGACCATGTCAGGGACTGTATCAGGACTGAAGTCCAGAAAATTTTGGAATTGGGAGTTATTGAACCCTCAGATAGCCCTTGGGCTAGTCCAGTGGTCCTTGTACCGAAACCTCACACCAGTGGTGGAAAAAGAGAGATGAGGTTTTGTGTGGACTACAGGGGTCTCAATGCAGTCACTAGGACTGATGCCCATCCAATACCCAGGGCAGATGAGCTCATAGATACTTTGGCCTCTGCCAAATATCTCAGCACATTTGACCTAACAGCTGGCTACTGGCAGATCAGACTAGCTGATACTGCAAAGCCCAAAACAGCATTCTCAACCCCTAGTGGACATTATCAATTTGTGGTAATGCCCTTTGGTCTGAAGAATGCACCTGCCACTTTCCAGAGGTTGGTGAATACAGTTCTCACAGGACTGGAAGCCTATAGTGCAGCTTATCTAGATGATATTGCTGTCTTTAGCTCCACCTGGGAGGATCACCTGGTCCACCTCAGGAATGTTTTACAGGCCCTGCAAAGGCAGGCCTGACTATCAAGGCCACTAAGTGCCAGATAGGGCAGAGTCAGGTTGTGTACCTGGGCCACCTTGTGGGTGGAGGCCAGGTTCAACCTTTGCAGAGCAAGATCCAGACCATCATGGACTGGACTGCTCCCACTACCCAGACTCAGGTGAGAGCCTTCTTAGGCCTGACTGGGTACTATAGGAGATTTGTCAAGGGGTATGGATCAATAGTGACACCCCTGAATGACTTAACTTCTAAGAAAATGCCCAAAAAGGTTCAGTGGACAGTTAGCTGTCAAAAGGCATTTGATGACCTCAAGCAGGCCATGTGCACTGCTCCAATTCTGCAGAGTCCTGATTACTCCAAGAAGTTCATTGTTCAAACTGATGCATCTGAATTGGGGGTAGGGGCTGTACTGTCACAATTGAATGAAGAAGGTCAGGATCAGCCAGTAGCTTTCATTAGCAGAAGGCTGACCCCTAGAGAGAAACGTTGGTCAGCCATAGAGAGGGAGGCCTTTGCTGTGGTCTGGGCTCTGAAGAAGTTGAGGCCATACTTGTTTGGTACACACTTCCTGGTTCAGACAGACCATAAGCCCCTCTTATGGCTAAAACAAATGAAGGGTGAAAACCCCAAACTGCTTAGGTGGTCCATTTCCCTACAGGGGATGGACTTTACAGTGGAACATAGGCCTGGGAGTAACCATGCGAATGCAGATGGACTCTCTAGGTATTTCCACTTAGAACATGAAGACTTAACTGGGCAAGGTTAGTTTAATGTCCCTACGTTTGGGGGGGTTGTGTAGGAGAGTAGGATCTGCTTCACATGGGTACCCCCACTTTTTGCTGATGCTTCACTGTTTTTCGACATTAGTCTGGCTGGGGCCCTGCTAATCAGAACCCCAGCCTAGCTGCTTCCTCTCTAAAATGGTTTCCATGTGCCTTAGGCACATCACTGATTGGGATCTGGAGTGCCCTTATAAGTCCCTAGTATATGGTATACTATGTACCAAGGGCATAGGTACCTCAGAGGCCTGCCAGGGGCTGCAGCATGTATTATGCCACCCCTGGAAGGCCATCCAAACTGACACCACAGGTCTGCTACTGCAGCCTGGGTAAGGTGGTGCATGCACCCCTTACTGTGATATAGGTTACCTATATCACTAAATACATACACACATATAAACCTATAAGTCACTCCTAAGGCAGGCCTTATCAATCCTAAAGGCAGAGTGCAGCGTTCGGAGACCATCTCTGATGCTGTTTGTAGTGCAGCCTGACCATATACTCTTAAGCGCATTATATCCTCGCGGTAAAATGCTAACTTTGGAATGGCTGCACCTAAACATGTCGTGTTTGGTGTCAAACATCTTGGAATACTACCCCCCGCCAATCCTGGCGGCGGGGGTAGCATTCCACCCTTCTAGAGGGAAAGACATGTTAACTCTGACTAGTCCGGTAACTTCTTTCCAGAGCCCTGGCATCACAAAATGGATGCTGCTGCCACAGACACGAGTCTGGCCTCCTGCTGCTGGACGAAACTCCGGCAGGGGAGGCCTGGACAATAGGTTTCCTGTCCCAGGGAGGTGTGACCACCTCCCCAGACAGGATAATGTGTATTGGGGCTGGGCGGGAGCACTTTCGGGTGCTTTGAAGTCCTGCACTGGGGGCACATTTGGTGTCCCTGTGCATACCCCAGTTCAAACCGGATCAGGGGCTTGCAGCCCCTGCTTTAGCGCGAACTGGACAAAGGGAAAAGGGTGTAGCCACCCCTCTGCCCTGACCCACCCATAGGTGGGGCCACAGAGTAGTCCAACCCCTATCTTTAGTATAAAGGTAGGAACCCAGTCCTTAGGACTTTAGATTATCCCTGGACGAAACTCTGTAACTGAATCCTGGACCTTCGACGCTCAACTCACGATTAGAGGACAGAAGAATCTCCCTTGGGGTCAAGGAGTGACTCCCCTGCTTGGCAGGCACCAAAGAAGCATCTGTCCGGTTCGCATTTCTGAAGCTCCCGTCGGACGCCGAAGTCATCGCATCACCAGAGGTGGATTCTCAGACTTTCCCGAGGCTACCCTGAGTCCCCAGCAAAGCTAAGGCCCGTGGCTATCGTGGGTGACTTGAGACCATGACCCCTGGACACCAAGCACATTTGCAAGTGCATCCTCTTCTGGGTCTCCCAAGAAGTCATGCTTTGGGCTCCGAGTAGCCCTAGCCTCCAGCACCACCTGCACCGAAGATCACTGGCCCCCACTCCACGAGTGTCCTGTAAGCCAGATCCACGTGCGGCGTCACGAGGCTCCTTTGCGGTCGCTAGCCCGTTGGCTAGTAGCCCTTAACGAAGGACAATCCTTTTCTAACTTGGCATCCTGGCTGCTCCAGGCCTGCCCTCACTTACCCTCGCTGGGTGAGTTCCACAGACCTTGTTGGTCTGCACCATCGACAATCTACATCTTCACCAAGACTTGCCGTTGCCAAGGCTTGTTGGGTCCAATCCGGTCGCCGACACCTCAGCACTCGACAGACATCGTGTACCAGCCCGAATCCTGCTCCTGGTCGCCGACAACGCCTCCTGGATCTCGTGGCTGAAGAGTCAAGATGACCGTCAACGCACCTGAAGCACTCGACAGCGGTGGGCATCTGTCCATCGCCTTCCTGGTCACTGGCTAGTGACCCAGACTCTGTCCCCTCTGCTTTCAGGTTCTTCAGAACTCCGATCCACTCTTGGATCCACCCGGACACTTTTCTCTTGGCCGCCAGCAGCACTTTGCAGCAGATCGCCATTCGAATCGACGACGAAACCCGACCCCGAAAGGCATCTATGCACCCGGCTTCCCTGGGTGAGGTAACACGAGTACTCCGGTGCTCCCGTGGGTAGAGACTCTTCAAAGTCCTAGATCTCAAAGGGTTTTGTCCTAGTCCTCTTTTAAGTGTCCCTTTTCTCTAATTTCCCGATCCCGACTTTCTCCATAGAAGTCAACGGCGTATCGCGGTTGTGTATTTACACTGCACGCGTCTCCCGTGGGTCCCCTGTGTCACTACCTTGGGTGGTTCCTTGTGGTCCAAGCACTTCTAGAGGCTCTAGGCCTAGTGTCTAGTTCAGTCGTGGTTCGCATACCACTTTATTGGTATATGGTTTGGTACGCCCCTAGGGCCCAAACGTGTATTTGTGCTATTACTGTGTTTAAATAACTTCTAACTTATGTACTTCGAACTCTAGCCTCATAAAGAGACTAGAGGGGTGTGTTTAGCAATAAATACATATATTTTGAATATATACCTGGTGTGGTGCTCTTTCATTTGATCACTCAAGAGATTGTAGACTGGTAAAACAAGCTGCTTTACATTCCTTCAAGACTTAGCCTGAAGGCTGCTCTCCATAGCTACCACTAGGATAGCTTTCAATAAGGTTGTCTTTAACCTATCTCCAATAAGGGGTTGTTTGGACTGGTGCAAGGTGCCCACTATAATTAGTGGACAGCATATGCCAGGCCAACTTCTCACAAGGGGTATTGGTGGTTTGTAGTGACTGAGGGAGAAGTGACGAGAACTAAGTCGCGGCTAGGCCCTTGATGTGGAATGGTCTAGTTATGTACTGTTTTATGTTGAGAGAATGGGGTGGGAGAGGGCATCTCTCATTCTCTTCGTGTTTGTGTTGCTGGGTAGGTTAAAGTCTCTGAGGAAGGTGGTCTTTGCGAAGCCCTTGTCTTGTCCAAGAGCCTGTTGATTAGATGAGAGGCATATGTGTAAGTTGCAGAGAATGGAAATGTCAAGAGAGGAGCTCCACTGATATGGGTGTGGCAGGTTCTCTAAGGGTACATAGGCAATGGATCTGTAGTAGACAGTGAGGCTTTGTCATGTCTTGTGTGTGCGCTCTATATGTTGAATGCAATCGCTTGTGGACACAAGGATGTGTGATGATGATTTGAGCCATGTTTCTGCGATGAATAATGTGGCGACACTGTTGTAAATGATGTGGAGATATGCTCTGTTGATGTGTGTGTGCGTGTGTGTGTGTGGTGATGAGTGGGCTGTTGATTGGACTGGAGGTCTTTGTTGAGCATACGTGGGCTGTCTGGTATCTGGATGGTAGTGGGGATGGGTAGACATGGGCGCTGTGTTTAAAGCATTGTCATCCTAAACAGTCGAAATAATGTGCAAATAATGATGTATTGTACCAATGTGCAATTTCAGCCCTGAAGAAACACTTGTTGGCAGGCAGCTGCGTTTTACCTCTTCTCTTGCTAAGGGGGTCACCGAATCACAAAAACCTGGAACTGAAAACATTAAAATAACTGAAAGAACATATATTTTGTTCGTGAATATTGTTATTATGTAACTGGCATTGTTCTCCCATTGCCTTTGTGCTGTTTCCTGCGCATACTTGGACTGTGTGTTTGTGGTATCTGGATGTTATTGGGGGATGGGCAGTGCTGGATGTGGCCTTAGACACATGCTGCTGACTTAGTTGGAAGGTGGGTGTTGCTCTAGCTGTAGAGGGGAGGTTCAGCCAATGTCCCTACCATGCCCAAACAGATGCATGCCCTGTGTCTCTCTGCCCTTTGCTGTGGACCCCTGAGGGAAGAGTCTTAACTCTGCTAGGAAGAGGTTGGGTACTCGCAGTGGAAGGAGAAGGAAAGAAGACAGCTCCGGGGGATCCTTGGCTCTGCTGAGTGATTGACAGGCAGTAGTAGCAGCAGACAGAAAGGGAGGTTTTCTCTTCACTCTGCTGGAAGGTGGGCGTGCACTTGCAGCGGAAATTGAGAGCAATTGATGGTCAACGGGCAGGTGAATATCTAATTGTCAATATGGTCTGTTAAACAAGTGAAGGAGAAGATGTGAATATAGTCAGTATACAAGTGGGATAAGACTAAGGAGGAAATAATAAGAAGGAAATAATAGCCTCCAGTATGGAAGATTAAAGTGAAAATGCAGTAGATCCAGTGCCTGGGGAACAACATTGACTGAACCCAATATATTGATTGCCCTGCCTGTTATACAGGGAGTGGGTGAAGTTAGCAAATGCATATTTACATTAGATATGGTACTGCTGGTAGAAAAGGTGCTGGTCCACCATGAAATCAGGGATGAGCACCTGATCTATATATAATCATCACAGATGACAAGTGGGAATGGATAGCTCTGCGCACAGGTAAGTATTTAGAACTCTAGTTTCAAGTGATCCAATACAGCTATTTACAACCAATGTGATTGACAAGGCTCAATTTAGTATTCATGATTTCTCTACGGTGTATAATGGTCAGGGAAACCTAAATGCACAAACACATAATAACCAAGGAGAAACTAACGGGGATCCCTTAACGCACTACTCGGACCTCCAGTTCACGCTTGAGGAAGTAAATAGGGCAATTTCGGCAAGCCTTGGTGGCAAGGCACCTGGGCCGGACGGGGTCCCTGTAGATTTGTTTAAAACAAACATGACCCTTTGGGGACCAATTATCACCCAGGTAATTACTGCGAGTTGTCGGACCCCCTTTCTAACTACTTGGATGGAATCCATCATTGTCCCAATTTTTAAAAAGGGGGACCGCCAAGACCCTGGGTGTTATAGGCCTATCTCATTATTGGATTTCTTGACCAAAGTAGTTGGCCGAATAATCCTGGAACGCCTACATGACTGGGCTGAGGACAACCAGGTCCTATCTGACTTACAATATGGTTTCCGTGAGGGCTTAGGAACCACTGAACAGAGTCTAAATTTAGCTATCCTTGTTGGGAAATACACCCGGGTGAAGAAGGGCAGACTGTTTTTAGCTTTCGTGGATCTCACCGCGGCCTTCGATTCAGTGAACCACGGTAAACTATGGGAGACCCTCGAGACCATAGGAGTGGATGTACAAATTATCCACTTTCTTAAGCGTTTTTATAATGACGCTAAGGCACGAGTGCGTTATGGTATGGGTGGTGAATGCACGGCTCCTTTTCCAATTAGGGGGGGGTTAGGCAAGGGTGTGTTTTGGCCCCCTTCCTTTGTAATTTAAATATTAATGGGTTGGGTCAGGCCCTCCTTAAAGACGGCCGAGATTTTCCTCAAATAACTGGACGCCCAATACCTGCGCTCCTTTATGCAGATGACGCAGTTTTGATGTCTCGTACGCAAATAGGCCTAAAGAGGGTCCTAGACAGCTTTTCTAATTTTATGAATGATCTTCGTCTTAGTGTGAACACTTCGAAGACCTATATAATGAGGTGTGGCTGTGGTAGTCAGAGGTCCAGGGACATGTTTGTGGACGGACAGAAGATAGAGCCCACTAAGAGCTTCTCATATCTTGGAATATTATTTCATAAAAATGACTCATGGACCCAGGCTGTCTCGGTAAAAAAACTGGCGTTTCTAAGAACAACAACAGCCCTTGTGAATTTCTCAAGAAAACTGGGCAGGAGACCTCCTGTAGAGCTTATTAAAATTTACAAAGCAAAATGTATTGCCACTGCTATGTATGGGGCAGGGGTGTGGGGATTTGCAGATATTAACCCGCTACAGTTGGTGGAAAACTCCTTTTTAAGATATATTTTGTCTGTACTGGCTAGTACTGCCTCGTATGTTTGCCATGCTGAGCTGGGGCTTCCATATATTTCTGATCTTATTAAATTGGAACCTATTCTCCTATGGCATAGGATCTGGACGAAAGTAGAGACAAATTTGAACAGGGACATCTTAAAGGATAGTCTGAAATTGGAAGGGGCACTAAAGATACCGGGGGTAAAGTACGTTCGAAATTTTATGTCCGATTTAGGTCACTTAGAATACTTTACCGACCCGAGTACTATCCAGACAGTTTCGAGAAAGGACCTAAAAAAGGAGGGTCTCAAGCTATTGGACACATTAAGAATATCAGTAGAGATTTTAAAGCCCAGTGTCCTTCATAATCAACTGATTTTAACCACTTTTAGCATACAATCTTACTTAATATTTGTACCTGGTGGGTACGATAGGTTACTATTAACTAGATTTAGGCTGGGGACCTTTCATATATTTGTAACCTTTCCTAACATGAATGACAATGCCGAGACTTGCAAATGTGCCCATGTGACAACCAGTCAGCCCAATCTACTATCCATGTTGTTTTATTTTGTAAATATTATAGGGAGTTAAGGAAGCTATGGATTGCTTCAATTTTAAAATCACTTGGGATAAGACAATGTCGCCCGGCACTGATTATTCTGCAGCTCTTGGAGAATGAACACATAGCATGGAGGATGGCCATGTTCTTGAAGAAAGTATTATATCAAAGGAAATGCATTGTAATTTAAGCGCTGAGATTACGGGCGCATTGTCATATTTTTATCAAGTTTGACTTTTAATAATAATTTTGCATAAACTATTTTTCTTTCTTTTTATACCTGTCTATTTATGAGTAAATGAATTGTGTGTTTTAAGTGCTTTTATGATTGTCTAAAAAAGCAATCGAATAAAGTTTTCCTTGACTTGACTTGACTTGTATTCATGATGAGAGACTGTGGGACAATACAGAACTTTTTGCAGTAGGTCCTGAGGAAAAGTTCCAGGAGATTAGAGGAAAGGCAACACTGACCTTGACTAAAAAATGTAGAAGAATGGTGTTGAAAGTCCGGGGTTGCCAGAGCACTCTTAGGCATTATTGACCTAAAGACTCATTTAAAATTTGTAGGAATGGGTACACCTCTGATAAATTGGCAGGGCTCCTGCTCTGCCAGCCTTGCAACTTCCACACTCTATTTACAGTTGGGGGAAACACCAGTATAAGAAATCGGGTATTGTTCAGGGTTGGAAGCCCTACTTAAATATTAAACACAATCCTTGTCAAGGTGAACCACAAAAGTCATTAAATAAACCTGTGCTCAATCCTCTGTTAGCTGTGCATAAAAGCAGCCAGGCTTAACTTAGAGGCAATGTGTAAAGTATTTATTTATGCATCACTCAAATAGTAATGAAGTGAAAACACAGCAAAAGAAAATCACAAACCAATTTAGAAAAATAGAGTACATTTTAATAAATAAAATACAACAGAATGACAAAACTCCAATCAGCGGAACCGGAGATATTGATTTTTCATGTGTTAAGTCAAAATAGTGCCGAGTAGCAGAAAGCGCCACTTGCGGCTATCTGGTCATGCTAGAACTGGGAAAAGTCACAAGTTCAGGCCCACCATGATGGAGCGTGAGTCAGATACAGGGACCAGGGAAGTACAGAGGAAGAGTTACCTCCTCAAGTACAGCGCGAAGAGTCAGTTCGCATTGGACGTGGCCACAATGGGGAGGCTTTCAGCACTAAGAGCAAATTAAGCATCACATACTGCAGTTGCTGTAGGGAGAAGAGCCGGATGATGCTGTAGCTTCCTGTTCGCAATCATCGCGGGCAGTCAAATCTTGGTGCAAAGAGGTCACTTTGCGGTTGCGAGCAGCGCAAACTTCAGGATTTTCACCTTTTCTTGAGGAGGAGTTCTCACTGATGACAGTCAAGGTTCCAGGACCTCCGTGGCACATCTTGGGGAGCAGGACTCACTAAAGAAGACGCCAGCAGCAGGGCTCATGTAGGGCTGGGCAGGGCCAGTTGGTGCTTGCCAACTGGGCAGTTGTAGGGAGGCCTCTGGAAGCTTCATGTGCCCCTGTAGCTCACACAGAAGGTTCTAACTCCTAGCCTTAGTTTTATCACAGAGGCATCCTCTTAGACAAACCATCCCACCATGGCCAACTAGGTGATGCGGCCCATTCCACCCTTTGGATCAGACCTCTGCCCTCACCCCAAGGCAAACAATGCTTATAAGGACAACAATCAACACAGGCCAATGACAGCTGTCTATGTCAAGAGCCAGGCCCCGGGACATGCACTGTAAGGGGGAGGCTCCAAGTGGGGGCCATGTGCAGGTCTCACTTCTAGCCCTGGGGCTACCAATGAGTACCTTACTTGCTCCTGAGGTTTCCCAAACCTCTGAGGTTTCTCAGAGAGCAGGGCAACAGCACCGGCTGTTACCCACCCTATTTCCACTCTCCTTCCCACCAGCTCAGTGGTGGTATGCTGAAACTGGCCTAACAGTCCAGGGTCTGTACCCTGAGGCTGAACAGGTGCCTGGCAAGTCTGGACTTCCAGGGGGAACCACAATCCCCCCCCCCATAAGTGACCCACTGTCTGTGTCATGCAGGGGTCTGCCTTGTTCAGGTCTCCTGACCTCTCTCTCTGTAACAGTGCAGTCAGCACCTCTAAGTCAGAAGTGGCCTCACCAGGGTTAGTCTTGCAGTGCTCTTCTGTCAGAGCTGCAACCCCTGGTTCACTGGTCCTCCCATTGTGGACTGTCTCCACCTCCTACCCTTCCATCTGGGCCTCTATATTCTTCCTGTGGGAGTAATACCCCCAGAAACCTGAGCTTTCAGGGACCCTGGGCGCCCGCTGCTCGCAGCTCTCCTAACACGGATGGTAACGCATTTCCAAGGATGCAATCAATGGGCATCTGGGGCCCTATTAATGACCCTCTTCTGTGCCACTTCCCCACCCACTCCAGTCATAAAGAGGCATAAGACGACACAGTCTGTCCCCTGGGCCTGTGCTGCGCTACACACCTGTCCGGTGTACTGATCTGGAGGAAACATGATTCCCACCACCATGGTCTGGCTGACACCGGTATCCCTCAGAGGAGTGATAGGGATCCCATTTAATGTGATCTGGTGGAAGTGACGGCTCCCACCCTCAGGGATCACAAGCTTACTCTCTCAATATATCTCCCAACTAAGGGAGACTAGGGCATGTTTGATCCTCTGCTCTTGGAGACTACTTTTCCCTAAGGCCACTCTGGTCACCCGTGTAGAGTTTCCACCAGCGGCTGTTTTCTTAGTACAGACAGAGTCCCCCTTCTTGTGGTCTAACTGGGAACAATCAAAGCACCAAGGTTGGAAATGGAGTGCCCTGGGCCATCTCGCACTAGAACCTCCACACTGTTTCTCATAAGAGGCATGGTAACCCTTCCCCTCCACCTTATTTTGGGATCTGTCTCTGTCACCTTGGACCTTCCCCTCACTCTCCTGGGGAGACTTGAACCATCCTTCATATGGTCACTCCCAAGTATCTTCTTTTGGGCCCTGGTGGTGAGCCAGAGATCCTCTTCCTTTGCAAAATCCCTGGGTACAGAAAGCTTGGTGCCTATCAGATGTTGGTGCAACTCTGTAAAGCAGCTACTGAGCATGTGCTCACTTAGAATCAGGTTATAGCACCCATAAACATCACTTAACTATTCAGTCCCTTCCCAGAGTAGTACATGAAGTCTACCCGGGACTGGCCAGACAGTTTGTGACTGTTCCTAAACTTTAAGCTGTACCTTTCTGGAGTAAGACCAAACTTTGTGATAAGGGCTGCTTTCACGGGGGCATAGGACATCTGGCAGGCCTCCTCTAAAGCAAACAGCTTATCCCTCCCAAAAGCTGGCATGTGACTTCACAGACTAGCATCCCAAAACTCTTCTGGGACCCTAGGCATGCACAGGGCTGCCTCATAGGCTGCAATCCACTTATCAATATCACCCCCACCTCAAAGCTAGGCCCCAGGTCTTTGGATATGTTGACCCCTCTGTCTCCATTTGTAAAGGCCAGTGGTTCCTCAGGAGCAGTACCCTCAATATGCCCACCTTCCGGCAGCACCGATTCAGCAGTTGTACAACAGACGTTCGGAGTGCCCAGAAGAGGGGGAGGGTTTTAGGGAGTGTACCAGTGGTTTAGCAAGGGAGGTGTGGGGGGGCGGTCCGCCTGGGGCGGCACGAATTTTGGCGGCGGCGGCCTCCTCCCGCTTCTACCTGCTGCCTCGGGGGTGGCAATCGCGCACCCCTCTACATTTCGGCCATTGCTGGGCGACAATTGCCGCCGAATCTCGCCAGCATCCCCCCCTCTTCAATGGAGCCGCCGCAGGGCAGCAAAAGCAGGGACCGCCATGGGCGGCCATAAGGCTAGCTATGCCACTGGAGTGTACTGCGAGGAAGGGAGACCTGGAATGAGCTGGGAATCCAGATTAGACGACCAGAGCTCCTAGCTATCTTACTGTGTCATAAGTGTAAGGATACAAGGTTTTAACACACTGTGGGGCATATGTCCAAGGACCGGCGATAACTATCGCTAACGTTAGTTAGCGGCAATTTGTTTATCGCCGCGTGCCACCGAAAACTATCGCCATGTTAGCGACTGTAGGAGAGTAGGATCTGCCTCTTATGTTGCCCCTACTTTTTTTCTGATGTTTACACTGGTTTCTGGCTATAGTCTGGCTGGGTCCCTGCCAATCAGGGCCCCAGCCTCTCTGTTCTCTCTAAACAACTTGGAGTGCACTCTACGTGCACTAGTGATTGGATACTGTGGTACCTTATGAGTCCCTAGTATATGGTACCTTAGGTACCAAGGGCATAGGTACTTCACAGGCCTACCAGGGGCTGAAGCATGTATTATGCCACCCCTGGGAAGCAGACTAAATCTGACACCACAGGCCTGCTACTGCAGCCTGGGTGAGGAAGTGCTAGCACCCCTCACTGAGATATAGGTCCCCTATATCTCTCCTACACACACATATAAACCTATCAGTCACCCCTAAGGCAGGCCCTATCGATCCTGAGGGCAGGGTGCTTGGCTTCTATGTGAGGGGGTGCCTCTGCCTGAGCAGGGCCCCTCTGCAGCTCTCGGAGTCCATTCTCTGGTGCTGTTTGTGGATGCGGTTAAACCATATACTTTTAAGTGCATTATATCCTCGCGGTATAATGCTAACTTTGGAATGGCTGCATCGAAACATGTCGTGTTTGGTGTCAAACATCTTGGAATACTACCCCCCCGCCAGTCCTGGCGGCGGGGGTAGCATTCCACCCTTCTAGAGGGATAGACATGTACCTACTGTGGAAACGCGGTAGAATCCTGCAGAGCCCTGGCATCACAAAATGGATGCCACCAGTCACAGACTCTGGGCTGCCCTCCTGCTGATGACCAACACTCGCAGTGGAGGAAGCCCAACAATAGATATCCTGTCCCAAGGGGGTGTGACCACCTTCCAGACAGGGTTTAGTGTATTGGGGCTGGGTGGGTGAACACTTAGAGTGCTTTGAAGTCCTGCACTGGGGGGAGCAGAAGGCTCCTCTGTGCATATGCCAGTTCAAACCGGCTCAGGGGCTACCTGTCCCTGCTCTGGCGCGAAACTGGACAAAGGGAAGTGGGTGTAGCCACCCACTCCCCTGACCCTCCCATAGGTAGGGTCATAGAGCTAGTCCCTCCCTTTCTTTTAGTATAAGAGGGGGAACCTGTGCATAGCACCCTAGATTTCCCTGGACGACGCTCTGAAGAAGAATCCCGGACCTTCGACGTTCCACTGCCTTTGGAAGACTGAAGAATCTCCCTTGGAGTCAAGGAGTGACTCCCCTGCTTGGCAGGCACCAAAAACTACAAACAACGGTCACAAACTACGCCGCTCCCGCCGGAGTTCGAAGTCCCTGCAGCCCAAGAAGTAGATTTCCTGACTTCTCAAAGGCCATCGTGAGTCCCCAGCGAAGCTGAGGCCAGTGGACCCCAAGAGTAACGAGGAACTGCGACCCCTGGGTACCATGCACTATTGTCAAGTGCAACCCCTTCACAACGTTCCACGAACTTGTGCTTTGGACCACATGTGGTCTTAGCCTCCAGCAGGAATCCCTCCGAAGATCAGAGGCCTACCACGTCCCGAGTGACCGTGGGCCCCTGTGAGCGAATCCTCCCTCGGCGTCTTCGCGATCCCTTGCCAGCTGGCTTATGGGTCCCCAGAAGACTCTCTAAAGAAACCAAAGGGCTCCCCTGGTTGCTCCAGGCCTGCCCTGACTTACCCTTGCTGGGTGAGTCCCACAGACCTTGCTGGTCTGCGCCATTGCCTCTTCGCACTTTCCCCAAGACTTGCTGTTACCAAGGCTTGTTGACTCCAATCGAGTCGCCGACAGCGCAGTAAGCTGCAGACATTGTGGGACACGCCGAATCCAGCTCCTGGTCATCGTCGACACCTCTTGGACCTCGTGGCTGAAGAGTCAAGGCACCCATGAACAACCTGAATCTTGCGACGACGGTGGGCATCCATCTTCCGTGCCCCGAGTCACTGCCAAGTGACTTTGAACACTGTCCCCTCTGCTTTCAGGTCTTCCCTCTTCCGAATCCAGGCTTGGATTCCTCCGGACACTTCTCCTGTCGCCGCAAGCAGCAAGTCTTCACTGGCTCCCATTGAAAACGACGCTGCGACCCGACACCAAAGGACACCTATGCACCCGGCTCCCCTGGGTGAGGTAACTTCAGCTCTACGGTGCTCCTGTGGGTGTGGGCCCTAGAACTACTTACCCTGTAAGTGACTTGCTTGTAGCTTCCCTCGAAGTGTCCTAAAACTCCAATTTTCTAAGTGCGACAATTGCGCTGACTCGTACAGGGTTCGCGTCTGTGTTAGACACACCGCGTCCATCTCCTTTGTAACACTATCTAGAACTGTATCCTTCGACTCGTACTGAGTCCGATCAGTGTTCGCCTCGAACACACAAAGGGCCTGTAACACTGAGATCTCTATTGTACTGACTCGCACAAGGACCGATCGGTGTGTTCGCCTCGAACACGCAAGGGACCTTTAACATTGAAATCTCAATCGCGTCTGAGCGCATAGACTCGCACAGGACTCGCACCGGTGCCAGGTCACCGCGTCCATCCCCTGTGGGTCTCCTACAACTACCTGGGGTGGTTCTTGGGGGTCCCTCGATTCTAGATGACCTAGACCTAGGTCTAGCTAACTAAGATTGTGATATTCGATTGTGCTAAACTTATTGTGATAATATTTGACTTGTACATATGTTCCTGACCTCTAATCTCATAAAGAGATTAGTAGAGAGTGTTTATTAATAAATACATATATATTTGATATATATACCTGTGTGGTGTCTTTTCATTTGGTGATTCAAGAGATTGTGTGGTAAAACAAGCTGCTTTACATTCCTTCAAGACTTAGCCTGAAGGCTGCTCTCCACAGCTACCACTAGGATAGCTTTCTATAAAGGTTGTCTTAAACCTATCTACCATAAGAGTCGAATTGTTCTGGTGCAAGGTGTCCACTTTAATTAGTGAACAGCATATGCCAGGCCAACTTCTCACATTGGTGGGCAGCGTGTGGGATTCCAGCTTGCTATTGTTTTACCAGAAAATCTCTATTTGAATTACTAACTGAAAACCACTATAGGTACTCAAGGTACATATAAAGTCAAGCTTAGTATCAATAAGTTCTACTGAACTTAGAGCTGTGTGCCAAGGGATAGCACACCCTTTCTACAGCTCAAGCTAGTATCAGTAGGCCACAAACTAGTGTAGGTAGTACAACACTGCACAACACTAGAATGCCCTTAAAGGGTGGAACCAGTGGATCCACTCAGCCTCAGTATAAGGACATGGCTTTCTCTGACTTGAGAGCCATGTGTGTTGAAAGACACCTGAGGCTAGGACAGAGTCCCTCAACCCTACCCCTGATAGATCTGCTGACAGCAGATGATCTTAGATTGGCTCTAGGAGCTAATGGGTCTGAATCAGTGGATGGGTCAATTACAGTATCTGGGTCAGATGATGAAAATCAGAATGACCAGGACTCTGTGATTGAAGGGCCAGGCCTCAAGGGGCCTGAAAAGGACAGAGGAATTCTCCCTAAGAGAACTGACAGAGTGGATGAGAGGCATAGGTCCCCTTCCAGGGAATCTGAGCACTCTTATCACTCTGGCAGAGAATTTGTCCACCAGAGGAACTCATACTTTCCCATAAGAGAGACCTCCTCTGAAAGAATGTGCAAACTGCTGCAGTATGAGGAAGCAAGAGTTGCCCTCAGAACCAAGCAGTTGGCACTGGATAGAGAAGCCCTGGAGATCCAGAGAGCTTCTAGAAGAGAGGGGTTAGAACCCCTTGGTGGCAGCAACAGTGTCCCTAGAGGCAGAGAATCTATTCCAGACCATAGGAACCTGAGCAAGGTTGTTCCTCCCTACCAGAGTGGGGATGATATCCACAAGTGGATAACTGCTATGGAGAGGGCCTGTAGAGTACAGCAGGTCCCCCAGAAGCAGTGGGCAGCAATCTTGTGGCTCTCCTTTTCAGATAAAGGTAGAGACAAGCTCCTCACTGTTAGAGAAGAGGATGCTGACGATTATGAAGTCCTGAAGAGTGCACTGATAGATGGGTTTGGCTTAACCACTGAACAGTACAGGTTGAAGTTCAGAGACACCCAGAAGGCACAGACTCAGGACTGGACTGACTTTGTTGATTGTGCAACCAAGGCTCTGGAGGGTTGGCTGGTTGGCAGTAGGGTTACTGATTTCAAGGGATTGTATAATCTGATGATGAGAGAACAGATCCTTAATAATTGCCAGAACCAGCTGTTGCATCAATACCTGGTGGACTCAGATCTGACCTCTCCCCAAGAATTGGGAAAGAAGGCAGACAAATGGGTCAGAACCAGGGTGAGGCAGAAACCCCAGAACCAAGGGGGTGACACCAAGAAGCAAGATCCTAAGGGCTCTGAGAAAGGTGGGGATAAGTCAAAAGAACAGAAGTCTTCACAAGGGTCCCAAAAATCTGCATCTGGTGGGGAGTCACTATCCAACAAGGGAAAAGGCCAAAAGAAGCCCTGGTGCAAATTCTGTAAACAGAAAGGGCACTGGACTTCTGACTGTAACAAGTCCAAAGACCAAACCACCACCACTCCTGCCCCTAAGGCAACTGTTCCCCCTAGCTCAGCTACTGGTGGAGGTGGTACTCAGAATAAGGGTGTAGTAGGGTTGACCCTGGGTTCTGAAGTGGACTCTGACCTAGTCAGAGTGCCCACTCAGGCAATGCTGATTTGTGAGGGAGACCTTAATATGTCCTTCCTAGTAAGCCCCAGTAATCTGGGCAAATACAAACAGCAGCCTGTAATAAATGGCAAACAGGCTTTGGCATTTAGGGACACAGGTGCTAGTGTCACCATGGTGGCAGAGGATCTTGTGGACCCTGGACAGATCATCCTGGGCGAAATGTACCAGGTGACCAATGCAAGCAACGTCAAGACCAACCATAGTCTGGCAGTTGTGAATTTCTCCTGGGGAGGGGTAACTGGCCTCAAAAAGGTTGTAGTCAGTGCAGACCTCCCTGTCGAATGTCTATTGGGCAATGATCTAGAGACTTCAGCCTGGTCTGAAGTAGAGTTATGGACTCATGCTGAGATGTTGGGCATCCCTGCAGAGGTATTTGCTGTGACCAGGTCACAAGCAAGAATGCATAACACTGAACCAGCTCTGGATCCTGGAACAATGGACCAGATGCTTCCCAAGAGGAGGAGCAGTAGGGTAAAGGCAGTGCCTTCCCCTCTGTCTCAGATCACAGATTCACCCCCAGAGGGAGGTGAAGCAGATCCTGAAGAAGGAACTGCCCCAGAGGGACTTGAGCCTGATCAGGTTGAGTTCTTGGGGGCAGGGGGCCCTTCTAGGGAAGATCTGAGTAAGGAGCAACAGTGCTGCCCCTCTCTTGAACCCCTCAGACAGCAGGCTGCTGCTGAGGCTGCTGGGAGTGCTAGTGGGTCCCATAAAGTTTATTGGGATGAGGGACTCCTATATTCTGAGGGTAGAGATCCAGCCCCTGGAGCCACCAGGAGGATGGTAATACCTCAGAAGTTTAGGGGGTTCCTCTTGACCCTAGCACATGACATCCCTTTAGCAGGACACTTGGGCCAAAACAAGACCTGGGACAGGCTTGTTCCACATTTTCATTGGCCACATATGTCAGAGGACACAAAGGAGTTTTGTCGCTCCTGTGTCACATGCCAAGCCAGTGGTAAGGCAGGTGGCACAACAAAGGCCCCCTGATACCACTACCTGTGGTGGGGGTACCCTTTGAAAGGGTAGGGATTGACATTGTTGGTCCCCTTGACCCTCAAACTGCATCTGGGCACAGGTTTATCCTGGTGGTAGTGGATCATGCCACCAGGTACCCAGAAGCAATTCCCTGAGGACCACCACAGCCCCTGTGGTGGCAAAAGCCCTCATTGGAGTCTTCTCCAGAGTGGGTTTCCCAAAGGAGGTCATTTCTGACAGAGGTACCAACTTCATGTCAGGATATCTAAAAGCAATGTGGAAGGAGTGTGGTGTAACTTACAAGTTCACCACCCCCTATCACCCACAATGCAATGGTTTAGTTGAACGCTTCAACAAAACCTTGAAAGGAATGATTAAAGGTCTCCCAGAGAAGCTTAGGCGGAAATGGGACCTTCTTCTTCCTTGCCTGTTGTTTGCATACAGAGAGGTTCCACAGAAGGGGATTGGTTACAGCCCATTTGAGCTTCTGTTTGGGCATCCTGTGAGAGGTCCACTGTGTTTGGTAAAAGAGGGCTGGGAGTTACCTCTCAAGCCCCCCAAACAAGATGTGATGGACTATGTACTTGGTCTCCGCTCCCGGATGGCAGAGTACATGAAAAAGGCAACCAAAAACCTGGAGGCCAGCCAAGAATTACAAAAAGCTTGGCATGATCAAAGGCTGTACTGACTGTATACCAGCCAGGACAGAAAGTGTGGGTGTTGGAGCCTGTGGCCCCAGCAGCCCTCCAGGACAAGTGGAGTGGCCCCCATACAATAGTTGAACAGAAGGGAGAAGTCACCTATCTGGTGAATCTTGGAACTCCCAGGAGCCCCCTGAGGGTGCTCCACGTCAACAGATTAAAGCCATATGTTGACAGGGCTGACATGGGCTTGCTCATGGCAACTGATGAGGACCAGGAGGAGGAGAGTGACCCTCTCCCTGACCTGCTCTCTCAGAACCCTGATGATGGGTCAGTAGATGGTGTTGCTTTGGCAAGCAGCCTCACTGACCATCAGCAAACTGAGTGCAGACAAGTTCTGCAACAGTATAGACATATGTTTAGCCTGACCCCTAGTCAGACTTCCTGGTGCACCCATGAGGTGGACACTGGAGACAGTCTGCCTGTCAAGAATAAAATCTACAGGCAACCTGACCATGTCAGGGACTGTATCAGGACTGAAGTCCAGAAAATGTTGGAGCTAGGTGTAATTGAGCCTTCAGATAGCCCTTGGGCTAGCCCAGTAGTCCTGGTACCCAAGCCTCATACCCAGGGTGGTAAGAAAGAAATGAGGTTTTGTGTAGACTACAGAGGCCTCAATGCAGTCACTAGGACTGATGCCTATCCCATACCAAGGGCAGATGAGCTGATTGATACTTTGGCCTCAGCCAAGTATCTAAGCACGTTTGACCTGACAGCTGGCTACTGGCAGATCAGGTTAGCTGATGATGCAAAAGCCAAAACAGCATTTTCGACCCCTGGTGGGCACTACCACTTTGTGGTGATGCCCTTTGGATTGAAAAATGCACCTGCCACTTTTCAGAGGTTGGTGAATAAAGTTCTGACAGGGATGGAAACTTATTGCTCAGCTTATCTAGATGATATTGCTGTCTTTAGTTCCTCCTGGCAGGATCACCTGGTCCACCTCAGGAATGTTTTGGAGGCCCTGCAGAAAGCAGGCCTCACTATCAAGGCCACTAAGTGCCAGATAGGGCAGAGTCAGGTTGTATACCTGGGCCACCTTGTGGGTGGAGGCCAGGTTCAGCCTTTACAGAGCAAAATCCAAACCATAATGGAATGGGTTGCTCCAACCACCCAGACACAGGTGAGAGCCTTCTTAGGCCTGACTGGGTACTATAGGAGGTTTGTCAAGGGATATGGATCTATAGTGACCCCCTTGAATGATCTGACCTCAAAGAAAATGCCAAAAAGGTTCAGTGGACAGCTAGCTGTCAAAAGGCATTTGAAGACCTAAAGCAGGCCATGTGCACTGCCCCCATCTTACAGAGTCCAGACTACACCAAAAAGTTCATTGTCCAAACAGATGCTTCTGAGCTGGGTGTGGGAGCTGTACTGTCTCAACTGAATGATGAAGGTCAAGACCAGCCAGTAGCTTTCATTAGCAGAAGGCTGACCCCTAGAGAGAAACGTTGGTCAGCTATAGAGAGGGAGGCCTTTGCTGTGGTGTGGGCCCTGAAGAAGCTGAGGCCATACTTGTTTGGCACTCACTTCATAGTTCAGACTGACCGCAAGCCCCTCCTATGGCTTAAACAGATGAAAGGTGAAAACCCAAAACTTTTGAGGTGGTCCATTTCCCTACAGGGGATGGACTATACAGTGGAACATAGACCTGGGACCCAACATGCCAATGCAGATGGACTCTCAAGGTATTTCCACTTTGAACACGAAGACTCAACTGGTCAAGGTTAGTTTAGTGTCCCTGCGTTTGGGGGGGTTGTGTAGGAGAGTAGGATCTGCCTCTTATGTTGCCCCCACTTTTTTTCTGATGTTTACACTGGTTTCTGGCTATAGTCTGGCTGGGACCCTGCCAATCAGGGCCCCAGCCTCTCTGTTCTCTCTAAACAACTTGGAGTGCACTCTAGGTGCATTAGTGATTGGATACTGTGGTACCTTATGAGTCCCTAGTATATGGTACCTTAGGTACCAAGGGCATAGGTACTTCACAGGCCTACCAGGGGCTGAAGCATGTATTATGCCACCCATGGGAAGCAGACTAAATCTGACACCACAGGCCTGCTACTGCAGCCTGGGTGAGGAAGTGCTAGCACCCCTCACTGAGATATAGGTCCCCTATATCTCTCCTACACACACATATAAACCTATCAGTCACCCCTAAGGCAGGCCCTATCGATCCTGAGGGAAGGGTGCTTGGCTTCTATGTGAGGGGGTGCCTCTGCCTGAGCAGGGCCCCTCTGCAGCTCTCGGAGTCCATTCTCTGGTGCTGTTTGTGGATGCGGTTAAACCATATACTTTTAAGTGCATTATATCCTCGCGGTAGAATGCTAACTTTGGAATGGCTGCATCGAAACATGTCGTGTTTGGTGTCAAACATCTTGGAATACTACCCCCCCCCGCCAGTCCTGGCGGTGGGGGTAGCATTCCACCCTTCTAGAGGGATAGACATGTACCTACTGTGGAAACGCGGTAGAATCCTGCAGTGCCCTGGCATCACAAAATGGATGCCACCAGTCACAGACACTGGGCTGCCCTCCTGCTGATGACCAACACTCGCAGTGGAGGAAGCCCAACAATAGATATCCTGTCCCAAGGGGGTGTGACCACCTTCCAGACAGGGTTTAGTGTATTGGGGCTGGGTGGGTGCACTCTTAGAGTGCTTTGAAGTCCTGCACTGGGGGAGCAGAAGGCTCCTCTGTGCATATGCCAGTTCAAACCGGCTCAGGGGCTACCTGTCCCTGCTCTGGCGCGAAACTGGACAAAGGGAAGTTGGTGTAGCCACCCACTCCCCTGACCCTCCCATAGGTAGGGTCATAGAGCTAGTCCCTCCCTTTCTTTTAGTATAAGAGGGGGAACCTGTGCATAGCACCCTAGATTTCCCTGGATGACGCTCTGAAGAAGAATCCCGGACCTTCGACGTTCCACTACCTTTGGAAGACTGAAGAATCTCCCTTGGAGTCAAGGAGTGACTCCCCTGCTTGGCAGGCACCAAAAACTACAAACAACGGTCGCAAACTATGCCGCTCCCGCCGGAGTCCGAAGTCCCTGCAGCCCAAAAAGTAGATTTCCTGACTTCTCAAAGGCCATCGTGAGTCTCCAGCAAAGCTGAGGCCAGTGGACCCCAAGAGTAACGAGGAACCGCGACCCCTGGGTACCGTGCACTATTGTCAAGTACAACCCCTTCACAACGTTCCACGAACTTGTGCTTTGGACCACGTGTGGTCCTAGCCTCCAGCAGGAATACCTCTGAAGATCAGAGGCCTACCACATCCTGAGTGACCGTGGGCCCCTGTGAGTGAATCCTCCCGAGGTGTCTTTGCGATCCCTTGCCAGCCGGCTTGTGGGTCCCCAGAAGACTCTCTAAAGTAACCAAAGGGCTCCCCTGGTTGCTCCAGGCCTGCCCTGACTTACCCTTGCTGGGTGAGTCCCACAGACCTTGCTGGTCTGCGCCATTGCCTCTTTGCTTTTTCCCCGAGACTTGCTGTTGCCAAGGCTTGTTGGCTCCAATCGAGTCGCCGACACCGCAGAAAGCTGCAGACATCGTGGGACACGCCGAATCCAGCTCCTGGTCGTCATCGACGCCTCCTGGACCTCGTGGCTGAAGAGTCAAGGCACCCACAAACGCCCTGAATCTTGCGACGACGGTGGGCATCCATCTTCCGTGCCCCGAGTCACTGCCAAGTGACTTTGAACACTGTCCCCTCTGCTTTCAGGTCTTCCCTCTTCCGAATCCAAGCTTGGATTCCTCCGGACACTTCTCCTGTCACCGCAAGCAGCAAGTCTTCACTGGCTCCCATTGAAAACGACGCCGCGACCCGACACCAAAGGACACCTATGCACCCGGCTCCCCTGGGTGAGGTAACTTCAGCTCTATGGTGCTCCTGTGGGTGTGGGCCCTAGAACTACTTACCCTGTAAGTGACTTGCTTGTAGCTTCCCTCGAAGTGTCCTAAAACTCTAATTTTCTAAGTGCGACAATTGCGCTGACTCGTACAGGGTTCGCGTCTGTGTTAGACACACCTCGTCCATCTCCTTTGTAACACTATCTAGAACTGTATCCTTCGACTTGTACTGAGTCCGATCAGTGTTCGCCTCGAACACACAAAGGGCCTGTAACACTGAGATCTCCATTGTACTGACTCGCACAAGGTTCGCGTCTGTGTTAGACACAGCGCGTCCATCTCCCTTGCACTTCTATCTGTAATCGCGTCCTTCGACTCGTACAAGGACGCGATCGGTGTGTTCGCCTCGAACACGCAAGGGACCTTTAACATTGAAATCTCAATCGCGTCTGAGCGCATAGACTCGCACAGGACTCGCACCGGTGCCAGGTCACCGCGTCCGTCCCCTGTGGGTCTCCTACAACTACCTGGGGTGGTTCTTGGGGGTCCCTCGATTCTAGATGACCTAGACCTAGGTCTAGCTAACTAAGATTGTGATATTCGATTGTGCTAAACTTATTGTGATAATATTTGACTTGTACATATGTTCCTGACCTCTAATCTCATAAAGAGATTAGTAGAGAGTGTTTATTAATAAATACATATATATTTGATATATATACCTGTGTGGTGTCTTTTCATTTGGTGATTCAAGAGATTGTGTGGTAAAACAAGCTGCTTTACATTCCTTCAAGACTTAGCCTGAAGGCTGCTCTCCACAGCTACCACTAGGATAGCTTTCTATAAAGGTTGTCTTAAACCTATCTACCATAAGAGTCGAATTGTTCTGGTGCAAGGTGTCCACTTTAATTAGTGAACAGCATATGCCATGCCAACTTCTCACAGCGACGTATTCACAAGCCGTCGCTACATGGCGATAGTTTCTCATCTCGACGGAAATTGTCGACGTTAACAACAGCGTTACGGCGATAAAAATCTTGCCGCTAAAGTGAAAAAAGTGGCGGCAGGCCAGTCAGCGGCCAGAAACTGCACGCTAATTAGCGTGACGCCACTTTTTTTCACGTTAGGCGGGAAAAGCGACTACAAAACGCCTGCGAAGTATCACAAACAGAAAAAATAAATAAAATACTGAAGAACCACGGAGGAAGCTGGACCCAGTACTGCAGGAGACAACAACCCCCCAAACAGCCAGGAGGACCAACCAGAGACCCAGGAGAAGGGCAAGGGGAAGAGGAAGAGGAAAACCAGGTTCAGCCAGCAGGACAACCAGGTCCTGGTTGCGGAGGTGACAGAGAAACAACACCAGCTCTTTGTCAGCTCCACTGTGTCATTTGGGGACCAAAGATGCAATATGGCAGTCCATCGCAGCCAAGGTGAATGCTGTCGGAGAGGTGAGGAGGACAGTGAACGACTGCAAGAAGTGCTGGCATGATGCTAAGCGCAAGACCAAGGAGAAACTGTCAACCAATCGCAAGGCAGCACTGCAGACTGGAGGTGGGAGTCCAGCGCCACAGGAGGAGCTGGATGCGTTGGAGGAACAGGTGTCCGCAGTCATCTGCGAGGAGTTGGTGGTTGGAGTCCAGGGACAGGATAGTGCTGAACATGACCAGCCACATCAGCAACAGGGTGAGTAACAACCAGGGACTGGTGGGACGGGGGTGGATGGGCCCAATGTCACTCATGCCCAATTAAATATCTACCAGTGCACACCCACAATGACTGCAGATCTGTCCCAGATACTCTTGTCCCTGGGGGTATAGACACATATCACCCTAGTCAACAAATATATTGCAAGACACATATTGGTGGGGTCACAGACTTGGAAATCTGCACAGAAAAGTAATTCAAAATATAGCCAAAGATTTATATCAGACCACAATATAAGGGCAACATGAAAGAGCAAAGGGGCACATTGCCTGGAGATGCGGCAGGGTGTCAAAATGGCCCCCTTGCCTCAACACCACGCATATACAATTTGTCTGCACAGGGCTGCATCTCTTTGACGACAATATGAGGATGCACTGTGAATGCGACAGATTATGTGCATAAGTGAGCATGCCACCACCAATATCAGCACACATGCACCATTGTGCAAGGGTGTCTGAGTTGTGTGCAAGAATGTGTATGTGCAGTAAGGTCCCCCTTCATGCACATATACAATCTTCCAATCAACTCAGACACCCTTGCACAATGGTGCATGTGTGCTGACATTGGTGGTGGCATGCTCACTTATGCACATAATCTGTCGCGTTCACAGTGCATCCTCATATTGTCGTCAAAGAGATGCAGCCCTGTGCAGACAAATTGTATATGCGTGGTGTTGAGGCAAGGGGGCCATTTTGACACCCTGCCGCATCTCCAGGCAATGTGCCCCTTTCCTTGTTCATGAGATGCAGCCCTGTGTACACCAAGTGAGAAAGCATGTAGTGAGTCTGCATACCATAAACACATGCATTGTCACAACATAGTGATCATGCAGCCTTCTGTCTAAAAGGTGCATATCCCACAATGCACACATTCAGCACAGTTGAGTCAAAATGTGATGTCATACCATAAGCAGGGGGGACATGCCTTCAACAGTACAGTGCATGGACTACGCATATCAGGAATGTGTCACCATAATGTTTTACTACATGTCTTGTCTGTGTACCATACTCACAGAAGTAAAAAGTCCCTGTAAAGAAGTATGACAAGTCAAGTATGACACCAAGCAAGAATAGCAATTTAGCACCAAAGAATGTCACATTGCTAAATGGCACCATCACCTCCTAAGGTCATAATGCACTCCTCTACTCTCAAGTGTACACATGTGCCATACCAAAAACAGTATTCTACATTAGTCCTGGTGTGAGTTGCCCATTACACCTTGATCTGCAAGGAAACAAGTATTTTGGGAAAGTCAACAGTGTCAGTGAACAAATATGCAGTCATGTCTGTTATCATCCGCACACAAACTCTGGCATCCAATAATCTGAAACAGGACAGCATGTATCATCCATGTGACCATCTGCGTGGCATATACCCAAACACACATCACCCTGCCAATTGCACCTGATGTGATGTTGGGGGGCTGATAGGGCCTGAGCACCACTAATAAGCCTTTGGAAATCCACAGCCCTGAAATCTAGGCCCACTTACACACTACACGTGGTGTCAACGTTGAGGGTAATGTGTGTTGTTACTGTCTGTTAAGCCTGCAACAATAATATAAAGTCACGCTGCACCATACTCACAACGGTTAAGCCGACAGGAGGGCAGTAAACAATGCATGCAGGGAAAAACATGACCGAAGACATGCACACAAGAGAAATCACAATAGCCAAAGCTATTTGTTTGTACATGTGTACTGCATTGTGCAGCACACATAGAAACAGCAATTAGTCCATCATTGCCAATGTGCCTGAAGGGGTCCCTCCTCACACATAAACATTCTCGCACCAAACCCATGCACATGTGCACTACCCAGCAAACCTACCTGTCTGTGAGCCACACTGACAAGACAAGTGACAGTGCATGATGAAATGCATGCCTGCACCATAAAAATGTTAACATGGTGCAGGCCACGGTCACTGACGTGGCTGAGTGTGGAGTTCATCCTTAAAGGAGCAGGTCACACTCTGTCACATCCTCGTGTCCATACAACCCCGGATGTAAGAAAGACATCTGCTGGCCAACAATGCACAAGTGTCACAACTGTGACTAAGACCCATATTTCCTCAAGCTTGCAACATCTCACCATTGGAAATGAACATAAGTGAAAGGGTCACTGGGTGAAAGGGATAAGGGGCAGTAAAACCAAAGCTGTACCATACCTGCAGATCAACATGCATCCATTAAGATGTCACCACTCCCTTTGACTTAACAAAATGAACAAGTATCTACACTGTGTGTATCATGGCAAATCAAGCATACCTCCCTGCCCATATCATGTGGCACATCACATCAACCCAGAAACAGTGGGATAGGCCTAATCATGGCACAACAACAATCATGTTGCATTGCCAACAGCAAGGTGTGGCACCATGCAATCCACCCCTCCTAAAAAGATCAATCTTGAAAAAGTATCAGGGTGTACTGAGTAGGGGTGACTCTCACACAATGCAGTGTACAGACACATAAATCTGACCTAATCAACATTGACAACAATGTGGTACAAACTGCATCACTGTCACTACTGAACAGAGGACACAACTGGTGTTGCATGTGTGTAGAAGTTGGTCACTCGCATTTGGCATACTTGTAAACTGTGAGATGATAATGTACAACTATATTGTCACATCTGTGATGTTTTACAATGAAGCCCTACCCGGCATGTAAAAGGCATCTCCTCCTAAATATTCTGAATGGACATTGTCATGCAGTCACTTGTAAACTTATCCAATGCATGATCATACTTGAAACACACATACAACTGCATTTCCCAGTTACATTGCAGAGGGAGAAACATCACCTCCTGTACAGCAGCCTGTCCCACTCTTCAATGATGAAGATGAAGAGCTTCCAACCATCAACCAGGACACCCTCCAACAGCTGTTCGACTCAATTAGCACCCCATCTCCGGAAGCAGGGCCATCCAGAAGCGGCGTGGAAACTCCACCCCCTGCACAAACCACCCAGCAGGAAGCACCTACCACCACAGCTGTCTCCCAGGACAGTGAGGACCCACTTCTGGCATTTTAACGTCGTGCGGTATAGGTCCAGCAGGAGATGGCTGGTCAGGTGCGGGTGGGGTTTGACAGCCTGGCGGCCAAATTAGATGGGATGGGGTACGTGGGTGTCTCTGTCCCATTCTGGACCACCTACAGACCATCACAGACACCCACAGTCCGCTCCATGCTCTCCAGCATTCCATGGCTGGCATCGCTGGAGTACTGACTCAGAGACAAGAAGAACTGTCCAGTCACAGTGGCTCCAGCGATGTCAGCAAGGAGTTGCGTCACATGCGAATGATCATGGAGAACATGGAGTGGATGCGAACCTCACAAATGGCTGCCACGGCTGCACACCACAGAGACATTGCTGGAATCTTCCATGCCCTGCAGCTGCTCATCACAGCAGTGCTGCCTCAAGGTTTGGCACAGATGAATGCTGCTGCTGCTTCAACATCCACATCTCAGCCCCCTGATGTGTCAGTGCCTCACAGTGCCGCAGCCAATCTACCACCATGCACACGGGAGGCACATGACACATCAGAGGATGAAGATGTGGATGAATCTGCATTATTGCAAAGAAGAAAGCGGTAGCATTCATCTATGCCAAATGGACTGTTTCTCCTTGGATCTGTGCTTAGCATCATGCCCCGGAACATCAGCTTCCACTGTCCCCAGATTCACTCTGCAACACTCTCCTTTTACCTCGATATGGACTGCCATAATTTGTGATTTCCCAATGACACTGCAATCTGCCTGCTGACTGAACTCTGCCTCTTCCTCTGGACATGTTACCCCCAAAGGACTCTGTCAGGTCCTCCACTAGGCATCCATGGAATGTGGGGGTTGTTTGACTAAGTACTGGGCCAGTCTTCACCAAAGTCAATGCACATGCAAATAAAAATATTTAAGTCACACAGATGTGTGTTGCCTATGGCCATTCAAGTATAGAAGTCTTGAAAAATGTTGGGCCAGTGAATCCATCAAAACGTACACCGAGGGACATATGATAAATGTTCATGTTTAACTGTGTCCCAGATAGGCAGTGAGATGACTGGGTATGTGTGAACTAGCCGTGCCCTCATTGCTCAAATACAACATTCTTGCAAGAGTCCAACATTGCCCTACGTACATGATGGGAATAGGCATGTGCGGAAATATGTCCAAGTCAGTCGCATGCCACAAGTAGTGTCTCCATTTAGCATTGCTGACAAGTCTCACGTGGCAGATCTACTCACATCCAACGGGGTGGACAAAGCTTGTTTTGATGGGGGTCATTGCATGTCACATACAAAGATAGAGCACACCATATTCACATAGATGAAGATTCGTAATGGCACATATCGACCACCCGCTATTGGAACCACAATGTCTGTTTCAGTGAAGATATGTTGGCAATAGGGACTTATCCTAAAGTGCAAGTCCTCAGTCAGCCACTTCCCGTGGCTTAACAATGCCTTGGAAATAAGGAACCCTCTCATGCTGTGCTCACTCTGAAAGGAGAGGGCAATGTGTCCAGGGATGTGTAGTGCACTGCAATTAGCATATAGTCAGATGCTGTACCACCATTTCAAGGGTGGCATCGCTGTGAGGCAATGCCAAAAGTAACATCTAGGAAAAGTGAGTATGACACTGGCACTACAGGGAGCAATGCTACATTTCCCCTCCTGTTTGCTGCAGAACTGTGTTCTGCCTTGTTCCGTGCACATTTGATCCGCAAAATGACAACATTCTGCATGGGCAGGAAGGTGAGCATCCCTGCACAGGAACATCCAATTTCCATAATGCTGACACACTTGCACTACGCAGCAAGTGTGCCTATGTCTGTGCATGGTAGATGGACTCTGCGCCAGGCTCATGTGAAATGCATGTTGGGGCCGTAATCTGGGGAACACGGCGAATACATCAATCTTCATGATGGATAAGAGTTGCAATGTCAATGTTTGCTCAAGGCCATGTTCCTACATTGTGTTGTAAATGGGCAACAATGTGCTGTCCAACTCTGTGAGTCACACATAAGATGTTATACTTCACAAAAGAGTGACCCTAGCCTAGGGCACAACTCCTACTTGCCACCCTGTAATCCATGCAAGTTTCCTGTGCTCAAATCAAATGGATTCTGACACTATCCGTCAAGCTAAGTAACATGTCATGACCACGCGTACACATTCAAATGATTGTTCTGTGATTGAATAAGTAGTATACATGGGAAAAAGCACCACTCCACCAAATCACTTCTGACATAAGTGCAACCAGAATTCAAAAACAGTAAAAATTTATTATAAATTAACAAAATTAACTACCCTAAACTAACACTAAGCACTACTACAACTAACCTAATCTTAACTAACTGGAACTAAGTGAATGCTAATCTAAACTATCTACTGTAACTAATCCTAAACACACAAAACATATCTAAGACATCAACCCCCCTCCCACCCTTAAGGCACATCATAAGACAGGACAAATACATCTTAGCTAAACATAAACTAACTATACATTTATCCTACACATATATATTTTTTTTTGGTTTTTTATTTTTTATATAACAACAAATACATCAACCCCCCACCCAAAGGAAAAGGAAACTTATCCCCAAATACTACAAGAGAATAAAAATCTAAAACTACGTTAAAATCCTACACTGCCTATTCCTACACTACAACTACACTACCTACAATTTAAAAACATACCTAGCACTAACTATTAATATGAAAAAACATTGGGGGAACGGAGAAAAGGGGGATGGGTCAACATTGTTCATAGTCAAAATGGTCGACCCAGGGAAGCCTTAATGTCCTGCAGGTGGATGGTGTGCTCCGTCATTTCACGTTCAATTTGGGCCAGTCTAACGTTCATGTCCATCATGCAGCGACGGTCCCTCATGGTAAATCCAACTCCTTGTGTCGGTGCTGCAGATGGCATTGTCCCTTGTTCGTGTGGCTGTGAGGGGGCACCAGATTGTGTGCCGGATCCAGATGCAGCAGCTTGTCTGTGTGGTGTCTCGGGGTGATCTGATGATCTCTGTCCATGTCAGGACCCACGCCTGTCACCAGAAGGCCCCGGTATGGCCTGTGTGTCCCTCTGCATCCGGTGGAGTACTACTTCGGGCACAGACTTCCACCTCCCAGCTGCCCGGTCAGCTCTGTGCCTCCTCTCCATGTTGCGATAGCCCTTGGCCACCCTGCATACATGCTGATATCGGTCTTTACGGACCTGAAATGCGTGGGCCTCCTCTGGCGACATGTTGTCTGTAAAATAAGAGCAATGACAATATGTGAGTCCTGATGACTATGTCAATGTTCTCCATTTAACTCTGAAACACAAGGTCAGTGAAACATGGGAGCTTACACTCCAACGAAAGATTGTGAATTTCGAAAGTGATATGGACAATGCAATGTTGATTTAAGGATCAGTTACAACATGATGGTGACACTGACATAACAGGGCATGGCATGTGACATGTAGTGTCACAACACAATGAGACTGTCAGTGTCAAATGATGGTTCTCACATACCCTGACTGAGGGGGACATGTACAAGGAATTGGAGGAGAGAGGCATTGGCCATCCGGGTGTAGCGCCTCGCTCCTCCACTTCTGTAACACAGGGCTGCACCATATGTACAATGATGTGGTGCAGCCCTGCGTGTCCCCGGCGATGGTGTGCAGTTTATCAACTCAGCGCCAACACAGGCACCCTTGCACAAGAGTGCAAGGGTGTCTGTGTGCAGGAGAGGATTGTTTATGTGTAGGAAGGTGTCCCTTCCTGCACATGATCAATCCTGGAAAAGCCCTACTGTAACTCTCATTTGTACTGCATCAAGCAGCACACATGGAAGCGTCAAAATCACATTTTTCATTTTATTTGTACATGCACAGGAAAGGACAGCTTCCTGCACAGAATCAAACTATGCAATTGGTCTTTTTCCATGTGTGCTGCACAAGGCAGCACACATGGAAAATTAACGTTAGTTGGCTGAACACTGACTTGTACATGAGGCGCAACCCTTCTCGCCACCACAAATTCACAATAGGTGACGTAGTGGTGGGTAGAGGGGCTTGTACATTTGCCCATGAGTCTTCCACGGGAATGACCCCAAGGAGACAGCTTGACAACATCATTGCAGTGCCAAAACATGGCAATTATATACATAGGGCCATCTTAGCTAGGTGGTTGGGGAGCGTGATATTGGCATCCTTGGCTTAAACCTACGCCCTGCAACTTCTTGAAAGCTGGTATGCAGCATACCTACAATAGTACTGTGCAGACCTGTGACTGAGCCCACACGGCCTGAAAAACACTACCTACTTGTGCATAATCTGGCCCACTTGGCAAGTCATCTCAGTCAAGGATGTACACGCATTCCATGTCTGGTAATACTCATCATCAACACCACTCACATGTCTCCTCTCCTTTCTGTACGCTCTGTAATCCACATGCATGTGCTGTAGTGACAGAACCCATTGATATTTGTTGCATGGGTATCACTGACTGGGGATGTGCAAAGTTATATCCGGAAGACAGATGCATTGCTCCATCTTCACTTACTGATTAGTTCACCCTTCACACTTCCACGAAACATCATCACACTGGATGCAAGGTACATGTGATACACACCCATACTGCATACTACTACGTACAGGATTTTAGCCAGACATTCATCAAATTTCACAATGACAATATTTAATGGGTGAACTCACCAGTGGCGTGTGGGTCCGTGAAGGCGTCGATGTCCCCCTGTGTGATCAGTGGTCTGCCAGCTGTGAGACATGAAAAGAAATGTGTGTTGGTATCAGACGTAAATTCACACGTGTCCTATTCATCATCCGATTCATCAACATCAATGACAATGCTCTGTAACTGTACTGTTGCAGTTCAGGTTGCATACATGATTGTGTCTACTTTGCCTGTTATTCCCACAAGACATGATAATGCAGAGTTTGGCAACACAAGACAATCCTGCTTGCACATTTGCACATTTTGCATACACTACTTGTGTGACACATTCCCAAGGCCCCGTTTCTCCCAACAACATCATGTTCTCCATGGTCTGTAGACAATAGCATCGCTGAAGATCGCACAAGGGTGTGTCACAACTATTGATGGGGTATGACACTCTGGAGATGTCCTATTTTAAATGACCAATTTTTCCTATCTCATCAAACGTTACACAAAACCTACGTACAAGGGCAGCGTACATAGGAGGCAGCGCCAAAAGTTAAGGTCATGGAAAACCTAATACTCACTTTACAAAATGAGGAGAAATGCAATATTTCTCATCCTTTTTGCTTTTTCCATGTGTGCTGCCTTGTGCAGCACGCATTGAAAAATGCAAAATGCCTTGGATTGTTTATGTACAGGAAGGTCACCCTTCCTGTACATGAACAATCTTTGCCCTGCACGCAGACACCCTTGCACTATGGTGCAAGGGTGCCTGGGTTGGCACTACACTGCTAAGTGTTGCACCAGCACAGGGGGAAACGCAAGTCTGCACCATATGCTTGTAAATATGGTGCAGCCTTGCGTTTCAGAAGTGGCAAAGTTAGGCGTGAAGGCATGACTGCTGACCGCCTCACTCCGCCACTTTCTTGAACATATCCCCTATTGTGTTACAGACAGCTTTTTTGATTTGTTACTAGAGTGATCATTTAACAATTTTGAGGTTGTACTTACCACCTTGTAGGCCAATGAGGACACTCTCATGGCCCACGCAATCCTGCCATCGGTGCTTCCATTGTCAGACAGTCCTATCCACACCGAAGACCCGCAGCATCTGACTCCTCACATGCTCCCACCTCACCTTCCGCACACGTACGGCATATCCCTGCATGATCCGACCCCAACTCTCAACCATCAAGGGCAGGTAGTACTTAACTAGCCAGAGGAAGCCACCCAATGCCCCCTCCTACATCCTGCCCTCCCTACCCACACCCACCATCTCCCAGAATACACCTAAACCCACTCCTACAAAAATAAAGCCCAAATATATACCCCAACAACTATTAATTATGTAAATTACCCCTTGGACAAACACCCGACAAGATTTATTTCAAGACGCAAAAAACACATAAGGACAAGTACACAAGACTTCACAGAGACACTAGGGACAGTTCACAGGACACAGCAACACTCTCAAAATCCAAAATCACCAGCACACAACTCCAGACACCTCCAACACTCTCCACATTCACCAGCAGTGTGCTCAAAAGAGAAAGTGAAAGTGCACAGTACTCCTACAGTACACAGGATGTGTGTTTGCGGCTCGTTTTTTGACTTTGCGGTGAGAATCTGCACGCAAATTGGCTTTAGCGGTAATAATCTGTGTTGTTACATGTATTTAGCGATTATTTTCCATAGCCGTTATAAAAAAAATATCGCGTTTGCGTTAATGCGGCCAAATTTTGGTCGCTAAGTGCAAGTTGTTCCTCAGATGAACAGGATTTGATGACATTTTATCTCTGACCCCAACACACACCCTAAAATTCATCTTTGACCCCAACACACACCCTAAAATTCATCTTTGACCCCAAAACACACCCTAAAATTCATATTTGACACCAAAACACACCCTAAAATTCATGTTTGACCCCAAAACACACCCTAAAATTCATATTTAACACCAAAAACACCCTAAAATTCATCTTTGACCCAAAACAAACCCTAAAATTCATATTTGACCCCCAAAACACATACCCACCCTAAAACGTACAATTCACCATTACTAACCGCACAATGTTTAACTTTCACTTGTCAGATATATGAACTTATGCAGAGAATAAACAGGCACACAAGGTTTTGGTGTAGTGAAATTTTATTGCACAAACTATGCTTATGTGCATTTTCCAAAGAAAAGAAAAAAGGGATCTCATATTTTGACGCGCTTCTGTGAAGAAATTATTAATAATTCGTTCCCTCTGTGCTGTTCCTGCAGAAGAAGCTGTGGTGTGTGCAGCATCTGCCTCGTCTTCCTGCTCATCCTCAGGATTGTACGGTTCATCTGGCACTTCAAGCCATGGCGCATTTGTGCGGACACATATGTTGTGCAAGACGCAACATGCCAGGATTATTTTGCACACTAGTTCTGGGCTGTACAGCAGTCTGCCGCCTGATATGTCGAGGCACCGGAACCTTGACTTAAGCACGCCAAATGTCCTTTCGACAATGGACCTGGTGCGTCCAAGGGCAACATTGTTCTGTCTCTGTGGCTCTGAGGGGTGTCATCAGCCATGGAGAGAGTGCATATCCTTTTTTTTTTTTAAACTCATTTTATTGAACACGCTCAGTGGACAGCATAATAACATTTTCCAAAGCATGCACATTGGAGATATTCTTACATGAGTTTGCCGGACACATGACGGGATGGGATAAAACTTCATTTGCCAATATAGAAAGAGCATCATTAAAGGAGTACTATTCTCTAGACGTCTGGGGCCACTCCCGTGTCCACCTGGCTCTCCAGCTCTCCCCTGTAAGCACGCCATGGCGCCCACACCTTTTCCCATTTCTTAATACAACCCCTGCTCTTATATACCGTTTCTTCTGCTCTCTGGCACCAGTCAATGTCCCTCTTCCAGGCTGTCACTGAAGGGGGACGCGGTGCCCCCCACCCCCTAGCAATTTTGCGTTTCGCGATCCCCGCTGCCAGCACAAGCCATATGGTGACATATTTGGGCCAGACCACCTCCCCCTTGATTATGAGCAGAAGCCATTTTGCGTCCAGCGGCACATCAGTACCTACTACACTGGCCATTATCGCTGTGACCCTGCGCCAGAGAGAGTGCATATCCTTGATCACTTGAAACATATAATGGAGAGATGTGTCCATTAGTATTTGTGCCTGCTGTGTTTGCAGAGTTTCTATTTTGGGGTGTGTGATTTGTGCTACATTGGAAATTCAGGTTTGTCATGTGTAGCTACAGACAATTGACCAGCATCACTGCAAATTAAATTGCCTATACTTGACAGCCTACACATCACCATGGTGGCATTGTCTGGATCCTGTGTATTGCCTCCATGTTGTGACTGTCAGGATGTATGTTTAACTCGTAAATATATTACAGTTTGTTTACAGGCCCGTTGCACATACTGATCCTCTCTTGTGCACATATTTAATGGTGTGCACCATTGGCACATGTGCCTGCTGACACATCCTCCTTAAGTTTTTTGACGATTACTATTTTGGGACATCATCTATATGCCTCATTGTGAGTGATTGTGCTGAGGGTAGCTTTGAGAGAGATTCCTTGTCTGCTAAACGTTGAAGTCATTGTGGGCGAATTACATCCACCTTGCCCCAAAGGTGGGTCAGTGTTTGAGTGACAGTGGCACTGCTACCTGGTGCAATGTACTCACTGGGACATGTGATGACAACGTACATATGCACTGATGTCCTTGTGCTTGAATTGACCTTGACTCTGCATGTATGCATGTTTGAATAATACCCATCAATATTTCAGTCTGTGTCAGTTAACATTCAACACGCATTGTTATTTCAGCTTTTGTGCATCATATTGCTGAACGTCACCAGGGTAGTCATATGCATGTTATACTTGGCTAAGGTAGTAGAGCCCTTCACCTAAGCCGCAAGGGTAGAGAGGTATTCCTGGACGTGGATACGTCCTCCAAAATGAAATACTATTCACCAGAGGTATCCCATCCAGTGTAATGATAGCTCGGCACTGAACTCTCGTGGCGTCAACCGCTCAAATGCAGGGAAGGACGCAATTCCTTTTTGTTAAATAACTCTCACACACTCTAGTGGTGTCATGCTTCATCTTCGGGTTCACCCAGAATCATAAAGGTCAGGGTGTGCTCAACCATATCTCAGGGTGCACTTAAGGGAGATAGGCCAGGGGGTCTGAAGATTACTAATCCTCCTCCGTCTCCAGGTATCCCTTTGATGACTGAGTCGCAGGGGATGTGAGAAAGAAAATGAACGTGCGTCGTCAGGAGATGATGTTCCTCATGCCATGCCAACATGTTTCTCCCCTATTGGGTGGCCCACATGGGTCCTGGGTTTTCTTAATGGCAAAATGGGCTTACCTCCCTGGGTCTTCAGTGGGGGTGTTTCCCTATCTTGTTTTCAATTGAGGGCGCAGACAGCTGCACTCTTGTGAAAAGGTGGAAGGTATGCTTATTGCCCATCCAGTTCTGTAGTGTTTTCTGTGCGCCCTATGCAGGTGGATTTAATGTGTCTCAAGGGACTGCGGTTAGTGGGGGTAGCCTTGTGTTCACACTTTACTCATAGATCCCGACCCTCCATCACACCTACTTGGTTCCCACCTCTCACAGCATTTGCAAATGTGTGACGGAGGGGCAGGACCTTTGAGGAAAGTTTGTCTACAAGGCTACCGCCACTAACCGCAGTCCCTTGTGTTCTTGTGTATGGTAGGTGGACCTGTTACAAGGCATGTTGTATGACATTTGCTACATGTACATTATCACATTTTTGAGCTACATGATTGGGGACTTGAGGTGTGTGGTGTGTTCAGTTTGTACTTACCGACGAGCAGTCCATTTCCATATGTGTCATTCTCAAACCGCTGATTGATGATGGACTGTTGGAAGATGTAGGAGTCATGCACACTCCCTGGAAACTTAGCAACAACATTGGTGAACAAGCCCCGGTGGTCCACAATTGCCTGCACGTTAATGGAGTGTGTGTGCTTCCTGTTCCGGTCGATGTGTGCATTGTCCGCAGGAGGCACAAGCAGAACATGGTGCAGTCAATTGCCCCCAACACATGCGGGAACCCAGCAATGGCATACAAGCCTTGCTTGATGTCAAGTTGTTCTTGCGCAGTGTTGGGGAAGCGTAGGTGTTGTGGCGTCAGGCTGATAATGGCATCCAGGAAAATTGGGAGGAACCTTGAGAAGGATGACTGGGAGACTCCAGCAACTCTGGCAGTAGTGGGTTGGAAGGTAACAGAGGCCAACATGTGCAGCACTGCTAGTAGCTTTGTCTGAGGAGGGATGTTGGTGCTACGTTGTGATGGTGCCTGCAGCCTGGGGGCTAGCTGGGTCAGTATGCGGAGGATAGAGCTCCTTTTAAGCCTGTAGTGGGCTATCACATCCTCTGACGTGAGGTCTATCATGGTGGTGCGTTGGCAATAGACTCGCTTTCTTCTTTGGCGCTGCCTCTGTGGTGGTCCTGGAAGCGGTGGTTGTGGGGTGGTCTTCTTGGGGCTCCGAGCTGCATGAGTAGTACCTCCATGGCATCAGTAGGTTAGCAAATGAGGCTCTGGGGTAGTCTCCCTCGTGTACTGTTTTTTTATCACCATTTTTAAGGCCACCTTTTTTCTGGTCTTAAAATCCAGCCACTAACGGGCCTTAGCGGCTGTTTTTGGAAAGTATCGCTGGACTTGGAATCCCTTGTTAATATCGCGAAGTGGGGTTAGCGGCCGTTTTTGCATGGGAATGCCTACCTTGCATCTCATTTTCGTTAGCTATCGCTAACAGCAGTGGCAATAGGAAAAACTGACGATTTCGCCAGCAAACTGTCGCTAACCATGGTTAGCGGCAACTTGTACATATGGCGATAAAATAAAAGCTGCCGTAACGTCAAAAAAGTTACGCTACGGCGGCGTAAACTCCTTGTACATATGCCCCTGTAAGTCTCTTGGATCTTACCTGTGGAAACAATACCACCAGTGCTTTTATACTGCACGATTGGAATCACTCAGATGATGCATCTCTATTAAAGTAATCTGCACAATGCATTCTCTCATGCGATTAGTGTCTCTTGATTAACTCTGAGCTTAGTAATCATAAACTTGAGCCATAACTGCATTGCAGTACTGAGGTTTAGAGTTCTGCAGAAACATGAACAACATGAATGATTAATGGCTCTGAAACAAAAGTCTTTGTACTTGCAGTATGGCGGTTTAAGGGGTTCTGCTGCATAAACATGAACAACATAAATGATGAATGTTTCTGAGCAATGAGTCTTGGTACCTGTGACAACAACAAATGTATAATCCTATTCAGTTCTAATTTAATGCAGCATGTTGCCTGGCATCTGGCATTCAAGGCGCCTATGTGCGCTGTTAGTTTAGGTAAATGTGCACTCTGTACGTGGGTTCTAACTGCTGCCAAAGTCTTTAACAAAGCTGCGTCTTACCGTAGTTCTGCGCGCTGTTAAGACCCAAATCTGTATATGTGCTGGTGCTGCTGTCGACAAGGCCAATAGGAACCTTCGAACTGCTCCGGCGTCTGACCGCTGAGTTGGAAAGTCGGCAATTGTGAGTGGTTGGCATCGGGTGCGGCCGCCAGTTATAGAAGCGGCCACCCCCAAGATGGTGACCAGGATCTGCTCATATTCTCACGGGAGTTTACCCCCTTTCCAGTTGCGCGTCATAAACTTGAAAGACCATTGAAAATGAGTAATGCGCAAAATGGGCTTTTACTCCTGGCATAGTAGTACATAAGCCTAAGTTCCAAAGCATAAGCTCCAAAGCATACATAGCGCCATTATCAACAAATGAGCATAATGTCCGGCATAGTAGTGAATAGCCCATTAGGTTCCAAGCATCCATAGCACCATTCTTCAAATGAGCATAGTGTCTGGCATCATGAGGTATAACAGAGTCTTTGGCACCACAATGTAACATACTCAGCATACCATGTCTCACATTGACAACACCCAGCCTAACAATGTTTCTATTATTAGGAAAAAATTCACTGCATGCATAGTGGTATTAAACATTACAGACAGCAGTACAGCAGTGACACCATTGGACACTGTGTTGTCACTGCCATCATTACCAATGAACTGCTTTCAAGTCCAGTGCTTTCAGACTCACTTCCTAAGCCAAAAAAGGTTTCTTCTGTTCCAAGGCCATTCCTGCGTCAGCCCTTTTCTTCTCCAGAGCCAGTTTCCCTTCCTCCAAAGCCCTCTGCGCAGCCACCTCCTCTCTTGCGGCTTCCGATTTCAATAAGGTCAGCTGCAGTTTGAACTCCCTTTCTGCCTTCCCATCCTCCAGGTCCTCAGGGGACAGGTTGTGGGAGGACACACAGCTCCCTGCCCTGGAACCAGCAGGGAATCTCACTACTGCAGGTCTCCCTCTTTCCTCTGGTTCTGAGGCTAGGGGCATGAGGCTCTTCTCTCCTTCTAGTTCCGGAGCTGTTGCCAAGTTATCCTGTCCTTCTCCTCCATTTCATCCTCCTCCTCATTATCATCCAGCTCCTGTGCTGCAGCTTTCAACCCACAGACCTCTTCTCAGTCTTGGAGGTCTTTCTGGTACTCGGACCTTTGGGAGCCCTTAACCAGCTTCAGCCCCATCTCCCTGCAAACTGTACTGTAGTTGTCAAGGGTGTTGAGATCCAACTCCATCTTTTTAGGCGGGGGAGTCACAGATGCACAAATGTGAGGCAGGAATGAAATTTGGAAACAAAGGAAAAAGTAGCCAATTAAGGGGAATTTAAAAAGAACTGAATTCTAATGACAGATTATTTATTTGGGATTTTTGGTGTTGCACATAATACTGAGTGGCACTGCACAAAAACACAAGTACTGAATCCTCTTACTCAACACCAATCTAAGAAATTGGGTTATTAGTTGAAAAGGGTGGAAGCTCCACTCAAATAATACACACCTTTCTTGTCAGAATGAACAACAAAACTCACTAAATAAACATGTGTTCAACCCTCTGGTAGCTTGGCAAAAAAGCAGTCAGCCTTAACTTAAAGGCAATTTGTAAAGTATGTATGCGACACAGAAACAGTTATAAAGTGAAAACACATCACAATAAAAATCCCAAACCAATTTAGAAAAATTAAATAAATGTTAATAAATAAAATGATCAGAGTAAGAAACAAAGGGGCTGATTATGTAGTTGGACCCACCGACATCTGACATTGCGGCAGGGGGAGACATCGGGTGGAGGGACTGTCGGCGGCTCAAGGAGCCCGTTGGTGCGTCGGAATCCACCATAATCCCCTAATGATGTCGGAGCCAGGCTCAGCTCAGCCATCAGGATTATGATGGCACTTTCCGACAGCCTTTTCATGTTGGCCTTTCCGACATGAAAAGGCTGTCAAAGTGTCTTTGGGGGCTCCTAGCAGGGCCCCCTTCCCCCTGGCCCTCCGCTAATGGGTCAGGGGGCACCTATGATGCCCCCCTTAACATCCCTGCACTGTGTGACAGGCACACGGTGCAGGGATGGAAACAAACATCCATTTGTCAATGGATGCTTGTGCTGCAGGCCTTTTCCGTCCGCCGCACAAGCTTCCATTGACAAATGGATGTTTGCGCTGTATGGGCAGGCGCATCGCTATCTTGTGGTCGGAACCGCTAACCTAAGGTCAGGCGGTTCCTTTCTGCAATGGTCTCAGGCATACGTAAATCTGCCCGACATCGTAATGGGCCCCAAAGAGAGAGGAACCCCCTTCAAAACCAAGGGGATAGGGTCATAGAGACAAATCAACAATAAGAATTACTCAATCTACAATACAATCAATACAACCCCCCCATGTTACACCAAAAATATGTCATTTCTTAAATATAAGTTTAACAACACATATCCTGACACAGAAACATACATATATCAATTTAAACTCCATACAAACATGATAGGAGAGAGAATTTTCTAACAATTTAAAAAAATCAAATCTAATTTAATTGGCATTCCTGCGAGTATAATGGATCTGATATCTAATGATGTATTCTTAGGAATATAAATTAACATTGATATTTTAAATTGTTAGAAAATTCTCTTACGATCATATTTGTATGGTGAATTTTTTTTATATGTTTCTGTGTCAGGATATGTGTTAATAATCCTTTTTTTCAACAAATGACATATATTTTTGTATTTGTATTTGCAGTGTAACAGGTTTTTGCACAGTCCACAGAGGAGAGGGATTTGTATTGTACCTTGGGGAATTTTTATTGTGATTTAATAAATACAATGATACCAGAACATAAAAAATCAGATCAGCAGAACTGGAGATATTGATTTTTTTAGGGGAAAATAGGACAAGAAGCAGATAGTGCCACTTGCGGTTATCTGGTCACGATAAACTCACAAGTTTAGGCTGACAGCTATGGAGCGCGAGTTAGATACAGGTACCAGGGTAGTCCCACTGAATAGTTATCTCCTTAAGTCTGGTGCAAAGAGTTCCATTTGCGATGGAGGGGTGCGCGAGGGGGAGGCTTTCAGTGCCAAGAGCAGGCTGAGCATTGCGGACGGTCGTTGCTGTAGCATGAAGAGCCGGTCGTTGCCGGAACTTCACATTGGTTGATCATCGAGGATGGTCACTGTTGGCATGAAGTGCAGGTTTTGCATTGCCAGTCGTCACAGACAGCCACTGGCGATGCGAAGAGCAGAACCCGCTGGAGAATTGTGTTGCCGGTTGCAGCAGGCAGTCGATTCTCAACACGAAGAGATCAATTTTCGGTCGCGAGGATCCCAAACTTCAGGACTTTCACCTTTTCTTGAGGAGGGGTCCTCACTATTGCAGCCAAGGGTCCAAGGTCTGGGGGGCACCTCTTGGGGATCAGGAATCACTCCTGCAGAGGCCAAGAGCAGGCCTCAGGCACGTCCAGTTGGTGCTGGTCAGCTGGGCAGATGAAGGGAGGCCTCTGAAAGCTTGTTGTGTCCCTGTCGCTCACACAGGAGGTTATCCAACTGACCCTTAGAATCACCCTCGATAGCCTGGGATCAAGGTAAGCAGGTTAAGTCTTCCTTCTGGCAGCAGGACAGTACTTATTCTGAATCTTCCACAGGTCCAGGAGTGTTCTGAAGTGAGCTTCTGAAAGTCCTACTTTTATACCTGTCTCTAGCCTTTTTGTGGGGGAATTCCCTGACTTACCCCCAAAACTGCTTCTGGTCAGTTCTTCCCCTTCCCCTGGTACTTGCTCCAAACTGTCTAGGGCAACAAAGGCAAGAGTAAGTCTGGTGTCAGGCTCCTTTATGTGCACTTTAGGCAGGGCACGTTGAAATGTACTCAGGGCAGGGTACAACTTCCCCCCAGTCATACTGTCAGGAAGACCCTTTCCTTTCACACTGAGGGTTCTTTTGTCTCACTGTTTGGAAGCAATACACAAACCCCAAAAGCAGAGCCATTCAAAGTCATGACACTCAGTGCCCTGGTGAAAGACACAGTTGGTTTGGCTAGGAAAATGCCAACTTTGTAAAAGTGGCATTTTCAGAATAGTAACTCATTCCAACTTTACCATTAAAGAGAATTTTCAATTACAATTCATTTGAGTGCCATAATGCCAGGGGCTATTTCCGATGTACAACAGTGTATTTCACACTGTTAGCGATTCCCAATGGGGTCGCAAATTGAGAGACTCATGAATATTAATGAGCCTCTCGCAATTTGCGACCCCATTGGGATAGCAGGCCCTCCCAGGTATGGTGGCCTGCTGGGCTCAGCAGACCACCATGTCTGGGACTGCTTTTAAATAAAGCAATTTTTTTTAATGCAGCCCGTTTTCCTTAAAGGAAAACGGGATGCATTTAAAAAAAAAAATTGAAACGTTTTCGTTTCATTTTTTAAGGGCAGGCAGCGGTCCCACCACTGCCTGCCCTTAAAAAATATTTTCCCCTGCATTTGCAAAGGGTAAGGGGTCCCCTGGGGACCCCTTCCCTTTTGCGAGTGCATTACCACCCTCTTGAAGAGGGTGGTAATTTGCAAGTGTTTTACGCCCGCATTTGCGGACGCAAAACATTCTTACATAGGGTTGCGCTCGCTAATAGGAAGGAAACGCCCCTTCCTAATAGCGAGTCACAACGCAAAAAATTGCGCGTTGCAAAATAGGGTTTATACATTTCCCATGCTATTTTTGCATGCGCGAACGGGTTCGCAAACCCGTTTGCGCATGCAAAAATGGTCGTACATCTGGCCCTTAGGGCCTCCCATACGGTGACATAATATTGAAAAGGAAGTTTTAGGCCTGACAGAAGGTTTGTTTTGCCAGATCAAATGTAGTTTAAAACTGCACTACAGGCTGCAGTGGCATGCCTGAGACATGTTTTAAAAGTTTACTTCACTGGGTGGCACAATGAGTGCTGCAGCCCACTGGTAGCATTTAATTTACAGGCCCGGGGGTACATGTAGCACCGTTTAGTAGAGACGTACAAGTAAATCAAATGTGCCACTTAGGTGTAGGCCAATTTTGCCATGTTTTAAGGAGAGAGCACGAGCAGTTTACCACTGCTTGGGGAAAAGTGCAGAGTCCTAAAAGCCAACAAAAATAAGATTCAGCAAAGGAAGGCAAAAATCTGAGGTGACCCTGCAGAAAGGGCCAAGTATAACCATCAAGATTTTTGCATGCAGAGCTTCAGCTGGTTCTGCCCGGAGACACCTTTGACCAACAGCTTATCCACCAAAGGGCTGTTGATCAAAGTACAACAAAACATATGTCCTATTTAGGGTAGTCGTTCTGAGGTACATTTTTACTGTTTAGAACCATCAAGTAATGCCTGGCGGTCCCAAAGGGACACAAGAGAAATGAAAACCCCCAGTGCATCAGGGACATTATTTTTTTGTTTTCTATAACAAACTTCTGCTTTGCAATTTTACTTCTGAAAAACAAAAAACTTTGCAGAGCGGGCACATTAAACATGGCGCCGGCTCAGCAAAGTTTCACTGCCTTCAGTGATGCTGACTGACTGTGATCTTTAAATATGGGGTACTGATTTCTGACAAGGGAGTGGAGGCCATAGTCTCTGCTGAACGGGCGAGCCAGCGCGCCAATGGGCATCCCGTCTGGGACTAAATGACCCACTAAGTGACCTGTGCATATCAGTATCTGCAGAACTAAGGGTCCTGGCCTGACTGAGAGGTGCAGGAGCCTCTCTGCAGCTGGTGACAAACTGCTGTATACCTTCATATGCACTACTGCATCCCCTAGATCACATGCTTTATATATAATTGATTTGTCAATAACTGGAATAAGCTTATTCTTTCAACCTCAGGGGCCGGGCTATTCATATATTTGAGGGAGGTGAGACAGCCCAGTACACTTATAGATTATCTGAACACACAGTTAATGATTTTAGTAAAAACCGCATTGCTTCTGTAAGGATGATTAATATAATTAATATTAATCTATTGACCACTACTGTCTCGTCGCCATTGGAATGAATTTTTTCCATTGCAATCAAGTTCACAGAAAACTGTGACTATAAGAAACATTATCTGCGAGCTGTTACAAATCAAGCAATTTTATAAAAAACCTTACAAGTGGGCATTCCCTCATTCACACTTAATACATGATGACAGGAAAACTGTGAAACCAGCCAGGGTGCAGCCCTTACGTTCACTGAAGTGCAAACAACATACCCAGCAGTGATAACAGATGATTAATTGAAACCGTCTGACATGGATTGTCGGCATTTTTTTTTTTTTAAATATATATATACATATATATATATATATATATATATATATATTCACTGAAAAAACCATAGGTTTTAGGGACAGTTATAGTTAGTTGGACATTGCACTCATACAAAACCCGTGAAATTCCCCGTTATAGTTAGTTCAGCTAACTATAACTCGCGCCCCGCAATGCACTGCTGATGACGTCACATATTACATCACTCATGACATGGTCAGTGACATCACTGATGACATCACTGATGACATCTCAAATGACATCACTGATGACATCATCCAGTGACTGTGTGTTTCTGTAAAGTTTAAATATGTTTAATATATATAGGGAAAGGCGTATTGAAGAATGAGTGGGTGTATAAGTGTCTGAATGGATGATTTAGTACGTGCGTGACTGACTCTACAAGTGAGTGATTAAACGTATCTTACTGAATGCATGGGTTAGTGACTAAACTGTGTGAATGTCTGTATCCGTCTGTTGGTGTGTAAGTGGATGCATGGATTTGCGAATAGCTACATGAGTGTCTATATGGGTTATTGATTGGTTCTATGAGTATCTGTATGGGTGCCTGAGTGTTTGTGTGGATGGGGTGTGTGCGACTGTGCATAGATGTGTGAGTGGGTGATTCACTGGGTGGATGGTTTCAAGAGTGCATCTGTGATAGACTGTATGGGTGGGTAAGTGTGTGTAAGAGTGTGTTAGTGAGTGAATGTATGTCCCAGTGGTACATGTGTGAGTAACTACATATGTGAAAGGCAGTATATATGTGTATTGGAGTATATAAATAGCTATAAGCGAGAGTGAGTGATTGTGATAGTGGCTGTATGGATGAGTGTGTGCTTGTATCAGTGATTGTATAAGAGCGTAACAATGTGCTAGTATTTGTATGATTAAGTGAGCTGGTGTGTGTATAACTGTATAGGTGAGTAAATGGCAGTGTGTTTAATTATTTGCATGACTGACTAGGTGTGTGAGTACCTCTATGGATGAGTGGCGGTGTTTGAGTGTCTATATGGGAGTAAGAGTGCATATGATAGTCCTGTACTGAGTGACCATAAGTATGAGTGACTGTACGGGTGAGTGAGTGGATGTGTGTGTGTAGACCTAAGAATCAGTGAGTGGGTATGTAGTTATTGGTGTTGGAGTGTCTATGGTTTTGCGAATGGCACTCTGTAATTTAGATTGGGTGTATCAAAGGTTATATTAGGGTGTGAGGAGCTGCATCAGATTATCACGTGGATGATGTCATCAGTGATGTCATTTGAGATGTCATCAGTGATGTCATCAGTGATGTCACTGACCATGTCATGAGTGATGTAATATGTGACGTCATCAACAGTGCATTGCGGGGCGCGAGTTATAGTTAGCTGAACTAACTATAACGGGGGAATTTCACGGGTTTTGTACGAGTGCAATGTCCAACTAACTATAACTGTCCCTAAAACCTATGGTTTTTTCAGTGAATTTCAAAGGTTTTTTAAATGCTAATTTCTAACTATAACGTGTCTGAAACCTATGGTTTTTTCAGTGAATTTCAAAGGTTTTTAAAATGCTAATTTGTAACTATAACGTGCCTGAAACCTACGGTTTTTTCAGTGAATTTCAAAGGTTTTTTAAATGACAATTTTTAAATGTATTAATTTTTATATTAATTTTTTTCATACTGATTTACTACATTTTTAGAAACAATTTCTTTTACATATTTTATTTTTAAATTACATTGTAATTACATTATACATTACATTACAAAAAATACTTTCTCAGAATGAATTACTTTAGTTTAAATACTTTGCACATAGGCAATAGACTTTTAAGTACAGTAGTTACAGTTGTTGCAATGGGCAACACATTTTCAAACACAATGCAACATTCAGCTCAATGTGAATTTCTAGTTAAATGCAATTAGTTACTTTATGGATTACTTTTCTAACCACAGGACTGGATCCTAGATTCAGTCCTGGTACATCTCCTGTAAACAGTTGAGTAAAAGCGTTTTGGTTACAGTCGTGATTTTTAAGGAATATTATTGTATTTTAAAAGTTGACACTTTAAAACTTTTTCTCATAGAATCACCAATGTTATCCTATGGAAGGAAATTCACTTAGCAGGTAAAAACTGTTATCGTTACTTTTTCTTACTAAGTGTTGGATCCTGGATCCAGCACTGGTGCATCTCCTGTAAACAGTTGAAAGAATGCGTTTAAGTCATACAGGCGATTTTTAAGGAATATTTGTAGTTTGTGAAAATCGACACTTTGAAACTTTTCTGCTGAAAACCAGACAATGGATTCCTATGGAAGAAAATATAAGTTACTGGTAAGTACGGTTAAAATTACTTTTCAGGACCAGTACTGGGCTGAAAGATACAGCACTGAGGTCTCTCCTTATAACAGGTGAGTAAATCGGAATTCGTATTTCGGCTGATTTTAGAGGAATATTTGTATGTTTCAAAAATCAACACTTAGAAGAATTTCCAAGTGAAACCAGTCAATGTTAGCCTATGGAAGGAAATTCAAGTTACCGGTAAGTACGGTTAAAATTACTTTTCAGGACCAGTACTGGGCTGAAAGATACAGCACTGAGGTCTCTCCTGATAACAGGTGATTAAATCGGAATTCGTATTTCGGCTGATTTTAGATGATTATTTTAAAGTTCCAAAACTCCACACTTAGAAGAATTTCCAAGTGAAACCAGTCAATGTTAGCCTATGGAAGGAAATTCAAGTTACCGGTAAGTACGGTTAAAATTACTTTTCAGGACCAGTACTGGGCTGAAAGATACAGCACCAAGGTTTCTCCTGATAACAGGTGAGTAAATCGGAATTCGTATTTCGGCTGATTTTAGAGGAATATTTTAAAGTTCCAAAACTCCACACTTAGAAGAATTTCCAAGTGAAACCAGTCAATGTTAGCCTATGAAGGAAATTCAAGTTACCGGTAAGTACGGTTAAAATTACTTTTGAGGATCAGTACTGGGCTGAAAGATGCAGCACTGAGGTCTCTCCTGATAACAGGTGAGTAAATTGGAATTCGTATTTCGGCTGATTTTAGAGGAATATTTTAAAGTTCCAAAACTCCACACTTAGAAGAATTTCCAAGTGAAACCAGTCAATGTTAGCCTATGGAAGGAAATTCAAGTTACTGGTAAGTACGGTTAAAATTACTTTTCAGGACCAGTACTGGGCTGAAAGATACAGCACTGAGGTCTCTCCTGATAACAGGTGAGTAAATCGGAATTCGTATTTCGGCTGATTTTAGAGGAATATTTTAAAGTTCCAAAACTCCACACTTAGAAGAATTTCCAAGTGAAACCAGTCAATGTTAGCCTATGGAAGGAAATTCAAGTTACTGGTAAGTACGGTTAAAATTACTTTTCAGGATTAGTACTGGGCTGAAAGATGCAGCACTGAGGTCTCTCCTGATAACAGGTGAGTAAATCAGAATTCGTATTTCAGCTGATTTTAGAGGAATATTTGCACAATGGTGAAGGGAGGGAGCGGGGCCTGAGGTGACATCTGTGCAAACGCGCCCCGTGGCGCGTTTTAAGTTGGGGGATTAAGTCCCCTTGAATCATGAGGGTCCCTACGAACCTCCAGTATGCGCTAGGGGCTGCGTTGCAGAGACATGTACAGAGGCCACACCCCTTTATACACCTCTCTGCAACGCAGCTCTGTGGCGCTTTCTGGACGTACCTGTTGGGCTAGTTGGCCCCCAGGGACCCTCAGGATTGAAGAGGATTTAATTCCCCATCTTAAAACGCGCCACGGGGCCTGTTTGCACACATGTCACCTGAAGCCCCGCCCCTCCCTTCACCACTGTGCAAACGCGCCCCGTGGCGCGTTTTAAGTCGGGGGATTAACTCCCCTTGAATCCTGAGGGTCCCTGGGGTGCAACTAGCCCACCATATACCTCCAAAAGCGCCATAGAGCTGCGTTGCAGAGAGGTGTAAAAGGGCGTGGCCTCTGTACACCTCTCTGCAAGGCAGCCCCTGGCGCATACTGGAGGTTCCTGGTGGGCTAGTTGGCCCCCAGGGACCCCCAGTATTCAAGGGGAATTCGTTCCCCTCTGCAAACGCGCCAGGGGCGCGTTTGCAGAGTGGTGAAGGAAGGGGCGGGGCCTACGGGCCCGATCGTTTTTTGTTTTGTTTTTTTTTTGTTTTTTTCTCCTTGAAGGGGGCTGTGTGGCCCCCTTCCTTTTTCCTATTTTTAGGCCCTGGGGACCCCATCCCCCAGGGCCTTACCCCTTTTTTTTAAATTAAAATAAATAAAAAAAACGGGAAGGGGGCCGCGTGGCCCCCCTTCCCTGGGCCTGTATTGGCCCCGGGGACCCCATCCCCCGGGCATGGCCTCTTTTTTTTATTTGGAGGGGGCTGCGTGGCCCCCTCCTCAGGCCATTTAAGGCCCCGGGGACCCCATCCCCCGGGCCGGCCTTGCACTTTTTTTAATTTTTTTACTTTGGGAGGGGGCTGCGTGGCCCCCTCCGTGGCCACTCATGGCCCCAGGGACCCCATCCCCGGGGCCTGGCCTCTCGTTGGGGACTGTGGGGGTCCCCAAGCCCCCACAGTCCCGCCGGCTCCCCGTGTCCTACGGGAGCCGGCATGCTTACACATGGGGAGCTGCTAAGATGCAGCTCCCCATGTGGAAAAGCATCGGCTTTGGATATTGGAAGAGAGAGCAGGTTTCCCTGCTCTCTCTTCCAATATCCAAAGCAAGTTTCTGTCATTGCAAACAGCAGTGTCCCGGGGGTAGGCACCCCGGGACACTGCAGGAGCCGGCCCTGGGGGTGGCGGTCCCCAGGGCCACCACAGGCTTCAGGAGGGGGCCGCATGGCCCCCTCCCCTACATTTTGAAAGCCCCGGGAGGTGGTGGTCCCCGGGGCTTGGGGGTCCAAACGGACCCCCATTTTAATTTTTCTTAGTGCCCCGGGAGGTGGTGGTCCCAGGGCGTGTGGGGCTGGAGCCCCCCACACAGGTTTTTAATTTAAAAAAAGAAGCCCCGGGAGGTGGTGGTCCTCGGGGCTGCGGGAGGGCTCAGAGCCCTCCCGCACCATTATACATAAAGCCCCGGGGGTGGTGGTCCCCGGGCTTGGGGGCCCTTAGAGGCCCCCACACATAAAATTTACCCCCCCAGCATGCCCCCGGGTCTTGGCCCACCCGGGGCCAGTGCTATCGAGCGCGGGAGACCGCGCTTCGATTTTTTTCGGCAGGATTCGCGCTCCCTGAGCGCATCCTGCCGATTTTTGAAAAAAAAAAAAAATTTTGCCCAGGGGGTCCTTGTGGGACCCCCTGAGCAGACCTAGGGGTCAGGGTGTTTCTACCCTGCCCCCTTTGTGCGCTTTGCGCACTTGTTTCTGTCCCTCGGTTCTACCGAGGACAAAATGGCTGCCAACACTTCCTGATTTGGAGTGTTGACAGCCAATTAACATAAAGCTCGTGCTCGGGAGGATCCGCGGCCCTAGATATATCTATCTTTTTACTTTTGATTTTCTCAGCAACTACTGAACGGAGTTACACCATTTAACAAAAGGGTTCTTTCTGAACCAAGAACTACCTCTTTGCCAAATTTGGTGTAATTCCGTTCAGCAGTTCGGGCTGTAGCCGTGTCTAAAGTTTCCTATGGAAAATTGCATGGGGAAAACGCGCTTTGGGAACCCCCTTTTTCTCGGCCCCCGCTTGACGAATCCCCCGAGACTTTCAGGGTAGGAGCGGACCGGAGCACCCCACAAAGTTTGAAAATTTTGCGAAGATACGTCAACCGGCAAGAGAGTTATTTCAAATAGAATGTCGCGGATTTCCTATGGATAATAGGTTGTAACTATAACTATCTACTGGCGACCGCCAGTAGATAATATATATATATATATATATATATATATATATATATATATATATATATATATATATATATATATATATATATATATATATATATATATTGCCACAATGTAGCCCTCTTGTTCGACGCCGGCGCTCTTAGATGGGGCGGTGCGTTTCTTCCGGCAGAGCCACGCCGGTATTCTATAAAACCAAGGTTTTGCCTCTCGGCAAAATAATAGAAACGCACTCACTCGTGTGCAGGAATCAGGGCGGTTTTATTTTAGACAATTGCCATGCCCAACGCGTTTCGCCTTAACACAAGGCTTGTTCACGGGATGGTGTAACATAGAAAAAGGGCATCTTTTATTTCTATTTGCACACAGTTACTTCCTGTTTTCTTCTAAGTGCATTGTGGTTAGTGTAGTTTAACATTTATAAAAACTTGTGAGAAATCAATTTTAAAGGTGATGTGAATGTGCTCATTTTGCTATGTGATGTTTTTTAAAAAAACAATTCATTTTAGTCCATTTACGGCCAACTTTGCTTAGTGTCCATTAATGTGCCTTCATTCTCAGTTATTGCTCTCCAGTGAGCTTTTTTAGAATGGCAACAATTTTAACACATTCTTGGCAATAATTTGTTTTCTGCAGCTTGCTCGTTCTTTATTTTCTTCGTTTCTTTTACTTAATTAGATCTTTTCTTCTTTTCAATTCTCTGGTGAGTTCTTTTCTTTATTGTTCCTTATGCCTTTCATTTTCTTTGAATGGTTTATTAGAGGTGTACATAAAGTTCTTCATTTTGGTTGAGACCTCTCGGATCCAAAGTTCTGAATGCCACTATGTGTCTTGATTCTTTTTGTCGCCACCCCCCGGGGCTTCAACTAAATAATGGTGGCGGGGGCACACGGCCTCCCCGCAGCCCCGGGGACCGCCACCCGGCCTCCCCGCAGCCCCGGGGACCGCCACCCCCCGGGGCTTCTTTTTAAAAAAAAAAATACCTGTGTGGGGGGGGGCTTGAGCCCCCCCACACGCCCCGGGGACCGCCACCTCCCCGGGGCACTAACAATTTTAAAGTGGGGGTCCGTTTCGGACCCCCAAAGCCCCGGGGACCACCACCTCCCCGGGGCTTTGCAGATGTTGGGAGGGGGGCAGCGCAGCCCCCCTCCTGGAGCCTGTGATGGCCCTGGGGACCGCCACCCCCCAGGGCCGGCTCCTGCAGTGTTCCGGGGTGCCTACCCCCGGGACACTGCTGTTTGCAATGGCAGGGCGGGAGCCGCGCGTCCCGCCCTGTCATTGCAAACTTGCTTTGCTTCATTCAGGGAAACCTGCTCTCGCTTCAATGAAGCAAAGCAGATTGCTTTTCCATAAGGGGAGCTGCATGTCAGCAGCTCCCCTTATGGAAAAGCAATGCCGGCTCCCGCAGGACGCGGGGAGCCGGCAAGACCGTGGGGGGATTGGAGACCCCCCCACGGTCCCCAACGAGTGGGCAGGCCCCGGGGGATGGGGTCCCCGGGGCCATTAGTGGCCCGGGAGGGGGGCCACGCAGCCCCCCTCCCCAAAAATGAAAAATATATTTTAAAAAAAAAGGACGCAAAGGCCGGCCCCGGGGGATGGGGTCCCCGGGGCCTTAAATGGCCTGAGGAGGGGGGCCATGCAGCCCCCCTCCAAATATATATATTTTTTAAAAACAGTGGGCATGCCCCGGGGGATGGGGTCCCCGGGGCCAATAGGGGCCCAGGGAAGGGGGGCACGCGGCCCCCTTCCCGTTTAAAAAAAAAAAATGCTCAGGCCCCGGGAGATGGGGTCCCCGGGGCCAAAAGTGGCCGAGGGAAGGGGGCCCAATTCTGAAAAAAAAAAAACAACGGCATAGCGCCAGAGGCCCCACCCCTCCCTGCGGCACTCTGCAAACGCGCCCCCTGGCGCGTTGTAAGATGGGGAAGTAATTCCCCTTGAATACTGGGGGTCCCTGGGGCTAACTAGCCCACCAGGAACCTCCAGTATGCGCCAGGGAGCTGCGTTGCAGAGAGGTGTTCAGAGGCCACGCCCCTTTTACACCTCTCTGCAACGCAGCTCTGTGGGGCTTACTGGAGGTACCTGGTGGGCTAGTTGGACCACAGGGACCCTCATGATTCAAGGGGACTTAATCCCCCAACTTAAAATGCGCCACGGGGCGCGTTTGCACAGTGGTTAAGGGAGGGGGCGGGGCCTGAGGTGATATGTGTGCAAACATGCCCTGTGGCGCGTTTGAAGTTGGGGAATTAATTCCTCTTCAATCCTGAGGGTCCCTGGGGGCCAACTAGCCCATCAGGTACGTCCAGTAAGCGCCACAGAGCTGCGTTGCAGAGAGGTGTAAAAAGGGGTGTGGCCTCTGAACACCTCTCTGCAACGCAGCTCCCTGGCGCATACTGGAGGTACATGGTGGGCTAGTTGGACCCCAGGGACCCTCAGGATTCAAGGGGACTTAATCCCCCAACTTAAAACGCGCCACGGGGCGCGTTTTCATAGTGGTGAAGGGAGGGGGCGGGGCCTGAGGAGATATGTGTGCAAACACGCCCTGTGGCGTGTTTGAAGTTGGGGAATTAATTCCTCTTCAATCCTGAGGGTCCCTGGGGACCAACTAGCCCACCAGGTATCTCCAGTAAGCGCCACAGAGCTGCGTTGCAGAGAGGTGTAAAAAGGGGCGTGGCCTTGGACCACCTCTCTGCAACGCAGCTCTGTAGTGCTTACTGGAGGTACCTGGTGGGCTAGTTGGGCCCTAGCGACCCTCAGGATTCAAGGTGACTTAATCTCCCAACTTAAAACGGCCACAGGGCGCGTTTACACAGTGGTGAAGGAAGGGGACGGGGCCTGAGGTGACGTGTGCAAACACGCCCTGTGGCGCGTTTTAAGTTGGGGAAATAATTCCCCTTCAATCCTGAGGGACCCTGGGGGCCAACTAGCCCAGCAGGTGCTTCCAGTAAGCGCCACTGCGCTGCGTTGCAGAGAGGTGATCCGAGGCCACGCCCCTTTTTAAAACCTCTCTGCAACGCAGCTCTGTGGCGCTTATTGGAGGTACCTGGTGGGCTAGTTGGGCCCCAGGCACCCTCAAGATTCAAGGGGACTTAATCCCGCTACTTAAAACGCGCCATGGGGCGCGTTTGCACACATGTCACCTCAGGCCCCCCCTCCCTTCACCACTGTGCAAACGCACCCCATAGCGCGTTTTAAGAGGTAGTTTTAATCCCCCTGCCCTATTATGTACTAGGGACTTACAGAGGAGGTCATGCTAATCACAGGGGTACCCCAACGCATAGTGTTCCCTAGTGTATGTAGGTGTTTTCACTGTATTCTAAGTGTCTTTTAGCATAGCACTGGCTCTGGTTAGTCATAGTCAGTTACCACCAGTACCCGTCTGAAAAAGTTGTGGGCACAGGATGATTTTGCAACAAGGCCTCTTTCTGCTCCTCTGTTGGTTCTTTCTGCACATCTTTTGCTTCTTCCTGCACTTTTCTTCGTCTTTGTGGACTTCTGTTGCTTCTTTCTGCATTTCTTTGGCTTCTTTCTGTGCGTTTTTTCTTCTTTCTTCACATGTCCTACCTCTGTAGGCATAGTTAGAAACTAGCATTTAAAAAACCTTTGAAATTCACTTAAAAACCATAGGTTTCAGGCACGTTATAGTTAGAAATTAGCATTTAAAAAACCTTTGAAATTCACTGAAAAAACCAGAGGTTGCAGGCACGTTATAGTTAGAAATTAGCATTTAAAAAACCTTAGAAATTCACTGAAAAAACCATAGGTTTTAGGGACAGTTATAGTTAGTTGGACAATTAGAGAATATTACACAGAGTGCTCTGATTACGTCTTTAATTGCATGCTGCTGACTTGCATATTTCCCCCAGTGGGCTTTGCATAGTGCGTTGTCCTTCTGTTGCATGCTGGTACTATTAGTCCAAATCAGAGCCAGTACTACCCTAAGTGGGTATATATATACCAAAGTTTAAAGGGACGTTATAGCTAGGTGAAAATGTCAGTTAAAGCATATCGTTTTAAACTAACCAAACCACTGAAATTCTGAAATTCATAGTTATCTCAAGTAACTATAACTTGTGCCCTAAAGTAACTATAATACATAGGATTCTGTAATCCCTGTATAAACGTCAGTCTCTAACCTCTTTATAATCGGCGACTATCAACGCACCCAGTAGCCGATTATATAGAAAACACTTCAGAACTTGACTATCATAAGTTATTACAGTCGAATTCTGACGTCACAATGCCTGCTGCCAGAGCCAGCAGCCAAGCTGAAGGGCAGGTCAGGTCATGGGGCATAATTAAAGCAGCTTGAAAACGAACATTGCTTTTCTTTCTTCTGCTCTAATTTAATAGATTACAATGACAAGCAAAGAGAATATATTTATTTTTTGCACTCCTTAGATAGAGAGAAGCTAGAATCTTTCTGCTTGTTTCTACACGTTCCGAGCTACTACAGCTTTATTTTTTTTTAAACGGTATTGAACTGTTTCTAATATCTGTTTGCAACAAATATCTAACAGGTTTTTGATGAACTTAATTTGCACTAGAGATTTTATTTTTATTCTTCTTGTTTCAAACATGCTCACTCTTTCGTATGAAAAGAGCTATGCACCAATGTTTCAAGTGGTTTGTGGGAAAGAAGATAGTGTGACCATATATTATATGGGATAAAGTACCCCCTGGAGTACATGATAGATATATTGCAGGTCACCTCAGAATTCCATAATGTTATAAAGGAACTCAGCCTTCTGCCTTCTTCCTCTATGTGGTTAATGGAAACTCCTTGGTGACTTGCAAGATCCTTATACTGTACTGCAGGGGCTACTTTATCCCTTATGTAACTCAGGCCGCCACCATGCACAGTGTTGTTATAAATGATGTCAATTCAAATGTTATTAGGGATGTTATCAATGCAGTTATTGAACATGTCATGAGTGATGTAATATAAGACGGTAGAAGCAGTGCATAGCGAGGGTGCGAGTTATAGTTACTTGAGATATCTATAACTGGGGAATTTCAGAGCTTTTGTTTGTTTAAAACAAAATGTTTTAACTGACATTTTCACCTAAACATAACGTCCCTTTAACCACCCCTTGGGCCGAAATTAAATTATATGGGGAGAGGGGTCATGCGCCTCCACTCTCTGAGCCTCCAAAGGCCCCGGGGAGCCCATCTCTGGGGCCAACCCTACTTTATATAAGGATGGGGGCTACACGGCCCCTCCTCGAGCCTCAAAAGACCCCGGGGAACCCACCCCCAGGGCCAAAATACAAAAAAGAGGAGGGGGACCACAAGGCCTCCCTCCCCAAGCCAATAAAGGCCCCGCGGAGCCCACCCCAGGGGCTGAATACTTTAAGGGTGGGGCCACATGCCCCCCCTTGCTGAGCCGTTAATGGCCCTGGGGACCCCATCCCCCGGGGCCGGCTCAGTAGTTATGTCCTTGGGAGCCCACCCCAGGACATAGCAGTTTCCCTGCATGCACCAGCACAGACATGGAAAAATGTGTTTGCTCTCGTTTGGCGAGAGCATTTGTTAATTTCCCACCAAGCAGGAGCAAACATCAATTCCACTACCAGCGGGTCGGAGCTTCAAAAATGCTCCTGCCTCCTGGGAGTGAACTTTTGATCTGTTTCCCTGTCTGCACTTAAGCGGGTAGTGAAACAGATCCACAGATTGCTCCTGAACAGAGGGAGCAGCATTAGGAGCTTCTCCTTTCAGGTGGGAGCAATGCCGGCTCCAGCTGCATGCGGGGAGCTGGCTGGGGCCATAGGGGCCTTGGGGCTCTCCCTTTGGCCCCCAACGAGAGTATGGTGGTTGCCATAGGTGGGCACCAGAGCACCCACCTTTAAGTGATAAGGGCCCAGGGGATGTGGTCTGTGGGGCCGATGATGGCTCTGAGAGGGGGACCCTGAGGTATATGGTCCCCAGAGCCTTACATGGCTCGGGAAGGGGGCCACAAGGCACCCTCCCCTTTTACCATATATGTATGGCCCTGGGGGATGGATGACCCAGGGCCTAAAGAGGCTTGGGTAGGGGGGGCTGACCCTTTAATAAATAAAAAGGCCCTATGGCCAACCCCTGCTGCGCATGGCCAAAGACGTTTGGAGTTTGGGGTCATCTACTCTTGGGGGTATTGGCCACAGTGCATGGCTGCAGCCCCGGCCTTGTGGCCAACACCCCACTGTGCATGGCCAAAAACAGTGCACATTATGGGGTTGGCTGCATGTGGGAGATTGGCTGAAGGGCCTGGCTGCAGGCCTGTGGCCAACCCCCCGCCATGCACGGCTGAACGCCCAGCGCAGTGTGGGGTTGGCTGCCTTTATAGGGGTTGGCTGGTGGGCCTGGCGCCAGGTCTTGTGTCCAACCCCCTATTGCATAAGGCCGAAGGCTGTGCACAGCATGGGGTTGGCTGCATGTGAGGGGTGGCCAGGCCCTGCAGCCAACCCCCTGCCGCACAAGGCCAAAGGCCATGCACGGCAGGGGGTTGCATTTATGCATGGTAATTAAATATTATCTTATGTTAAAAAAGCCTAAAAATTCACTGAAAAAAAGCAAAAGTTAAAGTAACGTTATAGTTAGGCAAATATGTCAGTGACACCATTAATGTTTTGAACTAAAAAAACACAGAAAATCACCATTTGTAATTAGCAGAACTAACTATAACTTGTGCACCCGCCATGCACTGCTTTTGACCTCACATATTACATCATTCATGGCATGGTCTATGACATAATTTATGACATCTCTAGTGACATCCCAAATTACACCATTGATGACATCACTGATGATGTAATCTAAGCTTCTTTTGTACACAATGCTCTATAAACGGGTATGTCATTAGAGCTCTAAATGTGATACAAAATAGCTCGGACAAATATGAGGCATCATTAATGCCATCACAGAAACAACTCCCTTAGGTGTAGAAAGCATAGGTTATGTGCCACATTGACCCTATTCCATACAATTCACGGGTAGCATAGTTCACAATAGCAATCACCCACTGATATATGGGAAACACTCATTGCATACGGTGTTCAATCTGTATACAACTGTTCAGAAAAAGCCAAGTTCCTAAAAATACTGAACGTCTGTTCCAAAAATAATGCCCTACTATGGACAGCTTTTATCTGTATCAAACCCCTCACAGTCACCGAACCTACATTGAGAAATGAAGTTGATATGAGTAGAGATGTGAGTACTGTAAACGGTATTCACTGTATGGAGAGAGTTAATCTTGTACCAGACTGTTTGCAGACAGTGAAACTCTCAAGAGAAATACACTACAGAGTATTAAAAAAATGGAAGGACAAGAATAAAAGCGGCTGGGTCTTAGAAGACTGCACCACCTGGACTAGTCACTATGTAAACAAAAGATATTGCCCACCTCAAATGATCTGCCACTTGTAGACCATAGAAATAAATATATAAGCTAGTTGGATGAGAGGCAATATATGCACACACACAGTTTGTACAGTAAAAGCACATCAATAAAAAAGAGAAAATGTCAGCAAAGAGTCGTTTCTGGTCTTTTATTTCCAGATACACTTGATATGCAATTGATGGAACCAGCCAACGCGTTTCGCCCAAACATGGGCTTCTTCAGGGCTGTAACGGCATACAATGAGGGTATACTTTAGAATATTAGTATAAGACCACGCGAAACACATTCATGAATGAAAAATAGCAAAAGTTAGAGAAAAAAGGAAAGAAAACGAGAGGGAAAACGCAACCAATGAGTGACGGATTTATAGAAAAATAGTGAAACCGTGAAGGGGATAAACTAGCGTGCCATCAGAAAGAAAGAGTGAAAGCACCAGTGACATCCAGAACATGTATTTAGATGTTAAAGGGTAGTAGAACCCACAGAGTCCTTAGAGATAGTAAACGCAGTGATTCACAAGTGGAGTTGAATCAAAAGAAAAAAGAGTGCCCGTGCTCAGAGAGAGACTATTAAAGTAGAAAGACAGTTGAATAATACTGCACATTACACCAGACTTACTCACAATCCTTGCACAATTGCCACCCTTAAAATAAATACCCAGCTGACACATTGGAAGAGGTGGGTCTTCTATCTGACACATAACACAAGTTTATTTCCATCAGTAACCCCAGATATCCGTGCATATATCTTCTTCCTAAGATACATAAGAAGATGCCTTTCCCACCAGGTCTTATACTAATATTCTAAAGTATACCCTCATTGTATGCCGTTACAGCCCTGAAGAAGCCCATGTTTGGGCGAAACGCGTTGGCTGGTTCCATCAATTGCATATCAAGTGTATCTGGAAATAAAAGACCAGAAACGACTCTTTGCTGACATTTTCTCTTTTTTTATTGATGTGCTTTTTACTGTACAAACTGTGTGTGTGCATATATTGCCTCTCATCCAACTAGCTTATATGAGTATTAAAAAGTATCTACTAAGAACAGTGTACACTCTATGCAACACTTGGCAAAAAAGACACTTTTCGCTTAAGATAAGTAACACCTGAAGGTGCTAAAGATTATACTACCTGCAGCATTCATACTGGGGTAAATTCTTTAAAGATAGCCTATCTTTGGAAGCAAAACAAGTACGCGTACATAGCTTTATACCTGGTGGACACAGTCTTCTATGTTAAGTAGAAATTTGTTGTAATGTGCTTCTGCTGTATCTCATCATTACATGTGTAAGTCCTAGAATTGTTTGCCAGTCCTTGGCTGGCTGTAGAATGTTGCTGGGGACTGGAAGATCATCTTTGGACAGAGCTGGTTGGGTGGCTGAGCTGTCTTTCCTTACTACCTACAAATAAATACTTCTCTTAAGTTTGCAATGCCTCTTCTCATCTTTAAAGAAGAAACAACTTTTCAACACTAGCGACGAGGATGGGAAAGAGAAGGACAGCTCAACTCCATGATTTTTCTATACTTCAAGGACTCATAATTTTATTTTTTTTATTGGGAGAAAACTTGGGCCCTTGCTTACAATACTACTAAGCACTTCCTACTGTGCTGAATGTAAAGCAGGATCTACCGTTCCAGAAAGTTTGGGCTGCTTAAAGCGTAGAAAACAAAGAAGAAGAGGTGCACACCGATTGAAAGTAAGCCTTTACTACTCCTCAGCTGGTGTTGGCCGAATCTCTGCCTACTGCTTTGTGTCATCCCGGGCAGTGGTGACCATTACCTTTATTTTATTACAACTTGTTTTGGCAGCGCAATTGCTCTAGGCCTCGTGTTTGTTTACATTCAAACATGGATGTGCGCTCGAGACTTTACCTGTTTTCCTCGATCTTCATTCGGAGGGCGGATTCCCTGTCTCGAGCTTTCCCGGCGCGCGTCCTGTGTTCGAGGCGTTCCTTACACTGGCTGTGAAGAGGAGTCTCACAGTGACCTCGTCAGTGAGATGCATGCCTCAACGTGACTTCGTCAGTGAGATGCACGGCTCAACGCGACTTCGTCAGTGAGACGCTTCTCAAGGGAGACACTTCTCAAGTTTCTACGTGAAACGTCCCTGGGGCATCCCTCCTATTGTGACGTCACACGATTGCAAAGCTTCGCTTCTGGATACCTAGGTTACGCGCTGACGTGCACACCAGATTCGGTTTCAATTATTTTCAGCTGTTCGGTGTCACAGCTATGGTACGGCGTGTCACACTATTGCGCTGACACGCACAGCTACAGTACTGTGTGTCACAATTTTGTGCTGACACGCACAGCCCTGATTTAACGGCCTCAAGAGCGCTGATGTACAGAGTTTCTGTGTCAATTATTTCAGCTGTTTGGTGTTTCTCTCAGTATTGCGCTGACATGCACAGCTATGGTACGGCGTGTCACAGTATTGCGCTGACACGCACAGCTACAGTACTGTGCGTCACAATTTTGCGCTGACACCCACAGCTCTCTTTTTACTACCTCAAGAGCGCTGATGTACAGGGCAATAGCTTCTTTTCGCTGACACACACAGCTGTAGCACAGTGTGTCAAGGTGTGCTTTTCCCTGCACTTCGCTGACACGCACAGCTACTATTTTATTTTACACGGCTCTTCTGCAGTGTGCCAAGAACGCAAGATTTATATATTTTTTTTCTTCTTTCTGTGCCTTTCATTGCAACGCTTTAGTGTTTTTTTTTTCTTCACTGACACACACAGCTATAGCGCAGTGTTTCAAGGTGTGTTCATATCTGTTCTTCACTGACACACACACAACTATAATACGGTGTGTTTTACACTTACTTTATGTTTTCTTCACATCACAACTCACGTTGTTAATCTCAACCATGCAAAATGTTACTGCTCCTCCCTTCTTTCTTCAGTCCCTGGTGATCCACCTATTAAATGCCAAGTGGAAGAAAGTGTTCGAGAGGTACGCTCGAGTTTGTGGCACTTCTCTGAGAGGAGGACAGCTTTACTCTTACGCTGCCTTGGATCAGAAGGTCAAGATGTTTTTGATCATCTTCCTGATGTCCCTGACAATATTTAATATTTAATTCCCCATCTTAAAACGCGCCACAGGGAATGTTTGCACACATGTCACCTGAAGCCCCGCCCCCTCCCTTCACCACTGTGCAAACGCGCCCCGTGACGCGTTTTAAGTTGGGGGATTAAGTCCCCTTGAATCCTGAGGGGTCCCTGGAGTCCAACTAGCCCACCATGTACCTCCAAAAGCGCCACAGAGCTGCGTTGCAGAGAGGTGTAAAGAGGGCGTGGCCTCTGAACACCTCTCTGCAACGCAGCTCCTGGCGCATACTGGAGGTTCCTGGTGGGCTAGTTGGCCCCCAGGGACCCCCAGTATTCAAGGGGAACTTACCCCTTCTTACAACGCACCAGGGGCGCGTTTGTAGACTGCTGCAGGGAGGGGCGGGGCCTCCGGCACGATGCCGGTCTTTTTTTTTTCTTTGCTTTTTTTTATGGGAGGGGGGCTGCGTGGCCCCCCTTCCCTCGGCCACTTTTGGCCCCGGGGACCCCATCCCCCGGGCCTGAGGATTTTATTTTATTTTTAAACGGGAATGGGGCCGCGTGGCCCCCTTCCCTGGGCCTCTATTTGCCCCGGGGACCCCATCCCCCGGGGCATGCCATCTTTTTTTTTTTTTTTTAAATATTTGGAGGGGGACTGCGTGGCCCCCTCCTCCAGGCCATATAAGGCCCCGGGGACCCCATCCCCCGGGGCCGGCCTTTACGTTTTTTTTATTTTCTTTTTGGGGAGGGGGCTGCGTGGCCCCTTCCCGGGCCACTAATGGCCCCGGGGACCCCATCCCCGGGGCCTGGCCACTCGTTGGGGACCGTGGGGGTCCCCAATCCCCGCACGGTCCCGCCGGCTCCCCGCGTCCTGCGGGAGCTGGCATTGCTTTTCCATAAGGGGAGCTGCTGACATGCAGCTCCCCTTATGGAAAAGCAATCTGCTTTGCTTCATTGAAGCGAGAGCAGGTTTCCGAAACGGACCCCCACATTCCAATTGTTAGTGCCCCGGGGAGGTGGTGGTCCCCGGGGCGTGTGTGGGGGCTCGAGCCCCCCAAACAGGTAATTTAATTATAAAAAAAAGAAGCCCCGGGGGTGGCAGTCCCCGGGGCTGCGGGAGGGCCGAGTGCCCTCCCCCACCATTTTTATTTCAAAGCCCGGGGGTGGTGGTCCCCGGGGCTTAGGGGGGGGCCTTATAGGCCCCCCCACACATTTTTATTAACCCCCCGCATGCCCCCGGGACTCGGCCCACCCGGGGGCCAAATCCCATCGAAGCGCGGGAGAACGCGCTTCGGTTTTCTTTTTCTCAGTGGGATCCGCGCATCCTAAGCGCATCCCGGCAATTTTTTTTTTTTTTTAAATGCTTTTTTTGGCCCTGGGGGTCCTTGTGGGACCCCCTAAGCAGGCCTAGGGGTTCAGGGTGTTTCTACCCTGCCCCCTTTTTGCGTTTTGCGCATTTTTTTTCCTGTTTTCTTGTGCCTCGGTTCTACCGAGGAACAAGATGGCTGCCAACACTTCCTGGTTTGGAGTGTTGACAGCCAATTAGCATACAGCTCGTGATCGGGAAGGTGCGCTCAGAGTGCGCGGACCCTCCGCGGCCATAGATATATATGTGGTTTTACTTTTGATTTTCTCAGCAACTACTGAACGGATTTACACCATTTAACAAAAAGGGTTCTTTCTGAACCAAGAACTACCTCTTTGCCAAATTTGGTGTAATTCCGTTCAGCAGTTCGGGCTGTAGCCATGTCTAAAGTTTCCTATGGGAAATTGATTTTTTGACTCTTATTTTTTAATTTCTCCGCAACTACTGAACGGATTTACACCATTTAAAAAAGGTCGCTTTCTGAACCAAGCGCTACCTTTTGCCAAATTTGGTGTAATTCCGTTCAGCAGTCGGGCTGTAGCCGTGTCTAAAATTTCCTATGGGAATTAACATGGAGAAAACACGTTTTGGGACCCTCCTTTTTTCTCGGCCCCCGCTTGCCGAATCACCCCGAAACTTTCAGGATAGGAGCGGACCAGAGCGCCCCACGAGTTTTGAGAATTTCGCGAAGATTCGTCAATCGGCGCTAAAGTTATTTCAAATAGAATGTTGTGAATTTCCTATGGAAAATAGGTCCTAACTATAACTATCTACTTGCGACCGCCAGTAGATAATATATTATCTACTGGCGGTCGCCAGTAGATAGTTATAGTTAGGACCTATTTTCCATAGGAAATCCGCAACATTCTATTTGAAATAACTCTTAGCGTCGGTTGACTAATCTTCGTAAATTTTCAAACTTTATGGCCCGCTCCGGTCCGCTCCTACCCTGAAAGTTTCGGGGTGATTCGTCAAGCGGGGGCCGAGAAAAAGGGGGTCCCAAAGCGTGTTTTCCCCATTCATTTTCCCATAGGAAACTTTAGCCACGGCTACAGCCCGAACTGCTGAACGCAATTACACAAAATTTGGCAAAGAGGTAGTTCTTGGTTCAGAAAGAACCCTTTTGTTAAATGGTGTAAATCCGTTCAGTAGTTGCTGAGAAAATCAAAAGTAAAAACACATATATATCTGGGCGGAGCCTAACCACACATGTCTTCGTGAGATTTGATTGGCTGTCAGCACTTCATCCTGGAATTACTGGCAGCCATCTTGGGACCAATATAAATGATAGTACCCCATTGAAATGCATTGTAGTGAATCGAAGATTTTGAGGGTTACCAAAAGGAGAACTATAAAGGGTGATAACAGACTTTAGTTACATTAGAATTCATTTGTTGATGGTACCATAATAATTTCAGGAATTGTGGTGTGTTCTAAGGTGATTTTACCCTGTGAAAAACCTTCTGCTGGGATATCATGAATCATGTTTGAGAGAAAACTATTTTCACATGCTTGTCCCATAGAGTTTTGGAAGGTGCTCCAGAAGCTAAAATGAGAGCATATTTTCTGTAAATTCACATTATCTTTCTCAGTCATGTGAGAATGAAGTCTGACATTCTCAGTAAAACATGTACATCCAACAAGGGCAGAGACTGTCAGTTGATTCCTTTGTGTTCTACTGCAGCTTCCCAGAGTGTTCTAAAGAACAACTAGAGCGCTAACAGTCTTACTTATGACAAAAGTATGGCACACCTGAAACCATCTTGATTGGAATAAACTGGTAACACTTAAAACATTTAATTTAAAAAGGAACAAAATGAGGGGGTTCATTTTGCCATAGAAATTATGGTTAATGCTGTAGAAAGAAAAATTAGGACATGTTTTAAGTGAGATCTCAAATATCTTCCTGTTATATTTCAACAGGAGCAGCCTGTCAGTTGATGCCTTTGTGTTCTACTGCAGCTTCCCAGAGTGTTCTAAAGAACAACTAGAGTGCTAACAGCCTTACTTATGACAAAAGTATGGCACACCTGAAGCCATCTTGATTGGAATAAACTGGTAACACTTAAAACATTTAATTTAAAAAGGAACAAAATGAGGGGGTTCATTTTGCCATAGAAATTATGGTTAGTGCTGCAAAAGAAAATTTAGTGCATGTTTTAAGTGAGATTTCAAATCCTCTTCTATTTCATTAGAAAATTCTGACATGCAGACTGAAACAATCACTTTCAATACCAGCAGTAGACTTCCAGTTAACTCCTTGGTGAGCAGTAGCTTTACTACAGTGATCTAATGAACAACTAGAGTGCTAACATTCTGAATTTATGGCAAATGTGTGACACATCTGAATGCCTTCTTGATGGAATCAAAGTAAAAACTGAAAGCATTTCCTACTGAGGAGACTGCAGTAAATGAGGAAATTAGGAAACTTCATAACAAAGAAGTCTTCCAAGATGGCCACCAGTGAAAAAAGAGCCCAAATGTAGCACAAATATTACCCAGATGTAGCCCACATATAGCCCAATGACAAAAGTGTGCAAAACACTTTTTACTTTTAGTTTTTTTGCAGTTTTATGTAGTGCAGACTGGTCAGGTATTGGAGCGTTGCATCTTAAAACATGACCCCCTACACTACAAAAACACCACTGCACTACCCTAAACCCTAAAACACTACCCCCAGCACGACCCCCTACACTACACAAGCACCACTGCACTATCCTAAACCCTAAAACACTACCCCCAGCATGACCCCCTACACTACACAAACACCACTGCACTACCCTAAACCCTAAAACACTACCCCAACACCACTGCACTAACCTAAATCCTAAAACACTACCCCCAGCACGACCCCTACACTACCCAAACACCACTGCACTACCCTAAAACATGACCCCCTACACTACACAAACACCACTGCACTACCCTAAACCCTAAAACACTACCCCCAGCACGACCCCCTACACTACACAAGCACCACTGCACTACCCTAAACCCTAAAACACTACCCCCAGCACGACCCCCTACACTACACAAACACCACTGCACTACCTTAAACCCTAAAACACTACCCCCAGCATGACCCCCTACACTACCCAAACACCACTGCACTAACCTAAATCCTAAAACACTACCCCCAGCACGACCCCCTACACTACCCAAACACCACTGCACTACCCTAAAACATGACCCCCTACACTACACAAACACCACTGCACTACCCTAAACCCTAAAACACTACCCCCAGCACGACCCCCTACACTACACAAGCACCACTGCACTACCCTAAACCCTAAAACACTACCCCCAGCACGACCCCCTACACTGCCCGAACACCACTGCACTGCCCTAAACCCTGAAACACCAGCCCCTGCACGACCCCCTACACTGCCCGAACACCACTGCACTGCCCTAAACCCTGAAACACCAACCCTAGCACGACCCCCTACACTGCCCAAACACCACTGCACTGCCCTAAAACCTGAAACACCACCCCCTTCACGACCCCCTACACTGCCCGAACACCACTGCACTGCCCTAAACCCTGAAACACGACCCCCAGCACGCCCCCTACACTGCCCGAACACCACTGCACTGCCCTAAACCCTGAAACACTACACCCAGCAAGACCTCCTACACTGCCCGAACACCACTGCACTGCCCTAAACCCTGAAACATCACCCCCAGCAAGACACCCTACACTGACCGTACACCACTCCCCTAAACCCTGAAACACCACCCCCAGCACGACCCCCTACACTGCCCGAACACCACTGCACTGCCCTAAACCCTGAAACACCACCCCCAGCACGACCCCCTACACTGCCCGAACACCACTGCACTGCCCTAAACCCTGAAACACCACCCCCTGCACGACCCCCTACACTGCCCGAACACTACTGCACTGCCCTAAACCCTGAAACACCATCCCCAGCACGACCCCCTACACTGCACGAACACCACTGCACTGCCCTAAACCCTGAAACACTACCCCCAGCAAGACCCCTACACTGCCCGAACACCACTGCACTGCCCTAAACCCTGAAACATCACCCCCAGCAAGACCCCCTACACTGCCCGAACACCACTGCCCTAAACCCTGAAACAACACCCCCAGCACGACCCCCTACACTGCCCGAACACCACTGCACTGCCCTAAACCATGAAACACCAGCCCCAGCATGACCCCTACACTGCCCGAACACTACTGCACTGCCCTAAACCCTGAAACAACACCTCCTGCACGACCCCCTACACTGCCCGAACACCACTGCACTGCCCTAAACCCTGAAACACCAGCCCCTGCACGACCCCCTACACTGCCCGAACACCACTGCACTGCCCTGCCCTAAACCCTGAAACACCACCCCCAGCACGACCCCCTACACTGCCCGATCACCACTGCACTGCCCTAAACCCTGAAACACCACCCCCTGCACGATCCCCTACACTGCCCGAACACTACTGCCCTGCCCTAAACCCTGAAACACCACCCCTAGCCCGACCCCCTACACTGCACGAACACCACTGCACTGCCCTAAACCCCGAAACACTACCCCCAGCAAGACCCCCTACACTGGCCGAACACCACTGCACTTCCCTAAACCCTGAAACATCACCCCCAGCAAGACCCCCTACACTGCCCGAACACCACTGCCCTAAACCCTGAAACACCACCCCCAGCAAGACCCCCTACACTGCCCGAACACCACTACACTGCCCTAAACCCTGAAACACCACCCCCAGCATGACCCCCTACACTGCCCGAACACCACTGCACTGCCCTAAACCCTGAAACACCACCCCCAGCACGACCCCCTACACTGCCCGAACACCACTGCACTGCCCTAAACCATGAAACACCAGCCCCAGCATGACCCCTACACTGCCCGAACACCACTGCACTGCCCTAAACCCTGAAACACCACCCCCAGCACGACCCCCTACACTGCCCGAACACCACTGCACTGCCCTAAACCCTGAAACACCAGCCCCAGCACGACCCCGTACACTGCCCGAACACCACTGCACTGCCCTAAACACTGAAACACCAGCCCCAGCACGACCCCCTACACTGCCCGAACACCACTGCACTACCCTAAACCCTCAAACACCAGCCCCAGCACGACCCCCTACACTGCCCGAACACCACTGCACTGCCCTAAACCCTGAAACACCAGCCCCAGTAAGACCCCTACACTGCCCGAACACCACTGCACTGCCCTAAACCCTGAAACACCACCCCCAGCAAGACCCCCTACACTGCCCGAACACCACAGCACTAAAGCCTGAAACACCACCCCCAGCAAGACCACCTACACTGGCCGAACACCACTGCACTGCCCTAAACCCTGAAACACCACCCCCTGCATGACCCCTACACTGCCCAAACACCACTGCACTGCCCTAAACCCTGAAACACCACCCCCTGCACGACCCCTACACTGCCCGAACACCACTGCACTGCCCAAAACCCTGAAACACCACCCCTCAGCACGACACCCTACACTGCCCGAACACCACTGCACTGCCCTAAACCCTGAAACACCACCCCCAGCACGACCTCCTACACTGCCGGAACACCACTGCACTGCCCTAAACCCTGAAACACCACCCCCAGCACGACCCCCTACACTGCCCGAACACCACTGCACTGCCCTAAACCCTGAAACATCAACCCCAGCAAGACCCCCTACACTGCCTGAACACCACTGCCCTAAACCCTGAAACACCACCCCTACACTGCACGAACACCACTGCACTGCCCTAAACCCTGAAACACCACCTCCAGCAAAACCCCCTACACTGCCTGAACACCATTGCTCTGCCCTAAATCCTGAAACACTAGCCCCAGCACGACCCCATACACTGCCCGAACACCACTGCACTGCCCTAAACCCTGAAACACCAGCCCCAGCACAACCCCCTACACTGCCCGAACACCACTGCACTGCCCTAAACCCTGAAACACCAGCCCCAGCACAACCCCCTACACTGCCCGAACACCACTGTACTGCCCTAAACCCTGAAACACCAGCCCCAGCACGACCCCCTACACTGCCCGAACACCACTACACTGCCCTAAACCCTGAAACACCACCCCTGCATGACCCCCTACACTGCCCGAACACCACTGCACTGCCCTAAACCCTGAAACACCACCCCTGCACCACCCCCTACACTGCCCGAACACCACTGCACTGCCCTAAACCCTGAAACCTTACCCCCTGCACCAGCCCCTACACTGCCCGAACACCACTGCACTGCCTTAAACACTGAAACACCACCCCCAGCACGACCCCCTTTACTGCTCGAACACCACTGCACTGCCCCAAACCCTGAAACACCACCCCCAGCACGACCCCCTACACTGCCTAAACACCACTGCCCTAAACCCTGAAACACCACCCCCTGCACGACCCCCTACACTGCCCGAACACCACTGCACTGCCCTAAACCCTGAAACACCACCCCCTACACTGCCCGAACACCACTGCACTGCCCTAAACACTAAAACACCACCCCCAGCACGACCCCCTACACTGCCCGAACACCACTGCACTGCCCTAAACCCTAAAACACCACCCCCAGCATTACCCCCTACACTGCCCAAACACCACTGCACTGCCCTAAACCCTAGAACACTACCCCCAGCACGACCTCCTACACTACCCGAACACCACTGCACTAACCTAAACCCTAAAATACTACCCCCAGCACAACCCCCTACACTACCCGAACACGACTGCACTGCCCTAAACCCTCAAACACTTCCCCCAGCATGACCCCCTACACTACCCGAACACCACTGCACTGCCCTAAACCCTAAAACACTCCCCCACCACGACCCCCTACACTACCCGAACACCACTGCACTGCCCTAAACCCTAAAACACTCCCCCCAGCACGCCCCCTACACTATCCAAACACCACTGCACTGCCCTAAACCCTAAAACACTACCCCCCGCATGACCCCTACACTACCCAAACACCCATGCACTACCCTAATCCCTAAAACACTACCCCCGCATGACCCCCTACACTACCCTAAATCCTAAAACACTACCCCCGCACGACTCCCTACACTACCCAAAGACCACTGCACTACCCTAAACCCTAAAACACGACCTCCTACACTACACAAACACCACTGCACTACCCTAAACCCTAAAACACTACCCCCTACACTACACAAACACCACTGCACTACCCTAAACCCTAAAAACTACCCCCAGCACGAACCACTACACTACCCAAACACCACTGCACTACCCTAAACCCTAAAAACTACCCCCAGCAGTACCCCTACACTACCCAAACACCACTGCATTACCCTAAACCCTAAAACACTACCCCCAGCAGTACCCCCTACACTACCCAAACACAACTGCACTACCCTAAATCACTACCCCCAGCACGACCCCCTACACTACCCAAACACCACTGCACTACCCTAAACCCTAAAACACGACCCCCAGCACGACCCCCTACACTACCCAAATACCACTGCACTACCCTAAACCCTAAAACACTCCCCCCAGCACGACTCCCTACACTACCCAAACACCACTGCACTACCCTAAACCCTAAATCTACACCCAGCATGACCCCCTATACTACACAAACACCACTGCACTACCCTAAACCCTAAAACACTACCCCCAGCACGACCCTCTTCACTACCTAAACACAACTGCACAATTTGTTACAGGCGTTGCAACGCAGGCCTGTGGTGCTTACTGGAAGTACCTAGTGGGCTAGTTGGGCCACAGTGACCCTCAGGATTCAAGGTGACCTAATCCCCCAACTTAAAACGCACCACGGGGCGCGTTTGCACAGTGGTGAAGGGAGGGGGCGGGGCCTCAGGTGACATGTGCGCAAACACGCCCTGTGGTGCGTTTTAAGTTGGGGAATTAATTGCCTTTGAATCCTGAGGGACCCTGGGGGCCAACTAGCCCACCAGGTACCTTCAGTAAGCACAACAGAGTTGTGTTGCATAGAGATGAAAAAAGGTACGTGGCCTCGGAACGCCTCTCTGCAACTCAGCTCTGTGGTCCTAACTGTAGGTACCTGGGGGGCTAGTTGGGCCCCAGGGACCCTCAGGATTCAAGGGGACTTAATCCCGCAACTTAAAACGCGCCACGGGGCGCGTTTGCACACATGTCACCTCAGCCCCCCCTCCCTTCACCACTGTGCAAACGCGCCCTGTAGCGCGTTTTAAGAGGTAGTTTTAATCCCCCTGCCCTATTATGTACCAGGGACTTGCAGAGTAGGTCATGCTAATCACAGGGGTACCCCAACGCATAGTGTTCCCTAGTGTATGTAGGTGTTTTCACTCTATTCTAAGTGTCTTTTAGCATAGCACTGGCTCTGGTTAGTCAGAGTCAGTTACCACCAGTACCCGTCTGAAAAAGTTGTGGGCACAGGATGATTTTGCAACAAGGCCTCTTTCTGCTCCTCTGTTGGTTCTTTCTGCACATCTTTTGCTTCTTTCTGTGCGTTTTTTCTTCTTTCTTCACATGTCCTACCTCTGTAGGCATAGTTAGAAACTAGCATTTAAAAAAAACCTTTGAAATTCAATTAAAAAATCATAGGTTTCAGGCACGTTATAGTTAGAAATTAGCATTTAAAAAACCTTTGAAATTCACTGAAAAAACCATAGGTTTCAGACACGTTATAGTTAGAAATTAGCATTTAAAAAATCTTTGAAATTCACTGAAAAAACTATAGGTTTTAGGGACAGTTATAGTTAGTTGGACATTTCACTCGTACAAAACCATAGAAATTCCCCCGTTATAGTTAGTTCAGCTAACTATAACTTGCGCCCGCAATGCACTGCTGATGACGTCACATATTACATCACTCATGACATGGTCAGTGACATCACTGATGACATCACTGATGACATCTCAAATGACATCACTGATGACATCATCCATGTGATATTTCATGCATCTTCTCACACCCTAATATAACTTTTGATACACCCACTCTAAATTACAGACTGCCATTCTCAAAACCATAGACACTCCAACACCAAAAACTACATACCCACTCACTGATTCTTAGGTCTACACACACATCCACTCACTCACCCGTACAGTCACTCATACTTAGTCACTCAGTACAGGACTATCATATGCACTCATACACCTATATAAACACTCACACACTGCCACTCATCCATAGAGGTACTCACACACCTAGTCAGTCATGCAAAAAACTTAATCACACACCCATTTACTCACCTATACAGTTATACACACACCAGCTCACTTACTCATACAAATACTAGCACATTCTTACGCTCTTATACAATGACTGATACAAGTACACACTCATCCATACAGCCACTCTCACAATCACACACTCTCACTTATAGCCATTTATATACTCCAACACACATATATACTGCCTTTCACATATGTAGTTACTCACCCATGTACCACTGAGATATACATTCAATCACTAACACACCCATACACACACTCACCCACCCATACAGTCCATCACAGATGCACTCTTGAAACCATGCACCCAGTGAATCACCAACTCACACATCTATGCACAGAGTCACACACACCCCACCCACACAAACACTCAGGCACCCATACAGATACTCAGACAATCAATCAATAACCCATGTAGACACTCATGTAGCTATTCAGAAAGCCATGCAGCCGCTTACAAAGCAACAGACAGACGGATACAGACATTCACACAGTTTAGTCACTAACCCATGCATTCAGTAAGATACATTTAATCACTCACTTGTAGAGTCAGTCACTCATGTACTAAATCATCCATTCAGACACTTATACACCCACTCATTCTTCAATACGCCTTTCCCTATATATATTAAACATATTTAAACTTTACAGAAACACACAGTGACTGGATGATGTCATCAGTGATGTCATCAGTGATGTCATTTGAGATGTCATCAGTGATGTCATCAGTGATGTCACTGACCATGTCATGAGTGATGTAATATGTGACGTCATCAGCAGTGCATTGCGGGGGCGCGAGTTATAGTTAGCTGAACTAACTATAACGGGGGAATTTCACTGGTTTTGTACGAGTGAAATGTCCAACTAACTATAACTGTCCCTAAAACCTATGGTTTTTTCAGTGAATATATATATATATATTACCTACTGGCGGTCGCCAGTAGGTAGTTATAGTTAGGACCTAGTTTCCATAGGAAAAGCATTTTTTGTTTTCCCAATAACTTTGGCGTCGTTTGACGAATCTTCGCGAAATTTTCAAAACTAGTGGGGCGCTCCGGTCAGCTCCTGTCTTGAAAATTTTGGGGTGATTCATCAAGCGGGGGCCGAGAAAAAAGGGGGGTCCCAAAACGCATTTTCCCCATGTAAATTTCCATAGGAAACTTTAGACAAAGCTACAGCCCGACTGCTGAACGGAATTACACCAAATTTGGCAAAAAGGTAGGTCTTGGTTCAGGAAGAGTCCTTTTTGTTAAATGGTGTAAATCCGTTCAGTCAATCCTGAGAAATTCAAAAAAGGAAAAATATCGATATCTGAGCACCGAGGAGGATTCGCGACCCCTCCCGAGCACGAGCTCAATTCTGATTGGCTGCCAACATTCCAAACCACGAAGTGTTGGCAGCCATCTTGTGACTCGGTAGAACCGAGTCACAAGAAATCAGAAAAAAAACATGAAAAAGAAGAAAAGGGGGCAGGGTAGAAACACCCTGACCCCCTAGGCCTGCTCAGGGGGTCCCACAAGGACACCCAGGGCTCAAAAAAGCATTTTTTTTTTTAAACGGCAGAATTCGCGTTGGGGTCGCGAATCCTGCAATGAAATTTTTTTTTAAACGAAGCGTGGCCTCCCGCGCTTCATTTTCAAAAAGCCCCCGGGTGGGCCAGGTCCCGGGGGCACTTGCCAATTAATTTGTGGGGGCCCACGGGGGCCCCCGCAGCCCCGGGGACCGCCACCTCCCCAGGGCTTATTTCATTCTCTGCAGGGGCACTATGGCCCCCCACAGCCCCAGGGACCGCCACCTCCCCGGGGCTGTAAAAAAAATGTGTGGGGGGTCCCAATCCCTGCCATGCTGCACCGGGGACCGGCCACCTCCCTGGGGCTTTGAGAATGAAATGCGGGGGCACGCGGCCCCCCCGCAGCCCCGGGGACCCCCACCTCCCTGGGGCAAATACTAATTAAAAATGCGGGGACCGTAGCGCAACCCCTGGCCCCGGGGACCACCACCTCCCAGGGGCTTTAAACACATAGGAGGGGGGCCGCGCGGCCCCCCTCTTGGAGCCCTTGAAGGCCCTGGGGACCGCCACCCCCCAGGGCCAGCTCCTGCAGTGTCCCGGGGTGCCCACCCCCGGGACACTGCTGTTTGCTATGGCAACGGCTCCCGCCCTGTCATAGCAAACTCTGCTTTGCTTCGTTGAAGCGAGAGCAGGGAAACCTGCTCTCGCTTCAACGAAGCAAAGCAGAATTGCTTTTGAGCAAGGGGAGCTGCATGTCAGCAGCTCCCCTTGCTCAAAAGCAATGCCGGCTTCCGCAGGAGGCGGGGAGGCGGCGGGACCGTGGGGGCATTGGGGGCTCCCCCCACGGTCCCCAACGCAAAGGGCCGGCCCCGGGGGATGGGGTCCCCGGGGCCAGAAGTGGCCCGGGAGGGGGGCCACGCGGCCCCCCGCCCTCAATAAAATAAAAAACATTTTTTTTAAAAAAGAGGCACAGACCCGGGGGATGGCGTCCCCGGGGCTAATAGAGGCCTCAGGAGGGGGGCCACGCAGCACCCCTCCTTAAAAAATATTTTAAAAAAATAAATAAATATGTGGCCATGCCCCGGGGATGGGGTCCCCGGGGCCGAAACTGGCCTCGGGAGGGGGGGCCACGCAGCCCCCTTCCCGTTTATTTTTTATTTTTTTAAAAATAGGGTCAGGCCCTGGGGGTGGGGTCCCCAGGGCCACAAAATGGGAAAAGAAGGGGGCCACACAGCCCCACTTCTGAAAAAAAAAAAACGCCAGCATAGCGCCGGAGACCCCACCCCCTCCCTGCAGCACTCTGCAAACGCGCCCCCTGGTGCGTTGTAAGTTGGGGAATTAATTCCTCTTGAATACTGAGGGTCCCTGGGGGCCAACTAGCCCACCAGGTACCTCCAGTATGCGCCAGGAGCTGCATTGCAGAGAGGTGGTCCAAGGCCACGCCCCCTTTTTACACCACTCTGCAACGCAGCTCTGTGGCACTTACTGGAGGTACCTGGTGGGCTAGTTGGCCCCCAGGGACCCTCAGGACTCAAGGGGACTTAATCCCCCAATTTATAATGCGCCAGGGGGCGCATTTGCACAGTGGTGCAGGGAGGGAGCGGGGCCTGACATAACAAGTGTGCAAACGCGCCCCCTGGCACATTATAAATTGGGGGATTAAGTCCCCTTCAATCCTGAGGGTCCCTGGGGGCCAACTAGCCCACCAGGTACCTCCAGTAAGCACCACAGAGCTGCGTTGCAGAGAGCTGGTCTGAGGCCACGCCCCTTTTTACACCTCTCTGCAACGCAGCTCTGTGGTGCTTACTGGAGGTACCTGGTGGGCTAGTTGGCCCCCAGGGACCCTCAGGATTCAAGGGGACTTAATCCCCCAACTTAAAATGCGCCAGGGGGCACATTTGCACAGTGGTGCAGGGAGGGGGCGGGGCCTGACATAACAAATGTGCCCCCTGGCACATTGTAATTTGGGGGATTAAGTCCCCTTCAATCCTGAGGGTCCCTGGGGGCCAACTAGCCCACCAGGTACCTCCAGTAAGCGCCACAGAGCTGCGTTGCAGAGAGGTGGTCTGAGGCCACGCCCCTTTTTACACCACTCTGCAAACGCGGCTTCTGGTGCACTGCTGGTGGGGCGATGAGGTCCTCTTGTGTCCTGAGGACCTCAGGACTAGGCCTGGGCGGTAAATTTCGTTTTGCTCGCGGAATTTGGGTAATTTTGCATTCCGCGGAGAACGCGGAATTACCAAAAATTCCGTGATCCGCGGCTTCGCGATATTTTTTGCTTGTTCGCGCTTTCAAAATGCGTGTTCGCGAGATATTTCTCCCCGAGCACGCAAACAGCGTTCGCGAACAGGAAAAAAGCATTGCGAACGGGCGGAACAAGCAATTCCGCGTGTTCGCGGAACTTTTGCGTGCTTGCGGAGATTTTTTATCGTTTTGCGGAGCTTTGCGTAGCGCGACTACGCAAATTCCGTCCACCCCTACTCAGGACACAAGTGGACTTCATCCTCTGAGCAGCAGTGCGCCAGAAGCCGTGTTTGCAGCATGGTGTAAAAAGGGACGTGGCCTCAGAACACCTCTCTGCAACACAGCTCTGTGGCGCTTACTGGAGGTACCTGGTGGGCTACTTGGCCCCCAGGGACCCTCAAGATTCGCGGGGCCTGATATAACAAGTTAGCAATCCTGCTGTGTGGGACTTACTGGAGGTTATAAAAGGGGTAGTTGGCCCCCAAGGTTGACTTTGGGGGCTAACTATCCCTCCTGTTACCTTCGCTAAATCCCACACAGTGGGATTGCTAAAAGGTGTTTGGAGGCCACGCTCACCTTTCTCCACCACTCTGCAAACGCGACTGCTATGTTATAGTTAGAAATTAGCCTTTAAAAAACCTTAGAAATTCACTGAAAAAACCATAGGTTTCAGGGACGTTATAGTTAGTTGGACATTTCACTCGTACAAAACCAGTGAAATTCCGCCGTTATAGTTAGTTCAGCTAACTATAACTTGCGCCCCCGCAATGTACTGCTGATGACGTCACATATTACATCATTCATGACATGGTCAGTCACATCACTGATGACATCACTGATGACATCTCAAATGACATCACTGATGACTTCATCCACGTGAAAATCTGATGCACCTCCTCACACCCTAATATAATCTTTGATACACCCACTCTAAAATACAGACTATCATTTTCGTAACCATAGACACACCAATACCAGTTACTACATACGCACTCACTGATTCCTAGGTCTACACACACATCCACTCATTCACCCATACAGTCACTCATACATACAGTCACTCATCAATACAACACTATCATATGCACTCATACACCTATACAGACACTCACGCACCGCCACTCATCCAGAGTTACTCACACACCTAGTCAGTCATGCAAAGAATCAATCACACTTCCATTTACTCACCTATACAGTTATACACACACCACCTCACTTATTCATACAGATGCTAACGCATACTTACTCTCTTATACAATCACTGATACAAGTACACACTCATCCATACAGCCACTCTCACAATCACTGACTCTCACGTATAGTCATTTATATACTCCAACTCTCACATACACTGCCTTTTAGATATGTAGTTACTTGGACATGTACCACTGAGACATCCATTCACTGACCAACACACCCATACACACACTCACCCACCCATACAGCTGTTTCCACATGCACTCTTGAACCCATACACCCAGTGAATCAACCACTCACACATCTATGCACAGAGTCACACACCTCCCACCCACGCACACATACACTCAGGCACCCATACAAATACTCAGGCAACCAATCAATAACCCATATAGACACTCATGTAGCTACTCACCAACCCATGCAGCAGCTTACACAACAACAGACAGACTAATACAGACATTCACACCGTTTAGTCACTAACCCATGCATTCAGTAAGACACATTTAATCACTCACTTATACAGTCAGTCACGCACCAACTAAATCTTCCATCCAGACACTTATACACTCACTCATTCTTCAATACACCTTGGCATATATATAAAACATATTTAAACTTTATAGAAACACACCGTCACTGGATGATGTCATCAGTGATGTCATCAGTGATGTCATTTGAGATGTCATCAGTGATGTCATCAGTGATGTCACTGACCATGTCATGAATGATGTAATATGTGACGTCATCAGCAGTGCATTGCGGGGGCGTGAGTTATAGTTAGCTGAATTAACTATAACGGCGGAATTTCACTGGTTTTGTATGAGTGAAATGTCCAACTAACTATAACGTCCCTGAAACCTATGGTTTTTTCAGTGAATTTCTAAGGTTTTTTAAATGCTAATTTCTAACTATAACGTGCCTGAAACCTATGGTTTTTTCAGTGAATATATATATATATATATCAATTACTCGCTTCACCCGCGCCATCGAACTCACAGCGGGTACCTCCGGACGGGGGGGTGAGTCCGTCAGTGTTACACAACAACTACGCTACGAATCTTCGGAGCACTCTCGGGAGTTCAGGTAAGATTTATTTTCAGTAAATGCATTTCGGCATCGGCCTTCATCAGTACAAATAAATCCATATTATGAACACAGCATGGGGTTTCTTTTAAGAGCAACAATGTCTTTCCTTATTGGTGGAGCTTCTGATAACTCTAATTGGCGGCATTTCCTTTATCAGGGGTGTGTCTCTCAGGGAACAGACGGCCTCAATGTCCCACAATGCAACATTTGCTTTCATTCATTGTGTCCCAATCGGCGTCTTTTGCTAATGCCATTTATGTTCCCTTCCATCTCGCCGCCAATATGGTTGCCCCATTAATCTTTTCACTTGCTGTGTCAATTTCCCTCGCCTGCTGCCTCTGGATTTCACGGGAACACTGCAGGTAACACTCATATGGCAGAGTACCTTGGATTTGAATAATCCACGTCCTTTCGGTTTGACGGTGTTCCTGCTGGAAGTGGTTCAGACGGCGAACATAAATCAATTACTCGCTTCACCCGCGCCATCGAACTCACAGCGGGTGCCTCCGGACGGGGGGGTGAGTCCGTCAGTGTTACACAACAACTACGCTACGAATCTTCGGAGCACTCTCGGGAGTTCAGGTAAGATTTATTTTCAGTAAATGCATTTCGGCATCGGCCTTCATCAGTACAAATAAATCCATATTATGAACACAGCATGGGGTTTCTTTTAAGAGCAACAATGTCTTTCCTTATTGGTGGAGCTTCTGATAACTCTAATTGGCGGCATTTCCTTTATCAGGGGTGTGTCTCTCAGGGAACAGACGGCCTCAATGTCCCACAATGCAACATTTGCTTTCATTCATTGTGTCCCAATCGGCGTCTTTTGCTAAAGCCATTTATGTTCCCTTCCATCTCGCCACCAATATGGTTGCCCCATTAATCTTTTCACTTGCTGTGTCAATTTCCCTCGCCTGCTGCCTCTGGATTTCACGGGAACACCACAGGTAACACTCATATGGCAGAGTACCTTGGATTTGAATAATCCATGTCCTTTCGGTTTGACGGTGTTCCTGCTGGCAGTGGTTCAGATGGCAAACATAAATCAATTACTCGCTTCACCCGCGCCATCGAACTCACAGCGGGTGCCTCCGGATGGGGGGGTGAGTCCGTCAGTGTTACACAACAACTACGCTACGAATCTTCGGAGCATTCTCGGGAGTTCAGGTAAGATTTATTTTCAGTAAATGCATTTCGGCATCGGCCTTCATCAGTACAAATAAATCCATATTATGAACACAGCATGGGGTTTCTTTTAAGAGCAACAATGTCTTTCCTTATTGGTGGAGCTTCTGATAACTCTAATTGGCGGCATTTCCTTTATCAGGGGTGTGTCTCTCAGGGAACAGACGGCCTCAATGTCCCACAATGCAATATATATATATTCAAAATCCAGTCGGCGAACAAGGCAGCGTGAAGCTGCCGAAACGCGTAGATGTTGTCGTTGCAAGTAAAATAAATCCGAGTGATTAGTACCCCTTGGAGTGCTGGATGGTCTTTTGCTGAATGCGGTGATCTCATTTGAGATATATATATATATATATATATATTATCTACTGGCGGTCGCCAGTAGATAGTTATAGTTAGGACCTATTTTCCATAGGAAATTCACAACATTCTATTTCAAATAACTTTGGCGCCGGTTGACGAATCTTCGTGAAATTTTCAAAACTTGTGGGGCGCTCCGGTCCGCTCCTATCCTGAAAGTTTCGGGGTGATTCGGCAAGCGGGGGCCGAGAAAAAAGGGGGGTCCCAAACATGTTTTCCCCATGCAATTTTTCATCGGAAACTTTAGACACGGCTACAGCCCGAACTGCTGAACGGAATTACACCAAATTTGGCAAAGAGGTAGTTCTTGGTTCAGAAAGAACCCTTTTTGTTAAATGGTGTAAATCCGTTCAGTAGTTGCTGAGAAAATCAAAAGTAAAAACACATATATATCTATGGCCGCGGAGGATCCGCGCACCCTCCCGATCACAATCTGTATGCTAATTGGCTGTCAACACTCCAAACCATGAAGTGTTGGCAGAGATCTTGTGCCTCGGTAAAACCGAGGCACAAGAAATCAGAAAAACAAGTGCGCAAAACGCAAAAAGGGGGCAGGGTAGAAACAACCTGACCCCCTAGGCCTGCTTAAAGGGTCGCACAAGGACCCCCAGGGCCCAAAAAAAACAAACATTTTTTTTAAAAATCAGCGAGATTCGCGCACAAAGGGCGAATTTCGGCCGAAAAAAAAACAAAGCGCGGGCTCCGCGCTTTGTATTCAAAAGCCCCGGGTGGGCCAAGTACCGGGGGCACTGAAAAATCCCCCACACTGCCCCGGGGACCGCCACCTCCCCGGGGCTTGATTTATGAGTTGCGGGGGCACGCAGGCCCCGCAGCCCGGGGACCGCCACCCCCGGGGCTAATTTTTAAATGTGTGGAGGGGCCTCCAAGGCCCCCCCAAGCCCCGGGTATCGCCACCCCCTGGGGCTTTCATTAATTATTTGCGAGGGGCACACGGCCCCCCCGCAGCCCCGGGGACCGCCACCCCCCGGGGCTTCTTTTCTTTAAAAATATAAACCTGTGTGGGGGGGCTCGAGCCCCCCCACACGCCTTGGGGACCGCCACCTCCCCGGGGCACTAAAAATGTAAATTTGGGGGTCCGTTACGGACCCCCGAGCCCCAGGGACCACCACCTCCCCGGGGCTGTGCACATGATGGGAGTGGGGCCACGCGGCCCCCCTCCTGGAGCCTGTGATGGCCCTGGGGACCGCCACCCCCCAGGGCCAGCTCCTGCAGTGTCCCGGGGTGCCCACCCCCGGGACACTGCTGTTTGCTGTTTGCCCTGTGGCGTGTTTTAAGTTGGGGGATTAAGTCCCCTTGAATCCTGAGGGTCCCTGGGGTCCAACTAGCCCACCAGGTAACTCCAGTAAGCGCCACAGAGCTGCGTTGCAGAGAGGTGTAAAAAGGGGCATGGCCTCGGACCACCTCTCTGCAATGCAGGCCTGTGGCGCTTACTGGAAGTACCTGGTGGGCTAGTTGGGCCCCAGGGACCCTCAGGATTCAAGGTGACCTAATCCCCCAACTTAAAACGCGCCACGGGGCGCGTTTGCACAGTGGTGAAGGGAGGGGCGGGGCCTGGGGTGACATGTGTGCAAACACGCCCTGTGGCGTGTTTTAAGTTGGGGATTAAGTCCCCTTGAATCCTGAGGGTCCCTGGGGTCCAACTAGCCCACCAGGTACCTCCAGTAAGCGCCACAGAGCTGCGTTGCAGAGAGGTGTAAAAGGGGCGTGGCCTCGGACCACCTCTCTGCAACGCAGGCCTGTGGTGCTTACTGGAAGTACCTGGTGGGCTAGTTGGGCCCCAGGGACCCTCAGGATTCAAGGTGACCTAATCCCTCAACTTAAAACGCGCCACGGGGCGCGTTTGCACACTGGTGAAGGGAGGGGCGGGGCCTCAGGTGACATGTGCGCAAACACGCCCTGTGGTGCGTTTTAAGTTGGGGAATTAATTCCCCTTGAATCCTGAGGGACCCTGGGGCCAACTAGCCCACCAGGTACCTTCAGTAAGCACAACAGAGTTGCGTTGCAGAGAGGTGAAAAAAGGTGTGTGGCCTCGGAACGCCTCTCTGCACCTCAGCTCTATGGTGCTAACTGTAGGTACCTGGTGGGCTAGTTGGGCCCCAGGGACCCTCAGGATTCAAGGGGACTTAATCCCGCAACTTAAAACGCGCCACGGGGCGCGTTTGCACACATGTCAGCTCAGGCCCCCCTCCCTTCACCACTGTGCAAATGCGCCCCGTAGCGCGTTTTAAGAGGTAGTTTTAATCCCCCTGCCCTATTATGTACTAGGGACTTACAGAGGAGGTCATGCTAATCACAGGGGTACCCCAACGCATAGTGTTCCCTAGTGTATGTAGGTGTTTTCACTGTATTCTAAGTGTCTTTTAGCACAGCACTGGCTCTGGTTAGTCAGAGTCAGTTACCACCAGTACCCGTCTGAAAAGGTTGTGGGCACAGGATGATTTTGCAACAAGGCCTCTTTCTGCTCCTCTGTTGGTTCTTTCTGCACATCTTTTGCTTCTTCCTGCACTTTTCTTCGTCTTTGTGGACTTCTGTTGCTTCTTTCTGCATTTCGTTTGCTTCTTTCTGTGCGTTTTTTCTTCTTTCTTCACATGTCCTACCTCTGTAGGCATAGTTAGAAACTAGCATTTAAAAAACCTTTGAAATTCACTTAAAAACCATAGGTTTCAGGCACGTTATAGTTAGAAATTAGCATTTAAAAAACCTTTGAAATTCACTGAAAAAACCATAGGTTTCAGACACGTTATAGTTAGAAATTAGCATTTAAAAAACCTTTGAAATTCACTGAAAAAACCATAGGATTAAGGGACAGTTATAGTTAGTTGGACATTTCACTCGTACAAAACCATAGAAATTCCCCCGTTATAGTTAGTTCAGCTAACTATAACTCGCGCCCCCGCAATGCACTGCTGATGACGCCACATATTACATCACTCATGACATGGTCAGTGGCATCATTGATGACATCACTGATGACATCACTGATGACATCATCCAGTGACTGTGTGTTTCTGTAAAGTTTAAATATGTTTAATATATATAGGGAAAGGCATATTGAAGAATGAGTGGGTGTATAAGTGTCTGAATGGATGATTTAGTACGTGCGTGACTGACTCTACAAGTGAGTGATTAAACGTATCTTACTAAATGCATGGGTTAGTGACTAAACTGTGTGAATGTCTGTATCCGTCTGTCTGTTGGTGTGTAAGTGGATGCATGGATTTGCAAATAGCTACATGAGTGTCTATATGGGTTATTGATTGGTTCTCTGAGTATCTGTATGGGTGCCTGAGTGTTTGTGTGGGTGGGGTGTGTGTGACTCTGTACATAGATGTGTGAGTGGGTGATTCACTGGGTGCATGATTTCAAGAGTGCATCTGTGATGGACTGCTTGGGTGGGTGAGTGTGTGTATGGGTGTGTTAGTGAGTGAATGTATATCTCAGTGGTACATGTGCGAGTAACTACATATGTAAAAGGCAGTATATATGTGTGTTAGAGTATTTAAATGGCTATAAGTGAGAGTGTGTGATTGTGAGAGTGGCTGTATGGATGCGTGTGTGCTTGTATCAGTTATTGTATAAGAGCGTAAGAATGTGCTAGTATTTGTATGAGTAAGTGAGCTGGTGTGTGTATAACTGTATAGGTGAGTAAATGGGTGTGTGATTAATTTTTGCATGACTGACTAGGTGTGTGAGTACCTCTATGGATGAGTGGCGGTGTGTGAGTGTTTATATAGGTGTATGAGTGCATATGATAGTCCTGTACTGAGTGACTGTAAGTATGAGTGACTGTACGGGTGAGTGAGTAGATGTGTGTGTGTAGACCTAAGAATCAGTGAGTGGGTATGTAGTTATTGGTATTGGAGTGTGTATGGTTTTGAGAATGGCAGTCTGTAATTTAGAGTGGGTGTATCAAAAGTTATATTAGGGTGTGAGAAGATGCATGAAATTATCACATGGATGATGTCATCAGTGATGTCATCAGTGATGTCATTTGAGATGTCATCAGTGATGTCATCAGTGATGTCACTGACCATGTCATGAGTGATGTAATATGTGACGTCATCAGCAGTGGATTGCGGGCGCGAGTTATAGTTAGCTGAACTAACTATAACGGGGGAATTTCTATGGTTTTGTACGAGTGAAATGTCCAACTAACTATAACTGTCCCTAAAACCTATGGTTTTTTCAGTGAATATATATATATATATATATATATATATATATATATATATATATATATATATATATATATATATATATAT
>CAWUFW010009942.1:0-7500 GCA_963921515.1 Calotriton arnoldi
TCTGATGAGATTCCATACTGGGGCAGGAGGAATCCTTGGTGGTATTACTCTTTTTAGTCCTTCCATGAAAGCTTTGATTACGGTGACCCTGAATAGTGACAGATGTGGTCTATTCTGTAAATACGCAGCTACTGCTGCAAGGTGCAAACAAATAGATGTATATGCTAGTCCAGTTTGCTGTAAGTGTAACAAGTAACAGATAATGTTTTGTATAGAAGCATCTAAAGGATTGATATTGTTGTTATTGCAGTATACAACAAATCTTTTCCACTTTGCTGCATAACAAGCTCTGGTGGTAGGCCTTCTTCTAGAATATTCATACAGTCTGGTGGTAAGTTTAAATAACCAAACTCCATGACTTCAGGAGCCAGATCGCTAGATTCAGTTCTTTGGGATTTTGATGTCTGATTTCTCCATGGTTCTGTGTGTGGAGACTGGAGGTGAGGTGCAGCTTTTGATGTGTTACTATTGACAGCTCCAACAAGGTGGTATACCATGGTTGACGGGCCCATGTGGGAGCTACTAGAATTAGTGTGAGGGATGTTTGCCTGAGTTTCCGAACCACACACGGAATGAGCGGGAGAGGCGGAAAAGCATAGGCAAATATCCCTGACCAGTTGATCCATAGGGCATTGCCCTTTGAGCGCGGCTGTGGGAACCTGGAGCCGAAGCTTGGGCATTTTGCGTTTTCGGCTGTAGTGAACAGATCTATCTGTGGAAAACTCCATTGTTGAAAGTAGGGAAGGAGAACTTGGGGATGAAGTTCCCACTCGTGAATTTGCTGTCTCCTTCTGCTGAGGAGGTCGGCAATTTGATTGTTCACTCCTGGGAGATGTTCTGCCAGAAGATAAATCTTGTAATGGATTGCACAATTCCAAATAGCTTGAGCAAGTGTTGACAGTTGGAGAGAGTGTGTCCCACCCTGTTTCTGCACATAATACATCGCTGTCATTTTTTCTGTTCGGACTAGGACAGTTTTGGCTATGAGGCGAGTTTGAAAAGCTTTGAGTGCTAGAAAGACTGCTAAAAGCTCTAGATAGTTGATGTGGAGAGTTTTGTGCTTGTTGCTCCACAGGCCCTGTATTGTGTAATCTTTGAGATGAGCCCCCCAACCTGTTGGAGATGCACCTGCTGTGAGCACGATCTGTGGAATAGAGTCGATGAACGGCCGGCCTTTTGATAAGTTTTGCGGGTTCCACCACTGCAGAGAGCAATGGGTACAGCAGTCTACCAACATTACATCGGTTAATTGACCCTGTGACTGATTCCACTGACGTGCTAAGCACTCTTGTAAGGGGCTCATGTGAAGCCTTGCATGGGGTACAATTGCGATGCAAGACGCCATCATTCCCAGCAGTTGCATAAACACTCTGGCTGGTAAAGATTGGTTGGGTTGAAACTGTACAATCATAGCCTGAATATTGCGTATTCTGGATACATTGGGAGAGGCTAGAGCGTTTACTGTGTTTAGACTGGCTCCTAAGTAAGACTGCATCTGTGACGGATGCAGGTGCGATTTTTGAGCATTGATGGTGAACCCCAGTTGATGAAGTAGATCTACTGTGATCTGTGTGTGTTGTAGATAGTTCTGGTTAGTGCTGGCTTTGATAAGCCAGTCGTCTAGATAGGGGAAGACGTGAATCTGCTGTCTTCTGAGATGAGCGGTGACTACTGCCATGCATTTGGTAAAAACTCTGGGCGCTGTAGTCACTCCGAAGGGAAGCACCTTGAACTGGTAATGCTTGTTTGCTATCACAAATCTGAGGTATTTGCGATGAGCTGGAAGAATTGGAACATCAAAATACGCATCTTTTAAATCTAGATTAGACATAAAATCTGCTCTTTGTAAAAGTGGGAGTACCTGTTGAAGCGTCACCATGTGAAAGTGTTCTGACAGTATATAATGATTTAAGTCTCAGAGATCCAGAATAGGCCTTAGGGAACCGCCCTTTTTGGGAATGGGAAAATACAGAGAGTAAACCCCCGAGCCCTGATACTGTATTGGGACTGGCTCTATTGCTCCTTTTAGTAAGAGAGATTGAACCTCTTGTTGTAGCAATTGAAGGTGTTCTGGAGACAATTTGTGAGATCGAGGTAGAATGTTTGAGGGATTGCTGGTGAGCGCCAGGCAATAACCATGTTGGATAATTCCAATCACCCATTTGTCTGTTGGTATGGGCTGCCAAGCGGGGAGAAATTTTTGAAGTTTTCCCCCAACAGGTGTCGTGTAGTTGGGGGGGGGGTAAGGAGAGGCGTGGGCAAGTCACTGTTTATTTGGGGAAGGGGAGCTACGTGGTGTGTTGCCCTTACCCATACCTTTGAAGTTGTTGCCTCTATAGTCTCCTCGAAAAATGGCCAATCTCAGTGTTAATATATATCTTCTTTTGCTTCGGATCTGGTGTTAATGGAACAATGTCTATATTCGGATCCGAAGGGGTATCTTTCCGTTTCGGCGCCCGCGTAGGCTGGTCTTTCGGCGCGGAAGGTTTCGGCTCCGAAAGTTGCTTGACTTTCGGCACAGAGGATTTCGGCTCGGAGCCGGGCTTGTGTTTGGAACAGGATGGCTTCGGCTCTGAGGAGGACTTTTAATGACTGTACCAAGCCGGAAGGCTTGACTTGGTGTTTCGGAGCTGAGCCTAGAGGCGGGGCATAGGAAACACCGTCTCGGTGCCAACCCTGGCCAGAAGGCAGAGGGGGTCCAAAGCCTTGTGTTTTTTCGAAATAGTTTGTGGGGGCAAGGGGTCTTCGCTACTCACTTCACCTGGTCCCTGCGGCAGTTCTTCGGCGTCTATCTCGAGCTCTGAGTCAGAGTCATGTTCGGAGAAGACTCCCTCCACCTCAACCGCTGATGCCCAAACGTCTTCCTGACCGGAGTCTTCATCGAAGATGTTCGGCGTGTCTTCAATGCTTTGACGCTGCATCGCTAGACATCGAGCCCGACGATCGCGAAGAGTTTTCTTTGATCGGAACAATCTGCAAGCATCACAATCTTCTTCTTTGTGCTTGGGATATAAGCATAAGTTGTACACTTCATGTGAGTCGGTGCAAGGGTACTTAGTGTGGCACCCGGGGCAGAATTTAAACGGAGTCCAATCCATCGACGGAGAGCTGCCTCCGCACGGCTAGGCCCGAAGGCCGTCCACAAAGCTTTCCGACCGAAAAGTTGGTTCTGTTGTCGAAACAATACGCAGAGAAGTGGAAACGCATACAAAAACAATACCGTCGAGGGTAGAGGATTGCACGTCGAGGGGAACCTGAAAAGCGGGTTCGAACCGGAGCGCAGCAATATACGTCCGAACCCGATGGCGGAAAAAGAAAATCTAACAATGGAGTCGATGACCATGCGCACTATCACCGAAGGGAGGAGTCACATTACCTCGTGACTAGGAAAGACTTCTTCGAAGAAAAACAACTTGCAAACATCAGGACCCAACACTAGATTGCAGGAGTATGCAAAGCATGTGTATCTACAGCACACATGCCTCAAACACATTGTTCCATTCCCCGAGTGTTAGCTGTCACTCCAGGTCCCTTTCCAATCTTTTTTGCCCAGCAGTTTTCGCCACCACCTTTTCTCCCCGGTGAAAGCTATAATTCTCAAAGAGCCACTTGTCTTGGTCCTTCATATATAGCCACCTCTGAAAGGGGGGTGCACTGTCTCCTCGCACCCTTACAGACTTCTTTCATTACCCATTGTCAAAGCTAATAGTAATGTAGTCTCTCAAGGGCGCAGCAATTCTTTATAATTAACCTTTGTTGTATGCTCAGGGGTAGAGAACAGCTTCACCTCCAAATACTGGATAGAACAGTCCACCCACACAAAGAGGAATCTTCCCTGCAGAGCCAACTGCTGTGCAGACGAAAGCGAGAAGTTCAGCACCAGAGACTTCTGTAAGGTTAACCTTAAAGTCCGATAGTCGGTCATAGCAGAGAAGGAAAAGTGCACTCCGGGTCACCAGTCAACAAGACGTCATCAGCATGCAGGCATATTTAATGTTCCTGCCCCCCAATCCACACCCCCTGTATATCTCCAGATTTTCACACCATATTCACCCACGGTTGCACACACAAGGTGAAGAGTAGGGGTGTCAGAAGCTGGGGTTTGCTAATCGGGACACCTTTGCCTGGTACACCGTTTTATGGGGAAAGGGGCAGAGGAGTCCCAATTCACAAGCACACTGGCTGACAGGGAGTAGTAGCTGCTCCGTACTCATGTCCTCACTATGGGCCCAAAGACAGAGGCCTCAAGCACCTTCAGGAGATCAGACCAATTCACCCTGTCAAAGGCCTTATCGGAATTGACAGACATCAACAGGGACACTACCTTCGCCCTCTCTTCCTGGTCTAGAAGGTGAATCACCGAGGGTACTCTACCAGGAATAAATCCTACTTGATCTGGTTCAATAAGACTCAGCATATGGGGACCCAATCTTGCAGCCCAGATGCTAGTGAACAATTTCATGTCCACATTTAAAATGTAGATAGAGCGATAAGAGGCGCAACGCTTCGGATCATTTCCTGGCTTGGGCAACAAGACCACTAATGCCTACCTCATGGCGTCTGTCAACATGTGACCATCCCTAAAAGCGTTATAAAGATTTGTCAATATGGGGGTCAGTAGTGGGCAAAAGGCTATATAAAACCCTGTGAATCCGTCTTGTCTCGGAGTCGTATTAGGATGGAGGCTTGCAATGCTGCTGATCACCACGTCTAGCCTAATGGGCTTGTCCAGAAGATCACTTGTCGCCATGTTAGACGGGTCAAATTGGCTCACTCCAAATGTTCAGCAATGTCCCCGTCTGCCCCTTCTCAGTTTTATACAAGCCCCTAAAGAAGTCTCGAAACCTATGGGGAAGGGAGAAAACCCACACTGCGGGGTCGTCTCAAAGGGTATGTGCAACAGAGAGCGGCAGCGGCAAGCACAGATAACCGAGCCGGAGACCCAGATCCTTGATCTGGAGCGGAGGTGGGACGGCCCCGGGCCGGGGACAATTGACAATCCACTTGAGATGGCAAGAGCCAAATTGCGTCAGGTTTCACTCGAAGAGTATACGCCTCTGGAGACAAATCGGGCAACCTACTATACCGGCTAGTGACTCAGGAGGTTTCTAGCAGAGTGGTCCCAGCCATTAGAGATAACTCGGGCGTCTTATGTGAGGAACTCCCTGCAACTGCTCAAGCGTTTGTGACTTATTATCAGAAACTGCATGCGGCTTGCCCAGCCCCTCCGCATGAATGTAGCCGTTCCCTTATTGGAGATATCCCCCTACCATCTATCCCAAACTCCTTAGCCTGAGAGTTAGATCTGCCGCTGTCTGTGGAAGAGATGGGGCAAGCAATAACTGATCTTCAATCCAATAAGACCTCTGGTCCTAATGGGTTCCCCATCGAGTTTTTTTTAAACGGTACGGAGATCTTTTGTCTCCACATTAATAGACCTTTTACGCTGAAGCTCGGTTCCCTTCCCCCAGACCTGAATACTTCCATGGCAATGGATGGGTCTATGGATCGCTCAGCTTAGAGTGGGGCAAACGGGGAATTGTCCGAAAGGGGATAAGGCATGGTTAAGCGATTGGTTTACTCAACGTATGGGGAGTAGAGCATCCTAGGGAGACAGATTCTACTTGTTTCTCTGCTTTGACAGGATGTATACCAGACTGGACCATATTTTGGCAGGGACCCATTCATTACCAGAATGCAATCCCCTCACCGCTATCGCCATTCTGTCTGGGGGCTGCAGGGTTCGTGGGAACACACTCCTTAAAGACTTCTCCAGTCCTTCATTGGGAGCATATATTGTTGACAGGGGGATAGTTAGAGTACTCCTCTGTCCCTCCCAGATGGTAAAATACATTGTGCCCAAGGTGAAACCCCTATCTCCCTCCCTCTTCCCATCTCTCACCCTTAACATCATACATGCAATATTAGGCCCTGCATGTGTCACCCCTTGAGTTTCACTGCGTCTCGCTTGTCTGGAGGGCATCTTCCTTCTACCTCCTGCTCCCCGATGCATGCCACTTCACATCGCCTGGGAGCCCACAGGCAGACTCGCTCCCCTTAGCTGCATCAAACATTGTTTTGTTCTCATGCTATTGTATCCACGAAAGGTTTAGTAGAGGCCTTCTGTCACTGAACTGTCCTACACTTTTATGGGAGAGGTCTTTGAGGTAACAAATCCCAGGACTCCTGTGGAGACCTTTGTGGCCCATCGCAAGCATCCTCCATCCCTAGAATCTTTTGTGCATCCTCAAATGATTGTACATGCTAGCACACCCCCTACTAGTATTCCACTCCTTCCAGCAGAGCCTGGACATGACTGGTCTCAAGTCCCTTCTTGTTTGCAGTGTGATCACCAACCGATCCTGGTAGACATGAAGTGGTTTGTACCTCAAAGATTTCATGGCCACTATGTGTGCGATACAGAAGGATTTCCTCCTCCTGAAGCGATGGCAAAATGTGTCCGACGAGTAACTTGACAGGTACTTCCCTTCTGCGTTGTGTGTTGCACCCTGGACTCCAATACTGTGGTGCCTCAAACTGTTCTCTAAATCCTGGGGAAGGAACCGTAGATTCACATTCTGTTCCCGCTGGGAAAGGAGTTCCTGTTCCATTGTTTCCAGTTTGTCCTCTCTTGCATCTTGGGCTGTTTCAAGATACTACACTCTGTGCCCATTAGCTGACATGTCCTGCTTAATGTCCTGTATTTCCTTAGCAATTTCTCCCTTCAGGCCTGAGAAGTCCTCATGTATGCTCCGGCACAATTCCTCTTTAAATGAGCATGTCAAGGGCGACTCCCAAGTCTTCCCACGTCTGGCCAAGATAGTCTGGAGGCTGGCCCGGTGTCATCATCTGGTCCATTTTCTGAGAGCTCACCCACCTCAATATTTCTTTCAAGGAAGTGTCCTTCTTTCCTTTGAATAGTGCCATTTCAACCCGAACTGCCCATGGTAATGGTCGTTGTGTAGCCACTCAACAGCTCACTTCAGCAGTCCCTGAGGGAAAACACCTCCACACAGGTTGCAAAGAGTAAGCCCCGTTTGCAGACTACATGCACTGGTCCCTGGTTAAGTAGAGCCAGAAGCAGTTTGTGCACCGTGGGGGAGCAAGTGGGGAGTTCGGGGACTGCGAAGCCAGCAAACCTCCACCTAGATCACTTTGCGCCGGCCCCCACATTCTTCCACAGAGCACACATGCAGCATTCCATCCGAGGTGCGCCTCATCGTAATCCATCTAGTGTTTTGAGCAGGGTCTCAGCTTCGCGGCGCCTCTGATCCAGGCAGGCGCCTCTGTTTCTCACAGTGGTGTGATGGTTGCTTCTCAGTGGAGGCACCGATTGATGTCTGCGTGGCGACCAGAGTATGTCGCACACCTACCAATCATCAGGTGGTGCTGTGTGGTACTCCCCCGCGGCCCTTGCCAGCCCATGTCAGCCCGTGGCCAGCCGCTCTGTAAGTCAACAGAACGAGAGTGTGGCAGGTGCCATCTTGCTTCTGCTGCAGC